>JACBWW010000005.1:14070272-14160193 GCA_020086605.1 Lanius collurio | reverse complement strand
GAAAGAAAGAAAGAAAGAAAGAAAGAAAGAAAGAAAGAAAGAAAGAAAAAGAAAGTAAAGAAAGAAAGAGCGAGCAGCTCATATTGAACTGTAAATTTTTAGTGCAATAAATAAGAAATTGGGGGGTGGAGTAGGAAAGAGAGTGACAGTGTCCCTATCAGTTCTCCCCATTGATAACATATATATAATTGTAAGCCAGTGCAAAAGCCAGAGCTGAGTCCATCTTGGTGGCATAGAAAGGAGCTAACTTTTCCAGGGCTACCTTTTCTTGTTTTACTTCTAGAGATATAAATGATTTATAAACAAGAACTACTTTTTATGTGTATTTTTTTTTTTTCATCTAGTAGGTAAAGAACACAAAAAATTCCATTTCAATACAGCTGTTTCCTTAACTATGAACTAAAGTAGTTCCAGATTTTAGCCTGTAAAATAAGACCAGGATAGCAGCTGAGCCCATCTTACTGAGGTAATAGGAAAATAACTTGATTTATACTGAGTCCCTTTGGTCTTGTTTATATCTGTACTTGTGGTAAAAACTTCCGGAGGGAGGCATTCCTACTCTCATTTCTGAAACTTACACCACTTTGTTTTGTAATTTTTATTTTTGGTAATCTCTTTTGTAAACAGTGTCCTGCAGAGACCTACAGTAGTGAGTCCAATGCAAACAGGACATCAAAACACATTACATTTAAAAACACATGCTGGTGTATAGTTAAGATTGTGACACTTAGGACTACAGCTTGTAACACTATATAGGGCTTCACTATACAAACACTTGAAATGAAGAATTTCTCACACAGTTACTATTATTTTTGAGGGAGTTTATGTTTGGGTTTCTCAGCATCTTATCACAGACTTTAATAACCTTTCCTTGAAAAATCCTCCCTCTTCCTTTGTGTGACAGAAACCAATGTGTAACCAGACCTCGGGGATACCTTTGCTTAGGCAAATGAAAACAGACCTTGAAGGCAGCTGGGATTTGCAGGTATCTCCAGCTCTGGGCAGTGCATGCAGCTGACCTGGGGGAAGCAGCCTGGCATGCAGAGCCCAGTTAGTGGCAGACAGACCACTCTGACCGTGTCTCACCTGAACCACCCCTCTCTCCTGCTTGTTGCTCAGCTGATGCCACACAGGTACTGCACCAAGCATCCAGACACAGTTTTGTGGTCCCCAGTGTCTGTCTCAGTGCCTGCGTCCCCTTCCTGTCCCTGTTGCTGTCAGGTAAGGGTAGCTGGAGGTAGCAGTGGGAGGACTGGGCAAAGCAGGGTGTGGAAGGCTGGACAACTGCACATGCTTCAATCTAAATTTAGCGGCTGCCATTGAAAAAGTATAGCAAATGTAGAAATAGGTAACATTCCCATATTTCATCTTACATCCTTATATAGAAAGGAAATCCCACATTAAAGAGGAAACCTAAAACCTGTTTGGCACCCACTCCAGCTTCACTGGAAAAATTAAACTGGGGGGTCATGGCTTAGTTCTGTCTGGTAGAGTAGAAATATGTGAAAAGATTTGGCCCCGTGGAAGATAGTTTCCAGTCTAATTCACTTCAGTGATTTCAGTGTTTGTCTTGCAGCTTGTCCTGCAATGAGATGGAATGCCACACTGTGTGGGAATTCACTGTTTTGTAACTAGCTTTTGCAAAGGAAAAAGGTTGCTTTGATAGAGATATCATTCAGTTTAAGCAACATCAAAGTTTTGCAAACATCCAACCCTGGACTTACAGCCTGCTTAATTTGCTAATATACCAAAGTAATGCCTCCCAAGTTTCTCAGATGACTTTGCTTATTTCCTTATGCATAAATATATTAGTGTGATCCTGAAAAGAGTACAGTTTATTATCTGTGGAAATCCCTATATTTCTGGTTTGACATAGCCCTTCTCAGCTCCTTTTCATTCATTGAGTTTCTTGCAGTGGAAAGAAACAGCAGTGTAGGCACTGCTGAGACACAGCATCCCTACAGCCATGAAGCCACCACATTAAGACAAGTGACAAAGTAGCTTTTAAAAATCTCCTGACACAGCTGAAAAAGAATGTTTACTCTAAAAACTTGTCTAACCATATCGGTTAAAAAGAGTGACTCAATGAAGAACAAACTTCAGTCTCTATGACAGTAACAGAAATCTGGAATTACTTTCTAAGCACTGAAGTGCTTTTACTAAAGGTTTCCACTTGCAGAAGCAATATCAGCTTTGGGCCCATATCACAATCCACATTTTAATAATATTCTAATGACAATTTGTTTTAAGTGTGGCTAAACTGTGTATATGGATTTTAGTCAGAAGAAATATATATCTGAGGAAATTCTAGACTATTTTTTAGACCCTAGTGAAGTAGAAGCAGTACTTGTGAATTAAAAACAGTCCTAGAGACAGCCTTTGGACATTACTTGCAACAAGATTGATTCCTACCATCTTATCAGCTGAAGCATATGACTGCAGAACACACTAAGAGCTGTCAGGCTGTTTCTACAACTATGACACAGAAATGACCAGCAGATTATCTGCTTGAGTACAGAAGGTCAGCAGTCTTGCTGGGATCTTGGAAGACAGGGAGGACAAATTCCTTTTTGTTACCAGGTACAAGTTAAATGGAAAAAAAAAAAAAAAAAAAGGAAAAGTGATCGATTTTAATGAGTGACTCCAGATTTACACTGTTACAGCTGTGGCCAGAGTTTGGCTCTTTGTGTGTAGATATATCTATGAATAACCTTCTTAACCTGTTGGAAAGTTAATGACGGAAAATGTTCCCCATAAAAGTATATATATTACAGCTGTGTAAATATATTAAAAAACCCTAAACTGTCAGCAGACTTGCTGGCAGATGTATGAATGCTTCAACAACATCTCTGTACTCCACATAGCTTCATTTTTATCCTCTACATAGACACACACACTTGCACACACATGTATAGACCCAATAACATATAGAGTACAAAACTCTTCGGTCAGTTAGCTCCTCCAAGCAAACAGGATCTGTGGCAGAATACATGCTACGTTGTACTGCTTATGAAACACATTTTAGAAGTTTTACCTGGCTGCCAGCTGTAAAATTCAGCAGGCAACCTATATAACAATCCCCAGGCCTAAGAAACAAGAGGGTCTTTTTTTCTCCCTTCATATCTTCCAGGGGAGAACTAGTGACATCTTATGACGGCACTGAAGTCTCCCCATAAATGCCTCAGTAAGACCGGGGAGATTCCTTGTTTTCTAGCTCCATAGTTGCTTTTATCATAGGTTAGTGGCAAATTTTTAAGAAGCAAGTTAGAAACATGGAGTAGGTGTCTTTAAGTCTCACTGCCCCTTGGTGTTACTACTGGAGAGATGTGAATGACAAATTCAAGGCTGAATCCTGACCAAAACTTGTATGTCCACTCTTTCAGTGGAAAAAAGGGAGGGTAAAGGAGGATTTGACACATACTTCTGGTATTTTTAAAAGCTAATAAAGTGGTTAAATGTCTATAACTGAGCAGCTATAGTGAATAGTTAGTTTTTTGGCAAGACTGTTAAGATATATTTACAACATGCAATTGGAAAATAAGCCTGTTATATGTTATAAATAAACTATTCCCAGTGACAGATTAAGAAAATATTGGATATGTACAAAATGACAGCATTAAACAATGAAAGTATTTCCTGAGGAGCTGAGCCTTAGCAAAAGCCACAGACAAAATATTTTTAGTGGCATTCCAACACTCTGTGTTTCAGAGCCATTTATAACAGAGCTCATTATGAGATATTCCTTTCTGCTACAAGCCACAGCTGGATATACCAAAAATTTAAAGAAATATTTACCTATGAGAAAGAGTCACAGTACCTGGCTTTATTTCATACAGATAATTTCTCCTCTTCAATCCACCACGTGGATTCAAGAGAAGAATTTGCCCTTATGTCTCCAAATCCTTAAGTCCCTTCCCTCTCCCGAGAACTGCTATAAATCCAGTCATTCCCATATGCATGAGCAAAAAATCACAGAAAAAGGCTTCTGCTGAAGCCTGTCAGGGTAGGAGGATACCTGTACCTGTGGGCTGTAATTGCCTGCTCCCCTTACATCCTCCTACAGCACAGTAGCTGTGAACCCTCTTACAACACATGCAAAATGGATCCTGACTTCAGCTATTGTACTGGGCATGAAAACTAGCTTTCAAGTGAGTCATGCTGCTAAAAGCTCAGGTATACTTTCTTGTCTCTTTAGAACAGCTAAACCCAACCACTAAACAAATTATAGCCCTTAAGGACTCAGATGGGTGGTGAGGTGGAAGGTGAAAGGAAGAGAGCACAAGTGTGAAAATGCATTGCCTCTGAGCAGCAGTAGCTTGAATACCTTGAGGACATTAGGAGGAAAATGTTTAGAGAAGGCCCTTTGCGGTTTTCTAAAAGGTAAAAGCATCAATTCCTGCAAAATTGGCCTGCAGGTTCTGGCCAGCTGTGCTATTGTGCAGTGGCACCAAAAAGGGAATTTTGGCTGCTTCACATTGGGCATGCATCCACCTTAATAAAGTTTGTGCTGGTCTGCCTTGTCCTTTGGCTCATGACTCAAACCAGAGCTCCAAGCATTTTGCTTTTAGGAACTGCTTTTTAGCAGTGTTTTCCCCCTGCCAGGCTGTGTCTGTTCTTCTGGGGATTTCACCATATTCCTTCCAGCCAGGGCAGATGGTAGAATCTGTTTCTGACCTGGAAAAGCTGCCCTAGGGAGAAAAATTAAGTTGGGAGGAAGCAGAGAGGTATCATCACTTTGCTCAGGGGACATCTCAATGGAGATCTCGATTCAGTTTTCCTTCCTTTCCTCCCCTTTTCTGTGTGAAAGGTGTTGACAGTGTGTGTGTGTATGTAAGTCTGCCAGGCTTCTGCAGCTGCCTGGCTGGTGATCCTCTCCTAGGGAGCACACTTGCAGGTAGAGCAGCCAGTTGGCTTCCCTAGCAGTGCTTGCTGTATAAATATGGACACTCTTCACATGTTTGTCTTTCCTTTGGAGAATATTAGTTTTTGGGTCTCTGTGTGGCTGCAAACTAGCGCATATCAAGTGCCACTTTGTCTTCTCTCCCTCTGCATGCACCTCTGTAAGCTGACTCTAAGCATAGCCAACCACCAGCTGTATATAGAGATGTGTGTAAATCCATGCCACTGTATGACAACAGCCCTGTCCTAAAAGTTAGAGGAGCATCTCTTGGATCTCATAGTTTCTCCCTCTGATGACTGGGGATGCATCACAGTTTGAAACAGTAAGCTGTAGCTGTGTAATAAAATGTTGAGGAGGCATTCCCTCTTTTGGTTTGTTGTTGTTGTTTTGTTTGTTTGGGGGTTTTTTTGTGGTTTGTTTTTTTTTTTTTTAGACAGCTGTTTACTTCATCAAGTGTTTATTTAAGAACTTGTACTTCAATGTCAGATGAATCTCATCTTAAATTCTTCATAAATAAATAAATAAACAAACAAACACCAGTTGTTCTAATCAGGGTGATCCGGCTTTTCCTGATGGTAAATTTTAGATCTCAACCTGGAATTTATAGTGATGAGTCTTGGCTTTAAAAACATATGAAAGTATTCAGCCCCTCCTTCTAACAGACAGAACCACAATGATGACAGAGATTCTGAGCTCATAGAAAGATTTCACAGGCCTACCCAAACCTGTGATTCTCCCATTGTTTTGAATGATACCTGCGATGAAAGCTACAGAGTAAGCAAAGCTGCTGCAATGGCTAGAATTTCCTTATGAGATCATTCCAGTAACTTGAAACTTAACTAAGAAATCACATGATTCCTTATAGAAATATATTAATTATGTATTTTTACTTTTCCCGGGACTGCTAATGTACTGTAACCAGGTATATTTACTAACTGTTACATGCTTTTTCCATGAATCATATCACATTTTGATACTAATTGGATAACAATTGAGGCATATTTTAGATTAGACAGGAGCAGCCAAATTCTATTTATATCCAATGTAAAACCAGAATATGGCTTCTGTAGGATTTATTCTCCCAGTATAAAAGATCACTCCCGCTGAATAAAATGGGAGTGTTTCAACTTAAATAGGGTTAAATGCATCCACTGGGGGTTGTAGGGCAGGACAACAGGAGGAGACAAAAGGCTGAGATCATAAACCATGTAGATGAAAAATTAAACTTAATAGAAAGATTACTATGTTAAGCAATAATTAAGATATTAAATGTTCTAATGTATCTGTATTTACTGTGTGTGGTTACATGCATAAGAAAGAATATTTTTACTGTGAAGGTGGTGCAACAACAGCTGGAAGATGTTGTCCAGTGGAGTTGTGGAGTCTTCATTTTCATAGGTATTCAGAACTCTATTGGTCATGGTCCTGAGCCAACTGCTTTAGTTGTAGGTTTGGTCTGTATGATCTCCAAGATGTCTCTGTCAATCTCAACCATTTTGTAATTCTGTGAATGTGTAATTCCAGAGTCCAAAGGAAAGTTTAAGAAAAGATAAAATACACTTTTTTTTTTTTTCCTAAAACTTGTTGCTTTAAAGGCTTCAGCTTGCTCCAGGAACAAATAAAAGATTTTTTACCTTATAGATTTTTTTTACCTTATAGATTTTTTTGCATGGTAAGTCGTAGTAAATGTGAAGTGAAGCAATAACTCAACAAAGTAAAACTGTTGGAGGTAAATAATAAATTTGGGTACACCTTCTCCTTTCTTCCTGGATCTCATAGCCAAAGTAAATGGCACAGCAGCAGAAGAAGTGAATGCTGGAGGAAGGTGCTGGATTCAGTAAGCACTAATTCTTGTTAGCTGAAAGTATAATCAACAACCATATAGCAGAATAGAGAGTCACCAGTATTGTTCTGCCCTTTGGAATTCTGCTGTTGCAGTAATAGGTATGGTGACTCTCATATTCAGGACAACTAGCTAAAGGGCAATTATAGTAAAATTCCTTCAGTTTTCCCTGTAATTACAGTAATTATATATCCTACATGCCTATATTCCTAGCTGTGATCTTTCTAGGAAAAATAATTTGTTTTCATGAAAATCTTATTAAGCTGCATCATCATCATCGGTATTAATCTTTCCCTGTTAAAAACTTTGTTATTTCCAATAATTGAAGTTCAATGTATTGTGCTTTCTGTAGTGTAAAATCCATTGATATTTTCTCTCAAGGCAAAAGGTCTGAAGCAGCTGTAAATGTAGAAAAGTCTTATACTATAAATCATTTCAATTTCTCTTCATTTTGATTCTAAGAAACAGCTGCTTTAATCTACTTCACAACACATTATATTTGTAAAAAAATGCAAATTGGGCTGTGTTTCATTGGTTGACCTGTTTGTCTGGCAAGTGTTAATCCAACAGTGGTACAGTTTTACTGTCATATTTATAAAGAACAACTAATTCGTCTCCTGGAATTTCTCTGTCTGCATGTTTTCCACCTCTTGTAGTATAGTTATACATTGACTTCAGTTGGAGTAGAAGGTATTTTCTTCCTGTGGAAACATACATAGCTGACCAAATTTTTAGCTGCTATATTCCTTGTGTAATCCAGTTAAGGGACAGAGTGATATATGTTGTGTGTGGTCTTCCCTTGTGCACAGAGATTTACAGGGCAGGCCTGAATGGAATATTCCTGAAAATATTTACTGTACCTAACAGTCATCCAAGTCAGAGTAGCTGTTTTTGCACAAACATCTTTTGCATGTTTCACCTACTCTGAAAAGATTAAAAAACACCAAGAATTCTTTCCTGTCTGCTTTAATATTTTATATTCAGAAACTTGATATGAATAAATATATGTTTTCACTTTATTCTTAGTGTATGCCTAAGATGTGTGCCCTTTCTATTTCCAAATTAAAAGTATTCTTTTAATTTACTATTTTTCCCCCAGCCAGTTTTAAATAGTTTATATTTCAATTAAGCTTGAAATAGATGTGAGCAAAGCCATTTGAGAATAGTTTTGCAAATTCTGATTGACTTTTCTCATCTTGTGTTCAAATGTTCATACATCTTTGCTGTTCAATGAATTTTAGTGCTTGCTTATTTGAAGAGCAGAGAATTTCTACTTTTTAAATGAATATTCTCATATATGTAACAACCATGCAGGTGACAAAAGCTGTTCAATGGTGTGCTGTTACTGTAGTTGGTACTTTACAGACATTAAAACTTCTTAACTTTGTTTATAACATTTTTATACACCTAAAAGCATTGCAGTGCCATTACATGGTCAGGAGGACACTGAGAGGCAAGCCCTGGTAGGTCTTGCTGAACTAGTTAAATCAGCACTTCTTCCAAGAAGATATTGCTCCCAATTAAAGAGCTGGCAGAATTGAGCATTTTACTGCACCTCAGCTGTTCCATTTTACAGCCCTGTACATGAGCTTAACTGAGCAGTAGAAGTTGTTTTGCAGTAAGACACCAGATTATGAGTTGGAGCAGCTGAGGTGCAGCAGGTTTTGCTGTATCTGGAACTGAAGCAAGAATTTCTGGCAGAGGGTCAATAACAAACAGCTGGGATGGGGCGAGAAGAGGCAGTAAGGTCTTAGCCACCACAGCTGTTTGCTTAGTGAATGTGAGTCAGAGCCTTGAGAGAAGCATATACTCAAAAACAGTTGAATAGTTCATGAACAACCTGTAGCCTGAAATACATTCACAGGGAGTATTTGCTGGACAGCTGAAAAAGATGAGTGAAAGTACCCACGTCTGCTCTTGGATCACTTGCACAAAGAACAGAAGGTTATATCTGTAACACAAAATTTTCTTTATGAAGTTCAAGGTCTTGTACCTGGACTTTGAAAGTAAAATATTTTGAATGGAAGTTGGTTTTGTAGGATGTGTCCTTGTAACCACTATGTCCCTGGCACTTTGCAAAGTACAATCCATTCAATGTTCTTCTGAAAATGGCACTTGCCATGTGCAGCACTAACATAGTTTATTAGGAAATACCACAAAAGATTTCAGAGGATATTGAAGAAAATAAAAACTATGACATCAGCCAAAAAGAATCTCAGTGCCAAAATATTCACTCTGTTTTTACCTCTTTTCTTCTGATAATTCCTGACCCTTGTCTACAGAGAGGTGCTCACAGCTATTTATTTATTTATTGACATTCATATCTATAAAACATGTGACCACTGCCCAAGCATCTGTCTGGATTTACATCTTAAAAAAATCTAATAAATAATTCACAACATATTACCAACAACTCTAGAGAAAAGAAAATCATGAAGCTAATTAGTTTCCAACAACACAAAAGCCCCCTAGAAATTTCAGGTGTAACCAATTTCCCCACTAAGTCTCCAAAGATAAGAAGTATGTGGATTTTCTTATGAAGAAACATGAAAAAGCTTTGCTTTGTGCCCCTAGCAGGACTAGCAATCCAGCTGGAAACAAGTTCTAGAACTGAGCATTTTTCCTGGCAAATATTTTCCTGTTCAT
The DNA here is from genome assembly GCA_020086605.1 of Lanius collurio. NCBI lineage: Eukaryota > Metazoa > Chordata > Aves > Passeriformes > Laniidae > Lanius > Lanius collurio. The sequence goes on along the minus strand of JACBWW010000005.1, from coordinate 14,150,804 downwards.
TACTGGACTGGAACTGACAACAGAAACACTCCAGGTGAACTCAATGGCTTAAAAGATAAAGTAAAGAAAAAAACATGTCCCAGACCACTTAGGGCTTTGTAACTTATGCCAAGACGATCGGTGTTATTGCTCCACAAACAAAACTTTATAGACTGCTTTCATAAAAAATGCACTCGGAACTGAGAGTAAAAGGGCCATGGAGTTCATTTATGACACAATAAAAGTAAATTAGTCACAGAGCAATAGTATCAGGTAAAATCAAATCAGATTTGCTTATTCAAACACTTTACAACCTGGAAAGTAAAAGACAATCATTTGTAAAAAGTTTTATGTCTTGACAATAAAACCTTTAAACAGTCAGATATATTATCTTGCATTTAATGTAGGGGCAAACAAGCTAAAAGCTGTTTAGAAACCTACAGAACTCAATGACTTATACAGTAAGAGTCCAGAAGATGTGTAAAATTTATAGAGATCTGCTGACGTAGGCTGGATGATTAGGACCTCGTGACACATGCCCTGTGTTAGAGCTCAAGAAGTTGACACTCGTCAGATTTGCAGGGTTGCTTCACAGATTGCATTCCACAAGTGTAGGACTTCTCTGTGCAGTTCAAACCTATTGGGTACAGTACTATTTCAGCAGCTGCTTTGCTCTTTTGGAAGGAAAAGGAGCAAAAGAAAGAAGCAAAGGAAGGAAAATCTTTCTTTGTCCTGTAGGGATACTTTTCCACAATTCCTTTATGACTCTCTGTCCTTTTTTCCCCACCAGACCATTATTGTCTAATAGGAAACAACAGCATTGTTTGATGGGGGCTTTACCACTCACTAAAGATGCTGGAAACTCATGTCCTTAGTTCTACATTAGGGCACTTGTGCTGGAGAAGTATTTTTCAAAATATCTAAGGGGAGTTTAGAAGACATTGCTGAATCTTGGGAAGAATTGTGGTGAAACACCGGGTATATAGAGAGGACATAACGGTGAGAAGGAAAAACACACTGCTCCTACTCAATCCCGAAACATTCAAAATGCATAACTAATCAAAACTCCCATAAAATTCTAATTCATTTAGAATATTTACTTGCTGTGTGTCTCATTCAATAAAATCTCAGAACTCCTGATGTCCAGTGGCCTGTAAATCCTAAAATACAGGAAAATCCGAAAATCTCCCTTCCTAGGGACACAAAAGTAATTATTCCCGCTTATCAAACAAAAGACAAATTCTATTCTTTGTCTTCTCCCATGTCTGGTGAGTAAAATCCCTGCCATGGGTGCAGTCCCTACAGGGCAGACAGGCCAAGCTAAGGAGAACCTGCTGAGAGGAATTTTGCTCTATTTGCTTCCCAGCTCTGTAATTTGTGGTTAGGTTTCTAGTCAAACAGCAACTGTCTTTTGGATAAAATCAAACAGCTTGGAGCTATCTATGCATTTATAGTCAATGTAGGACCATTGCTTCAAAATGACAAAACAAACTTACTCAGAGCATATCCAGAGCATTCTTTGTGTTCGCGCTTTTGCCTTACTTCATAAAGAAGCTGATATGAGGTTGTTTATTGCCTGTTTCCTAGAAATGGAGCTCATTATTCTGAGATCACACCTTCAGAAGCACAGACTTTTTACCACATATTTTCTGTTGACTCTGACCTGAGTTTTCCTGATAATCAGGCTGATGGTATAAAGCCACTGTCATCAGCACAGGCATTTCTGTTTTGTTTCCTTCTTTTTTGTAGGACCAAGTTATCATTCTTACACAAATAGCAATAGCAATTAATTTGAGATGTGTTCCCTAGCACTGTGAACAGCATGGGTGTCTTTTTTTTTCTCTTTCCTGAAGGATGTTTTGAGTTGGTACCAGTGCCACCTGAAGTGTCTGTCACCTTACAACCTCCATATGTCCTACCTGCAAATTCAGCAGGAACAAAGCACAGATAAACCAGAGAGGAACCTCTTCATGAGGTCCTGCCTGCTGTACTGCTTCATCAATGTTTAAGGATAGGGAGGGACCTGCTGTGGGGCCCGGTGGATGGAACGACAAAGCCTGCAGACCTCACAGGTCCAGATTGTCTCTCAGGAGGTCACTGAGTACCAGCCCCTCATGAGGAGGGCCTGAGACACCAGAAACCCTCTTGTGCTTCCCAGCAAGCTCCTAAAGCAGCTGTGCTGCCCAAGAATTCACAGGGAAAACTCCCCAGGGTTGTGGATACAGCTACAATCTTTAGTCCAGCACTCTCTGTACTGGTCAATAAGATGATGTGCTGACTTGAAGCAGTATTTATTCCTGTTATCTCTTGCTTTTATATTTTTCTCTACAGATTGTAACTCTACAGACAGCATATTAAGATTCTCTGTAGAATATTTCTGCTACCACAGATATGATCACCAAATCTTTGTTGTGCAACTCTTTTCTGATCCTCCTTTGTACTTCAGAATGTGGCACAGACATCCACTGATATCAGTGACCTTTCAAATCCCATCCCAGAGTTTTCCCAAAGGACAGATAAATCAGTCTACCAACACTGTGACAGTCAGAAATGTAAGCTTTACATCAGTAAATGACATTCACTGTGTTTCTTCCAGTAGGCTCCTTGTACAGGGCACTGAAGGTCTGCTCCACTGTGCTATGCATAATCATGACTAAGACCAAAGAGAATATTCCATTATTTGAGAGTGTCAAGATATCTGTTTTTTTAGAATGGCATGGGCATTTTGAACTGTGATTAAGATCTTTGCTCTTTGTCAAGATATTTCCAAAACTCTAGCAAAACAAGGTTTTAAAAATACAGATGAATACCTTTATTCAGCCTCCTGGGATAAAATTAGATCTTGCATAGATCTGTGCTGCTCTTCAATTATCTGAATTCAGTCATTTTTTGTGAAAGACAAGGGTAATTCTTAACTAACTTTACCCCAGGTAAAGTTAAGTGTATATAAAGTTAAGTGAAATGCAAAAGAATGGGAAGATGGGCTCACTGCCAAAAGAATGGAGGCAAGTCTAGTTGGCAATTTACCTTCTTCTAAACCACATGTTTAAGTCATCCCAGCAGACACCCTGAAAGTGGCTCTCTCTGCTGTGTAACAAGGCCTTCCAGAAAATTAAGACCTCCTGCTATTTGACAGTTTCAATCAGCCCTAGCTTTAAGAAACGCAATCCCTATTTTATCCACTTAGGACATCCCAAGTATTATTTCTAATATTTTATCTCTGTTTTACTGGACCAGATTTAATAGAGTTGTAATTTAGTGCAAAAATATTAGCCGTGAGAAAGTATTGACAGCAGGCTGTGAGCAGCTGGCAAGAGTGACCAATCATTTTCCCTGCAGCATTTTGTAAGATTAACAAGAAATTGATACAGGCAGGAGGGAAGCAACGAACTTGGTTAAAGCCAGTACCACTGAAGGCATCATCATGGCTAGAGCTGTGTATATGGAAAACAAAACCCTGAGTTCACAAACAGTAACAAAACTACCGACAAGCCTTTCTAGGGAACAATTATGAATTTAAGTTTATTTTCATATATCTCATAATTTTCTGCTTCTAACAATTTTTGTGTAAACATCATGGTCCATGAATTCATCTACCCACATAGAGGAAAAAGTTAGTATGAACTCAGTGCATTGAAGGAATCAAGTACTTCACAGTGGAAACAGACCACATTTCAATTTATTTACTAGTGAGTCAACAAAACATTATAGCAGGGGATTTATTATGGTGCAGAACGTGGAGATGGGTAAGAATCTGATTCTAAAAATTACTGAGTGACAAAATGTCTGTTTGGGAATGATGTGCTCCATGGGGAACATGAAATGCTGTGCAAAAACTTCACTTACAACAGTGTCTGTCATGGCACTACCCATGGGACTAAATAAATACAACAGTTGCACTCACTTCCATTACCTCTGATTTTCCTTTGGTTTCTAAGACTAACCTGAATGATGAAATTTTGTGGAAATATAACATTTTTTGGTGGTGCTTATCATGCCAGTAATTTGTTGATAAAGAGAAAAAGACGTAGTATTTCAGTCCTTGGTGCAATATTTCTTTAATCTGGTTCTTTGCTCTAGAAAGTTGTCAAATGTTAACTACTATGAGCTACTAAAGTGATAACAAACAAATATTACTGAAAAGTTTCCCAGCTCAGGGACCAAGTTAATGACGTTACTATTGTGTGACAAGTCTGGTTCAACACTTGTAAACAGCCAACACTATAGTAAAATTAGGTAACAAGTAGAATAAAAAAAACTGTCTTGAATGTTTCACATTTGCTTGTGTCATGTCTGCACGATTTTTCTTTTTCTTCCTGCTGTGGATTGGTGTCTGCTTTTGTTACAGATCTGACAGGACATGCTGTAGATACCTAAGCAGAAGCATGCTACTGCAGACCAGTGTTGTGCAATCCTGGATACTGTTGGAGGCAAAAGCAATAGTCCTGGTGTACCTCAACAATGGCTGTGACACAGCTGCTTCTGTGCCACACAGCTTGAGTTCTTGGGATGAAGAATACACCTTTTGACCAGAAGCATTACGTTTTGGAGACTTGTCTCTTGATGCACAAAATGAAATTACCTTGCTTCCAAAGTGCTGAAGGCTACATGCCAGGTGGTAACTACAGTTAATGGATAGATGTAGGAAGTTTAATGTTCACTTCCTCTCTTCTCAGATCAGAAATCTGATATAGGCATGATGAATGAATTTGCCTTTGTCTCTCTATTGACAAGCAAGGATGTAAATGGCCACTTTCCTCAGCTCACATGTGTATGTGTAACTTTAGATGTTATGGCTTCTGTTCATTGAGGCTTACTCACCATAGTAATTTATTGTGGTTAGTCACAGATTTTAAAGAATTTCCAAAGAGGATGACAGTTGCTGATGTGACTGTAAGCCCACAGAGGGTCAGGATGACTGTGTCTGATCTGGACCAGATACATACTCAGCCGCTCAGTTTCTTTAATGTGTTTCATAAGATCAGACTTCCCACAGCACCTTCTTTTTCTTGGTCCAGAGCCATGCCTATTAAAAATGATATCTTACTGGTACAGTAAAAGTTCCATTTACTAGTGAGCTGAACATTTATTTTGTTCTTCTTATTATAAAGAGATTGCTGGTAAGTCTAAAATTAGATCCATCAGTTCTGTCTTTTTGTTTGTGAATGTATATGAGCTTGTCACACCAGCCCTCTGTTCTGCCTGTCCACTCAGTTCTTGTAAGTACAGACACTGACAGTATAGATACTGTCTACAAGTATCATAATAAGAGTCATGCTCTCAAGTCTCACATACTTCACTACGTTGCCTGCACACTCAAGTGAAGCAGAGTAGAGTGGCAGAGTGGTGTGACCTGCTCATATCTGCACGTCTTATTCCCTGGGGTTTGCTGTGGCCATGATACCATGAGGAAAACTGAATTTTAGCAGTACTGCACATTGTCACTGGGGGGAATCTTGGTTCTGTAGGGCAGTGAAAAAAATAATATCATCAAATGGATGGATGGTTAAAAACGGGACCTGTCATTCTTAATAATGTCAGTCTCTACTTGAACTCAGTCCTTCTTCCAAACATGTAGAGCTGTGAATGACATGAAGGATTCACATTTAGCTGGTGACTGGCAGCCACAATGTACAGAGGCAGAACACAGCTATTGTTTTGTGTTGATGTAACTTTATTACAGAGCTGCTTAATGTTATGCAGAGAACCTGGAGGGGGAAAAAATCACAGTGGGTATTAAAATCAAGCCTACTGGGAAACTAATTATATCTCTTGCCCATAATCTTAAAACCTCTATAAGTCAGCTTCTGTGATCTTGTATCTCTTGCCAGCACAAAATGTTAAGAGCTTTATCTCTCTTCCTTTTTCCATTTCATAGTGCTCCATAGGAAGGTGGAGAGTACTCTTTATAGAAAGACAGGATATCACTATTTTGTTCTGTGTTGCCTATGATTGTAGAGATTGGACTCAATTATGGCCAGTGTTCAGCCTGGTACATGCATGAGGTTACATATAAAAGAAAACAGAAATCTGTGAATCATTCCTCAAGCTCTGACAAATTTTCTAAAGCACTCCAAGAATATCTCTTGTAAGACTTAGAAAAATTGCCAGTACATTCCCAGCACTCTAAAGTCATTCTGAAACATAATGTGGAAAAAGCCCAAAAGTTTAAATTTCAACTGTCAGTCTTGCTGTGGAATATTGATGCAGATGTTCAACTTACTAATGGAGGATGTGGCTGAAGGGACAGAGTGTACCTTCATCAAAAGTTCTGATGATACAAAACTGTGAGGAGTTGATGATAGACCAGAAAGCTTTATTGCCATTCAGAGGGACATTGACAGGCTGGAGAGTTGAGGAGAAAGGAATCTCATGATATTCAACAAAGGCAGATGCAGGGTCCTGCACCTGGGAAAGAATAACCCCATGTACCAGCACACGCTGGGGGCTGACCTGCTGGAAAGCAGCTCTGTGAAAAGGAGCTGAGGGGCCTGGTGGACAACAAGATGCCTATAAGCCAGCAGTTTGTCCTCGTGGCCAAGAAGGCCAATGAGCTCCTGGGAAAGAACACTGCCAGCAGGATTAGGGGGGTGATTCTACCCTTCTCCTCAGCCTTAGTGAGGCCATATCTGGAGTCTTATGTCCAGTTCTGGGTACCTCAGGACAAGAAAGACTAGGAATCCCTGGAAAGAATTCAGCAGAAGTCTGCAAAGATGCTTAGGGGACAAGAGCATCTATCTTATAAGGAAAGACTGAGTGAGCTGGGCCTGTTTAGCCTGGGGAAAGAGGACTGAGAAGGGATAGTATCAATGCATATGAATATCTTAAGGGAGGGTGTCAGGAGGACAGGGCCAGACTCTTTTCAGAGGTGTCCAGTAATAGGATAAGGGTCAATGGGCCCAATTTGTAACATAGGAAGTACCATCTGACTATGGGGAAAAAGTCTTTTGCCTAGAAAGTGAAAAAACACAAGAACAGTCTACCCAGAGAGGTGGTGTCTCCTCTGGAGATATTTAAACCTGCCTGGACATGTTCCTGTGCAACCTGCACCAGGTGAACCTATCATAGTGTGTATAGGGATTAGACTAGATAATCTTTAGACATCCCCTCCATTTCATGATTAAGATATATGCAATGAAATATGAAATAATAGGGTAAGTAAAGTAAGATATTATGTATGAACTACAGATCAGGTAGACCTTAGGATGTTAAGTCATTATTTTTTAAAATTTGTTTATTTTTATTGAAGATCTCTTAACCACAACTCCACGCACTCCACATCCTGCCTACTGAAAGATCACAAGAAAATGGTTGGGATGACAGTGAGGCAAGATAGAGGTTTATTTCTTTGCTTGTTTTCAGCACTGGACAGCAGAGTGAATGCTTAAAGCCATTAAAATGGTCCAAGGCTTAAAATAAGGTAATCCTTTCCTGGAACAGAAATCTTACGATAAAATGAAAATGATTTGCAATTTAAGAGTAGCCTGTTGGTGACAGTGGTAGACAAAGGCAGCCTTGTATCACGGCATAAGTGTTGTGCGTATATTGAATTTTGTGGTGTAAAATCATGTCTCATGTATCCTCCCATGTGAGGTGTCCACATCAGGGCAGGGATTGAAAAGGCCAAAGAATTGGTGAAATGTTGGTGTTTTGTTCAAGAGCAAAGGGCAAATTACAGCTTAACTCCAAAGAATAAATGAGAAACAACTCCATGTTTGAGACTAACTTATTCACTGGAGACAGAAAAGGGGAGACAGACAGAAGGATGCACAAAATCTCAAAACATGTGAATCTAAGAGCCTAAAATACTAGAATAAAATACTAAAATAAAATACTAGAATAAAAACAAAAGGCAATTTTCTGCAAAACACTAAGAAAACCAACAGAGTTTTTAAAGGTACCTTCTCAATTAGGTGACCATCAGCATGTTTTGGTGCTACTTATGCCTACAGTGCACTGATGATTCTAAAAGACAGTAGAGTCTAACTGACAGTAATAGAAGACTGATAGATGTTTTTTTTTTTTTGCCTACTGGGAACTATAGTTGCATGTAACTTTCTGGACCATTTAGAATAATGATGTGTTATCCAGAAATTATGCTGTTCTCAGTTAAATACTCCTATTTATTAGGGTAAGGGAGAAAATGTGCTTCATTTTGGAGTAAAAGCAGACTTTGCTGTACCCCACCAGGAAACAAAATTTGTATTCTTTACGATGAGGATTCCCCATTGAGCACTTTTACAATTCAAAGTCAACCACCATCTGCAGATCTCTGAGGCAGTTTTCTTCCATCAGATGAAGACAAACAAAAATCTTACAATCATTCATCTTCATTCTAAGTGATTTGGATGCTAATAATTTGGAAGCAATATTAAAAAAAAAGAGTCTCCTGCCCTACTAATATTTAAGATTGAGTGGAAGATGATACAAAAACAGTGGAGTGTATATAAGTACTGCCTGGGAGTATGAGATATCACCTGTCATTCCACTACTCCAATGAAAGAAGACATCTACTGACTTATGAAACATAGGAAAAACCATACGGAGTAGGGTCCTGGCTAGCCTCACAAACTTATCCTGGGGGTTTGTTTGAGGTTCCTTTGTCTGCAAGAATCTTTTGGTAGGGAATGCGAGATGAAGATATAATTTCTGAAGCCATGACTAACATCCTTTTATTTTGAATAAAAACCTTCCAGAGTGAGAGACAGACAGTGGTCTTAATGAGAGGAGAAGCCTAACTGTGTCTGCATTTACTTGTTTGTGTGCCACTTAATGCCTTTCTTTGCCAGTTAGAGCTGTCTTTCAAAATCTTCCACAAGCTTTATACTGGCAAATGGAAAGACAAGGCCTTGATGCTAGTCACATGGGCTCTTGGGTCATGACACATTTTGTGACAAACTCTCCATTTATGCTTTTCTCTTAACAATGAAGATTGGTTTTCTCAATAAGATGTTATCTAAAATCAAGACTAATTCAGATAAAAGTAAAACTAGATTGATGTTTTATTCAAAGATTTCTGGTCTATAGGAAAGGAAGGTAAGATAAGGTACAAGTACAGCAAAACACATTTCCTTCCTGCTGACCTGTGACTCCTACAGGCAGAGTGCAGGGGGGAGAATTCATCGCCTCTCTTCTCATTCCTGCTTGTCAGTTCAGGGAAAGGAGTCTCTGGGCATAAGACAATCCTTTTTGCCACTTGTCTTAGATATAAAATGCTGTCAAACTTGATGTGGATGTTTTAGTTTAATAGTGACTACAGAAGGTGGTGGTGTTTCATGCTTTCTCAAAGGACTCTGTATGTTCCCTCTGTAGATAGATAAGATTTACAAGTGTTTTCAAAGGATGACTCTTTGAATCATAGAATGGTTTATGTTGGAAGGGACTTTTAAAGGCCATCTAGCTCCAAACCCCCTGCCATGGGCAGGGACACCTTTTGCTAGACCAGGTTTCTCAAAGCCACAACCAACCTGGCTTTGAGCATTAGTAAGGATGGGACATTCATAACTTCTCTGGGCAACTCTTTCTCAAGTTAGCACCACCCTCACAGTAAAGAATTTCTTCCTTATATCTAATGTATATCTAATCTACACTCTTTCAGTTTAAAACCATTTCACCTTGTCCCATCACTACATGCAACCATATAAAGTCCTTCTCCAGACCTCCTGTAGGCTTCCTAATGGAAGGGGCTATAAGCTCTGACTCCTGGAGTCATCATCTCTCCATAATGAACAAATCCAACTCTCTCAGCCTGTCTTTGTAAGAGAGGTGCCCCAGCCCTTTGAACATCTCTTTTGTTCTCCTTTGGACTTGGTCCAACTTGATCCATGTCCTACCTGTGCTGAGGACCCCAGAGCTGGATGCAGCACTGCAGATGGAATCTCACCAGAGCAGAGTAGAGAGGCACAATAATCTACCTTGACCTGCTGGCCATGCTGCTTTGGATGCAGCCCAAGACATGGTTGGATTTGTGGGCTGCCAGGACACATTGCTGGCTTGTGTTGTGCTTTTCGTCAACCAAAACCCCCAAGCTTTTTTTCTTCAGGGTTGCTCTCAATCCATAATCAAAAATTAAGTATGTAGAACAGAGATGGGATGAGCCCTCTAGAGGAACAATGTTCTCTGCACTGTCTGTTCAAATAACATAGATGATGACAGCCTCAGACTAGAGGCTTCAATTTTGCAAGACTGCAGTTAGCTGAGGTGAACCCAATCTAAACTTAAAATTCCAACCACACAGTATCCTGAGTAGCACTTTAAATGATAAGTATGGCTGAGTTAAACCTATATGCCTATTGATACAAAATGGAAGAGATCCATAAAGAAATTTTGGAATTACAAATCTACCTAGTGGAAGCTGACAAAAATCATCATCCAATAATCAGACATTTACAGGCTAGTTTGTTTTCTTAGCATTTTTCCCTGCAGATAAGTCATTTGCATGAATAGTCCAAAAACTATAGTCTTCTTTTTTTCTGTTCAAACACAGTCTCTTTAATACTTTAAATTTCTTTTGAGGAAGAACTTCAGTGCTTTTTGATATTAAATGCAATTGTTGCTTTGACTAATGATTTAATTGTTTCAACAGTCTAAAAATGCAAAACTGCCTCCAAGCTAGGCCTTATTTAATAAATAGCAAGAACAAAGCTGTTGCAATATGTTATAGAGTTAACTTCATTGTGGTGAGATCACCAATTTCCTTGTCCACCTCGGCAGTCTAGCCATTGTTTTACATGGAACAAATCCTGCCATCTATACTCAAAATTTAATCAGGAAAAAAGACACAATAACAGCACTAACTGCAACTTCTGGCAGAGCTCTTCATAACCTGAAGCTGTTTGCTTTCCTGGCAGTATCGTGCTCCATTTTGCTTGACATGATGATAAAGCTCAGCAAAAGGTAGTGCTGTCGATCCTGAGGAAAGTCGACCTACATCCCTGTCTGCCCAGTCTCAGAAGAGTGATGAGAAAGCTTCACTCATTACCTTCACCTCTTTTTGAGGGTAGCAGCACAAGAGAGTTTTTTTGAACAAAACATTATGTGTTATCTCTGTACTTTTAAGTCAGATCTTCTAAAATCCCCTGCCCGTTTCTTTTCAGATGACATTGGCCTCTTCTTCCACAAAGCCTCACCCTGTTTTATCTCCCCTCCCTACCCATATTTCTTCTTCTCTGCATCGATCTCTTGCCACAGTGACAGTCCTCTCGTTTCCATTAAGTGAACTTTGATAGTGTTCAAATAAAGAAAATATCACTGTGTTGGTGTACTGCTGTGCACTGCTTTGGATAAAAATAAACTTTTTTTCTTTCTGCTATTCAGTGCTTCTCTTATTTTAGTGCTCAGTGCTGTCATCTCTTCACTTGCTTCCTCCAACTTGCATCTCAGCAGAAAGCAGGAAAGGCAGTAAGCTTTTAGCTCAGGATGACTACTCAAATATATAGAAAGAATGAAAGCTTAGTTTCATAATATGGGAGCTATTTTGTTCTTTTTCTCAGAATCAGAAGTGCTGAGAATTGCAGAGCAGGCACTGTTGTTCTCCCCAACTTGCTGCAAGCTGCAGATTGTTGGGCTTTTAAGAGACTCTGTGATTCCACATGAGTAGTTCATGATAAAGGAAGTGATTCAGTGCCTAAAAGTCCCATTTATCAGGAATGTACAACCTCTTAAGTGAGTCCCTTCTCCTGGATGAAGATAGTGAAGTTGTTAAAAAAATTCAAACAAAATAATCCTGCCTATGCTGTAATTAAAAGCACAAGAGATAATGTGGGTACCATGCATTGCTTGGGCTGTCAGCTGTAAAACAAACACTATCTTCTACTTTATTGCATGATTTATTTTATTTTTATCTGCTTAAAAAATACTCTGTAAAGATGAGCTGCAGGAGAATGACTTTTGGACAGCTATGGGGCGAAATGAGCACACAATGAAGGGTGACCTTTCAAAGGGGGATTATCTATAAATAGCAATGGTTATCCCTCACAGCCTTCTGACATAAGCCTGCTGGGAGTATGAAAAAGGAGACCCTTTCCACCACTTCCTCCAACATGATTTTAGATTGGCACATGACACATTTTGGCCATGAATAGCTGATAAGAATTTGTAAAGGGATCAAGCAAAAAGCCTTAGCAGCTGTCTGGCTGTTGATATTCCCCTGGGTTTAAAAATTAGCTCAGAGGTTCCTTCTCTTTGCCCATGAACAATGGCATACACTTTATTATAAAGGTATATTAAGATTTTATGTTTGAAATATGTCACTTTGGGAGCTCATCTATTAAAAAATTAACTATAGCAAATTAACCAAGCAGTCTCAGCAGAATTTGTTCAAACATCAAAGGGCTTTAGGATCAGACTGCAGTTCTTAACTACTGTTTTAACTTCTGCTCTGCACCATGGATCCATCACCTCCTTTATTTGGAATGAGGAAGAATTGGTATTCCTGGCCAGTCACTATTTTTAAAGTGAAAGAGGTGAGTGAATTTATCAGGAAAAGATAATGGACTGTTCTGTTTGCAATGCATATCGTTTGCTTATTTGCCCAGTAATATTGTTATAAAATAGTATTTCAGAGATTCTATTTTTGAAGCTTTCATATGAAGGATAATCTGCAAAGGGACAGAGTACAGAAGATGGCAGTTTTAAATAGTCAGATGTGATCAGTGTCTGAACACTTGTGTGTTTGTTTCATGCTTATGTATCTGTATGGTGTTTTAAGGTGCACCCTGTGTGCAGCCAGGCATTACTAGCAGTCCTTCCCCGAAAGGTAGAACTGCTCTGTGTTCCTAACTGCTGTGCCTTCATGTGTGCAGGATAACTATTCTGATAGAAAAAAAAGCCAAAGAAACTTGGTTACTGTTAGATTCATATTGAATGATTACTGTGTTTATCATCACTACTATAATAATGAGTATTAGTGACCAGGATCTACACAAAAGATTGAGCCCATGCACTACATACTGTTGGGAAATGACTATATAATAAACAAAGCAAGAAACAGTCTTTGTTGGAAGGCATTTGCAGCCTAAATAGATGTGCAGGCAAGAGGTATTATTATCTCCTCTTCACACATGGTGACCAAGACGCACTGACATGATGTGCCAAGGGATACAGGCAAACTTGAGGGGGCAGGGAGAGAACAAGGCAGTGTTAAAGCTGGGTTACTGTTTTGTCCTGACTGTGACCTTCCTCGTTGCACCCGCTGCAAACTGAGTAGCTGATGGGCTTCCCTCTGCTTGCAGACAGCCAGTGCATGACATGCAGCTTCCTCCCCAGCTCCTCCAGGCATGGTTTGGCCCTCATAGTTGACTTTTGCCGAGTGGAGCAGGGTTTCTGTATACCCAGGAAGTATTTGTAAACAGTTGGCTTCACAAAGGAGATTTTTCGATTCTGTCTTGCAGATGTTGTTTTAATGCACATTTGACAGTTGGTTCTCTGCTTTAACATCATGATCTGGTTCACTTTGGACGTTTACAGCTGTTCTTGGGTTTAACAGCAGTGCTTCATTCAAACCTTTCCACAGTCCAGGATTCCTCTCTGAATTTATTGTGAGGAAATGTTACCTTTAAAAAAATTAGGATTCTTAGAGATGGGTTAGTGAAAGGCATTATATAATACCATGCTGGCACTAGAAACAGACTCTGTGACCCAGAAGATAGCTTCCAGTCCTGTGTTACTGCTGCCTATGATACAATGACTTATTTTCAGTGCAACACCACTGATCTTTGCAAGTTCTCTTCTGACATGAAAATCCCCTGAATGGTGACTGGGAGCAGATCACTCTTCTGCCATTGCTGTCATGTATTTATGCTCAGATGCAACTCCAGTTCAGGATCTGTGTCCTATTGTGACCTCTCCTACAAGCACAGGTATAGAAAATAATCCCTGTCCTGAACTGTCAGAAAAACAGGAAATGTTTCCAGATAATAACTGAGAATTTACATCTCCTGGTTGTCCTTACAGCATAAAATTGAGTGTGGGTTTATCATGTAGTTGTATTGCTGCTCCACTTCAACTGGCAGGTTAGTTTTTAAATGTGATTTATAACGTGGATCTTGTTTCCATGTTGGAGTGCTTTCACATTACTGCATGAAAGCTGAATGTGTCTAAATAATGGGGATGCAGTGGTGGTGGTGGCTGGGAGGCAGGGATTATATGAAAGCTTTCAGGATGCTCCAAGCAGTGTGCTGCATTAGCCAAAGGATTTTTATGGGCACAGAGGCACAAAGTAACCCCTCTAATCCCTTTCTCACTGGCTTACAGACTCTGAAGAAGCTTAATAATTACAGAGGAATGCAGTCAAAGTGTTTTTAAGGACATATGTGCAGAGGCTTATTTTAGTCATTTCCTAACAGCAAATGCACTGGCGGATTCTCAAGGAGAAATCTGGGCACAAATTTTCCCTTCTCTCAACCCCCCAACTGGCAGCCCAAAAAGATGATTTATGCTTATATCAGAAAGAGACTTAACTCGTGTGGAGATGAAGGAATATTTCCCAGCCTGTAGGATTATGGTTTTTCCACAGCCACACCACTCACACTCTCCTCTGCATATACAAAGCATATCCCTGTTCTGCAGAGCCTCCCAGATGGGCTTTTTTTTTTTTTCAGTGAAAAGGCCAACAGAAAGCCTGCATGTTCCCTTTAAAATATTATCCTATCCTTCTGGAGAAGTATTTCACCTTCTCTGAAATCACTGGTTCAGCTGATGGTGACTCTGCTGCTTATGTATCGCTATCCGTAAGTATGTCCATAACTGCATACTAGATATATGCATAAGAAGTAGGTGTCCAGGAGCTGCTTCTGTGCTAAGCTTTTAGTTTCACAGCTATGTCATTTCTAGAGGAATCTGTGCCTGAAAGAGAAAGATACAGTGTATACTCTCTCACCCCAGAGAGTTTTTTGTGATTTTTTTTTTCTCCAAGAATCTTTCCTAATTCAAAAATTATGGCATGGATTATCCCTCACTCTCCTTGAAAAATAACTCTTAGGAAAACTGAGCATGAGAAAAACAACAGTAACTTGAAAAGTTTTTTGAGTTTTAATGGTAGAGGAGGATAGGAAATGTATACTCGTTTTACTTGTTTTATGGTGCATGCTAATGCAGTGCTTGGTATCCCACTGTTGCTTGGAATATAAACTGCAATAAAAATGAAACAAGTTATATCTTATTACTTCATTACTAACTAAAAATGTCCTGTTTGATCAGCTTTGTAGCAAAGATGAAAGTTTGTCCATATACGTGCCATTTCTCTAGGACAATCCAAAGACCTATAAATTCACATAAAATATAGAGGAGGTAAGGATTACCCTCATCTATCTTGAATTCTTCATTTAAAATTGCAACATTCTGCCAGCACCCTAACTAAATTCTTGAACCTTTTCTGCTAGGGATGCTAGGAACAGATTGCTCATGTTAGGATTGCAAATTAACTGTAGTTTGAACCCTTAGCATTTGCTATGCTTGATCCAGTTTACTGTGTGTGAAATTTTGCGATGAAACAATATAAACTAATCCATGGTCTGCCTTTCCTGATTGGGTATTAAAAACCTGTGGCACTTTCTGAAGAGAGAGTGTTTGATGAAGTGAAATGAACCTGATTTTTCTTTCCTGTGGTCTCAAAGTATTTTTTTCCTGGGGAAACTGACTTTCATTTTACATACTGCTATCCCACCAGAGGCAAGGCTGTCTGGTTCAAGTGGTCTAGGCAGTTTAGATTTGAGCTGACTCAGCAAATCTCTGTTTTCTAGGTTGGAATCTAGATACCAAGACAAAGCAATGAGCACATGTGTCCCAGCACATGCACAGACCCTTGCTGACTCCTCATGTTACTGACCAAGGTGACATCTTCTTGTGCTGCTTTCTCCTGCTTTGCACAAGACATGCCAGGGACAGCAACAAGAAAAGAGAGAGCTTCACCCTGCAAATAGGAAGGTCTCCTTCCCTATATAGTGGCTGCACATCCACCCCTCAAACAGAGCTTTAAGTCTGTCTTAGTCTTCAGACACCCACAGCATCATGAAAAAATTTTTTGTGGATGGCACACAGTAACCTCACAGTATTTGAGAGGGGCAGGTCTGTGCCAGTCCAATAAATATATCCCAGCTCATGATAATACAGTGTCCTCCAGACTCTTACAATGTGCTGTCTCAAAAAGACTGACTGAACAATGTTTCTGTCGTTACTGATTCTGTAGACTTCTATGGAATGACTGTGTGAGCACAAAGTCACATTTTTAATTGGAGTTACCAGTTAAAAAAAAAAAATGAAAAAAGTGGGGGAATTGAATGTTAGATTGTTAGATGCCATTACCTCAAGATGCTGGATGTAATCTGGTTTCATTCTCTTTGACTGTTTCCAGGAAAAGCTGCTTCCTGAGTAGAAGAAACATGAAAGATCAGGAAAGTGACTAACAGCACGAGAACCTTAATGACGCCTATCAAGTGCAATAAGTGAGAACACCAGGGATTGTGGCAGGGATAACATAATGGGCTGTTTTGCACAATAACTGCCAGCTATTGTTTTTTAGGCAAATGACTGAGACTTCAGGATGATTACTCTATAACCAGAAGAGAGTAAAAACACTAAACAGGATGAGAAATAGATTGTAAGAAACAGGAAATAAAACCCTCAGACAAACTTCCTATGGACATGAATTTCACCCCAAAACCAGTCAAGTATCAAATTTCCTCCTGATGTATGCCAGTAGAGTCAGCACATTTGCACAAGGTTGAATAGGTTATATATATGTAATTAAGTTTGATCACAAGTTAGCTCTCTTTGGGTACAAAAAAATTACTTTTTGTTGCTTGAATGTGAACCTTCAGCCCTACTCTGTACACCTTCATGCTGTCCCATTGGCTTTATTGGTAGAAGGGACTAGAGATGTTATTTCATGATGAAATATAAGTATTTGCAGCAGAAAATCACCACTGATGACAACTCCTCATACTGAAAGAAATGTCATCCATAAACTCATCAATTTCTGTGGTGTCTGCTCCAGCAGGTTCCTCATGTTACAGTATGCAAAGAATCTAAAAAGCAACATGGCATTAAAATATTGATAGAATTATGTTAATAGGAAGGGAAATGCATATTTAATAAGTGCTTAGATTCCCTTCATGTTCACACGTGACACCACATAACTCAGAGTGAGGTTGGGTCAGTCCTTGTGAAGGGAAGGTTCCAGACAACACGTGGGGAATATCCTGTTGTAGCTGGCTTGATTGTGTTTTGGTACCTTGACCAGAGGCAAGGAGCAGGGTAATCCATGTTTGAATCCTGGTTTCTGCTGGGGACACTGTGCAGGTAGTTCTCCTTGTGTGGTGTCTCAAAAGGCCCATTTCCTCTATGACATTGAGGAAAAGTAAGGAAGGACTGGCTTTAAGATGCTGCTGTTGCAGCCTTCTGTGGGCTGACAGGGAGGCTGAAAGACACACCACTCATGCTGGTTGCTCACCTGGAAGCTGGGAGGTGGCAGGACTCCTGATCCACTGACAGGAGGAAGTCCCAGTCTGCCCAAAGAAAGCATTTGAAAGGCTAAGACAAAAAGCTCACTGTTCCCTGAGCACCCCCTCACAGAGAAAGGTCAAGAACAACATAACCCAGGCTATTAATGGCAACAAGCTGTAAAAGCTTTGGCCTCTGTGTCATGAAACTGTGGTTGTTACTACACTGCACTTTATAACCTGCAATTCCACCTCAGGCTGCATGGCCCAAGCACGAGGGACAGTATAAGTCAGTGTAAATGAGTGTGCACACCCCTGTGCTCTGGCTTGTCAAAGGTATGAATTGTGAGCAGCTGTTTGGTTTTACAGACGTGACACACACCTTCCAAATAGCTGCTCGTAGATTCAAAAAGTTTAGCCTTTCAGTTGCAAAATTGTTCTTTGTGTTAGAGTATATAAAGAGCCCCATGTGTGCCAATGTATGTGTACATGTGTTTAGGTGCTTGCTCCTTTATTTGTTTAAAAATTATTCATAACACCAACAGGACCCTGTACATTTTTGTTAATTCCAGCTCTGCTTCAGCTCTCGTGCCCAATGCATTTGCTATAAGTAATAAAACTTACTTAATTGCCACAATGAAGGAAATTTTCTATGCTTGAACTTTGATACAGTAAAGTAATGGCTTACTAGAAAAGTACTTGGAAAAAATGACAAACCTTATTATGAATGTCATCTATTGGTGACTATGGTGAGTTGTAGATCACTTTTTAGTCTTTATCTCAGCACTGTGTTTTTCCACTGGAGGGTATGTTTCCTTCTTAGCAGTTAGTTGGTGGTGAGAAAAAAACCCTGGTAATGAGAAAAAATATCCTTGGTAATGAGAAAAAATTACCTCAGTGAAAGGAAAAGAGTATTTTCACAGAACTTGCACAAATCTGAAGCACACTAGGCAATTATTTGTAGTACATTACATCCCAATCAAGGCATACTTGCTAAACATTAATAGTTACATGCACTGTGAGCCAGAGTGATGCTTTCATTGTAAATGTACTCCATGTTCTGGCACATAGTTGCACCACAAATCTCTGAGGATCGTTATGTTATCAGAGTTCCCTTGAGATGTATTCAGTGATAATGTTGGTTATAAAGAACTTTAGAAAAAGATAGAAATATCACAGTCAGGCCAGCGTTTACATATATTGCCAATTTACCATTTATAGGCTCACTAAACTTGGGTTTGATTCACTGTGCAGCTGGTTGTTGGTTTATAAAATTAATAGGAGCAGAAGTATTTATTTGTCATAAAAATGCTGGAAAGTATCATGACATCAAGAAAAAAGTGGAATCTAAATCTGAAGATTGTGAAACTTCTTTAGCTCCACCTTTTACCAGGATATTCAGGAAGAGCTGAGAAAAATCAATTAGAAAGAAGTGAAAATACAGGACTTTTGAAAAATCAAGTTATTCAGCCAAAAATGCCTGGTTTAGAGCCTTTTCTGAAGTGAAGGCAGCACTTTATAGTGATATTTAGCATGTGTATGGAAACATACAAGCAACTACTAAAGAGGGTCCCACAGCAACATCTCAGCTATCTATTTGGCATATTAAGATGTACAGAAGTAGCAGAGCAGATTATACAAAACACTTCCAAATTAGCTGGAATGGTAAATATACATACAGTTGGGAGTATTCAATGTTAAATACATGCTGAAGTTGGGAGAACTATGGACCAATCACACTGTATTACATGAAAAATGCCAGTATGAATATCTTTTTTATTGAGTAAACACCTACAATGTAAAAAAAACCAAAAAGCATCTGCATTCCTCTCTTGGACTTCTCCTGTTTTATATCCTGGGCCAGGCTGCCTCCAGTGGAAGGGGCAAGGGTGACAACATCTGTAGAGGAGGCCCAATGACTCCACTGGAGAAGATTTGGCCACTCTACACCTGTGGCCTATGACCACCAGCCTTTTCTTGGGAGGCAAAGATTAATCAGAACAGTGATTGCAAGGACTGTTGACCTGGCCGATGTCCCTACACTGCACTTATGTTGACATTCCCAGAAAGGAGCTAAGATGCCTTTTGCATGGATTTCCTTTGTAAGGCAAGGCCAAAAGGGGGGAGTCACATCTTCCTATTCTTCCTTCTTCTTATCTAATCTTATTCCAAAGACCTGGTCCCTCACAAGGTCACAGGAGCATGAGGACCTGGTCTTGCAGTACAGAGGACCAGGTCTGTACACAGAGGGGCCTATGTGTCAGTCATGGGAAAGACTGGCTCAAATGGGGGCTGAGCTGGCTGCATCCAGACAGAGGGCAATTATTGGACAGTATTTTACTCACTGGAGCTCCAGGTCAGAATAATTAATGAATTAAAATGGATTTTCTGCTAGGCAATATTTTACTTAGGTTTTAGAAGTTTGAGGTTTTTTTATTCCTTCTTAATAGAAAGAACAGAAACCTAAAACAAAAAAAACCCTCCAAGACAGCTGTCTTGTGAGGGATCTGTATTCAATATTAGAAAGCTACACAGCTGTGGAGTCTGGATGCTATCATAAAAATTGAATAGTAGAGACATGGCATTGCTGGAATACAACCCACTTTGGAAGTGTGCTGGGTGCTTGGAATGTGCATATCAC
Source organism: Lanius collurio (assembly GCA_020086605.1). Classification (NCBI taxonomy): domain Eukaryota; kingdom Metazoa; phylum Chordata; class Aves; order Passeriformes; family Laniidae; genus Lanius; species Lanius collurio. Next base: position 14,130,746 of record JACBWW010000005.1, on the reverse strand, counting down.
ACAATAAATGTGCTGTTCTTGTCTTCAAAGCAAGAGCACCAATAGGCCTGTGGAGCCGATGTAATGAGATTCAGGCTGCCTTCAACAGCTGAAATATTCAGTTCAGCAAATGCATATTTCAAATGTAAATATTTATATGGGCCAAGGGCTCTTTGTTGCTTGCTATTTTGACATTTTCAAATCCCTCAGCTTTACTTTTGTTACAAAGATGGTGCATTTGCTGATAAGAAGAACAAAGGTCAGGGGCTAGTTATGCAGAAATGGAGTTATTATCACAGAAAAATACCACTTCTCCCAATATGCAAAGCTTTGATTCCATATGCTTCAACATGGTAACCTACACATTAATGGAAATAATGCATCACCCAGGTTGTTTTGAGGAAGTACAATGATAAAATAAAGAAACAACAAATTTGAAGTTGTTATTGGCTAGAATGAATGGTTCATCAGGAAGAAATGTTAACTGCATTTGACTTTCATTACAGAAACATTCCTAAGTTGCTCTTAATAGCCACTTGTTGCATTTTGCTGGACTGGTATTTATCTACAATACCATTGCTATTGCAATTCTTCACTCATTTAACAGTGTGCTAACTTTTTGGTTTTTACTCAATTTAGAGATTTAGGAGATACCTAGGAAAATTATATTTTAGCTAAAATTATTGCTATGATTTAATCTCTAAAGCTTTAAAATTAATATTACAGGCGTGATGTTGCCTGTAATAATATGAGCAATTATTTTCCTTTCTATAGGTAGATGTGACTGCCACTGTTTTTTTTCCTTTTCTGTCTCATCATACCCTTCCATACTCTCTCTCCTTGCTATGCTTTCTGCTTTTGTCTCCTTTTCCTTCCAGTTTTTGCATACCCTGCTGCCCCAAGCAATGTGTCTCTGCTTCCTTGCAACCAATTTACTCTCTTTTATCATTTTCCTGGGCTGTTGCTAGCTCTTTTTCAGTCTAGTTCCACCAACTCAGCTCCTCAAGTAAAGATTCTTAGTCTGGGCTTCTAGCCACTCAGTGCTTAGTCTGTTTATTCTTATTACCATTTTATTGCAACAGTGGGAACTGTTGAATTATATATAACTGCTTCTTGGAAACTTGAAACAAAGATTGAATGTTTACCAAACCACTCTTTGGCAGATAGCCAAATTTCAATTCATATTGTTGGACTTCTTCCATAAATTGTTTCTTCCATAAATTGTTTTCTATAAAAATAGAATACCAATCATTTTTTTGAGGAACATAAACATCTGGAGAAAAAACTCTTCCAAGATGATCACAGAATGTATAGGGCTGCTACCTGCCTAGATGAGATAGGTCAGGTTCTGAGGGTATTTATTTTAGTCCACTTAAATATTTAGGTCTTGAGCACTGTTAACTACTTAATGCTGCTTTTGATGTGGGATGTCATTATTCGTATTTGGTTGCATTTACTGCCCAATTCAGTAATCAGGAGTTAAACTTTCAGCAGGAGTCTAATTATGATTCAGATCTGTAGATCTGGAGCTGTATTTGACTTTCAAACCAAAGTGGGGTGAAACTGTTCCCTGCCGCATTCTTTCCTCCAATCTCCAACATCCTGTGTGCACAGACCTCTGCTCATTTCCTTTGGTCATCACCAAATTCTCATTCCTAGCAAGCAGTTTATATTCTACAGGCATTATTATATTTTAAAAACATTGGGACTTTCTTTTCTTAAGACAAAAACTGAGTTACATTAGTTGCCAGGGAAAGGAGTTTCGAAGATATAGCTGTAGAATTAGGCTGCTATGAAAGTACATATGAGATCAGGAGCACCTAGATGTCCTAAGAACATCTGATATTTTTGGGCTGTGAATACATGTACTATAGGGTAATGAGTGTAGTACAGAACTCTGGTGTAATTTCAGAACTCCAGCTAGCCTCTTAAAATAGAAAGCCTGGGTAAAATGCAACAGTTCTCCTCTAATCCCTCCAGTTTTCCTGAGTTTTCAGATATGACAGTTTATGTCTTAGCATTTGGACCATGACTAACAAATGCCTTTTTTATGGAAGTAATTGATTTTCCATGTGGAGCCAATTACATGTTTTGTTAACATCTTACAGTCCTCTCAGGTCCCAACTTGTGTGTATCCTCTGAAGGGAATGGATTGGGAGAGATGTGCTGGTGTGTTTGTGAGAGTAGTTCTCTCACCATTAAGTGCATTAATGAAAATTTCACTTGCCCACCATCCCTTGCCAAAGATAAAGTAAGCATTGAAAACATTGCTCTCACCAGACAAAATGTTCCTTAAAAAATATTCTTTCCAGGTCACTGAGAAGCTCATGGAGAAGCTCATTTTTTGTGTGTGCTTTCATATATTTTCCCATGTACATACACGTGTACATTCTAGCTTGTGAGGTGTCCTGAAAGAGGTGTTCAATGACAATTTTTACCCAATTAGAAATAACAAAATCTTGACTTTATAATAATGCCACCATCTTTTACCACTTTTTTGAGCTAACCACATTCACACAGTTCAGAAGCTGATAATCATTTGTCATGTCCTAAAGTATAGGCACAAAGATCTTGTGCTCTTTTCCTAGGCTCATTAATGTACCATGGGAATCCTTTTAGGCACCACCAAGTTCAAGTGTCTTTTGGAAAATTTGGTTTAAGTAACACTCTGCTCTCAGATATTTTGTAGTTTATCCCCAATACCAAATTATTATATGTTTCACCAGTGATTTCTTCCATTTGAGTCAGTGCACTAATTACATCCTGTGTCACTCAGCCCTGATGAGGCACAGCTGGAGTGTTCAGTCCCCACATCAACAGGCACATGGAAATACTGGCCTGAGTTCATTGAAGGGCCACAAAGATGGTTGTGGGATTGGAGCATCTTTCATATGATGAAAGCCTTAGGGGTTGGGACAGCCCTGCCTGGAGAAGACAAATCTCAGGGGGATCTTGTGAATATCTATTCTATACCTGAAGGATGGGGACAAAGAAGATGGAATGAGCCTCTTAGTGTTGTTCAATGAATGAAAAAGTGACAGTGGGCACAAAACATTTAAAATAAGAAAACACTTTGTTACTATAAGGGTGATTGAACAACAGGACCAGTTTACCCGGATAAGTTGTGGTGGCTCCATCCTTGAGGGTCTTCAAGGCCTAAATGGACACAGACCTGAGCAATCTATTGTAGTTGACTTTGCTTTGAGCAGAGGCTGGAATTAGATGATCCCCAGATGCCCCTGCCAACATCATGCATTCTGCAGTTCTGAGGTTCTCCCTCATACTCCTATAAGATTCTAACTTTTTTTTTCTCATTTTGCATGCCTTTATGGTCTGCTTTGTCATTGCATGCTGGTATGATTTGTTTTGCCATAGGTCACATGTTGAGAAAAGTTTGCTGAGTGATTTTAATTCTTTCACATCTGTTTATGCTCTTAAATAAAAGTTAAACTCTTTTTGATAAAACTTTCTTATGGTTTTTTGGACTGTATGTAACTCATTATTCTAGAACTTGGTCAGTACAATTTTCTGACTTTTCAGTGACATTTCTTTTTGCTTGTTTGCGTTGCCTGGCTAGATTTTATGGTATGCAGTGCCTGGACATTTGTACACATAGAGATATCAAAGCTTTACTCTTAGGTCCTGCAGTCCCACAAGGGCTTCAAAACAAACTCTTCACTAAGTACTTTCTGTACATTTGGATAGGAGAAAATAACCCTCTATTACTAGCTAAATAAATCACACCCCTCTATTTGTACTAACATTCATTGCCTATGAGGAAGTCAGAGATTTATCTTACTCTGCCTCAGTTTATCTCCTCACCAGTTTCATTGTCCTCTAGACTGTCACTGATTGCTGCCTTTCAGTACCAGGGAAGTCCTTCTCAAAATACTTGAATGTAGTCAATAGTATTGATCACGTATGAAGTAATTTCCACAATGCAGTCCTTCGGAAAAAGGATTGAAAATTAAGTTTGGCTTATCCTTGGAAAAACATGTTTCACAAAGATGACCAACACAACAATATTTCATCTTGTGAACCCCCTCTCTCCTCCACTTTTTTTTATGGAGGGGGGGTGGGAACTGGAGGGAAGTGGACACATGTGTAGAGCCTGTCTTTTTTGTGCTTCTGAAAATGCAGGGTTTTTTTCATTTTCTTTCTTAATATAAGCTGACAACTGAGCAAAATGAAGAGGGGAATGGAGCCTTTCTGAGCCGTGGCAGCTGATAATTACCTTGTTCTGCACAGGGCTCTCCATAACCCCAGCATTGTGAGAAGTGTGCTTGATTACAGAGTGTAAGCCCAGCTTGGTATGAGAGTTCTGCTTCATTAGGAAAACAGAGCTGCAGTGCTTTTGCTGATCTTATTTCCATCTCCATTTTTGCCCTAGAGTGTAAAGTTAAACTACCTTTATGTTCAAGTAGCTGCCAATCTTTTATCCTTGGAGAGCTTTAGAGGCAAATGCATGGAGCTAAACAATTGGTGAAATACTTGTAAAAGTGGGTAGTGTGAGGAGAGGATAACCTAAAGGACCAATAGATCCTCTTCAGAAAAGAAAAAACTATTGTTGTGATAGGATTTCTCTGGGGAAATAATAATGCTTATAATATGAGTGGGTTTGTTTGTTCAGTCCCTGGAGAAAAAAAAAACAAAACAACCAAACAGAAACCCAGTGTCTATCCCACAGGGAAAGAGGCATGATCTTCTTCTGGAATAGGCAGTGACTGAGAAAAATGATGATGACCAGAGGCCTTTTAATTTAGAAAAATGGGTACATTTAACATTGTGGCTCAACAGCCTGGCTCTGCTAGGTGCAGGGAGAGCCATGGCACTCCAAAACACTCTATTGAAATAAGTAGGGATTTGAGACATAGAGAAAACTTAGCTGAAGGGATTATTTTCACCACAGAGTGATATTTGCCAGGATACATGTTTTCTTCCATCAGTGACCAAATAGTTAAATTCTAATTGTGTGGATTTCTGATTTGTCAGCATTTCAGAGCACATATAATAACATTTGACAGGTGTCTTCTCTCAGACCTGGCATTGCTCTTCAGTACTCAGCAGTGCGTGTGCAACCCTGGGAGCAGAGTAGAGACTTCATCTTGGACAGGAAAATAACTCATGAGGTTTTAGACCTAACTGCAGCTTTGGAATTATTTATTCTTTCATGGATTCAATGTTCAATACAATGAGTTTGTGAGTGCAGCTGCAGTGGCATCAAAGGGATGGTGCAAGTTTAGGGATGATTAGGATGTACTTATACCTTGTAAAAAGCAAGAAGATCTACAATCTAGGAGAGTCTGGGACTAGTGCACACTTAGTACAGTGCAGTCAGCAGCAACTAGCTTGGGGCAGAAGGCAGATAATATCCTCCTGAGATCATCTCACTCCCAGCAAATTCAAGCACAGATGGCAAGTGAGGGTGGGAAGTAGGAGGAGTGAGCATCTCCCTTCAGGTAATGTTGCTTTCATGCTCAGTTATAAGACGTTGCTGCCATTTTTGGTGGTTGTGGAGTCCTCATGGGGTCAGGGCAGGGTACCACCGTGACTGTAGCAGATCCAGCTTGGCTGGCACGCTACTACTAGTGTAGAAATTCCATTAGCTTTTCAGATCTCATGCCTATGTCACACAGGCTATGAAGCAAACTAGTTCTGCTTTCCTCAGCCATGTGTGTCTTCAGCTGATATTTTAAATGCTGCAGTTCACCTTGCAGTGATTTTCTGTATGGTTTTAAAATCTGTAGATACTAAAACCTGGGGTTTTTTTGAGCCTAATCATTCCCTCATTTATATAACTAACTTTAAAAAAAACTCCTCACAGTTATCTGTACAAAAGGAAAAAAGACTGATTTGACTGTCAGAAAACAGGGACCATTTATATGACCAGTTATTCCACTCTTAAGACTGCTCTTTAGTGATGGGACTGCTGTGAACTTGGCTAGTACTGTGCTGCAGCATATTAGACATCCATGTTCCTTCTGGTTACCTGCACCTTTGTGGAGCAATGCTGGTCCTCCCCAGCCTGGTGCGTTTTCCATGCCTATATACTCAGTTACTTCCTCTTTTTTAATGTATAGAAGAAGAAGGTTCACCACATCAAACCTATTCATAAAGCTACTCTGAACTGTATAATTCTGCTTAAATGAAGTCACCAGAGAAGGAAAGAGCGGTCAGTGCTATTACAACAGAGTGAGGCAGTATTACTGGAAATTAGGTAAAACAAACACAAAACTCTCATTACAAACAAATATCTAATCTACTTTTTAATATTCTTCCAAAGACAAATGAGTTTTATTTCCACCAGTGGCTAAGGTTTAAAATAAGATCTTTCCTATTATGCTGCTCATGACCTCCTTAGATCTTGTCTCAGTCATAGTGCATGGAATGGAGTATTACAGTGTTGGCTCCCAAGGGACGCTTGAGTCTTAGTTACCTTTTAAATTAACTAAACCTTTTGGAAAGATTAAACCATTCCTACGTGATTATGTTTCATCTGGTCATTTTATTGTTCTAGTTAGCATTTTATGTTTTACTACCTTTGATCAACATTTTCCCTGGATCAGCAGAATCACAAAGACAGCTCACCACAACAAATTCTTCTCCCCTTTCTTAGTACAGTCACTAGTCATGTTGTAAGCAGCACACATGTGGCTCCCAATGTGATGTCTTCTACCTTATTGTCAAATGTGCTGTTTTCCTAGTGCTGAAGATATTTATAATGTAAGTGCTCCTAAGAATTTCTCAATCAAATCCTTGAAATATTTAAATCTCTTTCTATACAGTAAATGTAGTGCAGCCCTTGATTTTATAATATATTTTATTGGCCCCATGCTCTCGTTCCTAGGCAAGATTCACTGATTTGAATCAAGATCAGGCAGGGAAGACATAAGCTCAGCTGGTTTTCTAAGGTCATTTTGAGGACTTTCTGAAGCTGTGCCAAAGCCTGCCTGCCTGATTTATTCCTATAACATTCTGAGTTTTTCTGTGCTGAAACACATCCGCTTTCACTGTCCCCTTCCAACCTGTTATGCTATGATGCTATTGCATCTGAGAATCACCGTGTCACCAGCAGAGCAAACTCTTGCTCCTTGCCTGCATCCTCTTTCCCCTTGGACACACCATCTTCTACACAGTGGGCTAAATTTATCTAAGACTCATTTCTATGAAAGCAGTTTCAGCTGTTCTAGATTCTATTTGAATCAAGGATGGCTGAGACTGCTTTCGTAGAAATCAGATGTTCCCTTTTCTTGCTTTCTTCAAACACCCTTTTTGAAGCCAGAGTTCAACAGCAAGACACTTGTGCAATTGAAAATCAGCTTCAGTACTTGCTTTTCTGTATCCTCTTGGGATGACAGTACCTTGTGGAGGGAATCATCAAGCTCTGAGAGAAAACTTTCTAACAGCAGTGTGTTTCTTTGCTTCCATCTGATAATATTGGGGGATGCTAAACTTGGCACCTTAAGGCTATTTTCCTAGTGTAGGAATGAGTTAGTATCTGGTGTGCAATTAGACCATCTGATAATTCAGCCTCATTGGATAGTTAAAGCATTAACAGTGTTGAGATAGGGAGTTAAGTGAGACCCATGGCTACTAGATAGTATATCTAATAGTGGTTGTGCACCACACTCAGGTATGTCTCCATAGCAAGCTATAGGGACTCAGGATATTTGTAACTCTACTAGTCTGGGCTTGGGAAATGGTCTGATTGTACTTAGAGAGGGGAATTTAGCCTGCCAGGAAACAGGGAGGGATTCACAATGAGGTTTAGGGGGCAAAGTTCATGTTATGCAGGTAAAAACCGATGGTATCTCAGTCATGTACAAATGAAACGAGAGAGTATTGAATCAGACATTTTTATTTTTAACCATGAGAAACAGACACTGGAATGTGTATGGTAAATGCAGCAGAATGTGCTATGGCCCAGGAATCTGCAGAAAACCTGCTTTCATATTCTGGATACACTGTTAAGGTAGGAGAATTAATAGCATTAGCAGCCTCTGACAAGATACACAGCTTTCAGATTTCCTAAGTGGGTGGGTGTAAAGCAAGGTGGGTGATGGCAGGATGATTTTCAGTTTTAAAGAGAACACTCAGAGCTCCAGCAAACTGCTTTAACAGCTCAAAGAATTTGCTACCAAGATGAACAACAGTACTAGGACTGGGGAGGAAGAATGGGGAATGGAAGGGAGGGAGGGAGGAAGGGAGGGATGGAAGAAATATCCTGAAGATTATCACTAGTCTTTGTCTGAGATTACTGAAATATAAAAAGATGACTTGGTTGATTCAGCTTCACTTGCTGTTGGGAACCTCCTCCCCTGCCCTCCCTCACATCTGATCTCAGCCCTACATTTGAGAGCATGTGTCAAGCACAAGGGAGAAAAGATGCTGAATATTTTGGTCACAGTCTGTTTCTTTGTGAAAAGTACAAGATATTTTGAAACTGAAGCATGTCTCCTGAAAACACTTTTCCCCTTCCCTTTCCAAACCACATTTACTTTTTTCCCAACATTTATAATCTCAACTTGGGTTATCCAATTTTAAACGTAAAACTTATCCTACTTTATCTTCATCCCTGCAGTTTAGTAAACTCCTTCCTTCACAAATACAATTCACATTACTGTAGCAATTATGGTCTTTTCATCCTCATCATCAAAACCATGTAGTCAAAAATTCTTTTTTTAAAGCTACCACATGGTATGATATTGTGAACAAGAATATGTCATATTTAGTTACAGTCTTCCCTCTCCGAAACCATCAAATGCTAGTGGGTAAACATTTAAGCTATCAGAGTAAAGAAAACTGCCTTTTAAGACCCCCTCTCCCTGCTGAGAGGGAGCTGACTCCTCACACACCCCAGCCTGTGCTCCTGGCTGGCCTGGGGCACTGCTGCTAGATGCATCCCCATCCCTTCTGCTGATAACAGGCTGAGGAAGCAGCACCTAGTAAGTGCAGTTTGCTTTGGGATACCTTTAAATTTTTTTTCTTAGCCTGGCAACAGCACTCGTGATGAATCTGTGCTGGCACATGTTCCTCTTGCTGCCACCCCCTCATTGTCTGTTCAATGTCCTTGTCTATTCCTGCCTTAAATTGGGCTGCAGCATCCCTTGTATAGCCTCTTCCTTCCTCAGTTTTTGTGTGTCTGAAGTCACCAGGATGATGGAACTTTATTCCTGGCTAGGACTAGGTTCACTATTTCTGTAAAAGCAAGTCTTCTGACTCTGGGCCAGTTACCAAAGAATTTTGTCAGTCACTCTCCACAGTTACAGCATTAAAGTAACAAAGTGCCATTTTTCGTGCATTCTGGCTGCACTAGCTCATCTATATTTTAACCCCTGTTAAAATGGCTTTTTACCCCTGGGAGACTTCTTTAGAAGATCAGCCTGTGGTGGCTGGGGCCCTCAGACATGCTGCACAGAAATGTGATTATGCAGTGGGGCCGTGTCCTTTCTGCCACTGGCAGCCTGGTGGAAACAGGCTGTTTGAGAGACCCGACGGATACGTGAGTCAAATGTGAAATCTCAGTGACTGCAGGCACTACATATGGGCCAGGTTGCAATTCATCAGGAAAATAAGCTCTGGACAAGTGCCTTGGGTTGAGCGATGCTCCTCATCCTCACTTGTTTGTGTCAAAACCAGCAGAACACTAGGAGGTGGTGGTTGCATTGCCATGGGCCTGGAGCTGGATGGAAGTGTACAGAGATTGGTGCCAGGTGGGCTCCCTGCACTGTCAGGGATCACCAGGCACCCTGAAGGGGACATGTGGCACGAGGATTACCCAGGACTGCATTGCAGCAGGGTGGATGGTAGCACCATGCCATTGCTTCGTTCAGGTCACCATGGTGGTCACCCTGAGCTAGGCAGGGCAGTCTCCCTGTGCTCTGCCCTGAGGTGCCTGCAGCACTCCCTGCTGCTGTCATGCCATTCGCTGCCCAGGAAGGCACTTCTTCTCCTGAGCTGTGCTAGGTATAAATAGCTTTTTAGGCAAGTGGAAAGGGCTGCTGGCTTGCCAAGAGGGCAGAGCTGGTGGCACAGAGAGGGCTGGCAGGGGTGGCAGCAGCAGGCTCCCCTCTGGGCTGTGTCTCTCAAAGCCTCCTCTGTCTCAGTTGGCTCCCTTTGAGCAGTTGCTAGGTAAAGGCAGGTGTGTCAGCTGAAGTAGTGGAAATTTCTATTCATCTTATAAATAGTTGAACAGCTCGACTTGGTGAAATGTGAAACGAGCAAACATCCCATCTTCTCCTCTGAGGGCAGATCGGGATTCAGTCTATAGTGCTGTCATGTCAACTGTGTCAGTGCTGCTTTCATGATGCCAAGGCCCTATAAGTTATTCATGTGAACACAGCAAACAAAGGTTTAGCTTAACCAAAGGATGAACATTCCTCCACCTGCAGCTTTCTCCACAGTTAGATGCAAAAAGTGCAGAGGTCACTTAATCTGTGACAGAAATAGACTGCACCGTCTTTGGAGCAGTATGATTTGCAAGTTTAGAAATATGACTGCAGGCAGGTCTGAGGGCTTCTGGCACAACATCCTTGGTAGCAAGGGAAAATGTCATTAAAATCCTCATGCAGCTTGGCTGGCTTGCTTGAAATTTGCTAGGCAAAATTATAAATTTCCCTTCTAATCATGTTTATACCCTAGGCTATTAGAAGGATTTTTCCTGCTGCTAAGCCCTCACGCTTCTTGTCGAACTACTCTGACCCTTGTTCTCTCGTGTATTAAGACAGATCCTCATCAGTGGTTAATACTCCCTATGAGACTGCAGGAGCTGTTCAGGCCTTTCTCAGTGACAGAAGAGTTTATGCTCTTAAAAAGATGAGACTTCACAGACTGAATTTGAAGCTATATGTCAGTTTGGCAATATATTAAATTGAATTTATTGTAGGATTTCAATTGTAGCCAATTTTAAAGAAAGGAGATATCTCTGTGATATTGCCTGGAAACAGATGTGTCCAAGCTAGCTTTCATATAACCACAAAGTTCCTAGTCATCAACATCATCTAGTGGTCAAAGAAGAGGGCTATGAGTAAAGGTAACATAGATCCTAGTTGTGCCACAGGGTCTTTTAGCTGGAGTGAGCCAATTTCTTCTGCATCTTAGATGATCAAATTGCCATGGGGACACTAAGAATAACATGCACAGAAAAGCATGGTGTGCTCATTAGATGAAAAAGAGCCTAAAAGAACAAGTTTTTGCTTTCTTTTGTTCCCATTTATTCTTGTTAAGCTGGTGGTAGGATTATGCTGATCCATAGCTGATCTGGGCCCCCACCTCCATGTGGAGGTGAAGACACTGCAGTGGCCCTGGGCAGCAGCTACTCCCAGTTACTTCAGGGTCTGTGGCTGAGTGACATGGTCTGAAACCAGACCAGCACTGCATTTACATGTAAAACCAAACATGTCTTTCAGGTCACTGGCTTACTGGTGAATTATCATGTCCTGCTCTCTTTTGCCCTTATTCTGCGTAGCTGCTTCTGGAAAGGGGTGTCTTGTGGCAAGCTGAAGGAGGGTGCTCTGATGAGAAGCTAAAGGGCATATGTGAATGAAACCCAAGCCATTTAAGACCATCTTATGCCTCTCCCGCATTTCTATTTTGTAATGCTCACATCCACAGAGAAGGAAAAATTCAGCTTTGTTAGGTTAGCTGTTGCCCTCAAACCCATGTTTGCCTGTAATCTGATTAAATTCAGGTAAAAGGAAATCAATCAAAATTAAGAGAGATGACAATGCTCAGCACAAAGCTGGTGCTCTACCCCTTGGCGTGTGATGTAAGTTGTAAGTGAGCCTTGCTACCTTCCTGGGAGATTGGTAAGTAAGCAGAGCAGTCATATTTAGCAGATGTAGGAACAAGAAAGCCTATAGCTACAGCATGAAGGGGGAGGATAAACAATTTATAAGTACTTGTAAGTGATGATGGCAAAGCTCTGAGTCGCTGTTCTAATTTACTGCTCGCTGCTTGTCTCCCCCGCAAGCCTCAGCCAGCAGACTGCAGGGCCACTGCGTTCTGAGCTCTGTGCAGTCTCAGACACATGCTGAGGGCTATGCTGTAGGAACCACACTTTCATTTTTTGAGAGCGTACACGAATAGCCTCACTAAATTCAGTGGGATGTTTTGCATAAATACTCTGTATGGCTTACATTGGATAGTGCTTACGAGGTGAGCCACTTAACCACAAAACTTAGCAAAGGTATAAAAATACAACCGCTTTTTATATAGAGCTACTGTAGATCACTGGCCTCAAAAGTCCTTGTTTTTAACATGATAAATGGCTGGCTCCCAAGTGTAGTCACTACTGTTGTGGAGTGTAATCTGATACAGAATGGTAAACAAGGTTTTATTTGATGTACAGTGTTGAAGTGAATTCATGCTTTTCAAACTCCCTCCTCTATTGGTCTAACCAAGCAAATAATTACTGATGTGGACTTTTCAAATGCAAATGTTAATAAGGTGTTGCTTGAAAATGTTACATGGTCTCAATTAATTAGATGGAGGCTGCCATTTCTTGGTAGGATTCCTTATCACCTCAATGGAAAGATAAAGATTTTTTGAGGAACTATGTGCAGATCAAAGGTACTCTTTGAACTGCACCTAAGTATTGCCTAGGCATGGGAAATGAATTGTTATGGGAGGTGGATTTAACTGTGAATGAATATATATATATCTTAGAGCAAGAGAAAGGAAATTGTAGTTTCCTTAGAACTTCAAAGGGAGGAAACTTTATAATGAAAAACTAATATATATCTTCGCATAACACTTCAGATTTTGTGTCTCCTGCCATTGTGTAGTCTTGCATCAAAGGATACCTAGGTAAGTACTTGAGGAAGCCATCAGCAAGGAGACCAGCACAAGCTATGGAGGGAGAGAGAAACAGAGAGCTCTCAAAATGATTTGGAATTGATGAACATGGGATTGAACAAATTATGTTTTCCCATATTAAACTTTTCTATTTGATTAATAGCTTTATGAAGAGTCCATAAATATTCATTTATTATCAAAGTTATATTTTCCATGACTTTATTGCCTTTGCACATTGTGTGGCATTTGTTTCTCACCAATATTTAACAAACATCTTAGACACAGTTACTTTCAAGCAAATGTTGAGAGATACTCTTGATCAAATTTTAAATTAAGAAGATTTTTGATCTGGTAAAATTCCTAAAAATCTGTAAACTTTCTAAGAAATACATATATGCACTCATCAGGTACCATGGAGATAGTAATGAGGTCATTCTCAAGGGAGAAGAATGAGGTAGCCAAGGATGTGTATCACCCGTACAACAGAACTACAAGTACAGTTTAAGTTTTGAATATCCAATGTCTACAATAAACCACTTTATACCACAGATTATTCAAAAAATATAATTAAAATAGTTTTGAATTCTAAATGAAAGCTTCAGTGAGCCAATGGGAAGTTTGAGTGCAGAAAAAAGAGGTAATGTTCATTTAAGAGATCATTTGCTAGGGATTGTTTGCCAAGTTTCATTGGTTGCCATCTTTATTTTGCATTTTACTCCAGCTCTTTCAATGGATATTTATTTATTTATTTATTACAGGCCAAAGTCTGTAAAAGCAAATTAGGGTGAATATAAGTAATAGAAATCACTTAGCTGATAAGTTACTAAGGTGATTTTAGGGCTGCTTGAAGTTTTGTTCATAAAAGCCAAAGTCAACATACATAACAGCAGAGTTTTTATTCTGCTCTTTGTGTAATTCAAGCAAACCTGAAAACCCTATGCAGAGGTATGTGAGACAATGCTCCCCTTCCTACAGATGCTATTTTGTACAAAGAAATACAAATTTCTCTTATACCATTGAGGCCAAGTTGGTAAGCAGCAGTAGTATACAATCTTGTTTTCCTATGGATTTTTTTGTTAAAGCTGAGGTTATAGTAAGCATCTGTTACGATGAATGAAGTATGAACACTCATTTTAACCTTTTCCTCAGTGAGGCTGTCACTGAGTTTCTCAGCCTTCAATTTCTTTCTGAGAATTGAATTCATTTGCCATACACCAAAGTTGGTAGAAAATCAGCAGTGGATTCAGAAATTATTATAGGAACTAACAGATAGATATTGGCATTATACCATCCTTATTTATTTCAGCAACCAGAGAGCAACAGAAAACAAAAAAAAAATACACTTAACAATATTGCCTATCTTGTTTTCTTCTTGGTGTCTGGGACAAAATCATGCCCTCCAAAACTTCAGAGACCACTTGTAAAAATTGACTGAGTAGTTAAGCATGCTTAGCAAAAGTGTTACAGGTACTGGCAAGCAAATGCTGCTTTAAAGAAAGATAAAAATATGCTTGATTGTCTTTACCATACAGAGCAGGAGAAAGGCAGGCCAGCCCACCAAAGAAGGTTTCTATGTTGAAGGTACTGACAGTGTGATTGCTAAACTTTAACTTACCTGTAGTACGTTGTGCTATAAATAAGAATTGTATTCTTACTGGTGATCTTCTCATATTGCCTCTACCAGCAGTAAATGGGACATTTTAAACTTATAGAGACTAAAGTTAACACTGTTTTCTATTTGCCAGACAAGGAAGAGAAGTACACACTTGTCATTATCAGTACTGTATCATTCACAACTGGGAATGTGATGTGGCACCCACCAAGTCCTTGTGGAATGCAGTGAATATTTTGGCACCATATGTGTTCAGGTTCCTACAAAGAACTTAAAAAACAGATGGGATGGATTCCTGAAAATATGTATATGCCATTCAGCTATTTCACTGTAAGAGAGCTTAGTGGTTCATGAGAGATTTGCTATTTAAAGCCTTTTTTCTTCTCCTCTCTCTATCCATGGTGTTACACAGTAAGCCAATATGGCCCAAAGTCACAGAACAGGAAAAAAACGCCTCCATCTGCATTAGATAGCAAACTCTGTCTCTGTGAGGAGTGTTGTAGCAGCCTAACAGGCGCTCAGTCATGTGTAGCTAGCTCCCTACCTGCAAATGTCTGTTTTAAAATATCCTGACTGTAACATTACAAAGCATTAGGGCAAGTCAGTTTGATTCTACCTTCCTTGACTCCATAGGAATCTGTGGAAAGCATCTGTTTAAAGCACTGCTGTCTTGAGGGCTCTTTTTTATGCATAAGTCCCATCTGCTCGCAGAAGAGTCTGTGATGTCCCCTCAACAGGATTTTATGTTTCTGCCTAGTCTCTAAGAAATTCCTCTTCTGAGTATCTCAGCTGAGTCAGAGATCCATTGAGATTTAAGGCTTAGCATGGACACAGGAAAGACAGGGAAAGGGGATATTGTGTTCTGCTGTACTGCTGCTTTCAGACTAGCCAGATCATTTCTGGAAACTGGGACAAGCCAGACCAGGCATTAATAAAGCTCAGAGCTGTATCACATCCTTATGGAGCCCATAGTTCTGCTGCTGAGCAGCTGCAAGGGGAGCCAGATCAAAGGCAATGAACATTTGTGCGCGACAAGGAGGAAGGCAAGCTGCACTCCACTGAGACACAGCTGTCTGTGCTAAAGATGATTCCAGTTTTGAGGATGCTATTTCCTTTGAATTGCTTAGGTCCTGACATTATTATTGCAAAGGTTTAGAAGATGCCTTGGATGGCTTTAAATACGAGAGGCCAACTCTGTGGTGCTCTGAAGGAGGAGGTGAAGCTCTCAATCCTTTTGACTGAAAAAATTTTAAGAGCTCATTGACAACAGCAAAGGGCCATGGAAAAGGCTGTTTATTTTGGCACCAGACAGAAATGTTATTGATGTAAAGAGAACAGAGTTTTCTCCAAATTTTCTTCTTCCCTGATTGCATGAAAATTATATGGCTGAAGGCTATATGTGAAAAACCCTTAACGTGTTTTCAAACATGCCCAGGCCTACAGGATTTGCTTACATTTGAACCAAGATATAACTCACCTAATCAAAGGATGGTCAAAGATATCAGCAGGTGAACTGACTATGTTGCTTTTGGCTAGTATTATGTTCAAGTCAGCTAGTCATAGTTGTCAATCTAGTTCTCAAGATGTCCTTGGGGTATGGTTGAGATATACCATGTACCGTATTCTTATTGGTGGTCCAGTCTGAGGTGAAAAATCTATATATTCAGAATAACAACCATTTTCTTACCATCATAACTCTTACAACATGGGGCTGGGTCACATGGCTCTCCAGGCAATGTAAAGACAGCAGTTTGGGTATAACATAGAGGACTTTATACCCAGAATTCTGATGCTTGGTGAAAACAAAATTACTCCCTTTTGTTTTATCTCATCTTCCATACTGAATCATAAGGAATGAAAAAACAGTGCCCCAAGGTCAGTTCCTGATATAATTACTTAAAAGTATGTATATCTTGTGAGTTATGTTCCTTCCATTGTCTCAGATCTTGTTTTTGAGCATCTGTGCACTGAGTACTCTTACTCCTGGTGAACTGTGTGCCTGGACTATCTTTTTTCTGGCAAACATTCGAAGCACAAAAAAATTATCAGTGCCTGTGGTAGGCTAATGAAATTAATGCTGATCCTTGACGTCTTTATTGATATTGACTTACCACTTCACAAATCATTTTACAGAAGAGTGTGAGCAACAAAAAATAGCACATACATTTGCTAAAATATCCTGCTTTATACAGTAAATATGGAATGTTGCAGGAAAAAATAAGCTTAGCTGGAGTTGTAAGTCCACCTACTATTTTCAAGGAGTAGAGTAAAACTCAAGAGTAAACAGATGAGTGAAGATCATTCAAACACATGGCAAAACTGGATTACTTCTATTAACAGTAATTATTAACTTTTTCCATGCCAGAATTGACACAATTGATAAAATCTTTTTGTCTTTTCAGTGAGAGCACTTGTAATAGGAAAAATTACTAAATGATAAACAGATGACTAGAAATAGTATTTTCTCCATTCCTGCTCCATGCATTTCTCTATGTGATGTTAGCAAGCTCTAGCTCCTCTGTTAATGATAACAAAATAGTGCTGTAAAAGAATAAAAAAAAAAAATTAAAAAAAAAGTACATATTCTGCCATTAGATTTCCTTCCTGGTTTTTTCCTAAATGTTTCTCTCCTCTCCTTTATGGGTACACACAACGAACCTTTAAAAATGTGGAGCTGCCTTCAAAATTGCTATCGTCATCCAGATCAATTTGGAACAAAGTCCTGTCTCCCAATCTATTCTAATTTCAATGTACACACTCTGCTGGCTGGCTGCCAGCATGGAGCTCAGGAAATGATAAATACCCATTTAGTCACAGACGCACAGATTTCCCTGGGATGGTGGGCTGGGACTGCTTTAGTATTCCCAAAGTTGCTGCATGTTTACACATTCACTAACGTCACTTAATGTGATATTTAGAAGCTGGGTGTAGCAATGACATGTGGGGGGAAAGGACAGAAGTTGCACATGTTTTTCAAAAGGCTGAAGCTTGGAGTCTTGTTTGCCTGCCCTGAGCTGATAGCCTTCCACCCCAAATAACTGTACATAACATGAATAGAAAATTAGGTTGGACTAATCTAATTTGAAACAAGCCGGTCACAGCCAGCTACTGTGAATCTCAAAGGTCTTATGAACTGGCTATGATAAGTATTTGGCATTTCTACTGGGTACTAAATGTAGCTCTCAGTTTCTATAAAGTGCAGCACACTGTGCAAGGAAAATGGGCTGTATGCATTGACTTCTATGCGTATTGGTTTTGTGGCTTGTTGGTCTTTTTTCTCTGAATTGCTACAGAGATGTGGATTTCTTTGTGCATCTGGAATATTTCCAGAAAAGAGGTGAATTAATAGCTTTGGATGACTTTTCCGTATATTTAATTTTTATTCTCTGCTCCCCAATTATTTGAGGACTGGATCTTTTGCAAAGGCTAAATCTAATGTCAGGATAAATACTTTCCAAAGTGATTTGAATTTTTTTTTGGTGCGTCACTTGCTGATATGTTAGGTAAACATCAGCTTTGTAAAATCCTGAATAAAAGCTGGAAGTCTGCAATGCAGGAAACTCTAAAAAATGGAATACATTTAAGAGAGAAGCTCAGATTTTTCATTTACATTAACAAGTCACTAAAAAACCAAAATACTTAGTTAAAGATAATTGTGAATATTTTACTAATACTGTAGGCAAAGAAAGTCTCTGGAAGAAACTCAGAGCCTTCTAATGTATCTGTTGTGCAATGAAAATGTTAAAAACACATTCCTGTTTTCACCAGTATTAAATACAAACATATGTTTTGACTATATGGTTGATATATATAGACTGGATTCTTTGCTGCTCTGAGTTTCTTTGTCATGAGTGGACATTACAAAGGAGTCTGTCATGACCCCTATCTCAGTTTCTGAGAGGGGGCCTCAGTGATGCAGTCCCCTCATAAGAGAGTGGAAAGAAGTGGAACTATTGTCTCAGAGACACAATTAAAATAAGGGACACCAGTGCACAGCTTGCTCTGTCAATGCTGCCTGGGTGAAGAGATTGGTGCTGGGGCTCATTACGGTTAGAGGTCTAAGGTGCAATGTCTACAGGTGAGCCAGCTTGTCTTATTTTAGACAATATGACCTGAATCACTCCTAAAGCATCTTTATCTGTTGAGGGGAACCCAAGAACAGCTGTTCATACATACATGCATACGTGATAGACATGTAAAGACAATGAAACAAATCCTATGTCTTCTTCCTGTTATAAAAGGCAACTACCTTAAAAATTCTGGATTTGTTACTTAAATTGTTTAACTAGATATTTTTGCAAGAGGATAGAGAAGTTTTCATTTCAAACTTCCTTACAAGGTATTGCTAAAGTGAGTTTGCTTTTTGAGAAGTTGACATTTAATAAAATCATGACTCTGATCATAACGTGCCAGTAGAACAGTTTGGACTCAAAACAAGTTCCTAAAGTTTTAAACAATGGATATAGGCTTCATAAACATTCTTAAGTTAAGAATACAAAAAAAAAAAAGTAGACAGACTAAAAGAAGAAGTCCCTTCTAAATGTCCTTTTTCATGTTTCTATTGAGATAAGAAGCAGTTTTCAAGTATAGAATTGCTAAGGATGTGACTTGTTTAAGAACCTTACTTGATAATTAGTACTAACAAGTTTTAAATTTACATCTTGCTTTTTTCTGTGCAGGCATAAATATTCTTTCAGTATCTCATAGACTAGTTTAGAACAAGCCTAGTTAGAAACATTTGTTTATCTTGGCCATTCTTCAGCTCAAACTTTTTCTAACAATCTACCAGAGTTACTAGTTTCAATCGTCAAAATTCACTTGCCAAACATAAAATCTATTTTATATGCCACCTTTTCACTTTTATGCAATTCAAAGCACGTGGATGGAGGTGAGCTTGAAGAATGCTGAGTAGCTGCATGACCACAGACATTCTACAGCACGTGGGATGGTGTTGTCAAATCTCAGAGTGACTCTTGGGCGCTACTGCAACCTGGACGTTGGCCTAGACCCACTTATGTTGAGTGTAAATAATTGCTCATTAAGTTCTACTGTAAAAATTAATTTGCACTAATAATGACAGAAACAAATGGTAATTTGCTTTGTAGACTGCCTGTAATCCTTAATAAATTAATCTCCAAAATTATGTGCTGCACTATATTTTCTGGTACCATCACATGACAATTCTTTTTACTTCTTATAACGGATGATCACAAGGGCACAGAGTATTGACAAATATTACCATTAGAGAATAACAGAAGGAAAAATAATTGTTCTTATCTCAGAGAAAAGGAAATGTATTTTGGGAATGAAGTAGTCAAGATACAATAAGTTAGGTTTAACTCTCATACATATCTATATAAGGATGTTTGTGCTTCCCAAGTATTAGTCTGTGAGTTGCTGCAGCTAGTTGTTTTGTAGTAACATGCTTAAATTCCAAGGTTATCTTATTTTTTCTTCCTCTTCAGTATAGACATGAAGATTTCCTTGAATGTTATGTTCTCCAAGGTCAGCAAAACATTGTTTTCTTTCCATCATCTGGGAAGGAAAACATTTCTGGCCCTTAAAAATATGTATTGTCTACTTAACGGATTTGCAAAAGAAGCCTAGTGAAATCTGTGTAGACTAGAAGAGTTGTTTTGCATCAAAGGTATTTAAAACAATCCAAGTTAATAATAACAACATTTTTTTAGATGCACAGGAGTGCATATGAATAGAAAGAACTATTCAATACAGGCACTTATAGGAAGTTTACATCAATTTGCACATTGATCATTGGTGAAGGTAACACAAGTCCAGGCCTAATGTCTTTTGTGTACATCTCCATCCTGGCATGAATTAAACCACACCATGTTTTGCTATTCATTCTGTTGAGTGGGAGCCCAGGGCATTTCTGGTTGAATTGTACAAAAATATAAAGTTTGGTAGTACTAATTCCAATTTACAATGAAAGTGGCATTCTGTTTGCTTACTAAATTTCAGGATAAGTTTTCCACAGACATTTTATTTCCTGACAGTAAATTTCAAATCTGCTTGCAGGAGGGGTATTGTAATCCGGCATAGTAAATATGTTTGTAGACATTCACTTAAAAATTGCATGCATTTGATGTTTTGGAGACATGAGAAAAACTCTGATGCACCAATAGTCAATGACTTTCCCAAGGTATTTTTTTGTTTCCTAGATATGCGTTAAAGAAACAAAGTCCAACACTTTCCCTCAACTACCTCTGAGTTTGTAATTAAATCCATATGAGAAGAACTGTTTGTTGGATTGGGGTGAATAAAATGCTAGTAAAAACAACTCTAATTTCCTGGCCTGTCACTGTTTTCCTTCCCTTGTGCACCAGGGGCTGTTCCAGGGATCACTGCCAGATCTGTAGCCATGTCCCCTAGGGCTTTGGTCTTGACACATCTTTCAAAATAAACAGGGCAGAGGATCTGGACAAGCAAATCAGTTACACAGACCCAAGCAAAGTTTCAGAAGCACGACCAACCCCCTGTGGGTCCTGCTTCTTGGAATTTTGCTTTTACTATATACCAGGGAACAGGGACATGGTGCGGTAGAGCATGATTCCCACCCTTACTTATTTTGGGAACTCTCTGACTAAACCTTGAGCTTGATTAAAATGCAGATTCTGCTGTATACTACTTTAAAGTTATCTTAAACATTTCCATTGCCTTAATGAAGTTGAAATCAAGCCTGTAGATTGGCACCTCAAAGGAAAATGTGGGCACTACAATAAAAATGATGTGGGTGAATCAGTAGGTGTCAGATTGCTGAGTCCATAATGAATAATTATCTCAGCATAATTATTCTATGTGCTGTTTTTCAGGCAAGATATAAAATTGAGGCCTTTTTGTTTCCTGGTAATTAAAACCACATCTTTTATGTGACAGTACCTTACAAAAGAGTCTCTCTTTTGGAGAATATGGTCTGTTTATAGTATCCAAACCTAGATAAGGAGCTATTATACTGATTATTAGAATTGTCTGTCCTATATAATTTTCCCTTTCAGCATCTCTGTTACTGATTTTTGAATTTTCATTTATATATGCATTTGGTAGAAGAAACTCTTATGTTGTACTTTCTGTGATACATTTTTTTAAAATTTTGTATATAGGAACAGGGGTTTTATAATACTCCTGGACCAGATTTGATATAATTTTGAGTTAAAAAATCAACTGCTGGATTTCAAAAGCATCTGGATGCATTCATGGGGTAAAAATACCTGAAAACTCTTAAACACAAAGACACAATTTCTGCTTCAGGAAATCCTTGAGTTGTAAACTGGTAAAAAATGGGAGAATATTCTTAAAATAGAGTCCTGAATGTTCCCTCTATTCTTAATTTTTTTCCCTGGTATCTGTTGTTGACTACAATAAGAACAATAACTGGGGCTATAGATACTTTTTATTTCATGCAGAATGGCCATGCTTAGTTTTCTGTGTACTGTGTACTACTGTAACCACTGAAATGTTCCACCATTAAGTTTTCTCACCAAGGCAAGAATGCAAACTTCTTTTTCAAAAAATATTGAAAATTTAAGTAGATTATTTTCTCTTGAAGCAATGTTACTTGGGATATATTTTTCTGTAGAAATATTCCTGTTCTATTTTATTACCAAAGTGGGCATCTTATCAAAATGTCTTGCACTTTCTGTGAGTTATGGTGGGTTTTTGGACATTATTACTTGGCCTGCTCTTGGAGTTATTATGGGAAATTGGATGCAGAATAATGGTTTCTCATGTTCCATCCAACTTCTTCAGCATATCCTCTTTTGCATTTGCTACATGCCAATGCAATTATTTTGAGTGGAAGAATCACAAAAAAACAAATTTAGATGAGACATAGCTAAAAGCATTTTCATGCATCTATCCCAGAGATAACAGTTAAAGGATACTTTTGCAAAGAGCAGTAAGTCTGTCTAATTAAAACTGGATTACTGACCTGCTGCCTAGAATCAGATTAAAGAATTAACTTAGCACACAGTGGTAAATTGGGATTTTTCTAAAACTTTTCCTGTCATTATTTGGTGATTGCAACCA
The DNA here is from genome assembly GCA_020086605.1 of Lanius collurio. Lineage (NCBI taxonomy): Eukaryota > Metazoa > Chordata > Aves > Passeriformes > Laniidae > Lanius > Lanius collurio. The sequence goes on along the minus strand of JACBWW010000005.1, from coordinate 14,108,317 downwards.
GTAAGGGCTGCTTTTGGCTTTATGTTTGACTGCCCACAGATTACGCCTATGCTGCCTGTCGAAATGTGACTTGAGATGAATATTTCTTTTTGTCTGGCAAAATTGGAGGGAAAAGGGATAGAAGATGTGAAACATTCAACTCTGCAGTCAGACACAAAAGCTAAGAAGTCAGAGATGAAATCTATCTGATGTCTTTCTATCTTCACAACTTGGATATGATAGGAGAGGGTCCCTTTTGTGAAACAACAGTAGGAGGAAGACAACAAATAAAGTGTGAAGAAGATGGCTTGGCCATTGTAATGGCAACTGGGAGATGAGAAGAAAACCACTAATTACTCCATGACTAGTATTTGGAGAAAGAAACCCTCATGCTTGAGCAATGCAAACATCAGAATCTCAGGTAACTATGTAACATACTGCATTTTTTTTGTGACAGTACATGATGATGTGGCTTTAAACAGAACAACAGTTATTTATCCTGGCTGAAATTTGACTGATCAATGGTGAATACAATTTTGAGCTTATCAAGAAGTGATCAAGATAGCTGTGTCTGGCTAGGTTAAGACTAAGAAGGAAACCAGAGGCACTGGAACTAATGTTTCAGACTCTGTGGAAAATAACAGAGTATGTATACCCAGGTCTTGAACCTGTTTGAACCATGTTTCAGGAAGTGAACAACAAAAAAAGAAATCTATTATATATAATATAAACTTTGATATATTTCTATGAGTCTTCTGGGCTGTGTGGAATTGGAGAATCAGCTCTGGCAGTCAGTTGTGGTCTGCAGTCAGCTACCTGTGGGACTCAGGTGTATCCTGTGCTGATCAAATTGTGAGACCTGTGCTTGCCATGGGACATTATCAAAATAAAGAGATATGTCATGTGCTTGGAGAGGTACAGGATAAGGCAGTTCTCAAGCAGGAGGCCGAAGTATTTTTTTCTCCCGTGTTTGCCAAGTGCATTTACACATGGAGTACTTGGCTGCCACTTGTGCAGACTTCCCTTGGAAATATTTTCCATTTGTCATGCTCACATGCAAAATAACCCCTGAAGATTCCACCTCCATCCCTGAAATGGAACCTCTCTTTGTCTCTTACAGCTTTCAGCAAGATTTTTATTAAGGAGACAGAGAAGAGAGGAAAAAATGCAGAGAAGGTGCTTTCTAGTGTTTCATATTCAAGAGCTGTAGCCAACAAGACCACAAATGCCTGGAATGGCAAAGAGAAATCGATTCAGTTTCACCTTGACTCCTTATTTCCACTAGCAATCCTCCCTTTATCTGCAGCACTGTAAGCTCCATCAGCTGCTTCATCCAGGCCTACTAAGAGCTGAGTGTCTGTATGTGGAGAGCTGTGAAACAGAGCTAGGAGTCCTTGACACTGCTTTCTCCTATACCTAGAACTGCATGTGAAATACCAGCCTTCTTCACAAAAGTAGCAGCAAATACTTTCCATTATGATTTGTAACACCATTCCCTCTTATAATAAATCACTCACATCAACAGCAAAATGCAAAAAAAAAAAAAAATCACTGAAAAAATATATGAGAGGATGGGCATCCTAAACCCATCAGTGATGTAGGGGTGATATCTGTCTCTCTTAAATTTCTTTTTTCAAAATTGTAATTATTTTGCAAAGACACCACTCTCTTATATAATGATTGTGATTTTCAGAAGACAATCTTTGGACAGCACTTTATAATTTCTACAAGATAGTTAATGAATAGACATTAGGATAACTAGATAATTTGAACAAATGGGATCTTTCTTTAATAGAATTTCCTTGATTTAAATTTCTACTTCACATATTATGTAAAAGGAAGCTGCATATTCAGAAAATTGAGTGGCAAGGCCTACTTAAAAGACTGGCCATTGTGCCTATCACTGACAGTGAAAGTCAGAAACTTCTGTTGTAATTTAGTTATATTTTGGTCATAGGGACATTCAAAACTACCTTTAAGTGTAAGTATATTGGAAATAAATATAGCTCTTATTTTTCAGATGGATTTTTTGGCTTCTCCATCTACTCTCCCCTCCCAACTCTATACAAGCCATATCACTCAAGGCACTGGAAACAACAGGCTAGCACATTTTCCATGAACAAGTATTGAACTTCTGCCCAATAACTGGGCTCCTTCAGCTCTCCTGCCTGACACCATACAGTGTGCCAGGCTGTGGCTGGGCTAACAAGGCTTTGCTGTGTTTCATTATAATAAAAAGCACAATCAGCTGGTGCAGTGATAAAAAATAGGTTTATCAGAGATAAACAAAAGAAGTTATTCAGAGGGAAATGATCCATAAAGGCTTGTGATTGAAGTCTTTAAGAATCACTTGTAAGAGAAGAAAGGAATTGCATAACAAATTTAACTCCCTGTTTTTTACTCACAGTATGAGTGAAAATGGGCAAAATTATCCTGTGAGCCAAAACACACAAATGCTATTCATGCTCCTTGGCAGGCCTCTTAAATGCATTTTTACTGAACCAAATGCTATCACCATTCGCGCTCCTTTTGCCCTTTCCCAGTAAGAGGTTTCCATGTACATCATATTTGGAGTGGCACTGGTTAGCACAGTGTCTTCCTTTCTTGCATCTTGGGCAATGATTGAATGACTTTGAGTTTCCTGTCAGCTCTGGGCAATTTTTCTTCACATGTCCAGGCTTTCCACAAAGATAGCACCCTTTTTTGCTCATCTCCTCTTGCTTGGCCTTGTTGCTCTGCTGAATTGTTAAATTGAGAGTGTCAAGAGTTTTTGCAAGTCTCTGGTCTATTACTTCTGACTGGCTTTTGGAAGCTTTTTCAAGTGACTTCCCATTCATTCTGTAATGGAAGAAAAAGAAGATGGAAGGTGGAACCTCGTGGAAGTATCCTTTTTTCAGAGAAGACAGAAAATGAATTGGAAAAATTCTTTTGAGACCTCTCCCCTTACCAGTCCAAAAAATGAATACAAATCTAAAGACATTGTTTGAAAAATGAAAAAAATACAAGCACAAGAAAGAACTCTCTGCTTACCAGAATCAGGCCTGTTGCAGAGATCATCACTGTGTCCTCCTCCACATCTCTTTTCAATACATTTCAGTAACTGCGGCATGCTGTTATCCAGCATCCATGCTTCACCACACGCGTGTCTGCAGCTCCATTTTGACTGAGGAATTAATGGTTTGTAGGGATAAGAGAAGAAAGGATAGCAGAAAATGGCAAAAAGGCAAGATAAATCTGGTGGTCCTCTCTGATCTCCATGGTGTGCTGTCTGCAGGCTGTAACCCCATGCAGAGTGCAGATAAATACACACTGCCAGTCTCCCTTCTCTTCCCCACAGCTGGCTTCACCATGTCACCTGTCTTCATACCACAGGAAGATATTTCTTATTCCTAGGCTTGCTGGAAGGAGGGGGATGAGGGCTAGAAAAGGAAGCTGCTGTCAAGATGCAAAGGAAGAAGGGTTCCGTCAGGTGATCCTGCAACTTCCCCACAATGACTATCTCACTGTGCCCACCCCAGGTCAGGGGACACTGTTGGTCACAGACAAATATGGGCAATTGCACACTGTGTGTCTGATGGACAAACTGCTGTGGTAATTGCCTACCCACATACTGTATACACACTGAATGATAGATTTCTGATGAGCAATCAAGACTCTGGACAGAGAAGAATTAGAGACAGAAATTCATATATATTTGTGCATAGAGTTATAGATGTAAAAGATTGATGCCTTGTTGTTCTGGGAGCCAGAATAGCTTATTATGGTCACAGGTTCTGAGCTTTTATCATGTTTATATTCTAAAATCTTTGTTTTAATGTCTAATAACATTCAGAAATTTTCTGAATTTTCTCTGGTCCAGAAGTGGTTTCTGTCGACATGTAATTTTTTTGGTAAAATTTGAAAAAGAATGATTCTTGGGGTTATTTTTCCCTCACCAAATATTATTCAGGTCTGATCATGGGCTGCTGACAAAAGGATTTGAGTCAGGCTAAATCCACCTGCTTTCTGTCAGGGCATGCCCAAGGAGAGACATCAGCAACTCTTCTGTCAAAACAGGATCCAACCTATGTACATCAGGACTTCACTTCTGTACAGTAACAGAGTGTAGAACAAAAAGTATGTCTGCCAGAGAAATCAAAAGAAGTGAGGTCAGTATGAGAAAAAACAAGGAATGTGGGCAGAGAAGGAAAGTGTGGTGTGCTATATCTAGGAATTCTGAGAAAGATAGCAAGGGAGGACAAAAGGGTGAGTTATGCATATCTCTGGTCAAAAAGACATTACTATGTTTTAGTTGCTTCTCATGTTTCTCACCATTTTTGGCAGTTGCTTTGCCTTCTGGGAGGGTCCACGGCCCTATTTTATTTCTGTGGATGTTTTTTGTCAGCTTATGGTGAATGCTTCTTGCACACACTGGCTGAGTTCCTTGCAGTAGATCTCCAAGGGCTGCATGGGTGTCACATAGTGGTATATTTTCTCTAGGTTACCAGCATCATCCTCACTGACTCAGGGAACGGGGCTTTTGTATAACTGCTGTCTCTCTCTGGTGTAGTGTTACTTCGAAAGTAATTGCAAATTTGTATTTACTCTCTTTTTTTTTTTTTTTTTTTTTTTTTTAACTGAAAAGGGGGCAGATAATGATCCATGATGCTAGACAATCTTCAGTAAGTACTTTGACTCAGACAAGGCTGAGACACTTCAGTGCTTTTTTGCTAGTACTCCATGTGTGCCATTTCCTGTTAGTGTCCTTGTTCTTAATGAAATGTTGCACTCACTGTTTTGAAGTGTGAATGTTTTAACTTCTGCACTGCCCAGGGCATTCCTTGTGTGGCTGGCTCAACTTTGCTTATGGTTTCAATGGGTCAGATTAAACCATTTTTGAGCATTTTCTCACTTGTATGAACGGGTTTTTCACTGCATATGGGTATTGCGTCATTACTGAAATGACACAATCTTTTCCTGAAAGATGTTTTTATTCCCTATCATCAGCTTGGTGTGGCCACACAAACCATGTACATTCTGTCCTTATTATCTGACTAATCTCAACACCTCTATCAATTCACTCTAGTCCTAATGTTAGATAAACCCTACAGCTGGCATTTGTAGCCTCATATTTGGAATCAGGACCGTGAGAACATCCTTGCTTGAGCTTCTAACCACCACCTGCAGATAACTTTTCCATTTCTCTGGCAACTAAATTATGCATTGTAATTGATTTGGAACCTATGAAAAAGAGACATCATTGTGAAATGTGATATTACAGATTATATACTTATCTAATTTTTAAGTCCTACATTACATTATTGTCTTTGATGAAAGGAGAAGAAAGTTCTTTCTGATTTAGGAAGTTATTCCCAAAGTCTTAATAAGTTATTTGATTTTTTTTTTGTTAGCCAATTCTGCAGTCTGAGGACATGAGATCAATTCCTCCCCCCTCAAAAGAGATCAAACAGTGGAAATTGGGGCCAGTGGATACTCCAAACATTTGCAAATGAAGAAGCACCACCTAACAGTCTTTTTTGATTGCTCTTTATCAGGGTGTTCCCATCTAAAGGGATGTAAGACTGTGAACCTCCTAGCCAGTATGGGTACATGAAGCCCCATGCAGTGCTGCTTGACCTACCTGACCTCCTTCTATAACAAGGTGACCCATCTAGTGGATGAGGGGAAGACTGTAGATGTTATCTACTAGATTTTAGTAGTCTTTGACACTATCTCCTACATCATTCTCAAGCAGAAATTAGCTGATTATGACATGGATAGATGTGGTCTTCCCTGGGTGAAAAACTGGCTGGAAGTTTCAGCCCTGAAAGTAGTGATAAATGGAGTTAAATATAATTGGTGACCAGCCACTAATGATGTTCCCAAAGGCTCCCAAATTATTTGGCACAGTCCTGTATAATATCTTTTACTGGTAATATGGATGTGGGGATCAAGGGCACCTTCAGTAAGTTCACAGATTCTAAGTTGGCAGGATTTCTGGTCTCATGGAAGGCAGCAAGGCTCTGCAGAGGGACTTGGACAGGCTGGATCAATGGGCCAAGGACAATTGTATGAGGTTCAAGAAAGCAAAGTACGGGGTCCTTTCCTTGAGTCACAACAACCCCATGCAGTGCTACAGGCTGGGGGAAGAGTGGCTGGGAAGCTGTCCTGAGGAACAAGAAGCTGGAGATGCTGGTTGACAGCCAGCTGAACATGAGCCAGCAGTGTGCCCAGGTGGCCAAGAAGACCAATGGCATGCTGGCTTGTATGAAGAATAGTGTGGCCAGCAGGACCAAGGAAGGAATTGTAACCCTGTATTTGACATGGGTGATGCCACACCTTGAGTGCTCTGCCCAGTTCTGGGCAGGTGATACTGTGTATACAGTATGTGGGTAGGCAATTACCACAGCAGTTTGTCCATCAGACACACAATGTGCAATTGCCCATATTTGTCTGTGACCAACAGTGTCCTGGGGTGGGCACAGTGAGATAGTCATTGTGGGGAAGTTGCAGGATCACCTGTTTTCTTTAAACATACAGAGATTAAAGAAAAACATTGAGGTGCTGAAATGTGTCCAGAGAAGGACAACAGAACTAGTGAAGGGTCTGGAACACAAGTCTGATGTGGAATGGCCAAGGCAGCTGGGGTTTAGCCTGGAGAAAAGGAAGCTCAGGGGAAATCTCACCACTCTCTACAATGGTCTGACAGGAGGTTGTAGACAGGTGGGGTTGGTCTCTTCTTCCAGGTAACAAGTCACAAGATGAGAGGAAATGGCTTCAAGTTGTGCAGGGGAAGTTTAAATTGGTTAGTAGGGAAAATTTCTTCACCAAAAGGGTTGTCAAGCACTGGAAAAGGCTGTCCAGGGAAGTGGCTGAGTCACCATCCCTCGAGGCATTTGAAAGACATATAGATGTGATGCTTAAGGTTTTGGTTTAGTGGTGGACTTGGCAGTGCTTGGGTAATATTTAGACTTGATGATCTTAGAGGTATTTTCCATCCAAAATGATCCTATGATTGTCTATGCTATTCTCTCCTGGGAATGTTAGCTCTAATAAGTAGAATTTTAAATAATACCTCCCAGAGTCTGAGTGCCTTTAATATTGGGATCATTTACAGACCTGTACATTTTGTTGCAAGACATTAGTAAGAAGCAGAATTACTGTGAATGGTGAATGTTTTTCATACATAGATCTCTCTACATCTGTGTGCATCAAGATGACATTTGATAAGACTCTTTATGGATAGGACCAAAATACTTCTTAAATCTTGCCATGCTGAATCTAGAAACAAGTTTGGGAGAGTTAACTTCCTCAGGAAAACAGGAATGAATTTGTAAATAATTTAACATATGAGATTCAAAACCTGCAAAAGTCAGACTATGTAAGATTGCCTTTTATGTATGTTTAACAGGAGAAATAAATAGAATTTTGGTGTTCTTTCAAAGATATCAGATATTACTGTACAGTATATGTGACATAAAACACACCAAGAAAGATTTATCAATGAAGTGACTGACAGCTTCATGCTACTGCTGAACAGTTCATGATCAAACATGACAAAATGGTCCTCACAAACATCAGACCATTTGCACACCCACTGGCAAGGAAATGAGACTTTTAAATGTGATGGAAACAGCTTTCACATCTATTGGAATGATATGAAGAGCTCTTGAGAGACCCCTCCTCAACATTTGAAGACATTGAAGTCTAGAGAATCACAATGCGCTCCACTTCAGGACCTGGAATAAATTTAGTATATAGCAAACAACAGTGCAAACAAAACGAAAAATTAGTGGTCCCTCAATAATCTCCAGCCACCATAAATAACATGGAAAATCTAACTTGCACTGAACTTTTGGTCTGTGCACACTAATTCTCTGGAGTGATTCAAAGGATGAATTCATCTGATCTGCTTGCAGTACCCTGAAAAATCAAAGACATTGATTGGGAAAAATCAAGGCTTTTGAAGATGGTAAGTTTGGATGAAACCAAGTATGTGATTAAAGAACTGGAGGCCTGGTGGCAGAGCCTATTGCCTGTGCTTACATGCTATAAACAAATGTAAATGAACACAATAGTACCCTGCTATGCTCATTAGCTTGGAACTACTCCAAATAATAAAAAATGGGCTTGGGTTGCATGAAAAACAAGGTATGTGTGTTAGAGATGTGAAAATCAGTTGTGTAGCTTGTCATAGCACCAGGAACAGGCACCACTACCAGCTATGAGAGTAGCTGTGCTGACAGAGACGTGACTCATACAGTCTGTGCAGCTCAGGAATGACTATCAGTGACCTCAGTAACACTGCTTTTAGGAGAGGGTTGGAATTGTTTGCCCATGGGAAGCAGTAGTGGAACATCTTTATTGTTACACCTCCTTGTGTTTCAAGAGAAATTTTCAGTTCGGCGTGGCTGCAGGTGGGAAATATGGAATACCAATTTTTCCTTGTTTTACCTCTACAGAAGTGAAAATGTGACAAAGGAGAATGCAGCCACATGAGGGAAAATGTCTTTGCCTCAGAGTTCACTGGGAATATCTTCAAAAGACTGCTCTCAGAAATATCAACAGGAGACCAGCTGGTGCTGACTGCATGTGACAACCTCTCCAAGTTGAGATAGAGCAGTCACACAACATAAAACTCCCTGATGGTTAAACATATATTACCTAGTCCTTATTGGCTTTCAGCCATGCTTCTTCTTTTCTTCACTGGATTATTTTAGGCCTACAGGAACCTATGTTTCCCTCTAATCAGATCTCTGTAGCCAGGTCCTTAGACTTCAAAAGATGGAAGAGCGGAGGAAATGCAGTCAGGGAACCTCTGACAGACAATGTATTGATGCTGAAAAGACAATAATCACATGAACATCCAGGACACAGAACAGATGTGACTAAGCAGCCAGGGAAAAGCAGAGGGAAAAAAAATTCCAGAATACTCCTTTTATTGTTCTTTTATGTATCTACAATAGTTGTTATGAATCCAAAGCTTACATTCAGAAAAACAGAGCCTACTCTTTGCAGCACATTGAGAACTAGCATTCAGATTAACTAGCAAGGTCAATAAAAAGAAAACTCAGTGGTTAGAGGGACATGAGAGAGATCTACAAATATTCGGGTAAGTTCTACATGTCCTAATATGTTTTGTTGCCTTGCTTGTAATGGAGTAATTTGCAGCAGAGAAGGAATTGCTGCTTCGCCAGCAGAGCCTCAACTTAGCACAGTCTGTATCTGCCCAGTGGGTAGATGTGACTGGAAACAAGAGACTTGTGACCACTGACGACACAGATGTGCATTTGAGCAGTGACTTGGAGGTTGAAATTAAGACATGAGCATGCACGCTACTTAGGAACACCACATAAACACATGGACACGTGGATTCCTAGGGGTTAAAGGAATGATAAAGGCTTATTAAAGCTGTCTGGGTTGGTAGGAGTTGGAAAGGTCAATGCAGGCAGCATGAATAAGTATTAATATTTTAAAGTTGTGTGGTTTTTTTTTTTTCCCACTTACTGTCATCTAAGTTAAACTCTGACTGAATGTTCTGGTGTTAGTACTTGTGTTGTCACTTTAAATCAAATACTTCCTTCAAATTCAAAGGTTTATGAGACTTAAAGTATCCTTACTGGAATTTGTCTTTTGTTTACAATATAGTGCAAATATAGTCCATGGGGCTACAAGATTGGATCCAATAACTGTGTATTTATGTAAGTGGTTATATATTTCTTCACTTAAACTTACTTTGGTGACTGTATGATGCTTTTCTTTGGAAAATAAACTAAATGGTGTAGCGTATTCAATATTGTCTCCTAATTTTTACATGAGAATTCAGCTTTCAGAACTCCTATCAGCATGTTTGATGTTAAGATAGACTTCACATTCTTTGCAAACAAGAGCTCCATTGATTCAGATTAAATAGTGGTGAGTGGTGTGTCCTGCATCTCATTGTGATCTTTGCAGAAATATGAATGAAATGTCATTTGAAAATTGCTGCAGAACCACAGCCATGCACTCTTGAATATTTCATTAATTAATTGAGAATTAAAAAAAAAAAATCTGTTGCTGTGCTTCTCAGAGTGGAATGGTCCCCCAAGACATCTCAAGAGGATCATCTCAGCCAGCAGTCTAAGCTGACAGAGTAAACAGAAGATGCTCCTGTCTCCTAGGATGGTTTCTGCCCATTTTTTTTTTCTAGCCAGAACATAGTTGCTTTTCATTCCTTCTATTGAGACTTTCAATCATATACAAGAGCAATTTCTGGTAATCAGGAGGCTGCAGCAGCTGGCTACAGCAGAGGCTTAAAAGTTGTCAAAAAATTAAAAGCTCATTTTTGTAAAAGTGACTACCTATCAGAACAGATACAGACTCTGGGGAATCAGCAGTGCTCCTGGAATTGTGGCACCTTGTGCACAGAAACACAGAACCAGGCAAAGCTTTTCTGATGGCACCAGAACCAGCAACAGCTTGCAGGTCTGTGGAACATGCTCTGGAGAAGGGATGCCAGCAACAACTAATTGCCTTCTGGAAATAAAAAGGGCAGCCAAAGTGAAGTAGGAATTTAGAAAACCACTTCAAGTCTTAAAAAATATTGGCCTTAATTTGAGAATCTGGCTAGTCTATTTCCTTGACTTATTTCTTCTGCTACCACTTTGAGAAAGGAGAATGACTCAATCCTCTAGCATCTTACATGCGTCTTAGTCATTGTCAATCACAAAAAAGTTACAGTCTGCTTCTCATGTTGAATTGAAACACTTCCTGAGAGAATAGGCATACTTGATGCAATGCTGAGTCACTCTCAGCTGCTCACCATTATTAGGTATTCAGCACTGCTAAATTGATACAATTAATTTTCCTGAAGTCCCATAAAAGTCTCTTTATCCTCCTGACATCCAAATATTATTTCTATTCTTTTTTATTGTGGTAGTCAGTTTGCTGCTAAAACATTATTTTTTTTCTTTCTTATTATGGTAGTCAGTTTGTTGCTAAAACAAAGAAAAACCAGCTTTTGCTCTTGCTTTTATATTTGAATCCCACAGAGCAATTACTTTATTCTCATTTTTTTCCACTTATGTGTGAATCACTGCATCTTTCAGAATATGAATCTGTAGAACATGATGCTCTTAGATATAAAGTGAAAAGATAAAACCTCTTAGCCATCTCCTGAAAAGTCATAGAAAAAGAATCACTGGAGAGGCTGACCTACATACTAGTGTCCCTCAAACAAAAATTTGGATATTTTCTGTGAATTATTGAGGCATTAAATATAGGACACACAGGTATAGACCAGAATGCTTTCCATTAAACATTTTACTCTTCAGTGCACTTGACCAACATGAAGCTTTCAAAGGTTATTACACTTACTCCCCTGATTTGCACAAAACTACCTCTTGCTTTCTTTTTTAATGGGTGTTTCATACGATTCTTGGGCATGGGTGATTTAAAGCTATAAAAGAGCAGTTTGAAAAAAGCCGTATTTAAAAATGGCCCCTAACCTATCCCTCTGGAGAAAAACATGGTCATGGTAGGTGTTCTCTCTAGTGAGAAGAGATGGATGAGGCATGCATCTTGATCCTGGAGTACAAGATACGGTAATTCTACCTGGTAAAAGCAGAAAGCAGGTTTCAGAAAGGAACACTTGTGATGACTTGTTGGTTCTGTCTTAGCTTATCTGACCTGCCAGTCTGATGTACCAGGAGAGACTGATTTCTTGGAAAGCAAATCCCAAAAGGTGGCTGGCCTCATTCTCTGAATCAGCAGGCAATGTGCTCCATACACGTGAACCGTGTAAGGATCCCAGATGTTAAAGTCCACCAGAGAAGTTTTCTTGGGGGAGCAGGTTTTATGTTTTGCACTCCATGAAGAAACTTTCCAGACCTCTCCCCTGTAAAGCACAGTAACTTATTTCAGGGTAAAGGCAAACAACTCCCCTTCTACTCCCTCTGGAAAACAATTCCTGTTAAACCATGGAAAACTATTGTTAAGTCCTTAACAAGGCAGGCAATTTGCACTCTCTCCTACTGCATTTCATACGAATGAAACAACATTCCTGCACTTTGTGAACTGCTAATGGCAAAAGGAGGCTTTCCGGATTTCAAGCCCCCTTAGAGACAACAGCAATAAATTTCCAAAAGAGAAAGGAATCTTACCTCTGCTACTGCAAAATTATCTCTTCTACTGAAACGTCACTTTCCTTTCCTCTCTCAGCCCATTCACTCTCCTCAGTATGCTTCCATGACCCCCACTTCTGTGGCTTGAATCCTGCAAATTTCAAGGCCTAGGCTAAAATAAAGATGGAGCAGTGACCACAACTGATAAAACAGAAACTGTATTTTTGTAACTGTAATTTGTTTTTAAGAGTCTTTGTCTGTGCAGAAGCTTGACTCAACACAGTCAGTGAGTGCCAGTGATTCCAAGAACGGGGGTAATGTGTATTGCAAAAAGGATCTCAGAAAGGATAGTGGTTTTATTCTATGCAGATTGTCAGCATCTGTTCACACCACCAAAGAAATAAATTGCATGACCAATATTTTTGACCAGAGCTTTTCCTTAACACCTATTGTGTGGCTAATGCTGTGCCAAGAACGCTTGTTTGGGTGGGACTTTCCCCATGTCATATCATAGATTGCAGGGCTTTGGATATATTCTCTTAATTCACTTTGGAAGATAAACAGGAGTGGTTATCAATACAAGTAATCTGAATTGAAAACAGCCTCAGCCTCATCACTTTCCCTAGTGTAAGTAGACAGTTACTGCTGTGATATCCTGTTTTTTAGAAAAAGTACTAAAATGTTGGCAGTTTTAGAATTTTTTATAACAAGCTTTGGACAGTTGAAGCATTGAAATATTTTTAATGAGACTCCTGCCTTGAGTATATAAAATTAACTGAATTGCACTCAATTAGGTCATCAGAACTTTCTAATCTTTTTACACTTTAGAGACAGATTTAAAACTCAGTAGATGTGAGTCTGGAGTTTTTTTGAGGAAAATTGTTAAGGTCTGTAAACTTTTAGACATATCTATACTTCACAAAACTTGAGCCTGATCTTGATCTCTTATTTTCTTCTTCTCAGCTGTCTGGTTTTCCCACTAAGAAAGGGCGTTGTTTTTGTAGAAGACCAAACTGTTTGTGATATGGATGCACACTCACTAGTTACAAAAGGAAGAATGTCAGTAACAGTTTGTGGACTGTTTGCTTTAGGCAGGTGGATTTTTACAACTGAAACCCTCCTATGGCACTATGATTTGGGTAGTACATGTCCTTATAAAAATTATATAAGGCCCCCAAGAATTCCCATTGTGATTCCAAGTTTCATGTCAATTGGATCCTCAGTTGGTATAGATTGCACCCTTTCATTCTACGGCAAAAGGCTGTTAATATGTGCTGAATTTTTAAAAAATAATTAAAATAATTGAAATTCACACTTCTGATTTCTAGAGCTTCATTTTATTATATTAAATAACATTTGGAAGTTCAATTACCCCTGTGTTGAATCCCGAACATCACTTTTGTGTCATTGTGTAGAAGGCAAATTTCCCCACTTCTTTTCTGGAAATTTTCCATACATGAGGTATTAACTTGCATAACTAGAGACATCCTGAGAAAAACCTCAATAAATTTTCCTCCTTTGGGTAGTTATACTTTGGGGAATGATACTGTTGGTGCTCTGTTGTCAAAACTTTAAATTAAGAACAGAGAATAAAAATCAATTTCTACAACAAATTGATGGACTGCTGAAGGGCTTTGTTCCATATCTGTGCTGACACCTTGAGGGTAACCAAAGCCATGTGCTTTATATTTGGAAACCTAGAGAACTAACTCATAATCATGTTCTGTCCATTTATTGAAAAAAGAGAAACAAAATCATTGTCAGAAGCAGGAAAAAGTAGATGGAGGCTCAAATTGCCTTGTGTGCTCAGGTGCTGATTTTTAGCCATACAAGGATACACTTGGAAAGCTAGCTGTGCTCTTCCAAAAACAGGCAATGGAAGGAGAAGGGCCACTGATTTTATTCCTCATCTGGTGCAGAAAGTCTGAGTTCAGTTTCTTCTCTGTCATGACCCCAAAAGTTTCAGTGATCCTAGAATGATTTTTTTTTCTTGAAAATTAAGAGGCATAAAAACTCTATTTGCCTCTGCAAATGCAAATATCTTCTCTTGACCTTTCTTGTTCTAACATAAATTCCTTGTAAAATTATATTCTGATATGTGCTTTAGAATTTTTTTTTTAATGTAAGCACTGTAGATTGGCAAAATGAAATTGCTTTGTGCATTGAGCCTTTCTAGTACCTAGACAAGCATATAGGGTCCTATACGCCTTTATCATTTTGTGAAGCCTTGTGTGAAGGATGGGCAGAATTGCAGTCTCTCTGCTTAATGTGGAATTGTTCTCCACCTAATGCCTCAAAAGGGGTAGAGAAGAAATGACAGCAGCAGGATGAAACCTTGTCACCGGACTTTCTTGGCTGCTGCAGGAAGGGAAATGAGTAACAACAATTCTATATGGGATTAGTGCCTCCCCTCTCCTAATTGGAAATTGCAGGTTCTCCTGGGCTGGTAAGGCGCTTGTTTCCTGCATTGAAGGTCCATACAGTTTAGATACAATTTGGTCCTCCAGTTTCCTTTGAAAAGGATACTCACATATGAATATCTAGATTCAATGAGCTTTTTTTTTGCATGTATATGAATTGCATTTATAAGCAATGCATACTGCATATACATACCAATATGTATTTATACCTCTGTGGGTTGTAACTGCAAAAGATCGTGATTTTCTTTTTGCTATATCTGGACATGATGGTTTGCAATGAGCTACATCTGAAATCTCATTCTGATCATCATTTACAGGTATCCACAGTTTGTCTTGTTTATGGGAGTAAATTTCATAGGCATTTTACCTCAGGAACCTGGAGGTATCAAAGTCTCATATTGACTCTGGAGAGTGTCCTGGAGCACTGCACAAACCAGGGCTAGCCAGTCCAGCTGGGGCGTGCAAGGTGGTGTAGAAATTTTATTCATTGAAATTGTATTCAGTCATTATCATTTAAATGACCATGAAGATTGTCCTTTCCTTCTCTATGGTACCCCTAAGATAACATTGCTTCTCTGTGCAGGGGTTGGACAAGCTTTTGGTGAAGTGAGCTGCTTAGAGACTGTAACAAGAGAAACGAGACTGAGGACCCATGCCACCCTCTCCATCTGTTTGAAAGTGCAGCTATACTCATGGTTTACAATGCTGTTAAAGCCCTGGTCTTTCTTCAGGTTATGCATCCACCAGCCCTGGACTGAAGTACATTTTTTGGTATTGCTTTTGCTAAAAAGGATATAATGATCAGAATGAAAGCAATACATCAAAACTCAGTGAAACTTACGTATTGTTCTCCTTTATCACATTCAGAAATTTCAGTAAAACAAAGTCTTTACAACATTTTTGTATATCATCAGCTGGAGCCATTATGAGAACAACATGTCTTTTGCTGTTTTGTCAGACCTGCAAGCTGTTGCAGAAGTTATATCCATTTTTGGCCCTTAGGAATCTTTAACATGTCTGTGTTGGAGAAGAAGATGCTGTGACACAGTTTCAGTTTGTTTGCCCACCGACATGTTTTCAGGAACTAAATGAAAAGTAAAAAGACCATCTAGTGTTGGAGCTGTTTCTTCTGCTTTATGTGTGTCATGAATTGTCTGCAGTGCCCTTGCAGACTCAATAGAACTCCATCTAGTGAGCCATTCCTCAGCAATCATCATTCATTTCTAAAACATCTGCTTGGATTTGGCTTTAATCCCTCTCTGCTGCATCTGTATTTATCAATATTTCAGAAATTTGTGTCACGTGATCTCATACTTTGGCATGTCTGCACAATTGACGTGATAATCTGAAACTTTTAAGAAAAATCAGCAATGAAATAAAATAACATAGATATATTTAGATCTGACAAATACACTGTGACTAATTGTGCCTGTTGGCATAGTCATGTCATTTTATTCCTTAGATTTCCTAGCGACCATTTAGAAGAAAACCCACATTGTAATGAAAGAAACCTTCCTAAGAAGAAAAGCCAAAAATATTAAATTGCAGCTGCATGTATTTTTAAATCTATGTCTGCAACATTGCAATAGAGATAAGTAAAGAGCTGATGTAAGTCTATGAACTTTTTCCTGTCAGGCACCTGAAGATTTCTCTGTCCCCCTCCCCTCACTAAATACTTTTAAAATTTTCCTGAAGTGCAGCTTGTGTTTTATGTTAGGGCATGACGATCCATCCAAATGTGCTAGCAAACCAGATATGCTTTTGCCTCTAGAGCATATATCTGTTTATTCACTTCTTCCCTCTTCTCCTTTAATTCATGCAAGAAAATTTCCTGAGGAATTTAAGAGTCATCTAATACCCTGTTCACTCAATGTGAAATGATATCTACGAATATTTCTCCAGTGAAGGTCTAAAGTCATGAACTATTGTCTTCTTTTCTGCAGATGAACTTGAATGTCACAGAAAGAGCAACAGGCATTATCCCAGAATATATGAACAGATTCTCTTAACTGGTTGTGTGGGATTCTTCTCCTTTTTACTTCTCATTCTCTTCCAAAGACCAGCTGAAGTAATTACGATTAAAAGATTTATGTTTCAGACCTCTGCAAAATATGGAAGACTGAATGTGAGGTAGTACAGTCCTTAAAAAAGATAAAGATATTTGTAAGATAGGGTTTTAGGGCTAAAATAAATTTTCTATACACATAGGAATATTAAAATGCCTTAATAAAATAAAGCATTTAGAGGATTTACACAAGTAAGAGATATAATTGGGATGTGACAGGCAGCTTCAAGATATCTCACTTTATATTATTTCAGCATTTGTGTTGATAGTCACCTGTTTATGCTATCACAATAAACCTAACTTCTATGTTGGTTTGTGATAACAAGGGGACGAATAAGAACTGAGAAACAATAATAAGAAAAAAAAACCCCTCTGAGTCTGTCTATTTTTGCTTTTTGTTATTATTTGGTTTGATTTCTTTTCTATGAAGTTTTCTCTGATGTTTTTATTTTTCTGAAAGTTTCACCCACTACAAATGTTGCTTTTAAAAAGGCCCCTTAAAAGTTTCTTAGGTTTCTCATTCACATGGAGAAGATGAGGATCAGGAAGGGCAGACATCTCAGTAAAGCACAGTGCTCCTCTCCTGCGATGGCATCCTGATGTACTGCCCCAGCTTGGAAAACCTGCCCTCTGTGACTGATCCCTTCTTTTCCATTAATCAAATATATAGTCATCTGAAACCATGTTGGGTCATCCCTGGAGCTGTGGGAAAAATTAATTTCCAGGTAATTTCTCTGCTCCATCAACAATGCACAGTAACCTTTTATAAAAATGGGAAGTAATTAGGATTTCAAATTAATGGATTTCCTACCTCAAGGTGGACTTCTGTTTCTATCTTTTGAAAGAACTTCTTTATTATGAAGCTTCTGACTGTTCAATGCAGTTAGAGTCTCAGATTGCATGCTGGCAGAGACTTATGAATTTTATTAATGATTGAATAACTGATAAGAAAATGCTGTAGAACTTGCAGATTTTTAAATAATTCACATTTACCTTAGAAGACTTTTGCCCTCTTTTTCTGATTGCAGAGAGAGCTGAGACATTTTTCTACTGATTTGATTTCTACACAATATCTTTTTCTGCTGCTCTGGAAATCAGTTACTTGGATGACACAATAGGCCTCCTTCAAACTGTGTGGAGCACAGCAAAATCTGTTTCATTTCAAGCCAAGATGCCCCAGTTGATGTAAATCATGAAGTCACTCAGTTTATTGCTATTTATAAAATTAGTCACCTGCAGGATCATCCTGGATGAAGTGGTTGAAACAACTTTGGAACTATGCCAGGAGCACTTGAAATATAGAGAATATGGTGTCACCCTTAGAAGCTTGGAAGTTGCACATTTCTTACATTGAGTATGGGGAGTCCCTTTCCATTCATGCTGAACCAAATACAAAAAGTCAATAAAATACTTTTTAAAAAGGAGATTTTTTTTCCTAGAAAAATTTTATGCTTTCCATTCTTTTCACATATTGCAAATGACAAAATTGCAGTTAGAAACTTGGAAGAAGAATATCAAAATTTTGCGGACGCAAAGGACTTTTGACAAAAGGCAATTGTACTTTTTCTTTTATCTGTCTAGCATATCAGGTTATACAAACCTCAAAAAACAGATCCACTGAAAATGATGGGATTAATCTATTATATGATTTATATTTACCCAGAGTAACCATGAGTTATAGTCCTATGTTGTTTTGCAAGCAAAAGACCATTATGACTCTCTCCTAGATAATTTTCTCTAGATAATATGAGAGAAAGATTTTGCAGTTTTCTATTACTCATGATGACAATTGCACTAACAGTTTTATTTCTCTCCAGAGGCTACAAACAGTGCTATCACGACATGATCTCCTGTGGCATTGGTAGTAACAACCCAGCGTAAAGCTCAAATAATTCTCACTCAGTGATGTAAAATTTACATTTGCATCTGTGAAAACAGAATTTGTCCAATCTCATGTAGTACTGAAGTTCTTTTCTCTTAGTAGCTGTTTGTCCTTATAAGGCAGAAGATGTTTGTGCCACTAAGAGATGCCATTTTACTGGATATGAATCAGTTAAGCAGTGCCATGATAAAGCTGCTAGCATTAAGAAGGCCTGTCAGTTGATTTAGTTCAAAACAATGAAGATTAAATGTCAAGGATATAACCATATATATATATATATATATATATGCATCTGCAATTTAGAAAGAGAATGTTTTAGAAACAGCTTACTGTACCTTGCACAACACAGACCTGAAAAGTGAACTGACAATGCAAACATCACCAAACTAGTTTCAATGGACTTATTTAATGCATTGGTGACTCTCAGTGTCAGAACATAAAAGTCTGGCAAAAAAAAGCATTGATTTCTGGACAAAAAGCTTGATTTTCATTTTACTTAGTGTTGTAATTCTCTGTGAACAGGCAATACTACCTGTTAAGAAAAAAGGGGGTTCTGCTGAAGAAAGTTTTTTATCACTAATTTTGATTGATTGACTAGTCTAAAAAATTATAGATCCAATAATGGAATGAAAACAGTCAGTGAGTTCATGGAAGACTGACACATCATGATGAGCTGACACCATTTTGGTTGGGACCCTAATTTATACACGTCATTGCTGATCTAGGCCACGATCCTTTCTCTGACTGGCTCATGACACTAGTTGGAATTGACTAATTAATGCAGTCTTGGTTCATGCTTGAGCCACAAAAGATAAAAGGATTAAAAACTCAGGCCAGAACAAACCAAAGCAATATTCTTAGTGGGAAAAAAACAAAACAAACAAACAAACCAATCCACATCCAAAACAGCAACAAAAATCAAACAAGTATAATTAATTTTTTATTGCATTTGCCTGAAATATTTTAGGGAACCCCAAATTGAATATTGTGCATTGTTTTCAGGTTATTTATACCTGAATAAAGGAAATTCTGAAACAATTAGTTGCATTAAAATTCAGACCAATTAAACAAAGTTCTTTTCAAATAAGCATACATTCAATATTGTATCAAATCTGAAAATAATTCCAAAGTATTTTCTGTATGAATATTATGTGGATTTTTCATTTATTTTTACTCATCTTTATGAATAATCCTAAAAGAACAGGTAGAGAACTATCTGACCAGAGAGAAAGCTTTTTTTTTAGCTCCTATTTTCTAAATATTGATTTCTTTCCAGAAATATTAAAAATTTGTCCCTTTGCGTTATGTCTTTCTCTTTTAAACCTTGAGGGTTTCAGCTTATTGAAGACCTCATCTGCTTTGAGCAGGAGATTGCCTAAAGAGATATCAAGGTCCCTTCTGCTCTGAACAAACTCTGTCAGTATGATCAGTGTCTGCAAAAACTTTTTTAAAGTTCTTTTTTTGTGGTGTATACCATTTTCTTCACTACTGAAGGAATAAGACTGAAATACTTTATCCATTAAAATAAACAGTCTTCAGAATGCAAATTCTTCACTTATATACAGAACTAACATATAACATAGCAACAGAGATTCACTTATCAGTGTGCCTGAAATCTGACATGTCAGACTACCATAATGAGCAAGAAATTTGCTTATTTTACTGGTCTCTGACTGTTTGCTCAGTCCTAGGCTGATCCAGCAGGGACCTCAGTGTAACTTGAAGATTCACACACTTGAGATACCAGCAGCAATTCCACTGAGAACCATCAATTTTTGCAGTGGGATCCATCACCTGCTTTCCTCAACATCTCCCTAAAGCAGCTGGCAAGATCTATCTGCTCTATGCATGTTAGTGCCAATGAGAGAAATTGGAAGAGATATCTCAGCTGCTTTGTACCACTTTTAGGAAGGAGGTGTCAGCTTGTTTCCATTGCCCAGAAGGAGAGCCTGCATAGTTACTGTAGCCCAGGCAACTAACTCTTCTGTTGCCAAACTTAGACTGTGTGGAGCTCATCTTCTGTTACTATTGTGAAGATAAAGCTGAAAATCTGCAGTTTAAAGTTTTCATTGTGCATCCCCAAAATCTTAGATTCTTTACACCCATAAAACAGTTCTGTACAACATCCCTAAGACATTGAGACATGTTGAGACACTTACTCTAATCTAAGACCAGAATCAAAATTTCTACTTTAGAAAGGATATAAATGAATGATCTCCAAAGCTTTCAAGTATCCATAAAAATTTTATTCCTAATAGCATTTTCGAGGTGTAACCGAGACAAAATAATGATATTGTAAATACTCCTCAACAAAAGGAAATCAAATGCTTTTACATCACCACAATTTAAATACTAGTGTAGATACCTAGATTTAATGCTAAGTGCATATTTCTTTGCCTGTGAAGACATGGAAGTGCATCTATTGTGACTTTTATTAAGTAGAATGTTAGTGTCTATTCGTCTGAAGAGTACAAAAAAAAAGGAAAAGATGACAGATGACCGTTTAATTTCAATTCACAGAATAAATCTGAAACAGTCTTCAGAACCTAAAAAACAACAAGGAGAGAACACAAAGCCAACATAGATTTACCAAGAACAAATCAGAACAAAATAAATTCACTCTTTCAATGACCAGGTAATAAGTCCCATGGACAGATGAGGAGCAGAAGAACACATGCACCATTACTTGAGCAAAGTTTTTGACACAGTCTCTGTTGATATTCTCATGTCCAAAGTAAGAAAAACATAGACTTTACTCTGTGGGCATAAAACTGGTTGGATAACCACACCATAGAGAAGTTAAAAAAAATCTAATTATGCTCAGGGTTCTGTGGGGGTCTGCCTTAGATCTGCTCCTGTTCAAGGTTTTCATTAGCTAAACAGATGGTGGAATAGCCAGAATGCTCATTAGTTTTGTATCTGACACACTGCTAGGAAGGACCCCAAATGTGTTGAAGGATAACAGTAAAAATAAAAGTCTGGAGACATGGCCTGGAAGCACAGGATGTAACTCAAGACAGAAAAGGAATGAGGGCTAGGTTAAGAGGAAGGGCAAGATAGTATAGAAAATATCAGTTATCTAAATTCAGGATGATGATAAATATCAGAAAGCAAGTTCTTCATAAAATTCTTAAGATTATAGTGGATCACATACTGGGTCTGAATCAGCAATGCCAGATTCTTTTGGAAAGACAAATATCCTGCTCATGGTGTAAAAACCCAGAAATATATCCCATAAGATGCATGCTATGATCAGAAGTTGTAGAAGCCACAAGGAAGTGAGATTGGAAGAATGGGTGATATCAGGCCTGAGAAAGACAGAGAAGGACATTTAGGAAAGAAATTTTAAGAATATTAAGCCATTCCTGTTGGTACAAAAAGAAACAACACTTTTGTCTGTATCCACGAAGAATGGGAAAAGAATATAGGCAATAAAATTGACACACAAAAGATTAAAGTTGCTATAAACGTTTTCTAATTATAAAGTTAACTGAGCATGGGAACACTTCCTAGATTGGGAAGACTAGATCCTCTTTCACTGTAAGTCTTTAATGAAAAGTTATACATTTTTCAGAAATAACATTGATATAGTGAATCTCTAGAGCATTGTGATGAATCAAATTGCTTTGGTTTTGAGTCTGCTGGGAGGACACAGCATAGTAGGTAAAATAAGGACTATCCGATTCTTTTGTATATTACTGTAAATCTGAATTTTACTTCTCTAATGAGTCAGTATTGGACATTAGCGCACCATTTAAGTAAGACCAGACACACTTTATTGCATTTGCTTTCAGAAATTCTCCTTTTGCTTAAATGAGCTAGAACTTGTAGCAGCCACTGCTCATCACTGCTAGTTCTTGATTCTTGAAAGTGTTTTTCCATAAGCACAGCCATAAGCACTAGCACATACTGCTGCATAGTGTGGACTATTGGTTTTTACATTTATTCTAAATATCTGTGCAGTATCCAAATATGGTGGCCAAAGAACAGGAGTAAACCTGGAGTAAAACAGGAGTAAAACATGTAACTGTATGAAGACTGGTGTTTATAGTTATATGTAACTGTAAAGCTGTAGGCTAAGAAATGGAAGGGGTTTTATCTTCCATTAGACTGGAAGGTGCATAAGTGACTCTCATGGCTTTAGAAACATTTAGAGGCATTATAATCCCACTCTCCCCTCTGTCTGCAGTGTAGCTCTCCTTAAACAACCTTGTTCCATGGGGTCAAGGACTAATCACAAATTGTGAGTTTCTGTCTTGTACTTGGGCGCCCTTGCAAACCAAATTTATACTAAGGTTGCAGTGGAAGCTTTTTCCATGTCTTTCACTTGGGTGAGGATCCTGACCAAAGGAGCAGGTTCTCAAGAGTCCCACAGGGCATGCTACCTGACTGAATCTTTCCCAAGACTGAGGTGTCCAGAAAGTTTTCCTCATTTAGGCTCCATGTGTCTAACACAGGGCAAACTCATGCTGCAGCTTTTCCCCCAGCAGGTCCTTATCTAAACTCTTCCTCAGTCAGGCTTTTTGGGTTTTACTGTCTTAAAACTCAGAGGAGAAAGTATGCAAATCAAGTATATATGCCACTGCCTGAAGGACTTCCCAGGATTATATCAGACTGCAAACTTCCTAGCACTACAACAAGCCTAATTTCCCTCCAACTGTCTCTATCACCTTGTCAAAATACACTCAATGCCTCACTTCTGTTCCTAAATGAATTAATCTCAGTTCTCTCTCTTTTCCTCTATTTCCCGTTATAACACTCTCTGTTTCTTCCTGCATCTCCTGCCTGACATTGGTTTAGCCTGGAGGCTCTCCAGCTCTGCTCTGGCTAGCCCAGATCTATGTGCTTGTGGAATGGTCTGGCAGGTGCTTTCCCCGCCTGGGTAGACACCTGGTACTTTTTCATTATGGATCTGGACACAGATTTAGCCCTGGGAGCTGCCCCAAGAGCTGTGTGCAGTGGCTGATCAAAGCCACATTTGTGGGTAAAACTTCCTTTCCCAAGAGCGAGCTTGAGAAGCTTTTAGGTGAGACTGGCAGATAAGCATCCCACTTCTTCAGATTAATTGAAAAAGAAATCTTTTGTTGGGGAAAACAGGCCAAGTTTTTCCTCCACCACCTCCCCTCCTTCTTACATAAAACTATTTAATCTGCTAGCCGTAGCACACACAAAGGACCTAGTAGCACCCCTTCCTATTTCCCACAAATATCTCTATTTTCCATGACTGTACTGCTGCACATTTTAATAAATAGGCAGCATGTCTGCTGGGTAGGACACAAACCTACCACAATCAGTGGAAAAGGCAATATAGAAACAAAATGTATGATTAAAGGAGACAACAAAAATCACCTCCAAATTTGATTAAATGGAAGCATCTGAAAACTCATTAGCAGTTTTACTGAACTTAAGATGGGTAGTTTTCTACCAATGAGCTTAAATTGGAGACCATATTACTTTAGTTGAGTGTCAATTAAAAAAAAAAAAAAAGGAAACAAAACAAAAAATGTGTTTTATTCATTGTTCTCCTAATGCCCTCATGTAGACTATTTAGTGAGTCATAAACCTTTCAAATATAAACAGAAATGTTCTCAGAATTTGAGAGGCAGAAAAATATTTTGTGCACAACTACTTCTGGATGAAAAGCACTCTTGAATAAAAATATATCCCAAGCATTGTCAGAAAAAATTACCTAACCCCAGGTAGTATAACTTGCTTTAGCATTAGCTACAGAACACTTTCAATTTACCTCTCCTGGTACATATGCCAGGGCATTGTGCTGCAGAATAGGGAAGGGGTTAGAGTGCTTCTTTTACCTGTAGATTTCTGCCATTCTACTTGCAAGTGTTCCCTGGTCCTTTTCCCCACCTGGATCCCATGAACTTCTTCTAATCAATGGAAGTGCAAGAGATTGTGGTGCTGTGCTATACGTGTGCTGTATTTGGTTCTTGCAAGGGGTTAGTCAGGGGTGGGGAGCTCACAGTCACAGCCCTCTAGTTCAGAATAAAATTTTTTGATGGATTTAGGTGTAATCTGAAGTAAAAAAATTTCTTGTAAATCACTTAATCCCCAAACCACAAATTGTCTCAAAATAATACTCAGTCTACACCAGAGAAGAAGAAAAAAAATTCCTGTGATACGTCTTTTATACATACAGAATGCAACAATCTCAGTCCCAGCTTTGAAACAAAGTAGTTCCAATGAAAGGTAGATTGAAACAATCACTTTGCAATATGAATGCCAGGTCCAAGAAAGGATCTTCGCCCAGATAATATTACTCACAAATAAAAACCTTCCTGGTTTTAGATCTTTTTTCTCCCCAGAAATTCACTGGTGGAAAGTCTTTTAGATTTCAGTAACATTAATGATGCATAATTAATAATTTAATACCTGGGCCTGAGGTATTTGTGTGTCAATTTTATTGCCTATATTTGTTGCCTCCACAAGAAGAAGGGTTTTTCTATTTTCTGCCAGGAAATCTGTATGTGAATTCAAGAATAAGCAGTTCATCCCATGACATTTCCTTATGCTCAAACAGACAAGGTGACACATAAAGCCCAGGGGCAAAGGGAAACCTGATAGCTAAATAGCTGAGCTGCAGTCGGAAGTGGTGAATTCCCTTGACCACAGGGAAAGCTTCCTGCTCTTTGTAGATGAGCCTATTATTGGAATACACTTGCCTGCAGTTAATCTTCAAAGTAATTAAATGGAAAGGAAGCAATTAAATCACTGAAAAGGAATTGCATCTGGTTCAGAGGGAAAAATCCAGGCCTAGGAAGTATTTTAGTGATAGCTTTATGTACTCAGTGTAAACAGGTATCTTCCTGTTTGCACAGATGATTAACATTTATGTGCTAAGAATATCTTGTGATAATCAAATGAGGTTGAAAATCAGAAGTTATCATTATTATGGCCTACAAGTACCAGGGAGAGAGATGTTGATATATGTTTTTCCTATGATGGGATAAAATTGAAATAAAATTGATAAAATTGAAACCTGGGCCCCTTATACTCATCTTGCATAAATTAGCCTGGCACCTTGAAAGCAAGTAAAACAATGTACATTTACTGCAATTGAGAATTTAATTCAGCATTTCAGTAAGCACCTCCCAGAGAAGGAAGACCGTAGCAATGAAAATGAGAGGCATGATTCATACCAGTCTCCAAAGAGAAAGGTAGTCAAGTTTAGAAAAAGCTTGGAATGATTCCTTAAAATCAGGTGTCTGGGCTATGCAAAACAAGATAGTGCATTTTAAAGATTGACTTAAAATCCCTAAGTTTTATTTAAAATGTTTAACTAAATTCAATTTTAAATGTATTTAAAGAAACATTTGTTTTATAATTCTCTTAAATGCTTGTTAATTTACTTTATTAATTATTGCAAGACAACAAATATCATTGCATATTTAAGGTGTATGTTTGTCTCAGACTAGAACAAGGGATATAATAAATTATTCCAGTCTAATGTATAATTGCTGAAAAGCCATCAAAAAGATCTTGCAGTGATGTGCTTATCAATGCTCTCACTGACACTGGAAAGTACAGGTAGTTAAACCAGTTGTTAAACAATTAAGAGATAGTTAAAGAACAACTACATTAATTGAAAATCTATAGTTGAGAATAGAGATTCTGTTGCAGGAGCATAAGAAGCCAAAGGAACCATAAGAGGTTATCTTCTTCTTTTCTTTGTCTTTCCTATGTCTTTTATTTTTCTTTTGGAAAATTTTTTTCTGGAGTTACGTAGGATCTAAGTATCTGCACTGTTACTTTCATCTAAGAAGCTGTAAGTTGGGCTGGCTGAAGATAGAAGTTGATGTCCTCATAATGAGTGAACAGCTATCTATAAGGTAGGATAAGCTGCCTGGGACATTAGCAGTGAATATTGGTAAGTGATGGTTGCTGTGACTGAGCAAAAGGAGGTGATGCAGAAAAGAGAGCTAATATGGTTAAAACAGTAGACTCAAACTATATTTGTGGGAAAAATATAGCAAGAAGGAAGTTGGTAGCAGGAACTAAGACCTGAGAGAATGAATGTATGGATGGGACATGTAGGTGTTTAACTGGACAAATGGGCCATATATGACAGGTGATCCAGTGGCAAATGTGCAAACTTTTTCTCAGATAAAGATAAATATTAGCAGAAAAATATGCCTGGATTGCTGACCTGAGACAGAAGCATTTGTTCCTGGGGCAGAGAGATGGGAGTGAGGGTTTGGGGAGGGAACAAAAATACTGACTGTTTCTCAGCAAACATAAAACATTCTTCATTAGTTAAAGTAGTTCAGTATCTGGCAAGAAAAAGATATCATTCATGCTACATACGAAGGACTATACTTTGCTTTTGAGTACACAGAGGTGTGCTCCTATTGTGTTAGCCCAGTTCCAGAAGAGTCCTTAATGTATATAGACCTAGAACCTTTATTTTTATCTTGTATCAATTTTAATGTTACTGTAGTGTCTCTCCTGTTCTCAGAGAATTGAACGCAAGATGTCAGTCAGCTAGATTACCATTTTCTTCAGGATCAGATCCTCTAGCTGCATATGCATTGCTATAATGCAGATAATTCTGTACTTGGATGCTTAGTTCCCCACATACTACTGTCTGCTCGTTTCAGACCTCAACAGAAAGGAATTTTAATATTCAGATTACACAATATGGAATTTATTCAAATGGGACATATTGCTATAATAGACAATTTCTTTTACTCAGTGTAAAATAAACTTACATTCTCAGAGGCTTGTCTGCTAGCACAATTGCAATTGAATTTTGTGTGATACTTCAAAAAGGTCCAATTTCTGGTACTCAAGAATAGTCATGGCTTGACATATTTATGCTCAAAAGTGCCTTAGGCTGTTTTATTTTTATTTCAATTCAGATGTTTCCAAAAAGGGGGTATGTCTGTGGGAAATCAGGTTCTTCAGCCCATGCCGGAAAGATTCTCAGCAACATTAGGTTTCCTGTATGTGAGGCAAGGAGTAGCAAAGGGGTAGCAGGGAACCTTTGTATCAAGAATCTACTTTCAGCTAACTTGCCAAGCTGGAAGGTTTCAGAAAAAATTTTGTCTGCTCAGTAGAGACTACTGAGACTTTAATGAACAAACCCTTATTCCTCCCCCATGCCATCTGCAGCAACATGCTAGAAATTGACTAAACTGCCAGAAAATTATCCTCCCTGTGTTAATGCAGGTACTGCAGATGCCTACCATGGCTGCGTGAGATGCTGGGCATAAGGAAGAAGGAAGAGAGTGGGGAGAGAGGAAACAGCAGGACTCAGCAGTTAGGAATGAATTGCGAGCGTGGAGGAGGAACGGGACTAGAAGAAAGGAACATAATTTAAGATGGCATCTCCACATACATATGGATATACATACATGAAAAACTGAATTAAAGTTGATCAGGCAGCCTTAATAGTGTAATGCCTCAATCTGGTGTCTCTGTCAAATGGACCCCCTGGTGTCCCACAGAAACTTGATGACCTTACAGGCTTAGTCCTGCTGCCCACCCTTCGTCACTTATTACTATTTGCAATGTCCTGGACCGTGTACAGTAAGCTGACAAACACAGGGCCAGCAGAGTTGTGCATTGTTAGAGCCAGGCAGCATAGCCTGATGTGTTACTCATGGTACTGTTAGAAATGATACAACTTTTAAATTTTCTTTGCAGCTTTAGTCAGGGTTTTGTTTGACTTCACCCAGGTGGAAGGGAATTGAAGTTCCTTTTCTGAAGACTCAGTTCACCTTCACCGAGAGAGGCCTGGTGAGTTTAACATCTGCAGAGATTGGGAGTTGCCAGGAGATACACAGGAGATAACCACCATTAATGAACATTACCACTTTGAACACCACCCCCTGGAGAAGTCAGAGACAACCCAGTCTGGGAAAAGACCCAAAGAATGAGGACAAAATTAGCCATTAAGGCAAAGGCATCAATCACCAATAGGAGATTACATACTAAGAATTGTGTAATTTAAGATCAATCAACAGGAATTTCTTTGGGTTTTGTCTATATAAACACATGAAATGTCTGATAAAGAACTATGTGTGATGGAATCATTTTCACTGCACAACCCTAGCATGTATGGATGAAAGGATTTCTATTGTACATCCTGGCCAGAACAACATCCTGGCCAGGATGCCTTGATTATCTAACACTAAATTTCTTTTTGGAGGGTTTCTGCTTTTCCCAAAGTTCCCGTGACAGTGCTAGACACCTTTGTAAGGGTGCATGAATTGATGACAGTGAATTTTTTTGTGAGAGTATCTATTCACAGGGTGCTAAGTGCCATTTGGGTTACTCAGAGTCAACTCCATGTCTGGCTCTGCTGTTCAGTGCCACCTTTTTCAGCCACTCTGGCATGGCAGGAACCCATTATGGTTAATTCTTGCTGCTGCAGTGGATTCAAGGAAACTGCTGCCAAGTAGACACAGCTGAATGTTACCTTAATGTTATTTGAATCCATGGTGGAATTATTGGCTTGGACCCTGGCTACTTAAGTTCCTGGCTACTTTCTTATCTTGTTCACAAATAAGCCTGTGGTATCTCACTGAGAACCTAAACAGACCAAAATTGTACCTCAGTGTGACAGAACAGATGAATTTTAACGAAGAGCAAATGAAGCAATTAAAAATTTTAATGTATATTCTTGCAGGTAGAACCCCTACAAATACCATCTGAATTAGCAATCCTCAAACTGCGTCAAACTTAGATGTTGATCATATTTTACTTGCTTGTTCGTGCATTATGTTTCTGCCTTTTCAGCTCTTTTGGACTCCTGCATCACCTCGAGTATGTTCACTCCTACTGCAGCCCGACTGGTACAAACAAACGTCACCAAAGCATTTTGAAGGAAGAATTGCAGCTGTTTTGCAAGGATTCTGGTACACTGTCTACGGGAAAAACAACCACAAGGTTTTATCTCGAACCCTAATGGTTTAGCTAAAATGTTTCTCCTGGGGGAGAATACAGGACTCATGGACGATTTTGGTCAATTATTTCTCTGTTCCAGAATCACTAGTCTTAGGGCTGAAATTGCAGATAACAGAGGGTATGTCTCAGTGATGTTAAACGTCACTTAGTTTGGAATGCTGGCAATAAAAGGCCAATTTAATTTACATTTTTTGGCCTTTTCTAACTTACTATAACTGAACAATGACTTCCCAATGGCATATAGAGAGCAGTTATCTCTGCAGGATGCTATTCTGGCTACTGTGAAGAGGGAACAGGAACACATAAACAGCCAATTGATTTGCTGTGGTTTTGATAACTGCAGCATTTATCTTACTTTATGTCAGAAGACACAGTGGCCATCCTGCCACTGTGCTGCATGAGGATTGTAGGACTTTGGAAATGTTAGTTTGGTTGTTTAGTCTCTTTAAAAGCAAATGGAAAAAACCCCAAAAATGTATTAAAAACTGCCTCAAAATTGTTGCAAGAACTAAGTAATAGGTGAATCAAAAAATATTTCAGTGACACTGTAGAAACCTCACCTCTTGTCTACATCCTGTAATGAATGAAATCCTTGAAGCCTGAAAGGATGGAGAACTCTTTTTTCTAAGTTGTTTTTTTTTTTCCACAAGTGTACACTTTGAAGAACATGGGGCAGCTGCCAGGCCAGGAGGCTAAAATTACAAGACTAGTGAGTACAAGAGTGAATGCATCAAGCAAGTAAAACTGAGCAAGTATTTCATGCCCTTACAAATCAGAATGCTGGCTCAGCCCTTGCTTTGTGCTATAGGGTTAGGATGCATTGCAACAAACAGATTACCTAAGGAAGCTACAATATTTTTTAATTAAGCTTTTCCCCTATTCATCTATCAATCATATTTCATCTCCATTTACAAGAATTTTAAATCAACAAAAATGAGCTCTTCAATGATGTACTTTGTAAAAAAATTCAGCAGGGCTGATGCAGATAAATCTAGGGAACAATAAAGAGAGTTGCTGGTAGTTAGATGCATGGTAACCCTACGTGGAAAGAATAGCAAGGCACAGCAGGGATACTTTCTGCTTGTTCAAGAAAAATCCCAGGGAAAGCTATAACTGGAAAAAAAAAATCATTCATACACATTTGTAGATTGACAAGGGTGCTGACCAAACATAGGGAGAATTATCCTCCCTTCCCAGACTGCCTGGTAAAATGAGTCCTCCCCTCAGGGGTCCTTTAAGCCCAGGGCTGGTGTGACTGTTACGGTCACACTGCACGCAGGCATGCCTGCTGATGACATAACCTGCCAGCTGGAGGGGACTTCCCCAAAGGAGCCCATGTCATCATTTGCTTCTCAAAACACCCCAGAGGCTTTCAAGGACTTCTGGAAACTGGATATAGCCAAGAGCAGCTGTTGGAACAGGTGTGCTGATCAGTGATCCCTCAGAGTTAGATCCACAAGGGAGTAAAACCACCGCTAATTCCAATTGTTAGGTGCCGGCTTGTGGATCCATGATCCTCACATCCTTTTTTATTTTTTTTCCAGCTGTCACCTTCCTTTAGGTGTGTGTAAAGCCCATCAGAGTTAGGTAGGCAGAGGAAGCTGCCAGCACAAGGCCTGATCTGGGATTTCCTTTCTCCCCGCTGAAGGCTACCAGCAGCCAGGGGTGGCTCCTGCCCGTCCTTGCCCGTGCAGACATTTCACCTCACTACACAGATGGAAACACTCTCAAGGTGGCAGATGACCATGGCATCTTCTGCTCTTTGGTGGGCTGGAGCAAGTTTGACAGCCTCTTCCACCATGTGACAGATCTTGGTGGCTCTCAGATGAGAGGAGGGGGACAGTCCCAGTGCAAGCACTGCAATCACTATGTGCCATCATAGACAGTGGAGCTACTGACAGAGCAGGCACAAGGCACACCTCCTATCCATGGGATCACACAGTGGAAGTATGATGCACTAGCTGTGAAATATGTAGTTTGGTGATTCATACTATAAATTAAAGGTTATCCTAATTATTTTCAGTACAAAATGTACTTTAAAGAGTTATTCTCCTCGCATGAATCACCAAACCAGTCCTCCCTCTAGGTTAGCAACAGAGACCAAACTGCAACTGGTCAGGAAAAAGAATATAATTATTAACTTCTCCACTCATTTTGAATTAGGATATACATTCTGGTTATATTTTCAAGGGAAATAAGCCCCCCAAATTTGAATTCACACACTCCTAAATGCAGACTTTTTGTTTGTCTCTCATGGATAGATCATTTGTTAGATCTGGGTGTTTCTGCAGCCTGTACTAGGGTGTAATAGGGGCACAGCTGGCTGAGAAAGGAGCAGCTAACTAGAGGATCTGTGGGCTTAGCCAACTCTCGGAGACATTTCTGAGGGGGAGTGAGGAGTAGGAAACCTTATAAGTCTCACTCTTGCAGGAGGATATTAAATGGGCAATTTGGGGAAAATATGCCGGAGCATCCATAAAGATCTGTGGCATGCAGCTGAGACACTCGCTGAAGCAGGCAGGGAGGGGCAGAGAGGTGGGTGTACCGGTCAGATCTTCTCCCGGGCTGCCTTATTTTGGGCAAAACTTTGACAGAAACACATATTCCTGCAGAAAACTGATATGCAGCTTTTTTTGCAAGGGAAATATTTCAACTAGTCTTATTTAATTTCTTGATTTTTAGCTCCTAGGGTTTTAGACCCTTAAATACAATGGTAGTGAGCTTTGTTTAGAGGTATCTTTAGCCCATTCAAAGTTCTAGCAGTGTGCTGACTCTGAATGTTCAAATTAGGTTTGAGTTTTGGAGCATGGAGACAGAGAAAGAGCTCTTAATTTGAATTTGAAAGCAAAGAATGAAAGGAATAGTGAGAGGAAGAACCATCCCCACACCAACTAAGTGTGAATGCTAAGGCTGTGCACTAGAACTGTTTTTAACAACCAGGTCTTCTGAACTCCACCTAACTAGCTGCAGCCCATTCCTGCACAGTTTAACCCCTGGAGGAGGGGACTCTCACTGCTGCATTGTGTCACAGAGCTACGTATTTATCAGCTATTCCAACAATGATGAGCCCTGGAGTCATATTCCTGGGTATAAGAAAGAGAATGATTTACAAAGATGAGGATATCTGTAATAGTTTAGTCACCCCATAGACATTGTAGGCAGTAGATAAGATTAGAGTTAAATGTGATCTGGAGATGGTTTGCATTAACAGAGAAGCCATGGACAAGACCTTGCTAAGTTAATTCGCAAAAGTTCTGATTTTCCCCAGCCTTTGTTTGTTAAGGTTCATGAGTTCACTCAATGAAAAGCTAAATTAATTCTAACAGTTCTCAGGGGAAAGGAGAGGAATAGGCAAAAGTTTTGGCCTGGGAATTGCTTTCTAAAAATATATACTTGTCAAAGTAACCAAGTTCTAGCGCTGTATGAGCACAAGAGGAAGTACATTGTGGTTTAAGAACATCAGATACTTTTAGCCTCTAGGAAAGAAAAGACACAGTTTACTAAATATTTTCCCAAAGTGCCAAATTTTAAATCTTTTTCTATCTGCCGTGTCCAAAACATTCAAGATTTTACCATACCACCAGAATAATTTGAAAATGTTCAAGATTTATGAGTTTTAGAATTCGCCATAGCAAGGTATTTCATTGGGGAAGTTTAAAGAGCTGATGAAAACTAAATGATAGCCACTCAAACATAATATAATGCAAGAGGAAAGGATCTAAACTATTAAATACGCCAGAAATACATGACCAGATTTTTTCTTCAGTGAGTTTATTTTTCCTTGTACTTGGGCTACCACATAAAAAATAACATTAAAACAAGGAGCTGCTATTCCTAACTGCCCTAATATTAGCATGTACTGCTGTCAAAAGTCTTAATTAATTTACATTTCTAACATAAAAGAGCACTGTATTTTTCTTTCTCATCTACTCCACACTACATTGGTCTTACTCTACAGCATTCTAATTTAAATCAATGGTTACCTTTGTTACTTTCTACTGAACTCCTTCTGCACACAAAGTGTTCTAAATAACTAATAAATTCTTTGTTAAAAGAACAAAATAACACTAGTTGTTGTGTTCCATTCATGTAAGATGAATATTCCTTTTATTATACTGTTGTTTTAATGAGATTTATTCAAAATTTATAAAGAGATAAGGATTGTTTTTCACTGCTGTTTTATTTTCATAACCTGATCTGTCCTCCATGAGCAGCATGAAAACTGTACTAGATCCAACCAAGAATTTTCATACATATATTTAATGTAAAAGTATATTTTTTCTGCTGTAACTGATCTTCAGGTCAAATAGATAAATTGATATTTTGGAACTGTTAAAAGATAGAAAAGGATTATTTTCTACCTTTTTCCTTTTCCCAGATATTCTAAGTCAAAAGGATGATCTACATCTCTTCATTTTGATGAGTGTTTTAGTATTTTAACTAGGGGAATAGAACTAGATAATTCTTTTAGGAAAACTTTATATTATCAATATTTCTCTTATATGTCTCTTGAATGCAAAAACATGGCCTCTGCATCTTCAGTTTTGTTGTGCTGTGGACCTCCCCACCTTCTGTGAAGCACAAGCACATTTTGATGGTTTCAGAGAGGACTGGAAATTATACAAAACCATCTGATATCTTAAGTGTTCTCTTATAAATCATCAGGTTAGGCTTTGTTTACGTTTTTTATAAATATCCCTTCAAAGAGCAGGATAGATTTCTTGACAAGACTCTAGCAGCTTCATCATTGGAGATCTCTTAGAACTTGCTAGACAAACATTTATTTCAAGCATCATAAAACATATTAATCCTACTTTTGGACAGAGTAATGAATTAGATAGCCTCTAGCACCACTCTCTGTCCCATGATTAGATCATGTTTCCTGAAAAAGAGCATATAATATGATTTCTGGTTCTGAATCAGACCGTAGGTTGACCCTGTTGACCAGACAGTCACTTCTCAGCAGAATTGCAGGGGAAGTGGAAAAAAAAAAAGTGTGGATTTATAGGAAGATGTTGAATAAAACGTTATGGAAAATATGATGGAGGGTGTAAGACATTCTATTATCTGAGATTCCAAGAATTAACTCTTTAGCCCAGCAGGTAGCCTGAGATAGTTCACAGAGATAAAAAAATAGTAAATTAACAAATTTTATCTGTTCTTTTGGGGTGGGATGAAAGAAATTTGAAGTGTGCAGAAACATAATTTTTGCCATTCTTGTTAGTAGTTTGAAGAGCAAAAAAGACACATGGTAGTTGCCATAGTGCTAAGGTCTTAGAAATGAAAAATAACAATTATCAGAAAAGATCTGGAAAATTTGATAGAACATTTGTTTTTCACCCATTCCCTGTCAGTCTGTGAGCACTGAGAATTCTGTAACAGTTTAGAAGTTCAAAATCCTTTATATGAAGTAGAAATTACTGTCTGTGCTACAACATCTGGAGACTCTAAAAGAGTTTTGGCCTTTTGTGGGTAAATACACACCTGGAATTCTTGGAAGCTATGAATTTCCCACAGAGTTCAAATCCCCATCAGAAAAGATAGGAACAACATTCCTAGTTTGTGTGGGGTATAGGGCTTTTTTCTGTTTCTTTGTTTGTTTTTTTGTTTGTTTGTTCATTTGATTTGTCGTTTGTTTTTATTTTAAAATTGTGGAAAAAGTGCAGAAAAAGAGTATATATATTGCTTGAATATCACCCAGGAAGCCTGTGGTACCTATCAGAACTGAGTCCATCACTGCCAAATGTCATTCTGTAAGCATATAATGATTTTAGTTTTAAGTAGACAGTAATTCTACAATCAGATCAAAAAGTTGCAAGAGATCACTTGAAGGGATCCAACGGCTGGCGCATGAACTCGGCTGATAAACCATTTAGGAAGCACAAGGAGAGGTTGTACATACATTTGTACATGTATTTGTTTGCATAGCCTGTTGTATGCACCTGAAATGGAGCTCCTGCTTATGCAATGTGCACCTACTTAGTCCATGTGTCAGAATAGTATCAGCAATGCAGATTGTCAATGAGGAAAACCTGAGTAATTGAAGTAAAAGGCTACTACAGAGAGAGAAAAACACTTCTCTTGATGCCTTAGTAAATATAGAGGGGAGATTTCTGTATCAAATGTCTTGAGTACAATCTCTAGACACTTCAGAATATTGAAGGAACTGCATTCCCTGCTCGAGAAAGTTTGTTGGATGAAAATGGAAATGTGCTACTGCATTTTAGGAGGTAATTATTGAAGTGAAAAACTTAATCAGAATAAACTATGAGTGCTTGGTCATCCCATGTGAATCCATAATTTGTTGTTCTGCAAGGTCATAGATCACCATGACATCAGCAGGTCCCGGAAGACTTAGTTTGTTTGAAAAAACTGGGAACAGTATGAAGTGACCAAAATAAAAGAAAGACCACATGGAGAACAGGGAAAAGAAACAAAACCCAAGGTGTTTTCTGTAGTCACACAATGTATACGGCATGTAGTCAAACCAAAATAATCTGTTTGGTGAAGACAAGAAGAGAGCCATATGAAGCAGCTGGAATAGGAAAAAGATGGGGTTTAAGTTAAATAAATAGAAATTAAAAATTTTTTTGCTTCCATTCAGCAGAAATGACTGTCAATAGAAATATCAAAATACAAAATCCCCAATATAGGCTAAGTTTGCAGATAAAAAAAGAAATTAAAAATAAAAATTCTTACATTTGGTGGAGCCTTCAGCTATGTTGAAGGCATATCTCCTTAAATTGTAATAGAAATGTTTTACTATCCATTGTCTGACTTTTAAATAATTTATTTGCAAATAAATGACATAAACTCCAGATAGGAAGGTTTCAGGATGGTTTCTTTTTGAGAAATTTGGCTGATCATCACTTTATTATCATGACACTGATATATTAGAAATTGTCCTCAGTTCTTTAGCACTATTTATCTAAGGAAATTAACACAAAGAATATAATTTTTAGAAATCTTTACTTGAAGGAAAGAAGTTGCTGGAATTGATTAAAATGATGGTAGAGAGATTATTTGCTACAACACTCAGCTGTTTTCATTTATACTAATGCATTATAGCACTTCCATAGACAGGTTACTTCACCTCTGGCAAACTATATTTGAGTTTGTTCTACAGGCCATGCTCCTGACAGTTGTCAGGCACAGATAGCTGTGGAAACCAAAGTTAGGTATTTGTTCACTGTTCAAGGATAGGGTTCCTGAAGCAGATCTGACCTGGACCGAAGCATGGGACTATTTATATCTTTTTGCCTACTGGGTTCCCAGCTGAGCATTCCTGCCTTGCTGCCAATCCATGGGTTACATTTTCCAGCCAGCCTCTTCTGTGACTGAGACCTTGTGGGAGTCAAATTACGCAGACATGGC
The DNA here is from genome assembly GCA_020086605.1 of Lanius collurio. Lineage (NCBI taxonomy): Eukaryota > Metazoa > Chordata > Aves > Passeriformes > Laniidae > Lanius > Lanius collurio. The sequence goes on along the minus strand of JACBWW010000005.1, from coordinate 14,071,594 downwards.
AGAAAGATGAAGTGCAGTAGACAGGAAGGTGGAAACATTACCTGTGGAAGAGACACCATCTGTCCAGCTGGAGGAACTCAGGTTTAGCTGGAAGAGTTCTGTTTCTTCTTTTTCTTGGTTGATGTGAAGGACAAGATTTGTGAAGAACAATAAAACTCAATTTTCTGGTTAGAGCACAGTGCCTTCACTCTTCTTGGCCAGTGGAAAGACAATCCCCTGAATGGGACTACTTGCAACTATTCACACAGCAGTATCCCCATCCACTGCTGCTTGCCACCAAAATCTTTTAGATAAAGTCTACTCGGGTGTTTAACCAAGGTAAACAGAAATGGAACTCAGAAGTCCTACTCACTGTTGTATCTGAGCAGAAAACTTGAACTGACAGCCAAAAATATAAAAGAAAAAGAACAGTAATATTATTGCACACTGGAATATTTTTCAGCTACTGTTACCTATGCTGAAGATAAAGGAGAGGGAATGTGAGAGAATAGAAGCAAAAAACCTTTAATTTAGTAATTAGAGTGCCTAGCCTGTAGGCACCTGTCTCCTGAAAGAAGATGGAAGCAGGGGGTTTTGGTACCTCACCTTCATGTGCAGTGTGTGCAGGGGGTTGTAAACCCTTTCAATGCACTTGAGGGACACCTTGGACTACGCAGCAGAGAAGCACCAAGCTGACAAATGAAACTGAGAAGTCAATGGCTCCCACACAGGGCAGAGAAACAAGGAGTGTTCTGTAGCCTTGATGCCCAGGGCCTGTAACCTTCTCTGGGAGAAAGCTGAGAGTTGTCTTCCAGAGAAGGGAGTGCGGTCTGCTCTGAGCAGGGATGCTGCTTTGCTGTGCAAAAACTGTGTTCAATCATGTAAGTAACAAATATCTGAGAGGGACAGAATAATAAAGGGAAGAAAGAAAGTAGAGAAGTAAGTAGGCCTGCCAGCTGAGCAGAAGGCACTGGCCATGCCAGCACAACCTATCAGGGCAGCTGGAACATCTGAAGAGGAGAAAGAATTTCTCTCTCCTGCTTTCATGTCCTAAATGAATTAAACAGTGGAGGGAGCATGAGATTGCATGCTTGGGTTTTCTGACTGTCCCAAGGGGCTGAAGATTGGGTTCTCATCCACATCCAAAGCCAAGAATATTTCTTAAAATGAAACTTTCACTTAAAAATTTGAATTTCAGGACACTCTCTGAGGAATGAGAAATTTTTATTGCATCTTCTTTGATTCAAAATCTTATTTCCCATCTCAAAGGTAAGTTTCCTGACCACTGAGGGGAGCATGGGAAGAGACATCTTTCACATCCTTATCTGAAACATACATGTGAG
>JACBWW010000005.1:14056478-14070263 GCA_020086605.1 Lanius collurio | reverse complement strand
AAAAACTGTCTCAGCAACAGAGACACCAAAACTATAGGTTTTTTCATCCTAAGCTGCTGTATTAACATTGAAGTAGAACATTTCCTTGTCCTATTGTCTTCTCTTCTTTTGATTCAGCAATCCCCTTTGTAGAGTGACATAGCTTGGATGGAAAGAAAAGGTAGAGAGAAGATAGAGAGAAGGGTCAGAATCAAATAATTTTCCTTTCCACCAGGCTGTGTTCCCACAGGCTGTGCTCCCACAGCTGGGACATTATTCCCAGATCCAGATTGCCTGGATCTGAAGGCTGAATTGAACTACAGGTTGTTCTGCCTGGGTGAAAACCTCCTAGAGTGAGGCTATTTAAAAAATAAAAAAGGGGGCATCTGTTCTCCTGCATCTTGTGCGAGAAAGAATAGTTCCTATTATTTCTTGGAAGGAATCATTTCCTGTTAGATTGTTTTTGGAACACTCCAGCCAAGCCTCCCAGAATAGACCTCACACTAAATAGTGTATATTAAGTGGAGGAAGAATGCTAAGTAGAGGAAGGCCCAGCTTCTGAATCTAAACAGGGCTTAGGCATGAGAGGCAGAGACCTGGCCTAAAGCCTGTTGGTGGTTTAGTCCCATACAAATTTTCTCTTACCCCCTGACTTCTCAGAGTATACCCAGTAACATATTTTGACTTCTTAAACGTTTCCAGATGTTGGGATTCTTTGTTCTGTTTTCAGACTTAGATACCTTCTATTGAACTTTTGGACTCACTTCTTCCTCTAGTTTGTTCTTTATTATTTGTCCCTAGCATACAGCTGAAACTCAGTTTCCTGACTGAGAAGGAAGGCAAGCCTTTGACTTTGGCTGCCCTTAACCTCACCTTGACCTGATTTTTTCCAAAAGGCCCAGGGTTAGGCCATATGTAAGTAGGGATTGTTGGGATTGCAATTGTGGGTGCAAGTGACTAAATCCTTCTTAAAACCCCTACTCAGCACTGTAAAGTTGGAATCAATAAACTAAGGCTAGGAGGTTCGGAGGCAGATATGAAAAATTTGAGGTAAGGAGTTAAAATAAGTGCCTATTGGTGGTTCATTTTCATAATGGGATAGGAACTCATTCATGCTGGAAGCCTTTGTATGGGAATGTATGAAGTCTTTAATTAAAGATGATTAAAATGGTAATTTTGAGCTCTGATAGTTTAGAATAACAATTTTTTCCCTCCTCACTCCCCATCTGAAAACCTTTAAACTACTTCAGTGAACTGCAATCCAAGTAATCCTGCTCCTATTTTTAGGGACATAAGCCCTGGCTTCAGCAGGGCCATGGCAGTTAGAATAAGAAGATTTTCCAAGTGTGGAGGATTAGCCTTTGCAGCAGTTGTATGACAAAGCAATATAGTTGCCAGTGATAACAAGGAGGAGGAAAGAATCTATAATTTATTACATATTCATATTTGCCTTTTTTAAATACAGCAATCTGCAGAAATGCATCCAAAATAATTCCATGGTTTTTGTTTGTTTTGTTTTTATTTGTTTGTTTTTTAATTACTCAGAGCTTTCAGTTCCACAAATGTCTCACCTCACTGCAGAGCAGAATAGATGACTACAGGATGCCAGCTCTGTCCTGGAATTGAGAACACTAAGCATCACAGTTTGGGTCCTGTCTAATCCTCTGGTGGGGAGTTAACCTGCTGAGACCTAAAAGCTTCTCTCTTCCTGGTACAGATCTTTGTAATCATGAGGAAAGCAGCTAATTAAATACACAGATGAAGGGACATTTTATTATTCAGCTCCTAAATATATATACTAGCTTTACTCTTCCTGTAAAATCCATGCTCCATCTGAGTAAGTGAACTAGTGCCCTTAAATTTTATGACATTCATCCTGCACTGGTGAACCTGCAAGATGACAAAGGAGATAAATTACTGAAATAGCAAACTATCAGAGGATAGTGCAGAAGTCTAAGAGGTAAACTTATCATTAAAGCAAAAAACCCCAATCCATGACTTTTTCCCTTATCCCCCACAAAGCCCCCTCCAACAAAATACCCAAAATTCAAAGCTCTGTTACAGTCCAGATGGTGAAACACGCAGGGTGTCAGAACTAGCATGGATAACACAAGGTCAGAAAAGTGCAGCTCTGTATTTTCACTGATTTGGGATAAATCTCCCCTTTTGGCTGCAGAAATTTTCGATGTATAAAGATGACAACAGAGACATCTATTACAGCCATTTAAATGTTCATCTGGTCCTGCTTACGTTGCCTTGAAGTTCATGCTCTGTACATTTTTCAGAGATCTCCTTTATTGACATAAACATTCACAAACAGATCACTTCAGACTGATGTATAAGTGTTTACAGCTCCTAGGGGATGCATGTCTTTATGCCACCTTATGGCATCAAGAAGCCATTAATTCCCCATTGCCCACATACTGCAAGCTGCTGGAATGATTTTGTGCCATTTGCCCTTCTCGTGGTGCCTTAGGTCTCCTCACAGGAAGCTGGTGAGCTCAGTGGGAAAATAAGAGTCTTAAACCCCTGAAGACTTCTTTAAATTACTGTAATTGCTAGTGGGCAGGTGGAACAGCCAGTCAGAAATTTCTGTAAAGGAAGTCCCAGGCATCCTTCCTTTTCCACACCGGTGCTTGCTGCAGGGTGGTATGAAAGCACAGCAGAAAGGCAGTGTTCCAGAGGCTATGTTTATTTCTATGGAGATTGTCATGCATTTTTCTGGACAAAAAGATACTTTGAGTTTTCAACCAAATAAAAACTGTAAACAGGTGAATCTTCCTTAGTGAGTGTAACTGGGACTAAGTATGAGCAATTTTGATTTTTAATCTATTTCACTAGGTCTAGACATTAGCAAAGTTTTCATCCTCTGATGCAGACCCATGGTCAAAGTTACAAAGTCATCTCTCATGCTGATAGATGTTCCTGGTGTGTTTTGCAAAGTGCCTAAGTGTTGCAGATACCATGTTTAATTGCTTTGGCAGAATCCTAAAAGAGACATAACCACTAGATGACAAAAATATCTAAAAATCAGTTGTGATATCTCCTAAGTTTCATGTGTCAGACCTATCATTCCTGTGAAAGAGTCCTAAATTTTGATGGGGGAATCTGAAGTTTCTACAGACTTCGTGGGAGACTCCAGCCCTTCTTGCTTTGCAGTGTGCAACTTGTCAATGCCTGGAGTTAACTCATCAAAGTTTTAAGAGAAATGTCTGAGATACTGATCATTCTTGTGATTTAGGCCTCAGATTCAGGCCTTCACAACGTTTTGATCACTTCTGAAACTGCAGATAAGGTGGATTTTTTGTTGTTGTTGTTGTTGTTGTTGCTGTTGTTGTTAGGGTTCTTTGTGGTTTTTTGGGTTATCTCCTTGAGGTTAGAGAAATTTTTGGCTTCAGCTTCCTTCTCCCTAGACATTACTTTGAGCATCAGCCTGCATGGTGCTCAGGCAAGAATAGACTTTGAGCTACAGTGAAACTCAGCCAGTCAGTATGAATAAATACCAGATAACATAAACCAGAGAGGAGTTTATAAAGAAATAGTTTTGGGTGTTAAAAATAAGGTGTACAACTTGAAAAGTAGATTTCTGGTCCCAGCTCTTGCTGTGAAAACTTCTTTAGAGGTTTTAGCTCATAATAAGAGGGTGAGAAATTGAGGGTTACTGCCCAGGATTATCAAAAAACATTACCCCCTAATACACATTGCTGGATATTCTTTTCTCTTAATAATGTCTCTCAAGTTTCTTGCAATGCAGTGCAGGAATGGCAGCATGTCCCCAGCTGTCCATCCTATCAGGCTCATGATAGTCTCTTGGATGTGTGGGTTGGACTTCCCTCAAGTTAGAGTCAACAGTATTTCAGACAATGTTTCCTAACTGTTCTGCCACAGAAAACATCTACTGCCTCAACAGTAAAGAAATGGTTCCCTGCATTACTTTGGAAGTGCATTGAATACCTCTGCTGGAGGGGGGTCTTCAGCAGGTGTGGAGGGTGTGCCAGGCATCAGTGTGCATACAGTGGGCATATGCTGAAGACACAGGTGCCTAGAAGGACTCCTAATTAGGAGGCATCTAATGAAGTTGATATGCCTTGAAGTTTAGGTGACAGAAGGAGGGGGGAAAATGCTGCCTTCTAACTTGATTTGAAGTTTGAGTTCCTAGAGAGACACTTATCTGATTCTTTGAAGTCTTTCAAGTTTAACTTTGTAGTTTTTCTGCCCTCTGAACCCCAAATAAAGAAATAAAAGGTTTTTTTTTTTACTTCTGCCTTTACTAACAGCACTCTGGATGGTTCAGTTTGTCCTCTATGGAGCCTCAAGTCTTCACTCATATTGTGGCAGTCTGGTCTGACACATTTGTAAACTCAGACATCAGCATGACACTGCACCAGAACACTGGTGATTCAGGTGTAAAATAAAGTTAACATAAAAATAGTGCAGGGAAATTTCACATAATGTCAGAGACCCTATTCTGGCATAATTCCATGCCCTCCAGAATATCCTTCCATTAAACCGATTGCAAAGCTTATATGCACTAGAAATTGAAAGGCAATGTGGGTTTATCACTTAATCTTCAATATTAGTTTGTCCTTTTTTTTATTACATGGGACACTTTAGTTGAGTCTCTTCAGAGATGACATGATTTCTTTCTTGATTTTCCATTTCAGAGTTGTCAGTGGAACAAGTATTTGTCATAGATCATTTTGACCTGAGGTCTCCTCATCAACAATGAGGACCATACTCTGAAATATGTTCAGCTTTCTTTTGAATCTGTCATGAATTTGTTAATCTTCAGTACACCCTCTATTCCACTCAGATAAATTATAAGCCTAGAGATTCTGCAAATACTGAGCACCATCTCTTTTTTTTTTTTATTACTTTTTCCTTGTAACAGAGATTTGTTTAATGCACAATAATTTTAATTTGTTTATCAGAATACGTATTAGGCATTTTGAATAAGATCAACACTGAACTGAACTTTCACCCAAACAGGAACTAAATTAATCTTGATATTAAGAAAATAGTCTTTAGAAATACTAAATATCTGTTTTGCAGAAGTGTGGCAATTTCACAAGAAAATGAGATATTTACAAAATCATTTGTATGCCACACTTGGCTGATCTTTGGATTAGAATAAGCTGTTATTTTTTTCAAATTTCTTCATCACTGATTATATTGGTTCTGGCTTTTAATGTGCATAACTATAAATTTGGATAAATCTGGTTCACTGAAGTTTTCCCACTATGGTTTATTATAATGCTGCCTCTTAGCTAGATCCTATTCTAGTGAGGTAAATCCCATGGGAACTGCACTTAGATCAAACTATGCATACATAATATGCAGCTGACATTTTATATGAAGTGCTAATGGAAGTGGCTGATTTTGCTTCTAGTGAAGTTGGTAAATGCAGAATAAATCCTGGAATGAGTATATATATATGAACATTATTTGTTGCACACACATACCTTTACCTGGCAGATGTGCTAGGGACAGGCAACACTGCTAAGAGCTATGAATATTAAGACAGCACAAATTTTAGAAAGACTAACAATCTCTGAACCATAAGAAGTAATGGTTCCAACTTCTCAGATTAGCTATGATGGGATAAAACTGGAGTGCTATGGTTAATAGTATATGTGTTTGCTCCTAATAATATCTTTCTATTGGACAGTACAATTTTAATGAAACCAAAAGTGGTCAGGTGAATTTGCTGATTTCACCAAAATTTCAGAAAACAATTTCACAGTTAAGAAATACTACCTTTCCATGTCTATAATATTTTGGTTTTTCATTGTTAAATAGCTTTTGAATTTTAAAATTGCATAAAATGAAAGAATCATAGAAAAATTCATGTTGAAAGGAACTTAAACCAGTCTCCTCCTCACAATGGGATTAATGTTATACTCAAACAAGATTACAGAGTAAAAAGCTGTAGAAAAAAATCAAATGTGAGACAAAATATTGTGATTAATCATAAACCAAGGAAAAAGAATAAATGATGCTTTCAAGACAATTTGAAATTGTCTGCTTTCTTTCTGGTAAGTTATGAAAAAGTTATTGAAAAGATGAGTTTCCCAGGAAGCAGAAGCTCTTTTATAACTCATTTATAACTTCAGTTACAGGATCACAATGTACCAAAGCCAACACAATAATATGACAATCAGGTTCAACAGCTGAAAACCTCATGTGTGAAAATTAGAGCTGGTCAAAGGACTACACTGTTGTAAATACTGTGGTTGATTTACTCAGAGTGAATATTGACTTTCCTTATACACCAGAATAAGTTTCTTTCCTAGAAGAATAGGAATCCAGCTTACATGCTGGCCTCAAGCACAAGTTATATGTCATTTCATCATCAAACAGAAAAGTTTATTCCATACAGTGAGGTTACCTGACCTCTTCCCTTTGGATTCCTCTGCAACTCTGTAGCAGTATTTTAAAACAGAACCGAAATTCCAGAATCAGTGTTCCTGGTACCCTCAACATGCTAAACCCTCTCCATTCATCTGTCTCTCACAGTCCTGGAAAACTCCATCTCTCTCCTGTATCAGCTTCTTGCAACAAATAAAAGTGAACCAAAGATTAACCACTGTCCTGAAACATATAAAATGAAATGAATCAAGTCTTTCCATGTCCCTCTTCCCCATACCAGTTGATACCAGAATTTGGGAAAGGAACGTTGGCTTTAAAAAATCAACCTTCATGTATAAACCTGTGGATCTTAGTTAAGCACCTAATACCATCCAGAGTGCTTCTTTTTAGTTTTTTGACACTTTGATCTGACAAAATGATGCAGGCAACTTTCTACAATATTTTAATAGAAGTATGCTATGAACAATTCCTGTTGCAAGCATGACAAGAAGAGACAGTAAAGGCTTTGTAAAAGCAAAAGCAGAAAACAAGCACAAACATAAAGAGTCCAGATAAAGAGGAATAAAAATTTAAAAATAACAATGAAGAGAAATAATAAAACCAAAAATAAATGGCAATGGAAGGAAATTAGAAGAACCAAAGATGAAAAATGCAGTGAAGCAGCAAAATGGGGAATCCAAAAAAAAAAAAAGAACAGAAAAACAAAGCGAATAAAAATGAATTATATAAATTTATGTGAAATCACACTGCACAGAAATGAGGAAAGTAGAACTACTAGAGAGATAAGGAAATAACCCAATAATAAAATTATGAATTTAAATTGAAATATGTACTTTTGGAAGATGGGAACAGCAAACAAATTCTGTAATGTAAAATAACAATGAAAAGCAAGAGGCAGGCTAAGAATTTTGAAGGAATTTTCTTGTTGACATGTTTAAAAAAGTTTCAGGCTCACTGATTTTAGGATTTTGGATTACAGCTGACAAATCTTTCCAAGGTGGTAAAAGACCATAACTTGCTCAGTTACTCTCCCTTATTTTTTTTACTTTAGTGCCGGAGAGGCTTGTTGGAAAGTGTCTTCTGCCTGTTCTTCAGCTGTAGCAATGTGCAGCCTGTAGTGCTGGGTCTGAAATGCCTGGGCCAAGGTCAAGACACAGCTTCTGATCATTCTTTGAAGAATCATGATGGGTTAGTTCACCCACCAAAAGTTTTGTGGAGGAACCAATGTTAAGGAGACAATGTTTGGTGGAAAGCAGCAAAAAAGGATGTTTTCAAATGTACAAGCAGATACAGGACAGAGACAAGGAAATCAGACCTGGGGGTGTTGCTGTTGGATGATTGCCCTTAAATACTCAGAGTAAGGTCCTAATTGGGATTGACCACTGTACTATTTATTTGAATATCTGAAAACTCCTTTAATATAGTGAATGATTATGGGGCCTAAGAGGCTGAAAAATTTCAGTATCACTCAGAAACTCTGTAGCTAAGCAAGAAGGTAACACAGACATCTTAATCCTACAACATAGACTACTGTTTTTTTCTTATTCCCCATGCTTGCCCCCCTAAATTCTTTCACTGTCCATAAAGATTTTCACTTCATCTAATTGCTGTTTTGGTCTTCCTTCTTCTACCCCTCCTCTTTCTGTTGTAGGTGCCACATTGGCACCTGTTCATTAGCAAAGGGTACAGCTTGGGAAAGGATCTTAGGAAAAATCACTGGGATCTGCCCACAGGTGGTCAGTGAGCAAAAGAGAACTAATTCAGAGCCAGAGAATTGAATATTTGGCAGACAGAAAGTAGGGAACCAAAAGGAATCAATGCGAATAACAGGTATGGTTCAAAAATGCTGTGTTGGTAAATAAGAGGAAATTAGCTGCCCCAAGGCTGAATTGGCACTGACTTGCTGTTCCAGAGGGGTTATTTATATTCTTTCAGAAAGTACACATTGAAGCCTTGAGGCACTTAGGAATGTCTTGTCCCTGCACTAGGATCACTCAAAGGTGCAGGTCTCCTTGGCTCCAGCATCTGCAGCAGCACCCATGGACGTGCGGCTTTTGGAAAACAGTCCCCAGTCAGCCAGCACGAGTGGGGGAAGATTCAGCCTGCAAAAGGCACTGTAGCTCTATCCCCACTCCTATAGCAGTCCTGCACAATTGCTTCTTGAGTCTTTCTATCATACAGCTACCTTAATCTAAGGGTGTGCACCTCAAAATGCAGTTTTTAGCTGGATTCCACAGATCCAAATAATGCTGAGAGGTAACAGATGGAGGTAGCCTGAGCCAGCTCCCCAAGGAAGGGTCTGCCACTCCAGCAAAGCACTCTTAGAGCCTTTATATCTGTCAGACTACAGATCTAGGTGACAATTTCCATCTTCAGGGAGGCATTAGTATATGTAGATTTCAAAAATGCAAGTTGACACTGGCTTCACTTTTTATTGCATGGTTTATGGAGGTTTAATCATATTCACACACCATATTTTGTGAGACTCCAGTTCTGTGTGAATAAGATTTTTGGTAAAAAACCATCAGGGTTTATTGAGTGAATAGACACATACATGTATGGATGTATTTTTTTAATCTTATGTTGAAAATTATTGAAAGACCTCCAGAAAAATAATAACATAGTGACACTTCCTTTTCTTATTCTAACCGAGGAAAAAATTGAATAAAATAGTCTATCAATTTCACAGCAGTGAAAGAATTTTCTTTTTCTCAATGCCATTTTTGTCCACTTGGTTAATAGGACAGGAAATTTAACTAAAACATATATTACTTTGTTCTTTAGGTACAAATATTTAAAGGTAAAAATATTAACTTGTGGGGTTTCCTGACATCCTGGAGCAACAGAAAAGGGGGAATATAATTATCTTTAACCATATTAAAGGCTAAGGAAAAGAATGTGAATTTGTTTTAGTTAAGCTAAATAATTCTATCAGCTTTTGCCCTAACCAAAGCCATTTTAGCAAATTCTGTCAAATGAAACAAAGTGGAATGGAGTGCCAAGTATTTTACTGCCAACTCTGCAAATGCTGGTGACATTATCCTCTTATTTTGCCAGTGTAATAGAGAATCAATTGTAAGATGCTACAGAAGCTCAGCTCCATAATCATTAATTATGGTTTCTGTATTAACTAAAAAGGAAAAAATTGGTAAAACTTTTCCTGGTTTCAAATGTCAAGTTAAGTCTGTACAAGGCCGATAAATATAATGAAGATTCATTGCTGTTGGCATCATTGTTGGTTACAAAACGTACAGTGTTGTTATAGCTGGGGAAAAGTGAGGCAAAAGATTGTGGAATATAGTAGCAAGAAGTCCTGTTTTAAAATTTACAGCAGTGTTCAAAGACACATTTAATCAGGAAAGTGGAATTTTACACTGTGCTGTTAATAGGTAAGCATTGTGACTATGAATTTTTTTAAAAAAAATTCGAACCCAAAGTAATGCTCTTATCCTAGCTTTGCTTATTAAACAAAACAGTCCACATGATGTGAAGGTACATTGATTTGGAGATGTAAACTTGTTGCAACCTATCTGCCAGCAACAGCAGCAGGCTTTACCTTACCTGTTGAACAAGTATGTTAGTCCCCTTTGCCATGTCAAATATCCTTTTTGTAAAGTTGGAGGAAGAAATTCTTAAAGAAAAAGCTTCAGATCTGGGCTCTAAAGTCGGGGTAGCACAACAGTGGGGAACTGTTGTTATTCAGCAAGGTTGTCCTTAGCCCTTTTTGCTAAGATAACGCTTGCTTTTGGTCAGAAAGGCAGGCTCAGACAAAGTCCTCATGGCTTTATGGCTTTTATTACTATGCTTGGGATGAAAGGACATTTGTGGTCTAGCCTCTGGGGGATATACCAACTTCTTTGTAAATATTAGGTCACCCATTGATTTACAGCTTTACTTTTGAAGTTTCCTGGACAAAGAAAAGTAAACCCAGTAACCCTTCTTTTGAAAATGTACTTTGCATGTGCTTTTCACTACACAGCATTTCAATAAAAGAAATAGAGCTCAATGACTTGAGGCAATATTCTATTTAGAGATTTTTTTTTTTTTTAATTATCTTCTGCCTGTAATGCCTACTGTCAGACTATATCTTCTATACACTTACACAGATTGGTAGTGGCTGAAACAGAAATAAAATGGTTTGATTTTTTTTCTTAAACCCTTGGCTTTTTAAAGGCTTCACACTGCAAATGGAGAATATGGAATTACAACTAAAATGTTTTGCTATGGAAGGCGGTCATGCAATCATAAGGAGTTTATCAGTGTTTGGAAACTCGTGTTTTCCAGTTACAGCAAAGGCTGCTTCTCTGGAGCACTCGCTGTGGTTGTTTTTCCACCATAGCTAGTAGAGGATGATAGCACTTGCAAAGCTACATGTCTCAGAGAAGTCTGATTGCCTTTTCAGGGCTGTCTAGTTTTGCTTTCTTAACATCTGGAGGGAGTGTTATATGATTTGGACTTCAACACAAATCAGAATCATTGCAATGTGCAAGTAGTAATTTGTATTTATGTACCAAAGTTTATATTTTAGGATATTGCATAAAATCCCAGGCTGCATCATTAAACAGTTACACGCTAGTATTTATTAACCAGTTTTCTACTGACAGCAATTTTATCATACATTCATAAGGAGGAGTTGTTCTTCTGGCAAAGATAGGCATTTGTTATAATAATCACAAAATGTCCCAGAAGGACTATTAAATGTGCCTGTTTCTACAATCTGTTTATGCAATGCTTATTATATGCACAGCATATATCTGATTTTCAAGAAAATGGCAATAACATGTGCAAATAGTAATCTTTTTAAGGCAAAGACTTTATATTCCAAGTGTACTGCCAGCAGCCAACAATGAAAAACAGAGTAAGATACATATAGTTTGTTGTCACAAGATACATCAGATATGATCACTGTTGCAAGTCTTCTTTCCCTAAAGGTATTTTTTCTTAGGCTGTCCTGAAGAAAGCAAGGCTTTTGAATAAGCTTGGTAATTTTCTCTGCAGGGTCAAGAGACGTGCAAATTAGAAGTTGCCAAAAATATTTCGCAGGCACATACAGACTAAGACCTTGTACTTGTCTTTAAACAGCCAGAGAATCTCAAGTCTAGCAAGTAGACTAGAGACATGTCAAGTGATGAAATTGAATGTGAATGTAAAAGCTTTTCTCTGCTAAAAAAGAACACAGCCTTTAGATTAATATTAGCAAACCATACTATGTCACATTGCTACAATCAGCATCTCTCTCTGGGAAATAAGAATACATTAGTTCAGGTCAATATCTGCACTCCCATCAGACAAAATTACCTAACTGTCTTTGTCTGGTAATGATAATGACATTGTTAGCCTCCAGGGAGTTGACGTCACACAACTAAGCAACTCAGGAAGAGCACAGTGTACAAGTGCACAAGTGAACCGGCAAAGACCTCCACGGGTACGGACTGATTCAGCTGATGGATGCTGTTCCAAAGCTGCCGTACAAAAATCCAAATGTGCCCCAAGCTGCACTTAAAAGAAAACAAGCATCTTGCAAAAGAGTGTTTTAGGCATATAAACAGTTGTAAGCAACCCATCAGGAAGGAAACTATTTCAAGAACAGGAGGTGTGACTGAATCAAATCTATGGTGCACAAATCCCACTCAGATGTATATTTGCATTTGTGATGGCTAATATTCCTTTCCACTCTAAAAAATTGAAATCCATTGCCTAATCTCTTCTGCCATTTGTATATATCTACTTACATACCTGTCTACCTCCTGTAAGTACATTCAGGTCTTCCAAAGACAGCCAGAAGAAAGTAACTAAAATCAAACCCTGTGAATAAGGCTAACTGTACTGTATTATCATCACTGAAGTAACAGTGGCACATGAAATCTTTCACTACTAAATAAAGAATGACTGTGAACTGTTTGAACACTTTGTCTATTTAATAAGAAAGGAACAGCCAGTTTATCAGAATGATTGTGCGGGCTAAGGTAAGATTATTTTTTTTTGTGTTTGTTCAAGGTTTTACATGAAGCTAATTCTCTCTGTATATTGCATTTATTTGATTAAAAAAGAAGTTCAGTCAATACTGCTGTAGAAAAGCCAAGGCATGTCTGAACTCATTAAAGTAGGGTTTGTACACTGACACTGATGAAAGACCTGCTGCCGGTACTGCTGCAAGTCCATTTAGTTTTTATTTGACCTCAAGTTGCTTTGCCTGTACTGTCAGAGCTTGTATATGAAGCTGCACTACCACAAAAAAAGAGCACATCTGACAAGGAGCCAGGGTTTTCTCAAATGATACCTGGACACAGCCTCATTTTCCTGGTGTGTGATATAACAGGTCTGGGTAATCTGCTTTTCATTTGCTTTCTTCCTCATCTCAAAATGGTGCCTATGCTCTCTCCACAGTCTCCTCCAAATAGCTGCATGTGGGAGGAGATACCTGCAGCACAGCTTCTCCTACCAGCAATCCACTTCACATATGTCTGAGATGGGGAAAAGAAATGGGGCAGTCACAGGCATCTGAACTCAGCACTTGTGAAAGGAAGTAGCTCTGCTAAAGCAAAATCTGCTGCTGCCAATGGTTTTCAGCCCACTGGGCTGCCAGGAAAATCTGCTGTCAGTGGATGTAGCTTACCTAACATCATAACTGTGCAGACAGACTTTTTGTAGGGCATTCATAAGGCTGACTTAGCCTGCTCAGGCTCATGTCACCAGACTGCCTCTATAGCCTGGGCAGGAGCAGTGAAGCATGCAGGACCATTATGGGATCCCGTTTCTCTCTGGTGACTACAGAGGTGATTATCCTCACTACACTAAAGTTAGCTTCCGTGAAAACGTTTTTAGTTGGGCTTTTATCAAAATGACTGCTTCAGGGTTGAGCAGATTATATTCCCATAGCTCTGTTTTGACATGCTGTTTTGCTTTATTTCTCTCTTCATGATGCTTCTTAAGCACTGCCCAGAATTTTTAGAAGCTTCAGATCTGATCTGATTCATCTCTTTTGAATAGCCTTGCAATGTTAGCCAGAGAAGATCCTTTTTATTCCCTCTTTTTATCTGCCAGCTAGATTTCTAAAAGGATTTGTCCCACTCTACTCATCTGAAGTTTTCTTCATTGGTTCCCTTTAATGATTTCTGAGCACACTGGTCAGTTCTGACCCTGTTTATTAAGGCAAAGAAGTCTCAGAAATACTTTCTTACTGGAAAAAAATACAGAGGGGAGGCTGAAGTATTTGGGCTTGATTAACGTGGGGAAGAGTGTGTCCCCTGTATATGAGCAGGTCATCAAGAAGGTGGAGCTGGGCCCTTCACAGGCCTGCAAGGCAGGAGAAGAGGTATAAATTGAAACAGAAGAATTTCAGGCTGGATACAAGGAGAAGCTGTTTCTCCAGGTGGACAGTGTCCGAGAGAGGCTCCTCACTCACACTGAAGGTTTCAAGATCCAGCTGAATGAAGA
>JACBWW010000005.1:14036143-14056468 GCA_020086605.1 Lanius collurio | reverse complement strand
AGGCTCCTCACTCACACTGAAGGTTTCAAGATCCAGCTGAATGAAGACCTGAGCAACCTGTTGTGATCTCAGAACTCACCTTGCTTTGAGTAAGGTCTTGAACTAGAACTCTCCAGAGGTCTCCTCCAGCCTTGATTATTTTGTGATTTGTTTTATCCATAAAGAATCTTAAGCACTGCTGGGCTTAGGCAGGAATGCCTAGCCAAACTCAGTGGGTTTTTTTCCATCATGCTTAGGAGAAAATATTTAAAGGTTTGTCTATATTTTTAGCAAATAAACTACTTAAAACTGTATCTCTCTCTATATATGCATTAACCTGGGAAAGCTGAGTTTTGTGCCATATGAATCTCAGAACTACACATGACAGTGATAGTTTGAAATCCATTCTTGCAACCATGTTCTGGGATTCAGAGTCCTTGCCTTCTTCAGCATTGTCTCCATATTATTACTTTCTTTTTACTCTAGAAACAGAAGATTTATATTTCCTCATGAGGAAGTTGATGAGCTCCACGCACTTGAATGACAAAAAATCCCTAAGAGCTTCACCCTGTGTGTCCAATCTGAAAAAATCCAAATCCTGCTGCAGGCACTAAGCCTCAATATCATTCAAATGACCAAACAAAATCTTTACGCAAAGAGGCAGCAGCAACACGCTTCTGTACCCAAAATCAGATCCTGCTGTGGTCTTAACTCTTTCTCACCTCCCAGTTTTTTCAGCAGAGGGACCTTTTGGGTGAGAGATGAATCAATCATCCTGATAAAGACTAGGAAAATCTTCTCTCCCACCCTCCACTCCCACAAGGTACAATGGCATCCAGATGAGCCCAAAGTTGTCACTCTTTTGCCCTTCTATCACATCTGCTATCATCAAAAGAAGGTTGGCAGAAGGCTGTTCTCTTGGCAATACAGTCGACCATAGTGCTGCTCTGATGGCTGTGCTGCACACAGGACACAAAACCACTCTGGCCTCTGACACTGTTCCCATGCTTTGTGGATATGAGACTACAGGGAGTGAGAGGAGAAATGCTCACACAGAGACGCTCTCTCAGCATCTAATGCAAACACCTGCTGTGGACATCCTGTCTTTTTTTCTCTCCAAGCAAGCTTTTTCCTTCAGCCCTCACCAGGGTCTTGATTTGTCTTGACCAGGGTTCATCCTCAGAGGCCTGTCTCCCTGTCACAAATTGGCAGAATATCCTCTTCTTATTCCACCTGGAGAAAATTTGGCAAAGAGCATGATTTGGCAAGCAGAAAGCAAAAGCCCAGCTTTGCTCTTTTAAATGACATTTTTAACTTCCATGGAAGAATTCCAGCCAGGCAATCTACCCCAGAGTTTCTATTTACCCCATGCAAGATAATGCTACTTCAAACATGGTAAGCAACTCATGTTATTTAGCTGAAAATTACATTTTGAGGACAAGAAAATGAAATTAGCATGTTGAAAGATTGGCTCTGCAATGTTCTCTGCACGAATGAATGGCAGCTGTGCCCTGGTACAAAGATACCATAGGCCCACTGTTTTGCAAGTCCTGAGCATGGAATGGTGGTTAAGGACACTAGATGTGCACACAGATTAAGAATTAATAGGGTTTATAAATATATTCTGCTAGTCAAACAATAATATCTTTAATGCAAAATGTAAAAAGGGTTTGCATGTTACCCATCTCATTATATGTGTGAGTGCTAAAGCTGTTTTAGTAGAATGGACAGGCATGCATTTAATATTTTAGTATTAATTTAAGCAATGGCTAATTTTGATTCCTCGAGTACTCATCCAAAAAGATTATTGGGGAATTTACATCCCAATATTGCTTTCTAGTGGCATTCACATTCCAAATTTATTCTTAAAATCCTTGCAGGCCTTTGTGATTTTTGAGTGTTATTTTTTTTTTTTACTTCATCTCAAGAAACTATTGTTTTGTGTTTAAGAAAAGGGAAATTTTATATTTAAAAAAATCAGTATTCTTGTGAAATAGCTAGTTGTTTTTTTTTTTTAAGAGACTCTGCTCAGATTTCTTTTTGCAAATATTTGTGGAAATTCACAACAAAAATGCTATTCATATTTGTTTTAGTGGAATACCATTATGGAATGATAATTGGAATGGTTTTCCTGTGGACAAACTACCCCAGGTAACAAACACAGCTATGCCAAATACATTCATTACAACCCCTCTTGAGAGAAATTCAGTCCCCCTAAGGCAAATTAAAAAAACCCCCAATGTTTAAACAAGCAATCTGCTTTGTGTTTATCTACACATGGTCACACAAGCCTAATACTCCTACTGACAACCATTTATCTTTTCCCTACTGATTATTTGTCATGCTTCATGTTAGTTATTTTTTTAATTATAATTTTTCCAATTGTATCCCAAGTTTATTATGTGATTTATAACCGAAATCATGATCTCTGGTCTAAATAATCTGCATGCTGAAAACAACATTAGACTAATATGCCACAGGATACTGAAACACTTCACCGATTTCTACAATAAAAGTCAAAAGGATTGATTGTGTAAGAATTCCTTCAGGTCATTAGATTGCAGTGGCAGGTGCTGTTTTATTTGCAAATTTCAACAAAAAACTTGTTTCCAGCAATATAAGATTGTGAGGATGGGAAATTTACAATGCTTGGAATATTTCTGCAGTATATCTCAGCTTCTTCATTTCCATGGTTTGGACAAATGAAGAACATAGCAGACAGAACTGTATTTTTTGGAGGAACAGAGAGGACAAAATGCTTGCAAACATTTCTGAAGAGTTTGATATATGCATTCAAAACTAAATACAAGATTATTTTGATGAAGTTCTGGAAGTTGACGAGATTATTGTTATTGGGGTTAAATTAATCTGTCTGTGTGTGTACACATGCATGTACTATGCACATCTATATAGTCAAGTGGGCAATTCCATCTGGTTTCTATTACTTTTGGTGAGAAGCCATGGTGGGATAGACCTATTAATGGAAAATGCATTAGATATTTGTCAATCTCATATGCCTAAACTCAGAAGAAGTAACAGGAAAAAAATCTTTTCCAAGGTGACCTCCTGTGTTCATCCCCAAATCATCTCAATATGTTCATAAAAACACTGATTGCAGTGTCTGCTCTCTCTCACATGAGGTTCTTTTCTCCTCTCCTTATTTCTAGCCCCATGCAAGAGTTAGGGGGTTCAACTGGGTTACTTTCTAATTGTTATTACTCTGTAATATGCAATACAGTTTTCTTAGTGAGACATATCAAAAAAGGCACCTTTTTAATTCGAATGAAGAGTGCCTTAGTTCTTGTGAGAACATATCCTGTAGTCTTTTAGAGACATAAGAGAACATGTAATTGGGAAATAAAATTTAAAGAAATGTTTAATCATTGAAACACTGAGAACGACTCTGATCATCATCTCTTCTCAGTGTCACACCTTTAAAATCCAAATGAGACTATTATGTGTACCGAGTGGCACAGTAGATGAGGAAATTACAGTAACTTCAGAATCTGAGCATCATTGCTCAGTGCCATTAGAGTAAAGATTGTCTCGGGGAGAGATTTTGCAGAATAGGCTCTGTCATAACCATAATATCATGGCAACATTAGAGTATGCTCAGCTCTAAAAACAAACTGGGAAGACTGGTAATGTCTCCTGAACTCTGAATTAGCCTCACAGGTCTCTCTCTGAAGTGTAGCAAGCTGAAGAGCATCTTTTTCCAATATCCCAGATGGTTCTTGTACAATCCTATAACTTCTTTCAGTCTCCTATTCGCTTCCCGCTTTTCCTTCCAAAATGCCACTGACTATGAATAATTTAATTTGCCTGCCAGAGTTCTCCATCACTTTCTCCAGCCTTAAGAGAGTAACTTTCTAACGCTGTATTTCAATGTCTTCTGGCAGAATATTTTCCATCTGCTTTTTAGATGTGCGAGTGTGGGAGGGGCAGAGGAGGCTGGGATGGCGGGGGTGGTGTCAAGGAACGACGCCAAGATATACTGCTCTTGTTGAAATGATCTACTGCTTCCTTTCTGTTTCCACAGGGCTTGGTACACTGCTCTCACTTCTCTTCAGCGTGGCTGCTGTTCTTCACTTGTCCCTGAGGTAAGAAGGGAAGAGGAAAAGAAATTCAACTTCTCCATACATAACTTTCAGAGTGTGTTTAGGTTGGAAAAGTCTGTGAAATAAAGCTTTTATTCCATTATCCTAGGCTTTTCATCTCAGTTGGCTTTGTAGCTTGCATGAAAAGTATTTGAAGTATGAGCACTGATCTGAGTGGACAGAGGGAGCCAGGCAAGAATGCGTACACCCACAAGGAAAGGAGCTGAACTCCATCTCTGTCAGACATCACTCTGGTCCTTGCTCTGGGAACAGGGAGAGCAAGATTTCTGGTTATCAAAAAATGAAAATAACATAAAGCCATAGCTGTACTCCAAGATACTATTAATAGGAATAACACAAGGGTATTTGCCATGTGGATTTTAGGGTTTCTCCTTTACAATGAAGAAATCCCAACAATTAGTAGTTTTCCTCTATTTGAGCTGGGAGGGTCCGAAAAATCTTAGGTCTTCCTTGTGTCTAGACATGCCTTTGAAGTGGTTTTCTGTGACAATACATAAATAATGGGAAGCTGTAGGAGACATCCTGAAGCACTCTTTAGGATTGAATTGAAGTACAGTTATATAACAATATGAAGCAACTTGGATTAGCTCATGAAAGTCAAGAAACATGACAGGAGGCGTTGTGCTTAAAGTGGAACTTATTAATGATAGATTAAATAATGCGGTATCCTGTTCTCCTAAAAGACTATTCCAGCAGTTTGATGCCTGTGGCTATGCCTGGTGTGGTGCACCCCATCACATTCAATCACAAATGCTCAGTCCTGCTGTGCAGGGACTTTATGTAAATAGAGACCTCTTGGAAATCCCACCCACCTTTGCCACAAGCCAAGGAATTGAACTCATTCTGTGGTGAAATATTAGATCATGGAAACAGAATGCAGGAGGCTTTGTGCAGTTCTGCTGCTGCTGACATGTAATGTGGAAAATGGCTGCTGATTGCTCCATTTTCATGGTGATCTTGTGCATTTCTTTCTTCTGAGTTCTGCTAAGTATCGTGACAATTCATCTGAATTATATAGCTTCTCAGTGGATAATTGATTATTGCATTAGTAGTATTTTATCCATATTATGTGTTTTCTTTAGTAGATAGTAGTTTGAGCACATCTGTATGACTGAAAGGGAACTGGATAAGAATTTCTCCATCATGAAAGTTGCAATATAAAATTATGTCACTTAGATGTTCATGGGATAAAGACATGACTTTTTCTTTTGTTTCTAAGAATCACTAAAGATGAATTATGCTTTTCTATTGTAAAGTAGAAATCTTAGTTACTGATATCTATTTGTCAGTGTTATACTGTGGATATATTACCACATTTTTCTCCATAGTATTAGCTGAGTTTGACAGATGAAAATCTATATGCATCTGCATAATTAATTTATACTTTGTCAAAGTTAGGAAAAGATTTGAATGGCAATTCAGAAGAATCTCATGCAATGCTTAAGTTAGATCATTGCTCCATGTACCTTACAGTGTGCACAAGGCAAAGACTGAAATCTACAGCTTTGTTCTATTTTGTATTAAATTGTAGGGTTCTTTTTTCTTCTTCTTCCATGCCACCAAGCATGCTAATGAACTAGTCAAAGAATCAGCTGTACTAACAGTTAATGAGAATTCAAAGAGATTTATTTAGCCTAGCATCATCATTTCAGTGAAGATTCAAAGAGG
Organism: Lanius collurio; assembly: GCA_020086605.1. Classification (NCBI taxonomy): domain Eukaryota; kingdom Metazoa; phylum Chordata; class Aves; order Passeriformes; family Laniidae; genus Lanius; species Lanius collurio. Next base: position 14,050,703 of record JACBWW010000005.1, on the reverse strand, counting down.
ATTAATTTGATTTATGTCAAAATGGAGGAATCTTTATATAATCTACAGTCAAACTTTCATGAATATTTTTATTCAGACTTGCAAAATTCTCAAAATTCACGTGTAAAAGGCTATGGGAGAAGAAGACAATATTTATTTATATGCAAATTATTCTTTTTATGCATAAAATCTATTTTAGGTTTCAAATGTGTTTATATCTCCTCTTTGCAATGCTTGGGAATTTGCAGGATAAAATATGGAGATTTTGAAATCAATGAGTTTTATATGTGATTTTAATGAACTCCAATATTCATTTATAATAATCTGATGGGCAGATGCAGATAAGAAAAAATTATACAACATAATTTTTAAGGGCACTCTACCATACCTCAAAGAAACTTTTTTCTGGAATACATATCACACATACAGAATACACACTAGTGTGTTATCAGCATTTCATCTGCTGTCTTTTGGAAAAGCTGCATGACTCACATCTTTATCATACCCAAGTAAAAAACTCGTGCTAATAACGTCATTACAATGCATCAAAATTTCACATACAGCTATATTAAGTATGGTAAAGACAGCTGATTTTAACACCAGCAGAACTTGTAAGCGCATCGCTATTCCTCAAATCCCACATCATTACCATTTCCAGGAACTGTGTATGGCATCTTGAAGTGGCTTTTCATACACCATTTCCATGGCTGTTCATGCACTGCTGCTTTCACACAATGACCCCATATCATGCATGATGATACTGAGTCACAGATGGCTTTAATAAAAAAAGCCTCGTGTTGAACCATTTTCTTCACATACACATTGAAATCCAAATTATTCATGAGTACTTTTGTTAGACAACTTGGGCTGTCTAAACTCCAAATTCAGAAGATTGTTTATGCTTGGCCAGAAAAGAAAGAAATGATAGCATATAGTATCAAATGACCTGACCAGCTCTTACAATGTCCTTCTGTTGTTTCTTAATATGTTGTCTAGTAGGGCTTTTTAAACAATGAGAAATAGCACATGAATGCAATCTCTTGTCTGACTTGTTCTTTCCAAGACTTTAGATGGACATTTCCAGGGCAGTGGATATTAGTCCAAAACAAACTATGAGAAACAAAAGCATTTTACTTGATCCAAGTGGCTAGTGGCAATTGATATTAACATATAAATTAAGCAAACTTTCCAACTGATATGTGTTTAGGCATACAATGTGAGGAAAACAGTAGATCTAGTCTTGTTTTGCTCCAAAATGTCCCTTTCCTGCTGACTTCACAGCACAACAGAGACTCTATTTCACTTCAATAGTCTTTCATGCTCAGTAAGGGTATTTGCTAAAAAATCTTCTCTCTGAAAGGACTTTCATGCTCTCTGGCTCTGGCCAGTGTTCTCTGTCAGACATCATGTTCAGCACATATTAATAATGTTATGCTTCAGTGATAAGAAATTAATGGCTTTTACTGTCCAACCCCCTGTATGGATCCTGCATGTAACTGTTTAGACATTAGGAATGAAATATTAGCCTTTGCATTGCCTCAAAAAAATAAGGCAGGGAAAACCTGTTTAATTCTTAATTTTAAATAGTCACATACATTTACTTTCTATACTAACAGAATTAAGATGTGCAGAGTAATGCAACGTTCTTGACCAGAGAAACCTAAAAACCTGGAAACATGTGGAAAGGATACAAGGCTGGTCCAGCACAGCTCCCATGGTCATCAAGAGGTATTCTGCCACTGCCACCAGTTGGTGCAGAGCCTGTGGAGTTCTGAACAACTAAAAATCTAACAAGAAACTTTCGAAAAAAGAAATTGAAAAAATTAGAGTTTTCTTTGACAAAAGTAGTTAAATCTGCTCCTCCTTAAATGAAACCTTAATATGAAAAACCATGTTAAAAGATTCAGTTCGACCAGCAGGATGGAAGGAGTCAGGCTTCTCATGAATCACGTTAGGCCAGAGGACCATTAGCTATGGTAGGCTCAGACCTACCATGAACAGGCTGACTTATCTAGTGATGGAAAGCTGACAGGGGCTGTAGCAGGGCAAGTCTCACAGACACAGATTTGGGTCCCTCTCTACTTTGTAGTCAGCAGTCTTGGCAAAATATGCAGGAACATGATATCTTGGAGACCTCTACGTTTGTCCTATCTTCTTGTAACTGGCTAATTCATTACACTGTTATTAGGTGGTACTGACAGATGAATTCAAAGACCTTATTTACTAAAAACACAGCTGAAGGTAGAAGGATTGTAACAGTGCTTCTTTAGGAGAAAGTCTCAGCATGAGTTTAGTTAAAGGGTCATTTTGGTATATAGCTATACAAATAAACAATTAGGTTATTTTAATGGGGTTTAAAAGGAAAGAAGAATATATTTAACTTCACTTGAACAGGAAAAAAAATTCTGCACAGAACAGTTAATAATGATGGTCTAAATATTATCTGCTATTGCAAAATGCAGGTTCTATGTTCAGTCAGTTGTGTTATGATAACTCTGTTATGTAAAGTCAGGTCATGTGAATGTAATGTCATTTAATGGGATAGGTTATAAAATCAGCTCTGATCTGAACAAAAATCCATTACGATTTCCCATTCTCGCCTTGACAAGGGATAAAAACTTTTGAGTGGCCTACATTATCTTGGCTCTGAACATATGGCATGCCATTTTAAAATAATAAATTTACTTTTCCTTATCTAATGTATTTTCCTTGGCCCAGAATTCTAAATACAATTTCAATTGCAATTCTAAATAGCAATTCTAACTAGCACTCACATATACTCTTATGCTGCAATGTGTATATGTTTCAAATAGAGGAAAATTAATTTTAAGCTACAGAGTCTGAGGTCATTCAGGTGGCAGCAGTCTGGGGTTCAGTACCACTAACCTCTCGGTTATCTGCTTTGCTTTTTGGCTTTTAATGTCTAGTTGAGCCTAACATTTCCTCTGTCACTGTACCTGCATCAGCTGATACAGTTCTAACACAGGGTTCTTCCTGTTCCATGCAATACAACCGCATTGTAATCAGTAAAATAAAGAAGTGAAAAACCCCAAAAGATTGTACCTTATCCTGCTGGAGAACAGCTAAACATGGAAAATGATACCTTCACAAATCACATCATTTAACAAAAGTAATTCGCTTTTTATCCTGTTATCTGTGTGAAAGAAGTGGCAGGTTACTGTCATATATGCCTTTATGCTTCCAAAGCTTAGGTCCTTGTCCTACAAGAAAAAAGCATAAACTTTGCATAACTGAGATCATACCCTTCATAGAGTGACCTAGAAGAACAACTTCAGTGTTCTCTTTATGGGGTGAAGAGAAAAGAATAGTCAAGAAACATTGGACTGTATTAGAGACCTTGAGGTTTTTTGATGACATCTACTCAGAAACACAGTTTCCCAGACATCAGATGTAGAATGCTTCTCCAAGCCTTTTGAAAAAACAGATGACTCAAAAAAAAGAAAGCAATCATTATGAAAGCAATGCTCTTAGATCAATCATGAGCTCTAACTTTTCCAGTGGTTACTCACAAGAGAACTTGGAATATTTTTTTTCACTGATGTGTAATGAAAAAAATTACGTCATCCTCTAAAAACATACGAGTTTTTATAAAATATTTAATATGATCCTATGCTATGGAAATAAACTCGAGAAAGAATAATATATTAATTACTTCAAGAGATCCTCTTCCACCTAATTAACATATCTCTTGAACTTCCTCTTAGCATTTACTGTGGATGGTGTCATGTTGTAATATGTTATATTTATAATCTGTCCTTTTTCTAGAAGTAAAAATGGGACAAGTACCATTTTGTATGTGGAGATTTTCTAGACAAACTATCTGTAAGGCTTCCCACAAAATAATATTCCTTTGACTTTCAGACTGTGGCTTCACTTTTAAAATACATATGCTGCACATGGAAATGTGCACTCCACTCTTTGGAAGTGAAATAAAAATATATTTTAAGATTTAGAAATGTCAGGATATTCTTTCCCAATTTTTCTATTTCCTAAATAAATGCAAATGGAAAGATTCACAGCTGCAGCTGTCACAGGGCCAGGACAGTGACTTCTCTCTTTTTTCCTTTCCTAAGTTTCATGGAAAGCACTATATGAATAAATAGTTTCTGGGAATAGGAAATGAAATTTGTAATATCAGCCTTTAGATACTGTCCAGTTTCTCTAAGGGGACTAGAAAAGAACTGAATTCACAGTTTAACAGCGTTACATTTACAATGGATGTATTACCCTGGACACCAAGACTTCTGATGTTGCTTGTGGGGTTTGGGAAACCACACTCTGCTTATACTCCACTCTCACTTCACTCCATTTATGGTTGGAAAAATTCATCTGAAAAAAGAGTGGAATTCACAAGTCAAGTGAATTGCAAGTGTTACAAGTATTGCTCCAGTCACTCATGCCTTGTGCAAATGCACAATGATATCCCCCTGATTTAAAATTACAAAATATTCTCCTCATTGTTCTTACAGCCAGACAAAACCAGGAAGGATGAAATTTATGTGTTTTGCTTTAATTTGAGATTTGCTTTCTATAGTCATTTGGAGTCCTATTCAACAAAATATTTAGGGCCTTAGGCTGGTGATGGTTTCACTTACTTTAAGATACCAGCTGTACTAGTGTGCTCAAAGGTGGTGAGATCTGCTCTGAGTCAGGGCAGAAAAGGAAAACATCCTTTGCCAGAAGCATCAATACTGGCTAAATATTTATTCCTCAAAATAGACCTTCAGTTTTCACCAAGTCAAGTTAGCTATTATTTTTGTTGTTTATGCTGTAAGAAGATGCATTTACAAACTTGGAAACGAGTAATTCACTTTCATTCTTTCCATGCTTTGTTTATTGTATTAAACAGTTGTTAAAAATTTCTAGGAGCAGTAAAACCATTCTTGGTCTCAGCCTTCAGTCAAATGACAAATTTTTTAAAGAGTGTTTATCTGGTGATGTTCTTCCTAATATACCGTACATTATAAACATTCAGTATATAGAGAGGCATTAGTATTCCCATTTGATTATCTGATTGTTTATCGCTCTTTGCTTCTGAGATATTTTTTAAAATTATTCTCTTTATTCTTTGCTTTTCAGTGAATATTTTATTTAGCCTCTTAGTTTTGTTTTTTCTCCCTGAAATAAAAAATTGCTTACATTTCAGAATCTGTATTTACATTGTTTAGTCAGTCTTCCATCTTGTAACCTATTGTTTCTGTAGTTTTACTAAAGGGTCCCAAATAAGGTATTTGAGGGGTGTCATTTTTGACTCACTTTAGTGAGGTTACACCGTTATATGAGTTTTTCTTGACGACCAAAATATTTTTATTCACTTATAAATATGGTGGTGGGTGTTTATACTTAATTCAGTACAAATAGAAACCATTACTCAAGAACAGTGAGTAAATAAAAATCACAAAAACTTTCTCTGATGAACAGAACATGAAAAGAATGACAGGGAATGATTGGTATCTATGTTTGTAAATATGATTTGAAAGATTCAACGATAGTAGTTATGGTTACCATAAAGGAATTCCATGGTGAAAAAACCACAGGCATTAACAATGTTGCTAAGCAGCTTGAATACATTTCTAGCAAAATAGGGTATGTTTTAAATATCGGAGTTTTGAAAAATTCCATTAAGGTAAATTTCTCTGATGTCTAACCTTGAAGATTGTCATGTTATATTGTTATACTGTATAAAAGTATGTAAGTTTCACTAAAATTAAAAAAAAATAGGATGGCACATAATACAAAAAGACATATTCCTTAAACAGTTTTCTAATAAATCTTTTAATTCGCTTATTTTGGTGCACACTATTCCCTTATATGAATGCAACTATTGATGTCAACCTTGCAATTACAACCTTGTTTTTATACCCAATTTGTCGTTCCTGGTGTAGCTTCTGTAGCTGAAATCTACATTTAAAACATTGACCTAGAAAGATAGAATAAATTTTATTTTTGGAATCCACAAAATTTCATATGTGTTTACAAAATGGGAATATCTTTCACACTGTGCAGCCCTGCTAAATAGAGACAATGCACACACAGACTAAAGTTACTGTATAGGAAGTGCTCCTTGATGACATTTTGACAATGGAAATTTGTAGAGCTAGTGTGCCCCATTTGGAAAGGCCACTTAAATCACTAACATCCGGGATTCTAATGAACAATAAAAGTGCTTTGGATAGAGGACACTAAAATTTTATGACTACCCCCTACTTGTGTGCTGTCTCACAAATGTTCCTCTCTATATGGAGAGAAGCAGAGATAGGTCCTTATAGCAACAAACTTATTTAATATCTGTCTATATATAAACTTATCTAGTTATTTATAAAACTATATAAGGTTTCTAAATTATATTTGTATCTCTTTCTCTCAGCAACCATGCCTTCTGCTATTTTGAGGTGATAGTTGATACCCAAATAAATCCTATTTGCTATATTCAGCCCATCTTTATTTTTGGTTTGTTATAACTAACGGTAGGAGAGTCTCATCAGATTGACCTTGAAAGGACCTTCAATTTGACACATAGGACAATACAGAAATGATATGCTTATGAAAGTGTAACCCAAGTTAGCAATCACGGTCCAGAGATGAATTCAAATTGAAGATTTTGTATTGTAAAGGAGGTGGAGGTGTGGGCAATATGTTACTTCTCATCAGACATAAAATCAGGAGAGTCATAACTCTTCCACCATCTCTCGGCAACCTGCAGCTCTGAAAATGTGCTACAGATTTTCCTTCTTCAGTGCTAAATTTGGACAGAAAATGAAATTAATCTCATCTAACTTTAGACCACTCCAGTGAAGATGCCAGCAACAGAGCTGGTCACCCCAGACCCCCTTTACAGTCATGTAGACATGGAATCACAGTAGGGTGAGACTCACAGGCTTTGTATGAGATGGATGTTCACTGATTACCCAGCTTGCAGTTATCTACATGGGTTTGGAGGAATTCTAGTCTTAAAACCCAATATTCAGGCAGACATTATCCTCATTATCAGCTGAAGCTAGCGGAAACTGCAGACGTTCAGCACTACTGAAAACCAGAGTCCATTTCTGACATGAACAATTTACAATGGTTCTTCCGTGGCCATGCTGAAAAAGTATTCTGATCTGTTATCAGAAATGTGCTACCCAAGGAAGTGAAAAAAAATCCATCTTTTGATCTTAACTCAGCTATAAAACTTTTAATTGTTGATAAACTCCTCTGTAATCATTTCATAACCTCAAGTGTATTTATGACTTCTGAGAGGTGGTTTATATAGTGATGGGAAGAGTATTTATAAATAAAGTTGATAATGAGCTAATTATTCTATTTCAAATTTCATCATTAAAATATATTAAAAACTATAGGGCTGCATTCAAGTTTACTTTAAATACTGTCCATCTTTTGTTGCTGAAGTTTATTCAGTGTAGTGGTAGGGAAAGGCGGTCGGAAGATCTCGCGATGTGACGGAAAGAAGCAGGGGCCCCTTCTCTCCCTCATCCCCTGAGATAAGCTATCACCCAAGGTATGCAACCCACCACTCCTTAAAATTCCAGTAGTTTTCCACTCACCTACTAACTCTGGCTAGGTCCTACCGCCCCCCTTCTGACGTAGTGAAACCCCCTTACCTATTTAACCCCACGAGACAAGATAATAAACGCCATTAGATCATCCATCACATTGATGCCTGTGTGTCTGTGGTCCGAGCGGTCTGAGAGAGGCTAGGCCGCTGTGCTGTACCCTTGAAACCAGGTCGCCTGCCTTCACTTCAGAAGGCGACAATTCAGGAAAGCATTCTATGTGAAAACCAAATGCAGTAAAAATGCAGAGTATTTTAGTGGGAGGTTTTAGAGATCTACCTGTTTTTAAAGTTCATCTTCCTCCAGTAGATCTCATTTTTAAGACATAAAATGATATACCAGACATATCTTTTAAAAAATGAAACATGTTTCCTTTTGTCAAAGCAGTAGATGACAAACCTACGTGTGATAGAAAGTACTGTGCATGTGCATACAGGGTAGAAAAAAGGGATGGAAATATTTTTGACTTCATGCTCCAGAAAGCCCTGTTTAATCGAATAAAGGTTTTATAAGAGGCTTAAGAAAGGGTTAAGAGAGATCCTAGGCTGATTTGAAGGAAGCAAAAAAAGAAGTATTGGAGCCAAGGCAATGCCTCAGCTGTGACATGACATGAGGGAGCATGGTACAAATTGAAGAAAAGCAAAACTTCCCCTCTTGAACATCTGAAAAATAATAGTTTTCCTGCCTTATGAGATTGTCTTGAGTTTATCTAGGGCTTCCCATTATCAGGAAAAAAAGAGGAGGATTCACTCTCCTTTTGAAAATTTGTTTACAATGGTGATCTCTGGTTAAATTCCACTTCTAGTGAGAGAAGAATACTGAGGATATTGGAACATAGCTTGGAGTTTGAGATACTAAGATGACTAGAGAGTTAGAAACCTAAATACCTCAGCTCTGTGTGGATTGATGATGATACTGATCCTTAATATAAACCATGAAAATAAGAAATAAAAGCCTGTTCTTTTTGCTCTGCAAAGCTATATATGTATTCAGATTATTCTTTTACTGCTACAGGTCTGAACAAGCTATCCTGGACTAATTCCAACAGACTACATTATGATGCTAGAATCTGTGTGAATGCATGGATTCTTGAATATTAAAAAAGTCAGTTCTTTCCATCATGACAGAAAGTAGCTAGTAGCTATTCCACAAGACAGAAATAATGCTGAGGGCAGCATCTCATTATATTGTATTGAGAAAAGCCCACACATGAATTGAAATGGCTGCTTCAATGGAGTGGATGTTAGTGAACTATAAGATCTTTTGACTTTTTTTTCCAAGCCAACTGTGTAGCAAAGGAAGAAACTAAAATATAAGTGAAAAATTGGGATTCTCTGTTCAGCTGCTGCATATGTATATTTGACTATGAATTACACGTTAAGAAAATTTTTTTACTGTGAGCATGGTAAAATATTTGAAGAAGTAGGGCAGATAATCTCCATCTATGGAAATATTAAAAGCTCAGTAAATCTTTTACCAGCCTGGTGTAAGTGGCCTACCTCAAGCAGTTTGGACTAGATGCCCAGTAGACATCCCTTCCAACCTCATTTATTCTATGGTTAGGCATTGATTGTACACGTAAGACAAAAAATATCAGCTTCAGGGTAAAAGTTAGAGAAAAGCAAGACAGTTCTCTGCAGTCAGAATGTATGACAGAACAAAGAAGCTTATTTTCTAAAAGATTTCTCCCAACAGCTCTAAAAAAAAGAGGTAAAAACATTTGCCTTCAGGTTGAAGATAATTCTCCACTTTGAGACGTATTCACTACTCAAAGCAATAAATAAAAGACACCAAAGTAGAGTTGATACTTTGCCCTTATGCTAAAGATAATGAGAAAACACCAGTCTTTACAGTTGCAGGTTTTTTCCATGCAGAACAGAAAGACGAAAATGAAAAATTAAGAGGTACATTGTTTCTGGGATGCCAAAATGTTTGAATGTTGACTAAGGCAGAGGTACAATAAAGACTGGACTTCAATAAAGCATTCAACACTTGCCTGATGCCTTCTCCTGGACAAACTGGCAAGATACAAATTGGACAGATAGTCTGTGAGACAGGGTAGGAAATTTGCTCACAAGTTGCACTCATAAGGTGGTGATCAATGGTTTTTACCACTCTGTCCCAATTGGGATTCCCCAGGGATCAATACTGTGTCCCCAGCTGTTTAACATCTTCTGAAATGGTCTGGATAATGAGACAGAAAGCACCCTTACTTAGTTTGCTGATGACACTAAACTGTGGGGTAAGTTGGTCATGCCAGAAGGGAGAACCAACTTACAGAGTGGTCTGGACAGGCTGGAAGAGTGGGCTATCAAGAACTGTGCCAAATTTAACAAAGACAAGTATGATGTCCTAAAGCTGGAATGAAAAAATGAGAGTCCAGCACAGGCCAGGATTTGTGTGGTACAAGACCAGACTTGCTGAAAGGGACCTGGAGCAGGCTGAACAGAAGTCAGCAATGTACTCCTGTGGCAACAAGGGCAAGTCAGAACCTGGGCTACATCTGTGGGGGCATTGCTAGCAGGAACAGAGATCAAAACATCCCACTCTGCTCAGAACTTGTCAGGCCACACCTGGAATGAAGTGCAGCTGTGGTCCCTACAATTTGAAAAAAGATGTGGACAGACTGGATAGAGTACAAAGGAACGTTACAGAGTTGGTTAAAGGGCTGAAGAACCTGCCCTGTGAGGAAAGACTGAAGGAATTAGGTCTTTTTTGCCAGAAGAAAAGGCTTAGAGAGGCCTTCATCACAGTACTACAGTAGTTAAAGGGCAACTGCAAAGATGAGACAAATGAAGAAGACAGGGAACAGCCATTACAAGTTGCACAGGGAAAAGTTTCATGTCCATATAAGAAAGAATTTATTTTCCAGTGAGAACAGCTGATCACTGGAACAATCTCCCCAGGGATGTGGTAGAGGCCTCATTGTTGGAGTTTTTCAATACACAATTGGACAGGGTGCTATATAACCTCATTTTGTCTCTCTTTCCCATGCAGTTGGACTGTATGACCTTTCAAGGCCCATCCAGCCTGGGATATTCTGTGATTCTATGAAAGAGGAAGAGAGAAAGTATATTTAACATCATTTGGAATGCACCTGTGTGTTAAGGCATTACCTCATCAGGGAGCATGTGGTCAACAGTTGGTTTCAGCAAAGATTTATGAGGGTTTGGTATCTGTGACCTCTGGTTATTGTCTATACTGACCTCCAGCAACTCCCAAACTCACTGAACTGCTCTCACACAGCACCAAGCACACACTCATCCTTGAAATAATTTTCCTTTCAGTTCCTTCTCTGGCACTATAACTGCAAACAAAAAGACCATCTTTCCAACACTTCTCACTCTGCCAATCCTCCTGCATAGGTTACAGGAGGAAAGTTTCCCTGGGTCAAGTATGAACAGGAAGAGATTTAATGAAAAAACATGGAGCTGGACTGGAAGAACTGAGAATCTGGAAGGAAAGAAGGAGAGGAGAGTTATCAAATATTGATTCATGTTCCTCTCTGTCTCTTGGGACCGAACACAGTAATCTCAAATGTCTCTTTCTTTATTGCCTGGAAACTGTACTGCCCATATGTCCCTTTCTCACAGCAAAAGCAGAGCTGATCAAGAGATAATTTTTCCTTGGTGTTGGTTCCACTCTCAGCTCATGCTGCCATGACAGTTAAATATATTTAAAAGCCCATGGTATTGCTTGCTCTGATGTATGCCATTACAACTGGAATAGTTTATGACATTTCAGCTGTTCCCTAGTAAGAAAAGCTTACTGGAACTGAATGCTATAGATCACTCCAGTGCAGACCACCTTCCCATATGTGACTAATAGAGTTGCATTTTGCTGTGAACTTTGTTTCAGCTATCTTTATTTTTCTGTAGGGGAGAGAAAGTCTTCAATGGCTAAGAATCGCAACAAATGATTCAAAATTATTGTTAACAGAATCACAATGTGATATATTGCAATTTGCTAACCAGGGAAGGATGCTCTTTGTTTTACGGTGGCAACTTTCTGGTAACCATCTCATGTTGCCTATAGTTAAAAAAAAAAAAAAAAAACAGACAAAACCAACAAAAAGCTTCTGGGTTTATTTATTTATTATTCTAACAGAGGACTGAACAATCCTGGAGGGATCCTGCCATTTCCTGAGTGAATTACTTCTGACATCTCACTTGTAATCTGAAACATGGAACCAAATCTTGTTTCAGGCAAGTTTTACTAACTGTTTTCCTGCACTAAATATAAATTGAATGAAAAAAGAAAAGATTGAGGAGAGAACAACAAGCCTTACTACTGGTATGAATGTTTAGCTTTCTGCTGCTCTTTCTTATTCTCCTAGATTGCACACGGTAGTCTGGATAGTTTTGTGGGTAACTTTGCTTTCAGTTTCAGACATTTAAACTCCTGTTTGAAAGAAGTTTGGTGTAGTGAGTTAAAGCAGGTCAGAGCTGAGTCCATTTGAACATGGCAGTGTAACAGAAACCCACCTTCCTGTGCCTTTATGTAAGAGACCTGGAGGTACTCAATGTGCCCAGACCTTACAAAGGGAAGATGGGTCTCTGATACTGAACTCACTGAACCTCCTGTTTAAGTCATGCTAAGTCTCCACAGTTACCTTAGACTTTTCAGAGTGTAGCTTTTTATTAATCTTTTCACCATTATTTTTGTAGAAGAAGACTGGATATTTGAGGTTTAGTTCAACTACTGTAAGCCAGAGACAATCAAAACCATATATTGGGATGCTTTTCAAGTTTTCTTCCCAGTTTATGAAGACTGTGTGGGAGAAGACAACAATCTGTACTCAGGAGAAATGCAGTGAATCAGCCTGTTCCTTATGGTGAAATGTTCTTTTAAGCAGCTGCTGTACCTTGTAGAAATAAAAAAAAAAAAATCAACAAACAAATAAACTCCAGATTCTACTTTAATAAACCTTATTAAAAAATATATAATTAAGCTGTTGTTCTTAAAACAAAAATACTGCTCTACAGTCTACAGTCTTAATGCGATATTTGGTATTGTTTGGAAACATTCTATAATGTTCCTTCCCTTTCTATTTGGCTGTTGAAGCAAGATTTATTAATCACACTAGGCTATTATGGAAGTTAGGGAAAAACACCGAGGGGGAATGGTGCAGAGACCTATGGTCTCAGGGAAGGATCTGGGAGGGGTTCTTCCCTAAGTGCCCCCATTTATAAACGATGTTGACTGAGAAGCCTTTTAAGGAAAATCAGAGCATTATCTGCATAGCCAGCTAGGGTCAGAGAGAAGCAAGCACAGCCCTCACTGTCTTCTATCCACTGCTGTGCAGAATGCCTGTCAGCAATAACCCCGACTTGCTTTGCTCATCTACTGTACAGGGACAGAAGAGGTGACAGAACTGGTACTTATGCACTACAAAGAGTCACCCGGAGAAGTCGTGATCAGTTTAATTTGATCTGAGTTGATCATCACTCTTGGTCCCTGCTCTGGGAAGTAAAGGACAATATGGAAAGGGGCTGGTAAACTCAATGAGAGCATAGAGCGGTGTATGCTCCTCTACACCTTTTCTGGAACAGAAACCAGCTGAGGATTTAATAGCAATATTCTCAACGTAGATGAGAACTATCAGTTTTCATTTTTGGCCTATATTTACTACCTTACTGGTGCCATTGTGCTAAGGGCATACCAACATGATTTTTAAAGGTTTGAGAACTTGATGTAAAACCTGAGGAGCCTTGGGATTATGTTACTCAGGAGCTACTTAAGGGTCATGTATTCTGACATCTCTTCTACTTATTTTCCTATTGTGAGAAACCCCAGAAATAAGGCTGGAAACTCTCTTATCTCCTATCACCACTGATTTCTTTGCTGGGCAGAGTCCACTGTGGTTCATGCTCTTTGAAGACACAGTAGGATAATGTTCTTTTGTGCATTCCCATTTCACTTCCTGGTCTGGCCAGATACAGCAATGGCCCAGAAAATCTCATAACCTCACTAACAACTGTTCCTTTTCACTGTGGACATCTGCTGCAAGTCTCAAGGGACTTCTAAGGCTTTTGGCAGTCAGTGACTCCATTCCAGATTGTTGTCACGACTGCACATAATTGCATTTTAATTTATATGAGGAGAAAGCATTTCAAGCTTTTTCTTAGTGGCAGATCTAGCTCTGGTCACCCTGCCTTACATGGTCATTGCAGTCACAGGGGGATTAATCGGTCAAAAAAAGCCAGGTCCTACAATCCACGTGCCAGAGATCACCAAGAACTGCATGTTCATACTCAGGACTATTTCTTGGCTCCTTGGCAACTGTTGCAAGAGGTATAAACCACTAATTGCACTAAATAGAAAATGACCACTCAACTTTTTATAGAATCATACAATCATTTATGTTGGAAACCTTATGATCAAGATGCCGTTGGCCTTCTTGGCCACCTGGGCACTTTCCTGGCTCATATTCAACTGGCTACTGACCAGCACAGGCAGGTCCTTTCCCACTGACCAGCTCTCCAGCCACTCTTCCACCCAGCCTGTAGTGCTGCATGTGTTTGTTGTGACCTGAGGGTAGGACCTGGCGCTCTGTGTTCTTGAACCTCATACAGCTGTCCTTGACTCATTGATCCAGCCTGTCCAGATTTCCCTGCAGAACCTTCCTTCCCTCCAGCAGATGAACATTCCTGCCCAGCTTGGTGTGTTCTGTGAATTTACCAAGGGTGCCTTCCATCCTCTTATCCAGACCACTGATAAAAATATTAAACAGGGATGACCCCAATACTGAGTCCTGGGAATACAGCTTGTGACTGTCCACTAACTGGATGTAGCTCCTTTCACTACCACTCTCTGGGTCCAGCCATCCAGCCAGTTTTTAATCCAGCTGAGTGTACCTGGCCAAGCCATGAAGATTTTCCAGAAGAATCTTGAGGGAGGCAAAGGTTTTACTAACATCTAGGTAGAACAGTCATCCACCAAGAAGGTCATCTTGTCATAGAATGAGATCAGATTAATTATTTTTGCCCTTTTTCTGCCCAAGG
>JACBWW010000005.1:13947057-14035759 GCA_020086605.1 Lanius collurio | reverse complement strand
TATATCTTAGGCATACGTCAGAAGTTTGCCGGCTTTCAGTTATCTGGAAGAAATCCAAGAGCAGAGGTGAAATTCATGTTTCTGTGGGATTTGTATGCCTCTCTTTTCTCTACACTCACCTTTCCATTTTTATTTGTGTGTCTTGTGTGTATTGGGAGTGAACTGGGATCCTACTAGTGGCAGTGAGCGCTCAAACAAACAACAAGCTCTGCTAAACCCTGCAGCAGAGGGAGGCTGGGGGCGAGTCCAGAAGCTGAGTCAGTGTGCTCTGACTGAGAGATTTAGTGGGAATACATCATCATCAGAAAAGTGGCGGCTGGAAATGCATCTGAGCTCTAGGGTGGGCTATTTTAAGTATGAAGAATTAATTGTAGCTGACCTCAGAATTAGTCTGCAGGTTGGACACTCTTATATAATGTGCGACAGGCTTGTCAAGTACTCAGAACAGGCACGCAAATGCATCGGTCTAACAAAACTGGGTTTCAGATCCGGTTTCTTTTTCTTGTATGCTGGCATCCTATTTGCCTGGCTCTTTCAGAGGACATGAAGGTGAGAAGCAGGATTAAGGGAAGCAAAGCTTTCACTTGGTCTTTTTTCTTTTCCATTAAAAAGTAGAAAGGTCTGAAAGGTCTCCATTTTGTCCCAGTATGCAGTGGAAAAGTGTTTCTCAACTTGAACATATTGTTCGAATGGGAATAAACAGTTTCCTACTAATTTCTATTCATGGTTCTTCATTCTTTCCATGGATTTCAGATTATTAAATCCAAACACCTTTGAATACTGGTCCTTGCAGGAGATGCTTAAAATGGTTGCTCATGTGTGAGTAAATATGGAGGACAGTTGCCATATAAAAAGCATCCCACACTTTCCTCCCTTTATTTCCATAATATTCCTTTGGCCTTCAACTAACACTAGCCATTTAGGAGAAGAAAAATATGATGAAAGCCTGTCATAAATAATTATATAGTCCTGCACTTTTCTCAGCAATGTTCAGAACTTATTTTTGAAGCATGCCACCACTAATACATAATTGTTAAAGTGCTTCAAGTTATTTGCTTTTTGTGTATGATGAATTTTTTCCACTGATGTTTTTTATTTGATGAAAATAATGCAACTGACTGGGAGGCAAGAAGATCCTGTATTCTAATNACACAGATACATTTTTTAAGGCTAGGGTATTCCAACAGAAGAAATTTTGCCAGTTTATCTGACCAAAATACTAAAAGGTGCTTATCAGCCTTTTACTACAGTTCCTTGCAAGACTGAGCAAAACTGCAAAGAATTTTCTTTCTGATCACCTGTCTGGGAATCACTTGCATTGGTGGTATGTTAGCTCTGCAAGAAAATGAAATGCTGCAATTAGACTAGCAGAGCCCTCAGTTCAGGCCTTTCAAGCTTTGAACTTCCTCACAAAAGAAGCTTTCCCTTCAGATGATTTCAGCACTGGTAAAATGAGTCAGAGTACCACGAAAAAAATCCCAATAAATCTTGAAAAGTACTCTGGGTAGGCAAATATAATATACCTTCTGCATAAACTTCAGCTCAGTTCTGATTTTGGCCATGCAAATAATGTGATCAGGTGAATGGATCCAGACAGTTGCACCTTCACTCCATTCCCAGAGCCTAGAATGCAGTGAACACTTTAATCTCAGCAGGACAAAACAGTTTGCACTACCAAGTATTCAGCCAGGTTGGAGTTCAGGCAGAATGCATATGTAATTGTCTGTACCTATCTGTCCTACATTTGTTTACTTGCAAACTCTGAGGCAAGTGAAATGTAGGTAGCATGTGTTTCAAATATCAGGTAGGTACAGAAAGTGCCATTCTGAGAGAATGAAGGATAAACATACAAAGGACACATAAGTGTTAAGGAAAGTCCCCTGTCTGACCACTGACACTCCCAGCACCAGAGATTTTCAGTGCTGGAACCGCAGCCCCTTCACAGAGGGCAGCTCCAGTGAGCCCACAGGTGCCCTGCTTGGCTCCCTGCACACCCCACTCACACAGTCATACCAGGCTTCCTAACCAGTTTGCCCTCAGGTTTCCCACAAAAGAGTCAGATTTCTGGTTCCTTGAAGCTATTTATTCACAGTGCAGTAAAACAGAAAGAGCTCTAGCTGGTGCCTCCAAGGAGGGACCCCCAACAAAGGAACCCCAGGGTTTTTAAATCCCCACAGTCCAAGTACACTAAAGTCTTGCTCCTCCTCCTCAGTTCTCAGCTCTGAGTGTGGGGTCCCCAGGCTCTTTGTTATGAAAGGGGCCAGCAGTTCACAGCCCCTTGTCTCAGACTCCTGCCACCCAGAGCCCATCCTGCAACTCTCACTGAACCTGCACACAGAGCTACCTGCTCTGAATGTATCCCTTAACATGAGGATTTATAGAGCAATTACAAATATTTAAAGGCAACTTGCCAAAAGTTACTTGCTGTAAATCATGGGCATATTTAAAAGGACAGAAGTAATAGTCCCTATCATAGAGTTTGTACACAGAATTAGGAATAAACTGGAATTTCATGGGTGAAGTACAGATCAGTTCTAGTTAAAGATATTGTAAATAGAAAGAACAGATTGTTGAGGATGATGTGTCGCATTCAGGGCAAGGTATAGGAGAGGGTGATAAAGAGTGGAAGATACAAGAGCTCTTACTGAGAACATCATAAGGGTAGAAATTAGCAAGTAGTTTGGGTATTTCTTCCTGGTGCTTCAAACATTGCAAACAATTTCAATATTATATTTTATTTTATTATATTTCATTAAATTTTATTTTCTTTTATTTGAGATTGTGTTAGAATTTTTGACTTTTTTTGGTCCCAAATGATTTCTGATCATTACATATGAGCAATAAAAAATGTGACTGTGTGGGCTGGCTATAATGAAGCTGGGATTTTGTATTCATTCATCACAAGATGTAACTCCTAAGTGCATCTGTTATCTATTTCAAGATCTTTTTTCTTTTGGGTAGTTTTATGGATAATTGTGTTAATGAGACTCTGGAAAAAAATCTGGAAAGAAGATACATAGAGATTTCAACATGGTTTCTCTGTGGTGGACTCAGTCATGATAGAAGAATTACAAAAAATGTTTACTTCATACAGATTTAGTCACAAAAGCTTTATCTTGCCATTTCATACAGTCATGAGGACCCTCTCTATCAATGTTGCATGGAAATTCATATGTTGTCTTATACACCTGTCCTATGATGTGGAGAACAGGCTTGTGAAACTTCTTATCCCTCAGCAGCTAATATACAGATCCTAAATAGTAGTTTAGGTGAGACACTTCCAGAGGGTGATAACATAAAATTCACTTTTGGAATACAACAAAAACGTCTCTGGTCAGGTTAAAGCCACTGAGAAGCCCTCCAAGGAGAGAGAAACAAGGTCCTAGTGGAAGTTGGGTAGAGATTTCAGCAGGTACATGTAAAACTCCAGTCTCAGGCATTAGGATGACCCTCTTCCCTAGAAAAGGAGGCATAAATCAACAAAAGCCTACATGCAAAAATCCTGACCTCATTTAAAGCTCTCTAGGCATGTGTTGCTTGTATATATAATCACACTGATCTTCAGAAGCAGTGAGCTGCTGGCACAAGGGAAGGAAATGGAGGTAGGCATGAGCTTGAACATGGTCACATGTGTGAGTCAGTGGAGAGTGTGGAGACTTGTATTCATATGCGCTGTGCAAACAGCAGAAGCTGTTTAAAGAAATACCTTCTCAGCTGTTTGCTTACTGGGGGCTACTGTTCCTGCAACTGTGCTGGTAAAAAGGAATGTGTGTGAATCAGCAGCTCCCACTCACAGACCTGCATCTTTATGCAAGACCACTTTTCTCACGGGCATCAGCTAAGACACCAGACCTGATGCTCCCATCAGGGAGATGCAGGCACAAACTGAATTATTCTGATTCTGTCATGAGAAAGGAGGAGAAAATGGTGAGCAGTGGAAGGCTATAAATTAATAGTTAGACATCCACCAGAAATGGTTTCTCAAAAACGTAAATTGGTGCAGAATTTGATTGTTCACTACCTCCAAAAACATCCATCATTCATTCATAGGTGCAGCAATCAGAGATTTGTTTATGGTAGGTGATATGCTCATTGCTAGAGGAGGTCTAAAAACATAAACAAGGATTAAGTACCTGACTCCTCTTCATTTTCAGTGTAACCTGTGTTACCTTAAAAGACAAGAGGCTTAGTGTAATGAAGTCCTGCTCTCTGTACTTTTCAAGTGTTTCACAGTGGACCACAATGCACTGTTTTTCAATACACTTCTGAGGAGCATTTAGTTTTCTCCTAGAAATTGCTGTGCTATTTTTGCATATTCAGATCTCTGTATCATTCCAGTTTGGAGAGGCCAACTGTTCCCTCTGTTTCCATATGAAGATAGAATGAATCAGTGTTACTTCCATCCGTACTGCCATTCCCCCAAATGCTTTCACAGATGTACTAGGAACATGGAGTTCTGTGGTCTGTAACTGTAATACCTCAGACTAGGCTGCTTTCAAAAGCCACCCTTCAGAAACCATACGATTATAAGTAACTCAAGGCTGGTAGGAGTTACCACACGTTGCATGAGGAAAGATCCCATGAGGCTGCTCAGGTGATAGCAAATCTTTAACAGGAAAAAAATTTCACTGAAGCAAAAATTCATTGGAGGCTCCCAGCAATTTGATTTGTGTCCCTAGGAGAAGACAGTTCTCATGTCTCTAAGAGTGGCCAGCCCAGTCCTTACTAGGTGATTATAAGGAAGCTCTACTGGTTGGCATATCACGTTTCAATTTGTTGTGGACATTTCAGCTTACTGCCAGGAAGCTTGGTACAACTCTGTATACTCTCTTCTCCTCAGAAATATGCTAGAAACTCAGCATATACTCCTATGCATAAGAAGAAAGCTGATTTTATATCTAGCCTGCTGTGAGAATGAGTTCACTTCACAGCATCATTGCACATCACTTGTAATAGCTCAGCACAGGTACCAGTGTGAGCTCAGAATGGAACAATTAAATCTACATTCCTGATGAGGGAATCAGGGAAGGTTATAAAGTACAGTGGCAAGACGATGATGGGGGGAAAAGAAGGTTTTCAGTGATGAGCCTTCCAACTCAGCAAGCCTGGACATTTTTTTCCTGACACTCCAATAGCAATAACATCAATAATGGTTAGGAAGAAAGTGTAAAATAACAGTTAAGAATAAAAATGAAGGCCACGTAATCTTTCCCTATCTGAGAGACACTTAGGCTCCACCAGCTGTGCTGGCTGGCTTCTTACATCTGGGCTCCAAAATGGGTAACAAGAAAACTCTGAGAGTACTATTTTAAGAACTCTGGCACCAAGCAGAGTGGAGACAGGAAAAAAAAAGGCAAAAGAAAAAATCCCAACTCTCCACTTCTTTACTGAAATCATTCTGTTGAAAGCATTTCTGTTTGGCTGCCACAGCTCACCAAGCAGCCTAATGTGCCAGCTATTAGTACCCAGCAGAGAGCATGTTTGCAGCTATTCAGCAAAACTATCACATGTCCTTACTGAAGGAAAGAGGGATCAGCTGCCGAACACTGGAGCTGATGAAGAGCAGAGCTATTAAAGCAAGCAATAAAAAAACCCACAACCCAGAATGAAGACTGATTTTTATTTTTATTTTTTTAACCTAATGGATGACATTTATAACTGGAAAGTATGAGTCAGTATGCTGTGCCGGCATGGGGTCTTGATGATGTTTTCATCTTGCTTGCTCTTCCTTCTTGGCTAGGACCATTCTGTCTTGATTTGTAAGTTTTAGGTTCCTTGCAGCACTTAGAGGATGGGCGTCACGTGTGTTTGTGTGTGCATGTAAGAAGTGACCATAGGTCAGTTAACTGGAAGTAAAGAGCTAAACTACTCAACTCAGAAAATTTTTAGGGAGTAGTGAGATTACTTTACAGTGCTGGAACCTCTTAGATAAGTTATTGCTGCCAGAGTGTCACTGCTGCCAAATGTGACAGTGATGTGAGTGTGGGAGGAAAACACCCCCTTGCTAGTGAGGACAAAATGGACACAGCTCCCTCTCTGTGACCACTAATCTATGCCAAAATGCTTTAAAAACAGGGTACTGTTTGTCCTTTGGTAGCACATGAGCAAATAGAATGCATTTGACACGGAGCTTCTCTGTAATATCACATCTTTAGCATGTAACCAAGGAACAAAATTATGTTACTTATTGGGATGATATTAGAGTCTGGTTACCTCAGAAACAGCACACTCAATTCTAGATTCTGACTCCAGAAAGTTCTCTTTACATTGCAAGATCAGGCCTGAAGCATTTCCCAGGATGAATTAATCAAGGAATGCCTAGCATGGGAAAGTCCTCTTCTGACATAGAACCAGCATTATTTTATGGCGGCTTCTCCTACTCTGCAAGTCCCTGACACAGGATTCACGTTTTGACAACCAAACTCCTGCTAGGAGAGTAATTTCCAAGACCCATACAAGGCAATGTCACCAAACCATGGTTGTCTGGGCTGGTGCAGCAGCTGGGTCACCCCACAGCTTCCTGAGAGCTCAGGGAGGTGTGAGGGGCCCTCAGAGCCTTTGCCTTCCTTTTCCCACAGCTGATATGGGTCATGCTCAGCGCAGCTGAAAATTGAGCCCTCAGGCAGGGAGCTATAATGAATTCACTAGATTAGGCAATGAAAGCCAGTGTGAACAAAACAACCAGCTGGCTCAAGAATATTTCGCACTAGCATGAAAATGTTATGGGAGGGGAGGAAACAAGCTTCAGAACCATCCCCTTTCATTCCTCTGAAAATCATGCCTATCTTTTCTTTAATAGATATTTTTATAGCCTCTGTATATCTGCAAAAGTGAAAAGAAAGGAAGGTATTTTCATCCTCTGTGTACAGTTACAGTCATTAAAAATAGTAAACTCATGTAAGAATGTAATGCACCCTGGTAAAATGTTGTTCATGGAGAAATTCTACCTGAAGATCTGGAATTTTTCTTTTTTCTTTTCTTTCATATTGAGTATTGGAATCTAACTCCATCCTTCAAGTCTTTCTAGTTAGTTTTTAATTAAATTAAATTAAATATTTAAATTAAAATTAAATATTTTATAAGCATTTATAAACATCATTTCTAAAAAGTCTAAAATAATAAAATTATATAAAGGATAGTACAGTTCCAGAATCAGAAACTGAAAAGGTGCTCTATCTTTATTACAGGAAGTGGAACAATAATTTCAGCATAGACTAGCATGACAGACTAGACTAGACTCCAGTTTATTTCTTTGCTTTTGTCTTATGTCTAGGGTTGTGTCAAAATCCTGTGTTTCCAAATGTTGGTTTTTTTCATTTATTTGTGAGGTGACTTTTTCACATGGAGCCAATCCACCCACACTCTTCCTGTGACTACGAAATAAGAAAAAAATTCCACACAATGTCCATATCCAATAGCGTTGCAAGCCTAGTTTCTCTTGATTAATAGTTTGCTTTCCTTTCTAGTTCACAAGAAATGTGTGTTCCCATGAGGTGTTTTGGAAAATGTGTTATTCTGCTAGAGAATTCTCTCCTCTGGATGCCGCACTTCCCAGAAAAAAAGTCAGTAAAAACAGCCTCACATTTGGTATTTGAAGGAGTGAAAGGCAACACTTAGGAATTCCCACATGGCATTGCCCTTACAATCTCCTAAGGAAATCCACCGTAAAATACAGTATGTGCTGAGAACAGGCTGGGTCACCTAAATATGGGTTGCTTTTGGCTTCAGCTATTCAGAAATCCCCAGAACAGGTGCCAAATTAAGTCACCCCACTAGCTGCTTTCCATGGCTGAAGGTCAGTAATAGTTAACATGGAAAGGAATTTGGAAAGCACATCTCACAGCCCAAGAGCACTGTGACTGCTCAAACATACCAATGCATTCTTACCTCAGAAAACCTCAAGCACAGAGCAGTTTCATTTTCCTTTGACATGGAAGCAGTTTACAGTTTATAAGGAAAACACATTAGTCTTTGGTATCAATGTTAATTTATGCCACATTTCCCATCTATTTTTAAATCAAGCATTCTAAATTAGACTCTTAGATGCAAATATTTTATAATCTGACAGAAGGCAAAATATTCCATAAATCTGATTTGGAAAAGGGAAATATTCATTCATATATAGCTGACTAATGGCTCTATATTTGCAATTTCAGAAACATGATTTTTTCAAAGAACTGCTGACAATCCATGTTAAACTTTGAAGATTAGTATGTTTAGCCATAATTTTGTTCCCATTTGAATTCTACTTTGTTGTCAGCTTGTTTCTTATTGCCTTCTTTGTTTCTTAGAACTTGCATAAATAGAGAACTTTTGTTTCTTGAAAGCCTTTTGATCTCCTTTTCATCTCCCACCTGCAATTACAACTCTTTCTGGGTGACATCATAGATTAGATGCATTAAAAAGAGTTCTGATAAATGGCTGAATAAAAAATTATTGACATCAAGTGGAAAATAGCCATCTGGAACTGATGAACTCTCAAAAAGTCTGTTTGCATGCAAGAATCGTGAATAAGTATGATTAAAATCAGGGAAATATAAAAAATACTCTGTGCAAGATACTCAATTCTAATGCAATGCCCAGAACTGAAAAACTCATGAAGGTGGTTGTTAATACAAAGTTAAATATTCGACCTAGTTAGCTAGAGAATACTCACAAGCTCAGATACAGCAGCAGTGATATATTACTATACTTTATTTCGGTAAACAGCAAATTAGCACAGCCCTTGCAATTTCTTTTTCTTCCACACCTTATTAAATTCAGACAGGGTTCACTTTTAAGGGTATCCTTTTGTATAGATAAATTTCCTTCTCTAGTGAAATATACAGTGAGTGCGTGTTAAGCCCTCATTCCTATTGGTTTGCTGTTTTACCCTTTTCCTTAGTCTTCAGACTATTATTAGTTGTTACATCTAAGTCCAGGATCTGAGCAAGCATATAAGAGTATAACTCCCTGAGTGCGACAGAAGATACCAGTCAAGAATTGCGTATTTTTCCAAAATAGGTGCTGGTATATACTACTAATATGGTTTTTTTTGTTTGTTTGTTTGTGTGGGGTTTTTTGTTGTTGTTTGTGTTTGTTTTGTTGTGGTTTTTTTTTGTCTGTGTGTGTGTGTGTGTAAACTAGAGTTAACTGATGTTAAGCACAGACCTTATTCATATTTAGTCCATGGACGTAGAGTTGTGGATTGCAACTGATGTCCATCTTTTAGAAAGGAAATTATCTTAGAGGAGACATAAAAAGCAGTTGTTTTTTCTGGGCTCTGTCTGGGCTGTTGCAGTTCTTATTAACATCCACAGCATAAAATTGAAGACAGGAAGGATATCGCAAGTACCAGTAATCTTATATTTTGGCTCTTCTTTTGAAGGAACAGGAGAAGTTGTAGATAGGAGTTTCTGTCAGTTTACATTTTTTCCAGGGTGGACAGAAGTGTTATCTGTCTTAGCTTTGGTACTCTTGGTTAGCTGTCTAGAAGGAATGTGATAGCTAATTCCAGAAAATTTTCGGGTTTGCGCAGAGTAGAGTTTAACTCACAGTTATAGATTATTATCATTATAGTGACTTTTTACAAAAATCTGTTAAGCCTTCCTTGACTGAATAATAAGACATAAAATGTTACTGAACTCCAGAGTACGTTAAAAGACCACGACACATAGAGATTCAGCAATAACCCCTGACAGAAAAAAACCAGACATATAGAGTCATACAGTCACAATAGGTCTGTGTTCACAATCACAAAGGTATTTCCCATAGTGCTTGTACCAGCACTGTTTACTAACAGGCATGGATAATGTCAAGGCTTTCCATTGTACTTTGAACTTACACAGCTTATCACTTCATAGTAGAGATGATGCAAATGCATTCTCTAGTTCAAAACTAGTTCCCCTCTGGAACAACTTTATAGGTGTTCCTACTTCAAACTTTACTATTTCTAATTACTTCTAAATCTAGTCATATCTAGAAATTTTTATTGTACATGGGTTATATCTGCTCTAAATCCATCAAAGTTACTGTGGGTTTATACTGTAGCAAAAGCAAAAGTAAAACTGCATATCCTTTCATTCCCAGGAGACTCTGACTCTTCCTGTTTGGAATGGCACTTGTGGGAAACCCGTGAGTTCTGCAGAAATGACCAAACCAGATTTGATTTAAAGCATATATTTTGGAAGTTCCAGTCAACAGTATATGTAAGTGAGGTGACGGAAACTCCTGCTAAGCCATCCCTAGTCTTCTGATAGTCTTAAACACAAAGAAAGATGGAAATCAGAAAATGGTTTTAGAAATTCTGAGAGAGATGTGTTTTGCATATGACCCTTTCAAAAATGTCAGTAACAGTGTATTTGCCTTTCTTGATCTCTAAATCAATACCTTCTGGCTACATAAGACACTAGCAAACACATTTTGACTCCAAACAAATTCTTTCAAAACTGTCACAAGTGACTTTTCACATAGTTCATCATTTATGTGACATTTACAGTTCCTGGCAAAAGCAGGCACAGACATGCCCAAAAGAGCCACTATTTTCCCTCTGAGAAAGAGGAACCTCAGAATGGTTCTTTTACCAAAGACAAACAGTTTGTTGTATGGCAGACTTTTACTTCATACATTTTATTTAAAAATATATAGGTAATAGGTAGTTATTAAAGGGAACACTGTGACCTCTTTGGCTGCAATCATCAATATGGTGATGTCACATAGCTGCACTTTGCTTTACACTGTCCAGATGACACAGTTCCTCACTTTTCTTCCTGCTGGATTGAGATCATTGCTTGGGAGAGAGGCAATTACCTGAAGCATATCTGAGAGAAGCTGGCAGACTGTCTGAGAGGGGTACTGTCTGAGACTGAAGGAGCAATTTCCTTCCTTTTAGCCAAGCTTGTGGATTGAGAGTACCTTTTAGAATCTTTAGGTACATCTTGATACCTTGGCAGCAACAGTAGTCAGAGAATTGTTCTGTTTTAGCTTCTTATTTACAAGTACATGTCCAAATGAAGATTTCCTACTGTTTTTTCTATCCTCAATAAGCAACTATATACTACACATTTTAAAAGCATTTCAAACCTCATCAAGAGGAAAATATACTTTGTTTTCTGTTCCATGTCTTTTGTGCATTGCTGTTTAATAGCTGTCCTGACTTCCACTACCATTTCCACTCTGGATGTATGCTATTTATTGGCTTTTTGTTCATTGTATCTGAAGGACAGAGTCTCTTACAAGGCAACAGATAAGATCACAAGGGGAATATGTGCTCATGGCCCTCACATCTGGAGTTCTGGATAGATGAACTATCTATCCAGATATCAGATAAACTATCTAACCCCAGTGTTATCTTTGTTTTTTGGTCTAGTGTGCTGATTTTAATAGAATACTACTGATATAATGATATAATAACTATGTATAATATAGTTTTATAACATAATATAACATAACTATTATAAATAAGATATAATAACTTAGGATTTTATTTAGAGGAAGCTTGTCTAGGTTTTGGTGATTAAAAGGTATTTATTTTAAATTGTACCATCGTGATTTAATCAATAAAGCGAGGTTTTTTATATGTATGCGAATGTATACAGTCATCTGGAATATTTGGGACAGGTGCATCATATAAATTGATCAGACAATTGAATAAATTACTTAGCTGTTGCAGATATTAAAAGCAAGAGTTTACTAGTAAGTGCCATATAATTACTAATACAGAAACTGAGGCATAATTGTGGTTTATCAGACATACTCATCTGAAGATTTCACTTTAATAATTTGTTCTATTGGGCAAGATAATACTTCATTCCCCAGCAGTGAGGAATGAAACTATTTCACAGGTTGATGCAAACAGAAGCAGTTAGCTGTAATAGTTTACTGGGTTCAGTCCCTGACTGTCACTGCGTAGTACCCAGATGCTTTACCATGTCAGAGAGTGTTTTTATTTTTAGTTCACTCCTAAGGGTGTATTATAATTTTTCTATTACTTTTCCTGAGTGTAACACATATCCATCATAAAAGTTTCACTAATGCATTCAGAAAACAGGTAGCACAGCTTGTCAGTTTGTACAGACCTATCACCGTCTGATGCTGCTTGGGCAGGACGAGGACTGAAACTTCCACTGAGAAACAGTCTAAGATCACATTTCTTGTAACAACTTCAGTTAAAGCACATCTTAAGAGATGAACAGAGTGAACAGCAGTATGAATGAAGACAGGTTTTACACCAGAGCTCTATTCCAAAAATGATCCAGTTCAATAGCGGACTTCTCTGTGGTTTCATAGGGTTTTCTGGGATTTTACACCAGATCTTCAATGTAAAACTTTTCTCACTGTAATTTAAGAAAGTAAGGAGGCAAGACAGACATTTAAAATTTATTTCTTTTGTTCAGAAAGCCTTGTATCTAGTGTCTGTTTTAAGCCTTTGTTAGTTAGGTACTGTCTTTCACTATTTTGTTAACCCATAGGACTGTTACTTTCATTGTTTGGTTTCTGTGGAAAGACAGAAGGTTTCTGTTAAAACAACAAGTGCAAGCTTCAGTGTAAATAACAAAAACTGTTCTGCTAACTCACTTGAGTGTGAGTCTGCAAAGACAGTCAGAGAACCAAAATTTCACTGTCCAGGTTGCGTTTGGATAAACATCTATGAGAGCAAGCTTATCAGATTCCAGCACTTCCACTTGGCATCTCAGCTGGAAATACCAGAAGAAAAGCCTTTCTGTTTGACCATGGTCATTTCCAGCTCTAGTCCCTGTTGGAAATCAGAGGTGCCAAGTTAATTTTGCTCAGGAAGGGTTCAGTGTAAGTTCATTTCCAAACATGCATTGAGGTTTCTGCTGTAACTCTTCCTTAAAGCCTGTGTGGAGGCTTGTTTTGTGAGTGCCAGGGGTTTTTGTGGTTTTATTTGGTTCATTGGGGTTTTTTGCTTTTGTTAATTAGTTTTGTTTTGGTTTTGTTTTGTTTGGTTTGGTTTTGGTTTCTGTTTTGTTCTGTTTGTTTGTTTGTTTTTTTTAAATTGCTAATTGTAAAGAAGGAGTGCCTTCACTTCTAATTGCTGTCTCAGGGTGTGACTCCAGCCAACAGTTGTGAAGAGGACTGCTGATTTCACATATATTAATTGTCTGGTTTTCTGTAAAAGAGAAAGGAAACGGCTAAGGGATTGGATGGAACTTTCCTTAGGTTAATTATTAAGTCTAACCCTTTTCCACAAGGTATATTTTTCTCCTGCCCAAGGAGACTTGAGTAGAAATCCTTTAAATCCCCCAAGACTACCCTAATCACTGCACTTCAGCATAATCTGGGAGTAGGAAGAAGGAGGGTCTTGGTTTCTTTGGCTGAAGCTATTTATTTCTCTTTTAATAAAAAAACCCAAATGATATAAAGAAATGTAATATACAGCTCTTAATATTCTGACAAGTGATTAAACTAAAAGATGATTTTATTCTCTGTGTTTACCTCAACACTTAAATGAGTGTATATGAATAGAGTTGTTTCAGGTGGAGAGGTAGACCAGATCCTCTGTTCCAAAATGTGTTAAAACAAAATATTAAACCATGTTTGCCGAAAGTGAGTTCAAGACCTCTTAAGGAGATGAAGAACGTGAGTTGAGGACTTACAAAACCATCCTGAATGCTCTAATGGCAACAATGAAGCACCTCTTCTGGTAATTTTTCTTCATGTAGGATGACAGGTTCAAATGAAGCGTTCTGAGAACGCCCAGACCTTGAGGGAACATTAGTTGGATTTTTAATTCAGTGGATGTTTAATTCACACAGGCATGGTTTGGGAGGTCTTGCACATGGACATAAGTAGATATTTGAGGTGAAACTGGGACTGATCTTGATGAATTCTCTCCTTTAGTCAATGAAGGCACTCTCAGGGGGTCATTTATCCTACACACTTTAGGCTCACATCTTATGATGGGCTGAGTGGTGAATGAAGGTTTCTATTTCTCTTCACAGCAGGAACATAGACGTACAGCTTTAATTATAGTAATTATTAAGGGTAACTGGTCCCAATTCTGCTGTTAAAAACTGTGGAAGTATAACCTGTAGAAGAGGATGCATTTACAAAATTCAGACATCTATACTGTTTGATTACAGTTTGTGGAGTCTTTGAAAATTACAATTTTGAATGTCAGCAGTAGAAAAAGAAAGCAGATAGTGCAATCTTTTTGGTGATTTAGCTGTGTGGTGACTACTGTCCCTGGAACTGAAGTCAGGTCTTTATGTGCTTTTATAAGATAAATAACAACCCTTCTTTTACTTTGTAAAGTGGTTCAGCATAAAAATGCCATGTAACTGCAAAAATTATTCAGTATACTGCCTTTAAAAGCTTTGATACTTTTTTTTCTGTTCTCATATATAGGTGGTAGACTATAACTCTCCATTATGGCTGATCTGTGGAAAGTGTGCACCTGTTGACAGATTCCTAATCAGAACACTGGGTTACCAATATACTGCTGTATATAACCATAGGCAATCATGTGCCAGCACAGGGCAGGGACAGAAATAACTATCTGACAGTAGAACCTTGAGTTTGAAGTAGGACCTTATCTTAAATCCATTCTGGTTTAATTCTGATGTTTGTGCTTGGAAAAAAGGAGTCTCTCATTCTACAGAGAAGTACTACAGTCTCGAGCAAAGTGAGCCAAGATTTTACTGCTGCTTGTGAAACAGGAGAGGTGATGATGAGAGTTACTGGAAGGTCACCTAAGGTAACACTGCTGCTTTAGCTCAATGTAACATCTTTGCCTAGAAAGCAGGAGTCCAGGCTCACCTTCTGCCTGAAATTGCCTCTTCTGCTGTGTGTATTCTCTTGAATTCAGAAAAATGCGTGGATTGTACCTGAGAGTTGTCTCTACTGCAAAACAGTGTGGAAATGGGCTACAATCCAGCAACCAAAGTTACTAACCCAGTTATCAGGCCATTTCTCATTTCTTCCTGCAGATTCCAGCTTCTTGGCTAAGGAAGACAACGGTTTCTGAATATCTGCACCACCAGGAACTGTATTCAGTATTGGCTGTGCACTGCTGTGCTTATAATCCTTGACCCAAACTGTGAGCTGGGAAAGGGACAGACTCCTTCCAGTTCCTAATAATTCATTTGGCCCACTCAAGGGCCAATTAGTTTTAACAGCGGTTGCTTACCTGTCTGGAATAAACGAACTTCAGAGAAGGCCAAGGAAACAGAGCTGAGACACACATCTGATCAGATCACAGTGCCAGTGGAGTTCGTGAAATGATGCATTTTTCATGTAGAAAATCCCGATTCCATCTTTCTGCATATAGCATATTTTTTTTCTCCAGAAGTTAATTAATTTATGCTTCATAATGTTTCTTCCATTACTAACACTGCAGCCTGCTGCACAGTATGCATATCAGGTGTTTCTTCTTTTTTTAGACTTTCAGAAGACTGTAGTTGTTTAGCAAGACAGAGCACATACTACCCATTGCTAATTCTTCTTCAAAGCAGCAGTTGAATTAACACAAGCTTTAAGTGGGTGTTATGTATTCATTTGCACATTTTCTGCTGCTGCTTATGACTAGTTGAGCCGCAATCTGCTACACATAAAGGATTACTGCACATATTCAGAGCTTTATAGAAGTGACACATCCTTTAGGTAGCTCTGCATAAACTCATGCAACACACTATGGGTCATTAAATTTAAATGTCTGGAGGCAGAGAGATACAAATCTCTTTCTCTCTCTTTCTCTACTATCTTATCCTCCACCAGCTCTAGACAGAGAAAATTGGCACACCCTAAAACCTACTTCATCATCATGAGTCATGTTTCAGCTTATTGTCCTTTTTCTCTGTTGTCTATTATTCAGGTGAGTTATTTGTTTAAAATGTACCCACAATACTCTAGTTGCAAATGAGTTCAGGGGTTTTGTTTGGATTCTTTTTTTTTTTTTGTTTGTTTGGATCAGAAGACTGAGATTGGTAAAAAGGAAGTGATTACTGTGCTTCCCTCTTCATACATGTGGATACATGCAGTATCCACAGCCTGTAAGACAACATGCATAATCCCTCTGCTGGATGTGTTGAAATAACTTTGCTTAACTCTTTCCTTAGAAAGAATAAGATAAAAACAACTATGTAATTCTATACAAGATGTTAATTCAGATCTTTTTTGCAGAAGTTCCAGTGATAGCTCACAACTACCACTTTTTTTCTTTTTTTTTTCTGGATAAGCACCATTTGCAGAAAAAAATTGGTACTGTTGCTCCCTGAATTAATATTAAATCAGGCCATATGCTCTTTCTAGTTCTGGAAAATGTGATCTTTTTCTTTTTCCTTCTTCTCAGAAATTACTTTGCATTTTTTTTTTTCCCAGAGCATACTAGTATACCATGTTTTGCTGAGGCATACAGTGGTAATTTCCAAGACCACATAGGAAGAAAAGGAGAGTGTATGCTGTTTGTTTAGATGGCTTATTCAGTCTTTGCACAGTGAATGCAGAACTCAGTCATGAATTGTTCTTCATTTTGTATCAGTTACCACTGTAACCACTCTGTGCAAGTTGCTTTGCAAACAGAACTGTAGAGACATACTTAATCTCTTACCTCACTGACAGAATTGCACAAAGCAATGCATGTAGGTGATTACATGAAAAGATGTATGGCCTTTTTGTTGTTTGCTTGTTTTTTTTTTTGTTTTTTCCTGACCTACATTTTATGCAGCATATGCCAGGTGAGCTTAAGCATTTTATAATACTACTTCTGTATACATTTTCAAACACTTTTTCCCTCTGCCTGTGGTTGCTATGTATGAAAACCTGTGCACTGTATCACTGAAGATATGCCAAATATTGAATGTCAAGGCAGCAGAGCTATTCCAAGGGGAGATGGCTTAAAGTTAGACTGTGACTAGAGTATATTAGGCCCTAGGGT
Organism: Lanius collurio; assembly: GCA_020086605.1. Lineage (NCBI taxonomy): Eukaryota > Metazoa > Chordata > Aves > Passeriformes > Laniidae > Lanius > Lanius collurio. Next base: position 14,018,883 of record JACBWW010000005.1, on the reverse strand, counting down.
AAAGTAGTGTGTCTTTCTAATATCTCCAAGCAATGTAGCATAAGCTGCCTTACTTCCTCCATTCTCTTTGGTATCACTGATTTACTGAGTCAGGCTGTAATTGAGAAAGGTGAAAGGAAGCGTGGAAAATTGCAGAAACCACTGTGGGAACTGAGATGAGAGAGCTGATGTCCATATTTCAAAACCATCAATTTTCTGTATGAAATCCATATTTTGACATTCTCATTCATTTAAAATAATTCCTGATATATTGTTCCTTTTGCTTCTGGGGTAATGTAGCATGCAGTGCACAGTTTCCAACCAACCACCAACAGATTGCTAATTAGGAACCCTACTTGATAAAGAAAACCATTAAATTTGAATCTCACTTTGAAATACCAAACATACATTCTTTAGAGATAAGCAAGTTATTTTTTTTTATGCTTTTGGCTATTTATTTTAATAATATATTTATCCCTGAATATTATTTTTAAAAAGCCCAGTGGAAATGACTTGGATGCAGTAACTGAATGATAAGTTGACAAGTTTCTTTTCAGCTGTAGGTGAAATGTCCCTGTTGTCATGTATGCTGTTTGACATTTTAAAAACTGTCTTTTCAAATAAGAATTTTCTAACAGGGAAAGATGAAAATTATCATCATACCTTAAACCTTTTATCTGAACCAGAACAAAAGAGTGCCACAGTAAAAATGCTATTACAAGATTATTTTCTTGCTTGCATTTATTATTTTTTTTTTTCACATTTGATTGTACCGTTTTTGAGTTCTTAATATCTAACACACTGCACCAATTCTCATAAAGGAAAAACTCAAGACTTCGACAAGGGGTTGTATTCATTTCCCCAGATTTTATCCATGAAATATGCACACATTTAATCTAAACTAGTCAAGCAGGCTCCATTTGAAACACCTCCACACCATCTTATTACAAGTGTCTTGGGCCAGTGGGATGAATGGCTCTCCTGAGATGTCTGCCTCTCAATTAAAGGCAGATGGTGCTTAGATGACCATCCTAGATTTGATGTTACATCTAACTTCTAGATGATTAAAGCTTCATGAGGTGAATTGCATGTAAAATCACATAAAGATTGATAAAACACAATATGGACTTAAGAAATTTTTATTTAGAAGAAATTCCAACATATATTATAATATAGAAGAAATATAAAATAAATTAGAAATCAAAATCTTTTGCTATTATATTGCTCTGCAATATGACTTCCTGTGAAATAAGTCAACAGCGAAGGAAAGAGGGCAGAACAATCAGAGAAATTATCAATCTCCTCAAGATAGAAAAACAGCTTTCATTCTTTGCTCTGTTCCCAAGGTAGACTAGTGATTCTCATTATCCTCTATCCTCCTCTCTAAGGGTATGGGCAATAGAAGCAATAAAAGAAAAAAGTTGTCAGTTTGGAACAAAGGATAGTCCAGGACAACAGGGAAAATTAGGAGGACAATAAAGGTGATAAATTATAGGAGAGTGAGTTCAACTAAGAAAAAAAACAAGTACACCTACTATTTTTTTTTCAAATGTCTCTCAGCTGGTTTGTCTTTATCTGCCTAATTTTATCAAAATGGTGCTTCCTAATGAAAATTATTTCAGCATTTATTTGTTACAAGTTTCTTTGTATAGTGTATTTGGTAAACTCATTTACAAAAACACTCTTGTTATTCAACATCACCACGTGTGAAATATGTAAAGTAAAAAGAAAACATAAAAACTAGAACACTATGGCATTATAACCCCCCCATATTTAAATAATTGAATCCCATCCACTTACTTTCACAATAGTTTCAGACATGTGATTCCTGTGTTTAGTAATTATTCTTATAGAAATGTTATGTGTCCTTAAGCAGTTGTAATGACTGGAGAGAATGGCATTTAATACTAGAAAGTAATCATCCATTTGCATATAGGAAAGAGGTTTTGGTAATAATTTTTCTTCAGATATAAATATCAGAGAAAATTATTGCATCGTGGGGACTTTGTGTAACTTATCATCTCCAGAAAACTAAGAAAGTGCCTTCAAAAAACTCTCAGCTAACTGTGGGATGCACATCTGTGCATGCATCAGATTCTGTTGATGGAAGCTACTGGGCAAAACACTACTCTTGTAATGAGTTATCTGCATTCACTAATGACCAGAAGAATATTTTATCAGAAATTACTTTCTGATGTTGGAACCTTAGACACTTATGCTTAGATCAAACAACAATACTTAAACATATAAAAGATAATTTTTTCTTCTTTTATGTCAGATCTTTACTGGTGTCATGTACTCAGAACTTCCAACGGCTTCAGGAGGAGCCATTTTATGCCTCAGCACTCTCAAAAATGAGATTATGGAAAACTGACTTGAAAAATCTCATGCAAGCAATACTGACTGAAAAGCAACGGCATTTCAAAATCAAACATTTTGTTTAAGGTATCAGTCATTGTAAATGATGCAAACTTCTGTATTTAGTTTTTGGAGGCATTTGTACTTTACACAAAACAAATGTCATTACTAAATTAGGTAGTCTGAGCAATCATCCTTTTTAAAAGAATTAACCCTATGAACACTTGTTGGAAAGCCAGCCTGGAGCTTTTCCAACACATTCCTTTTATTTAATGAGCTATGGCTACACAGTACCTTACTGTCATTTGGGTATGTGGTTCCATCGTGATCAGTGAGCAACCCAAAGGACCCCTATTCATCAACAGGGCCATGGGTGTACTCTTTGTTCCTATATAAATGTGGTTCATCCATGTAAGGGGGACAAAAAGACTCTGTATATATGAAAATAAACGGAACATTCATTAAAACCAAAAGCTCTCTAAATAGAAGCAATTCTATTGAATTTAGTAGAACTGTTATGCCAGAATGCCATTATTCAAAACCACGTGGGAATTTTGTCTGTAAAATTCCCATTAATTTTGATGTGAAATTTTCTGGTGATGATTATTACTGTATTTCTTTTGTCCAAATGTTTCACCTAATTTTTTTAAAAGAAACCTTACTTACTCTTAAATATACTTCTCTGGCAACGTTGTAACATTAGCCCTCATTCAGCAAACGTTTAAGATAATTACAGACAACACAGATCATAAGAAGCCATGATAGGTACAGGACAACAACTTCTCTGCTCCAGCTGATTAGATATTTGAGAGCTCTGAAAGGGTGGTGGTGATGTTTTGAGGTAATGCCAAGACAACAGGTTTCACCCAAGGGTATAGTTCAGACTATGGTACAAGTAGCAGCTGCTACACCAACTTGCTTAAAGTCTTATTATGCCATCCCTCTACCTGCTAAACTGCAGAGGTTACAGCTCCACAACTCTGGGAAAGTGTCATAATAAAGAATGGTCAAAGAGGTAAAAAATGGGAGAAGTACAGATTATCTTTGCAGTTAAGGTCCAAATTAAAGTCCCTTTATTTTACTTTTAATTGGGAAAAAAACCCACAACAAAACAGTGTATGTTTAAATATTATTTTAAAATGTTATTATATATCTCTCTTGCTATTTAGAAGCAGGCATGTACCCTCACACATATGTATGCATGTGTATGGATATGTGCCCTTTTAAAAGCAAAGACATCCAGTCACGTGTCTGTGCAGCTCCTATGTTATTCAATTAGTCCCCAGGCTGTAAGGGTGATCTTGTCCTTTATGAATCTGAAAGTTAAAAGCCCACCCTAAGTTAAGCATGTGGGCTGGGTTTCTACTCACTCTTTATTTATTTCAAGACTCAGAGTCATAATTTGTCTCCGTGGTCACTGGTAATTTCTGGAGGACAGCTGATACCTCCTGCCTTCATCTCTCTCCAAGACTAGAAGAATCTCTCAGCACGTGCTCAAACATCTATATAATATATAGAGACAAGTACAAGGCTAACTTCAACTGGACTCATATTTTAGATGACTAAAATTAGTCAGGTGAATCCTGTCCATTTAGGTCCATTATCTCTATATAGCCACTTGGTGTTGGGCAGTAAATGCAGACTACAACAAATATTATCCTTGTAAGATCCCAGAACTTGTGAAGTTTTTGGTCTGAATTATTGTCTAAACTGGGTGTGAAGTTTAAATATTTGACTGAAGTTTTAATATTGTCTTCACCATTTGGCTGGAATTTTCAATAAAGGTACACAAGTAAATTTTTCAAAACCTCAGAAGCTCACTTCTGCTAAAAATATTGATTTGGTCTTCAGCACCTTCTTGTGAAGCAAAGGCAACTATTGTAAAAAATACCTTCATCTGAGAGAAAGATAATGAGAATAGATGCAATTGTCTTGACTCAGAGATTGAGCCCTTGATTTTAAATTGATAATTAGCTTTTTTTTTGGTTTTGAGAATGTTGTATTTCTGAAACAGCATAATTTTCATTATTTAAAAGTTTCAGTCTATGCTTGATATGATTATAGTAAAGCACAGTCTATACCAAAATTACCACCTGTGCAGAAAAGACTTATTATAAAAAAGATATGAAAAACCCCAATATATATTATTATTAATTTCATATTATCTTGGATATTAGGGTGTAAATAAGCCAGGTATGGTCATTCACTTCATATGTTCACACTTTTGGGAATAGATGAGATATTTAAGAACTCAATACTGTCTATTCAACAACTGCTGTCAAGGCCTTTTTATATTAAAGACTTCTATTGATGTACAATCTTTTTTCCTCCTTTTATTTCTCCACAAAAGAAAGAATCTTACAGTGATTGATTTTTTTGCACATGACTAAAAAAATCTTAGCTTGAAAACCTGGGCATATAATGAGTGACATTTATGTAAAATCTGTCTCTATTGCAAAACAGTAAAAGTTTTTCTGGCTTTTCACCTCCAATCTGGATCAAAGGCAAAGTAGAGACAAATTTGAATAAATGGCAGCTCTCATGCTATTTCTTCCCTAGAACAAGCAGATTATTTCCACCTGGCAACCCTTAGGAACAACAGTCCTGGTAGAGCAAACATATAGGAGATGGTCCTGCAGTAAGGCTTTTGAACCTGACAACTTACACTTCTTAAAAAAGATTAGTACTTGATCTTGTCCAAAGCAAATCATGGCAGCAGAGCCATGTGATTTTCATTAACTTTCCATTAGCAAACTTCTCAGTGCTTCTTTTTATTTCTATGTCTATTTTATTTATACTCTTCTACAACCAGTGGATAAGATGTCACAATTCCCACTTAAGTATTGTGTATAAGAATTATGTAAAATAAACTTTTCTTGAGGTCCAGAAGGCTTTTTGTCCTGCTGTACCATACCTGACAGCAACTGCTCTCTGGCTTCTAATTCTGAGCATTTATTAGAAATGCTTTTGCATCAACTGGCAAGGTGACAATAGAACAGTCCTAGCTACAATAGAAGGAAATGTTCTTTTCAAAAGTATTATGCAAAAATAAAAAGGGAAAAAGCATTAAAATAAAGCACTTAAAAATATGCTACAAAGTCCTTGATGTGTCTTTCCATCATCTCAAGATGATATAATTATCAAAACCCAAAAAAATATATATTCCTAGGCAGATCACTACAACTTCTTAGGACTTGTCTAATGTGTTTATGTATGTTTCATAACCCTTTTCCTGTCTGTTGCATGAGTTCATCTGCACTGATTTTCACACTGAACCTGAAAATAGCTGCCTTGGTTATTCCCATTACACTTCCTTGCCTAAACTGGTAGGCACAAATGCGTAAATCAAATATACAAGTACAGGATAATTCTCTCTTTTGAATCTTATATTGCTTTTTATAAAAAGATACAACTGACTTTCAGAGACAACATGCTATTACTCTAAAGCTTCATATCACAGTAGAGTTGAAGGGGACAACTACAGTCATTTTTTTGATAGGGAGCTCCCTTCTGAGTTATCCCTATCAGCAAAGATCATAATGCTCTGGTTTCCCCAACTCCAGACAGTCAGAAATCATGGGTTAAGTCCATTCTGAACACATTAAAAATAATACTCAAAAAATGCCAACAGCACATTTTTTTTTGTTTTTCCTCTTGGGTTTTGAGGCTGCAGGTGTTGCTCATAGCATGCTTTCCAAGTATTTTTTTTTTTTCATGGAAGAATACTTTTTTTAGTTTTTAAAAAAGAGGAACTATGTTTTCGCTCCTCATCTTCAAGAGATGACATCTTAGAAAATGCCTTAATGAAATGAAGGCCTCAGAAACATTACAGGAGCTAGGAATACATATATTTGAAAATCGTGAAAGACTTAATGTTTTATTTCTATACTTAAAAAAACCCATGGCACCAAGAAAATTGTGCAAAATTTAAATAATTAAAATTAAATATTGCTAGCTGATCTTTAAAAGGAATTGTACAAACATTCAAAGTGCCAATGTTTGACTTTTCAATTTAATAAAAGCAGTAAGAAATATGTTTTTCATTTCACTGCCTCTCGCTATTCATACAGTCTAATTCTCACTCTACCAGTAGCTCATTTCTTCAATTACAGGATGTACCTTCATTATACTTGATATATTATATTAAACAGTAAGTGTCTTATGCTAACATACAGAAACTTGTGGTTGCCAGGCATCATCTTTAAAGGAAAAAAAAACTTTTAATTAAACAGTTGTCTTCAATATGAATAGTTGTCATAAGCTACTGCAATTACCCAAGGGGTAATGTTTCCAAAGCTCATTATGGAATTATTCAATATGAAATCTCACACCAGCATTTACTGAGTAGAACATAGAATACATAAATACAGCCAAATTGCCAAGTAGAGAGCTCTCTAGTGTGGCCCCAAATAAATGAATTCTCTAACAGAACCAAAGAAACTTTGGGCAGTTTCTACAGTTTCCCACTGTATTCTGTGCAGAAATGAGACAATAACATATATAATTTGTATTATCTGCTCTTATCACTGTAATACTCATCTTTTGCCCACTAATACTTATCCCAATATTAGATCTTCCTCAAAATTCCAACTACTTTTAGTTATGACTAATGTTGTAAATTTTTCTCAGATTACAGTAAAAACAAGGATAATTATTTGATATCAATAAGGAAAATTTGCTTATTCATGAATCATAAAAAAAAAAATAAATCAAACTTTGCCCAGGAATTTTAATAAATGCACAGACATTCTTTATTCTCTTTTAAATTTGTGTTTCTTTAGGAAGACTTTCCTATTTGTTCTGTGTCATCATAACAGGTTTGTCTGCCACATATGCTCCTGAACTTCTAATAACTTTTGAGTCTGTTAACTGATTTCAGACTAGTTATATTCAGAAGTGGAGTTTTCATAAAGAATTCCTAAATACATAATTCAAATCTGGTTGAGTAGAGGAGTATGTGTCCTAATGAAAGCAAAATTGCCATATGAACTTATATCTGATTTGGTACCAAAGATTTAAACCAGGGCAGCACCCTTAGAAGTCTCCTGCTGCATGGAAGATTCAGTCAAATTTGTCTCCTTCTTGATATCAGATTCAATTAAAGACGATAATAATGAGCACTTTTGGCAGCCTTCAAGTGAGGCTCAGACGGTGAACTATCTTACTCCCTACTCCTTGATGATATGACACAGTTTGGAAACAGCTGTCTGTTTCCTTCTCAGACTACAGCATTTCTGCAGGGAAAACTATGCTGCTCATCTCATATTAACCTCTGGTGGAGCCAAGCATGTGCAGCAAACTCCAAAGATTCACTCTGGGTTAGATGGAACTGTTTGTAGCAGTTTGTAAGGAACTTGTAGAAAAAAGCTTGGATAAAGCACCTGGAGAAAGCCTCAAGGTGCTCAGAGATCCACTAGAATGTCCTTGTAAATGAGGAATAGAGAGTCTGTTTTACTTAGAAGCACACAGGCCTTTTGTGTCATGACCCAGCACATATGAAACATGGTGACAAGGAGGAAAGTTAGTGAAAATGACAAGAGAAGCAAGTATGTTTAGCAGCAAAACAAAACTGCACTTCAGAGTCTAAGTAGGTGAGTCATATGATGGGAAATAAGATAATTAACAGAAACCAAGCCCAAAACGGGGACAGTGGAAAAACTATTTGAATTCTGTCACCTCAAACTGAAATGATGTTTGTGGTGGTTGTTTTTCAGGAAGAAAAGAGCAATATACGTGATAGTGTTGAGAAAATTGTTATTATACGTAATTTTGCAAGCGATAAAAATTTCCTAATTTTTGGCAAGGCTATTTTAAGGAATTTGTACCTCCAGGTTTTGAGGGAACTTGGTCAGACAAACAAATTTAAAACTTGATTATTATCTACAAATAACAGTTGTGAGTACAGCATTCAGAAAAAATGAAAGAATAAAAGTGGATGTTCACATTTCTCCATTAAGGAAAAAGATGAAAAGAGTGAAAAAGTTTTAAATAGTTATTTGGTGATGAATGCATTGAAAGAATAAGAGATGAAAGGTAAAAAAGTGGGTTTGAATGAAGAGCAGTTTTGAGAGAAGAATCAGTCATGCTATAGCAAGCATTAAAAAAAAAATCACTAAGCACCGATACCTCTTAAGTTTTGAAAGATAAGTTTGGAAAGTCCTTACCTGAAAAAATAACTTAGTTTGACAAAATTTGAGTAAGTATGAAAGAGGACAAAGGGGGATAAAAAGTAGGTTGAAATTCCAGGTAATTCATGGAAATCATTAGACTACCAATTCATTAGCAGAGGTACTTATGTCTCACCAGGCATGGTCCTTTGTGCTTAAGAGCTGGCAACAATAGTAATATAGTAGGTTCTTAAAGTATTTTTGTTTTCTGTGGAATTCTTTACATGACAAGAACAACTGAAGTGACAGTTTAATGATTGAAAGAGTATGCTCGTTTTTTCTCTAGATATAGAGAAATGCCATTTACTAAATAGCAGAACAGAAATGTCAACTGAAAGTAATGTAGCAAAGTCAGCAACAAGTTCCTGGCTTGGAATCACACCTCTTATTAAACATATTATTTTGTATATATCATGCACACATAGATAAACATTTTAAAAGTTTAACTAGCTTTGTGTTTTCAAACACCGGTTGAAAAAGCTACTTCTGGAGGATGAGGTTGTAAGGTAGTCCTTGTATTTGATAATTTTTTTTTCAAAGTAGAAGGACCTTGAAACTTCCACAGTTCTGCAGTTTACGGGTTTGTAAAATAGCAGTTGCCAGTGGCCTAGTTCATCCCGCTTTATTTACCCAATAATACATCTTTTTTATTTCTCTACAAATTAAATTAGAATTCATAATTCTATATCTGAATTAGCTTCCCACAGATAGCCTTATTATTACAAGTGCAGTTGTAATAATGCAGTTGAACAATTTAATCTATAAATTGGTAGAAAGTACTCTGTGTGTTTCTGGTAGTGAACAGAACCTTATACATTTTTGCATATCTGCCATTACTGTACATTAAGCATGTAATAATGCACTAAATAGGAGTGTTAGCAGAAGACCTGAAAATGAATTTGGGAGAATTAAGACAGAAGAGAAAGAAATAACTCTTTTGTGAAAAAACAGGACTGTGCTGATGTGTTAGTATATGTGGAAATATATTCTAACGAATACCAAGATTTCAAAGAAAAACTGCTGCCAGAAGTGTTGAAAGACTGCCTTATTGTGGCACATTGTGCCTACCCTGCAGGCAATTCTGAGTGATGTGGCAGATATTAGGCTTTATTTATAGGTAGGCAGACAGACTAATAGGTCTGTATTTAAAGCCATTCTTTCAGAACAGAAATTATTAAAATGGTTACTGCTTTTTTCTCTCTCTCAGTGTATTCCTAACTGTCAGGGAAGAGCTGGGCAAAAGAAGGCTGTTCTAGAGCTGGGGGGCTGGCAGGGCAGGCGATGCCACCAGCAAGGGTGCACCTGCACGTGGTGAGCAGGGCAGGAATGGTGGCAGCTCCAGCCCGGCTGAGATCCTTGCAGCTCTTTTTCCCAGGAGGTGATGCAGGGCTGCTTGGAGGCACCACCTCAGGGCATGGGCAACCAACATCCTTGGCACTGGAGGAGACTGCAGAGCCTGCTGAGGTGTTCAGAATCCTGACACAGGCAACCTCTTTCTCTTGTCTTTCCTCATTTCTCAGTCTTTGAGTTTTCACAATGCAGTTTTCTTTCTCTTATGTATAATTTTATCTTGAGGAACCTCTGTTTTTGGCTTAAAGAAAAATGTGTATTTTAGGAATGGTCTTTTTACTTGTCAATGCTATGTTCCTCAGGCATTTCCATCATCTATACTGGTAATCTTGGGTTAAAAAAATTTGCTTTGGAATATTCTATTTTAAAACTTAAAATGTCTTGTAAACATGAGTATCAGGTATTTTTATTTCATTATGCTTTTGTGAATAAATAAAAAAGCTTGTGACTGGGCCTGAGACCTGAGTTATTCAAAGTCAGAGGAATTTTCAGTCCTAATTATATTTTTGAATTCTCTGATATTTTTTGTGCATGTAATAGGATTGTGCTTGAAATAGGATTGATAAGGATGGAACAAATTTATGATCCTCATATATCCATATGTATTGCTCTGTTAAGAACAGAAACCTGGATGTTACTTGCTAGTTCATAAATCTGTCAATGCTAAGTGGCTATATTGGAAACAGGGATTACACAATGCCACTTTGATCATATCAAGATTTTGTTTTTCTGAACAAAATTATTGTCAGTCTTTATTATCAGAAAGTCTGTATATTTAAGTGTCTTTACCTAAAATCACTCATGCCATTTGGACGGGGATATTCCAAACAACTAAAAACTCATTCAGTGATATCTGTAATCATTCTTGCAAAATATATTTTCTTGTAACATCACTAATTTTTGCTCTTTTTCCACCACAGATCATTAAAGGTGAATTTATTAATGTCTGAGTAGTTTTATCAAATGTTTATTTAACACAACACAAGCAGTTTAAATTAATGTCTCTGGCTTATGATGGTAACAAATGTCTCAAGGCTTTCTAAAATACAATTTGTAACAGAGTCCAAAGAGAGCAGCATAAAAATCAGTCGGTCAAAACACATACAAATGCCACAAAAATATAATTTTTTTTCAGGTAAATGAGTCACTGAGTTCACCCACTTCGAATTTTTCTGCCTTGTTTAAGTTGTAGCAATAAAATCTGGGAAACAGCTAGTTTTTCAGGAACTTGAAGTCATCATTCATCTGTAAATCTGACAGTCCACTGGCGGGAAGGTTGAGTGTGGAACATTTAATTGTAACCATATCACTACCTGTGACATTAAAAGTTATTTTAAGGTCATTAAAGTCTTTTCCTGATGGCAGTCTAATATGCTTCCCCTCTGCTCTCTAGGAATAGTTGGTTTTAATTTTAGACTATTTTTTTTCAATTAGGCTGCAGAAAAAATAGGACAGCACACAACAGAAACATTTCTTTTTTGGGACAGTTCTCTCAGTATATTTGAAGATAGCAGTGGCTGAGGGACCTGAAGTTACTTCTGTTACACAATCTCAACCTCAATTTCCTAACTCCTGCATCTAGTGCTTTTTATTTGCTCTTTATTTAATACTCAGAAGTCAGCATGAACGTCATGTGTCTGTGTAAAAGATTTATACTCTTAGTTAAATAGACTGCTTCTTAAAGTGCAATAATTGTGAAACCACATCACTCTACCTCCAAATAGTTAAAAGAGCCATAAGCTAAGCAGAAAAAGATATGTTATTTTAGACTAGATATAAATGTTAATTAAGAACTTTCACATGCTGAAGTTGAGAGGAAATATCTTCATGTCCTATCTCTCTGAATAGGAGCAATTACCCTGACAGATATTTGAAAACTTTACACAGAAACAATATTGCACTAGCTAGAAAAATGTTAATAACTGTCTCCATTTCCTGCCCAGGTATTAAGAGTTATTATATAGAGACTTCAATGGCCTATTGCCAAGAAGTACTGAAAATTCAATCTCAATATGTACAAAATTACAAACACAATGCATGCCAAATAAGTTATGCAAGTTGTTGTCTGGCTAAATTTCTCATAACCTAAACTGATTCTGTCCCAAGTTGCTTTCCAAAAGGATGTGATCTAGGGTGCAAACTTGATTTTCTGCTTGTGATAGATGGCAGTCATTTACCTATTACTTTTATTACTATTAATTAAGTCTTTTGAAGTTTATGGCTTAAAATATCCTTGTTCTTGCTTTTAGATCTATATTACTTCAACTCAAGGTTAAAAGGAAAAAATGAATCTTCTATTCCACTCTAATTCTAACAACAATTTTCCAGATTGATGGAGATATTGATTTTACCACAGCCATTTGAAGGTAGCATATATATATATAAACACATATATGCACACACACATTCACGCATACATTCATATATCCACACACTAGAATACATCCATTTGCATACAGCTATACACACACAGAGATGGGAAGATTTTTCAAAGTAAAGAGCCTGGCTTTGTATTCACTTTCTACTAAGATCTGTAAAACTTCTGAAATCCAGTTCGTACCTTTGAAAAATCTTCTACAAACAGATTATTTTCAGAGTTAATATTCAACAGATTAACCCTTTAGGCTTGTTGATAGAAAGAAGACGGGATTAGCTTCTACTTTGCCATTTATGTTACAAAACTCTTACACCTTATTGGAAAAAAACCATATTGTATTCCATTTGTTGTATCTTGTGTTTTCTACAGGTAACAATATTGTCTACATGACTGAGGTTCATGTTATTTAGCTTCCCATAAGCTTTCCCTAATTGCAGTAGCACATATTAAAACATTTAATAAAAGATAATTCAGGACAAAAATATGACAGTTATGTTACAGCTACCTTACCATATTTTAGCAGAAGAGAGGAGGGGAAGGGAATTACTCCTAATTAATTAATACTGTACTATAAGAATACAGAGTAAATTATAGGAGTAGATCAGAATGTTTGTTTTGACAGCCATCTCTTTATTACTGTTTTTCAATAGTAAATCACTCACCATTACATTTTATAATGAAAACATGATATCATTTGCAGTTATTTTGTGAGGACTGTGGAAATGTTGAACAACAAAATATCTTTGCCAAAACACCTTAGTTTTCAGCTGAAAGTTAGGCAATTTTATTTTTCTGAAAAGGTGACAGTTCTTTTCTGATGGCTTTAACTACTAGTCTCCACTTGATGTTGAAACATTGACATCTTTTTTTCCCCTAAGACAATGTTCCTCAGTTGCCCAAGGTCCAAATGGCTCCTGTCTATCCCACAGGCTGTTCTCACAGTATTTTTCAGTCTCTTTGTATGTACATGGCACTGTCCATTTATACAAAACCTCTAATTACTTCATGCCCCTTGACTGTTTCTGCCATTAATCCTCCCTTAGGTTCCATTTTTTCAATCTTTTAGAATTCTTCCATAAACTACAAAACTACAAAAACTATTGTTTTTGTATCTCTCCTCCTTACTTCTTCTGCCATCTTTTCTATTCCTTCTCTAAAACTGAACCGAGTTCTGATTCCCTTGTAGACAGACTCCTGTCCCTCTCCTGCTTCTCACTTTTGCACAGAAACCTGTTATTGCCTCCAGCCTACCACTGTCATGATTTAGCCAATTTTGATACCTCAGTTCTTCTTACTGTGTCCTTCATTTCACACAAGTACAAAATGTCTTGGTCCCTCCACCTCTTGGCTTTTGATTTTTGACCTGAATTTCCTCATCTGACACTGAATCTGCACTTGTTTTCTCTTATGGAAAGTAGTATTTTTGTTATACTGCTTTCTTTATTGCGTTTTCTTCGTGTAGCCTCCAATTTCTTTCCTTAATTATTTCTCCTGTTGAAGAACACCTGAGTCCTTTAATTTCCTTTATTCCAAGTTTGTGTTAACTAGGCCAGACTAATCTTACCTAATTTTAGCTATCTAAAAGCTAGGATTCAGCCTGAGCTCCTCATCCTACATTTTTACTTCTGAAGTTAAGAAAGAAAGGCAGTTTGAGAGACCAAATCATGATGCTTTCGTATCTGAGGATGGGAAGATATAGTCTGTAGTGGTGATTACTTTTCTATAATGATTATCAGAGGAATTTGCACAAATAGATTTTATTACACAATTATTTTTAAATGGTTAAAATTAATCCTCCCCTTACATATTCTACTGTCATTTCAATCCCTAACATTTCCCTTTATGATCTCAGACATATTCCACAGAGGTCTGTATAAACGAATATTTTCAATTTCTAAATTATTATATTAATTTCAAATTTAAATAAATTAATATTGTTTCTCAAAAGTAAAACTTTTTCTGACAATATACTTGATTATCTATTTATTTTTAAAATTTTAATATTGTTGAAAATACCTTCTTGTTATATTACCTTTGGCTTTTCACTTTTGTTATTGGACTGATGAGCAGGATAGTTAAAAGGTGTGTCTGTCCCATAATGAGGATAGTTTTAATTTAGATTTGAATATGGAGTTGCTAGATGGGAATGAAATATGTCCACTATTAATGTAAGAGGGTTGTAAGAACTTACAGTGCTTCAAACTTGAGGAAAAATATAATGAATGGCACCTAGTCATTCTAGACACGACAAAAACTAAATAAATGAAACCAATAAACAAATAGTGATAGTGATTCAAAATCGCTAAAGTAGGAAGAAAAATAAGGAAAAAGTTGTAATAAAGCCAGAAGACTTATGACAGTTTTTAATAAACTCTGGGGAATTGCAAACTAATATTCCCCTCAGAGAAAGTCCAAAGGAAAAACATGTAGAGGAATGCTGACAATCTATTAAGGAGATAATATTAAGCCTAATTCCCAGCTATATTTTAGGAACTGGATTGAGCAGTTCCAGGGTTGAAGATGGGTATTTTTCAGATCTTGGGAGGGCATGACTGAGTGTCCAGAAGATAAAGAAAACAGATCCATATTTTCTTTTTAAGGATGAGCTGGGAAAAATTATACAGTCAGCTAAACTGTAATTCATGGAAAGTGCTGTGGCAAATAATTAAGTAAACTGTGTATAAACTAATAGAATGTGTAAGCAGACAGAATCTAAAAGGGAGATGGTGAACTTCCAATATGCATTTGTCAAAAATGTTACACTCACTGTTTTAATAAGGAGAGGTACTAGCTTTGACTTACTGCAATCTGTTACTGCACAGATATTATGTACAGTGTCCAAAACACACTATATACATCTGCCATTGGACAATATGGCATATTAACACGGGACAAACTAATAGTGACAATGTATTTATACATGTGAATTAATGAACTCTGCGTTTTCTAATATTTACTGATCTACTTCTCAATATTATCAGCAAACCTGACACTATGGAGCATCTGATTATCTAAATCAATTGCCTGTTAATAGATGAGAAGAAATAGGACTTTTTTTCCCCCCAGTACTATATGCTCCCAAAAAAATTACCAAATACATTGACAAAATCAGAGAGAGAAAGCTTATTGAACTAATTTATTTGAGAAAGAAGTAACTGTTCTCAGAGTTGTGTTTCCCACATTTTATGAGCAAAAGCACTTGGAGTAGATAAATGTGTAGACCTTTGAATGCAGGAAAAGCATGTGCATGGAAATTCCTTGCCTGTTAATGCAAGAAGTTAAGCATTTTGACTGTACTCCACTGAAAGAAAACTGGAAGAGACACACATTTATAGTAGTACAGCAGAACAATTGAAAAGAAATAATATATATAGTGTAATAAAAGCTTACATTACTGCCAAGAAGTAAGTGTTCATGCCAAAAATGTTCCAGAGCACAGCTGCCAAATAAAAGCTGAGAGCATTATGAAACACACTAAATCTATACATAGAGGGGGCTTAGAGAAGAAAAAAAGTTTATTTATTCTTAGTATTCAAGTATATCAAATCATTATGGCTATTTTATGCACAATAAGCAAGGCTCTGAGCATGCTGGCAAGCATTCAAGGAAGCATCATGTTGCTTAAAAAGCATGCTGGTCTTTAAATTCAGGAGAAAGGCTCGAGGAAAGATGTTTGAGTGTTTAAGATGAGCTAAAACTCCAAAATGACACAAAAAATTCCATGTGTTGTTGGACATGGCTTAATAATACTCCTGGCAATGCTGAGCTGTCTCAGGTCCTCATGAAGGTGATTTGAAAGGTGCAGAGCAGGCGTCCTGGGATCTGTCTTGAAAGAGATGAAAAGCTGATTGCCATTGCTGCTATGTGGCTTTCAAATGAGAACCTCCACGAGGAAGGCAGAGGCTCCTAGGAACTACTCCTAGTCTGCTTTTTCCAGAACAATACCCTAATCAATAACTTTCCTCTTGAAGTTAGTCCTTTGAAGGGTCAAAAAAAATCAAGACTGAGAGATCCAGGTGAGGACCTGGAAACTGAAGGTCACTGACAAGGTACAATGATGGGAGATGGCACTGCCATCTTCTGAGAAGAGTCCCAAGGGCTGGGACCTCCTTCTGAGTCGAGAAGTCTGAGGCATGACAGCCTGAGGTTTAAAATTCCTCAAGGCAGTGGGTAAAGTGAAGGCAGAACTGTTATTTACCAAATCTTACAATACTGGAACCAGAGAGCATTCAATGGCACTAGGAGGAGGTGAGCTTAAAATAGCTAGAAGAAAGTACTTTACACAGCAGGTATCAAACTTTTAGAACTCACTGCCACATGAGGGTTTTTATTTTCATCTATGGAAAAGCATTTCAGACACATTCTCCTCCTTATTCCTTCTCGTGGTCTGGTGAAAGCATCTCAGGGCTTAGATTGCTTGTGATACGTGATGCAGGAGCCTAAACTCTGTCTGATTGCTGCACAGCATCTTCAGCTCTCACCTTGGCATTATGAATTCAGCACCTAGGAGTGTGCTCTTAACTTTGGAGCACTACAACATGACCTGTCACAGTGTCTCACAGTTTTTGTTCAGTATCTGCCCTTTTGCCTGTGAAGACAGATAAGCAGACACATTAATTTCTCTTCCAAGTTTAATTTATGTAGCATTTCCAAGCTTCCTGTGAAGTAAGATGGATCGTATACAGTCACAACACATGGGAAAGAGCAGTAAATCATAAACATGTGTGATAGGTTACTTAATACAGATGTCAGGAGAGAGAAATAACTAGAAAATGTGATTTTCAATCTTATAATTTTATAAATGGTATTCTCAGATTATGGCAAGACTGAGTGGAGACCGCTACCATAAAAAAAGAATGAGCTGAGTTTAATGCCTGCTGCTTTTTATGGCATGCAAAGTTTATGGTTGATTTTCTTAATTACTTCTTCCTTTATCACAATATAGATTAAATATAGATTAAAGAGGGAATATGGCTTCACTTTTTTTTTTTTTTTTTTTTTTTGCCTGCAAGGAGGAGAGGAAATGTGACATCTGAACTAATTTTTATTTGTTTTAACAAGACAATTTTCCTTACACTTTTTCTTATTTAATCATTGTTCTCACAATTTCAATTATGATTTTAAACTGTTATTATGATTTTGGAATTAAGGTTAATAATAAACATCACAATAAAAAAAGTTATAATGGTGGTGTCACCATATCTTAAATTCCAATTGCAATTTTAGTCAGCCCTTTGACAAAATATATATTGATAGAGAAAGGGCAAAGAAAGGACTCAGGTATTTTGCAGAATAAAGAAATAAGTAAATAATAATGAAAATAATATGATTAAAATCAGTAGTTCTTTCTTCTGCACAGCTCTGGCTGTAACATGGTGCTGGCTCACTTCATTTCCAGCTGCTAGATTTCACTAAAAGAAGCTAAAAATAAATTCAATACTTTCCTAAAATGACTTTCCAAAGTAAGCAAGTGCTGCAGTTGCCATAGGGACGTTATAACATCACAAATGGCAAGCAGTTCACATAGTGGTAAATAAGCACACTGGTGGGTAAGTTGTCCATTTGAGCATGTCTCAGAGAAGAGATTACTCAGACAGTAGTTTTTGAGGGAGGAGATTTAAAAAAACCCAAAAAACTAAACAAAAAGATCAGCATTGATTTAGTCTGTGGCAGTGCAAATCCCTGAATGCAGGAATTCACAGGTTGTAGGCATCAAGGAAGATGCAAAACACTGCCTGTGATAAGTGCTGTTGCAGCTAAGCCACAGGACCTACATTCTGCCTTGAAAAGAGAGGAAAATGTTGAAAATGTCTTTAAATTCTGTGAAAACAAAAACATCATCAAGTTCTTGCATTTACCATTTGTTCAGTGAGCCTGGAGCTGTCCAGCTTGTCCTTATTTTGCCTTCTCTTTTGTAATGCATTATGAATGCATTACATTCTGAATTCTGGTAGTGCATTTACTGCCTCATACTATCCATTTATTCTGAAAGTCAATACAAACAAACACAATGATGCCTAACAAACAAATAGACTTCCTTTCCAAGGTTTCTTTATAATGTTCTACATCATAAAATTTCAAAGGTCAGATGTTATAAATAAACAGTGACTTCATTGAAGTTGATACTACTGTCCTGATTTACAGCAAGTAGTAGTCTAGTCCCAGAAACTCAAGCTTTTCATTCTGTGTTCAACCCAGAATAGAAATCAAATGGCTGGCTAATAAATACCATGGAAAGAAGAGAAAACTCACACAAATCCTACAAAGAATCAATTTAGAGAAAAACTAGAAAACCCAGATTGCCTGTAGATAAAATAAAATTCACTGGGAATCTGCAACAAGATAATTTAAATATAAAATATTGTGATAATTTCTACCCTTTATAAAAATGATTTAATTTTTTTTTTTCTTTTTGCATGTGCCTTTAGTGCATCAGCTCTTTCTCATTTGCTGGATTGGCCTCTCACAACATTGCTATGACTCCCTCTGCATTGGAACTTGTACTCAACTCATTTGTTTTCTCAGGCAAATCATTGAGTGTAGCTGTTACCCTGAGATGTGCCCCATTCACTCTGCAGAATATGTATAGCTCCAGAGTGAGCAGTGGAACCAAGGCTGGTCAAAGCTGTAGACCAGTAAACATTCCCTCTCTTTACCCATCCCTGTCTGGGCTTTAACCTACACTACACTGCATTTATGGCATTTTACAAAATTAGGCTCAAAGTAAAGGGTGAGTGTTTGAACATAACATCTACATCCCAAAGAAGCCCCTTATGAGCAGATCATATCAGGTTTCATGTTAGCACCAGTGTCAGGGGAGAATTAAGTTTGAAAAATCATCCACCATCTTCCCTGATCTGTCTCAATGAAACCAACATTATTTGGGATTAGGTGGCTGATTAAGTACAGCAGCTGCAAACAAGCCCTCCAGAATGTGAATCACAGTGTGAAAGGTAACCATGCTAACCTGAAAATATGAGCTTTTTCCTCAGCCTTTCAGTGTCCACTGTTCAGAGCCTGGTGGTTAGGAGACAGAGAGTCTAAGTGAGTGGTCCTCTAAATGGTAGGTGGTCATTACTATCAGGGCTGCTAGAACCTCACAGACTAGTCTGGATTTGGAGTGAGACACAAGTAATTTCTCCAGCTGTGTATAAAGAAAATTTGTGTACTGCACTAGGCACCTGAATTCCCTTTATAGCCAACAGGAGAAGTAACTTAAGATAGACTGAACTAATCTTATTATTTTAAGACGTATTCAAGCATGAAACAAATAAGGTGAACTGTGGTCTATGTATGCTTATTTTTGTCTTTTTGACATAAACATAGAATGAACAGCTCAGAAGGTTATATTTGAATCACAGGTGTTTAAATTTGGGCAGACAAAAATCACCTTGGTTGCTCATATGGTCCTTGTGAGCAGTTAGGATTCACTCTGAGCTCTGCTGGCCTGCAGATACCGTGCTCCTTTCTAGAAGGGAATGCCAGGAGTTGCCCTAGAAGGATCTCAGAAGTTTTGCAGACAACCACTGTTGACAAAGGCATATGTGGAAATTGGAGAAAAAGTATGGTATCATGCACTTAAAGAGCACATGTACTGGATAAACAGAAAAAGCTGTTGATCAGCTCTGGGAGTACCATCAGCACTGCACTGCTCCAAGCTTTGCTGTGGAGGAAGCAGGCATTGTAGTGCACAAACAGGAAAGGGGCAGACCCACAGGTGTGTATGGGAATCCCTTCATCAGGGCCTAGTGCCCTGTGTGTTACCTCTTGCTCTCTTTTTTGTGTCTCTGTGTGTCCTTCTCTCTGTCTCACCCAATGAGAGGCACCACATCTTGTGCTCCTACAGTGACTCTCCTGAGAGGTGCCAGTATGTTTCTCCATGAATAATTTAGCCTTTTGTAACACATGGGAATAGCATGAATAGAAGAGCTCGAGAACGTTTTCCTCTGGAACAACACATGGCATAGTCCTATCAGGTATTGAAAGGTGGGATTTGAAGAAAAAAGTGAATTGAATACTTTCCTCCCACCCCCTCTATTCTGAGCAGTGAGCTATTGCTCAAAAGCATTAGTCCTCCTTTCTTCCCATACTTTATTTTGTGGGGTTTTTTTGTTTCGTTTCATCACAAGTGGCTGAAAAAGAAATGTGCTGGAAATGGCAGGAACAGTTGGCTTCAATGTTTCTGAACTATTTCTTTCAACCCAATATGAAATCTATACAAAAAGGGTTCTGTAAGTTTTGCTTTTGGTTAAAATGATAAGAATATACTGACCTAAATGTACAGTGACTGTTGGTTGTCCTAGAAGTGAGGTCTTCAATGTAAAAGGTACTTGGACTTGGCTGTCCTGTCCCTCTAACAGTCTGGTATGATGGACAAAGGAGAAATATGATGCAATCTTTAAACTGAAGGTAAAAGTCATTTTTGGAGCATTGAAGAAGACCCCAGAGTGGACAGAAAAGGGGAATGGACACTTGTATAGATGTTAATGTTTTGAAAAGCCAGAAAGTATATTGCAGTGAGTGGTCCAAAGAGTCTCATGAAAGTATGTGAAGCTCTTTCTGAGGCTGGATCCATTGAACGATATTTGTAAATAACAGTAATCTGAAAGACAAAGCATGTTCAGCTGCAATATTTCATTACACTTTTGTGTATACATACATAGAGATCTTATATATGCATAGCTACATGCAGAGTTAGTTATATGGACAGTTTCACACTAACAAGGACTAGGAAATTTTGTTTTATGTCATGCATGTATATAAATGTACACAAACACATATATAAACTAATACCTATATCCATAAAAGAACTCTGTTTCCTGGTTCAGACCAAATACACTAAATGTATGTGAAAGCATGTATAAGTAGTGCAGTCTGATTGTATGTATATTATAGAGGACTTTGTAATGTTTTTTTTTGTTAATGGTGTTTAAAGGGCACTGATTTGAAGGTTATGATTCAGACTAGCCTTTTATATAACAAGATAGAGAAGGGAGGAGTAAAGAGACACCTTGGTAAGATGTTTTCCCAAATATCTCTAACAGCTGAGGCTGAATCTTCTCCCCTCTGGGAAGCAGTGGTGCTGTCACCCCTACAGCTTTTGCTGACAGAGATACTTTTGTTTCCATTTCGTTGGCATCAAATGCAAGATGGTGATCAGGCAGGGATAAAAATTTAAACACTAAATCAATGTTTTATTTTGTTTGTGTTAGTTGTTTGCAAGTAAATAGATAACTGAGTAGAAACACAGTTAATCAGTTGAATATGCATGGGAGCAAACCTCATTTTAGACTATTTTCCAGTACTGTGTATATGAAGGTATGAGAGTGATACTCAAGTGTCATCGAGGCAATAGTCCACCAATACTAGGTTACACACCCTAATAGCAGTACTAAAAGAAAAACTCCTTTAAAATGGTGGAAATGTGTCTGTTGGGATATTGGAATCAGAGCAGGTTGTCCAAGATGTGCAAGTGGAGGGGATAACCAGTCCTGCTGACATTATGCCCCTGAATCCTAATTCAGCCTCTAGCTATAAAGTTCACTCAACTTTCTCCCTGTTACTGAAGAGGCTGCTGGACAGGACAAACTGCCAATGTCTGCCCCATATTGACTCTTTCTACTACTAGATTTACTGATATGACAGTGAACATTTGAAACTATTCTACACCAGATGGACAAGGACAATCCTAATCCCTTCCCCTGCCAGAGCACTTCAGAGAATTGGCTGTCAAAACTTTCCCAATCTGAAATATTATTAAAAGGATTCCACGTTTTCATAAAGACCTTTGCCTGCCCTCTTGGAGGTTTTTTTTCTCTTTCTCTGCCTCTTGTGCAACACTTCTTCAAAAGAATGAAATATTAAATCCTTGCCATATATATGGAAGCTGACAGCTATACTGAGCCAGCAGTACTTGTCAGATATACTTTATGGCGGCTTTCCTACAGAGGAGACTCTGTGCTGGCAGGCACACAGTGCCAGCTTCTAACAGCATAGGCTATGCCAGCTTCTGCAGCTTCTGACTGGGCCAGTTCTGGAATTATAGAAAGTAAGGCCAGACACAACATTGTAAGTCAAAGATGAAGAGAACAGCTGTTTCTGAACCATCCCTGAAAGATGACCATCTTACTGCTTCCTGACACCTAACAGTCATAGTAATTTCATGGTCCCAGAGCAAACTATTCTAGTAAATAACCGCCAGAGAGTTCTATATCTCTTTTATAATGTCTAATATAGGTCTTCTTAGCTGCAGTTTTTGCTTATTCCCTCTAGTTCTTCTCCCAGAGAACAAAGAGTGCAGTTTATATTCTTTTTCTTTGACAGTTAAATTTAAAATATGTGAAGACCATTGGCCCATTTTCATCCCACAACTCAGTCATCTCTTTTAAAGCAAAAAGAACATAAATCCCTTGATCCTTCTGTATGGTTCTTATTCTTTTGATTGCAGTTCATTCCAATTGCACACCTCTGAACTTTTTATGGGAGTTGAAGTTAAGACAACTTTTAAATAATATGAACGAATGACTTCTATAATCACAGAATCTAAAATGTAAGTGTGAGGCTGAACTGCTATTTCTTTCCAGAGATGTAAAATAGCCTTTTCTTTTCTATTTTTCTATTACATCTTTTACCTCTGTTAACCTGAGACAATTGTTGAGGTGCTTTGAAGGCAGTACCATCTCAGGTTCTATTTTGCTCGTATTTGTCATACATGCAATTATAGAAATGCATCTAAAAATAGGTATCTACCAAACTCTCTGCAATGAAGGTATGACCTTATTACACTGGGAAGGAAAGAACACACATGATCCCTTAATCTAGCAATAGATATTGACATCTCATTGATGCTGTTTTACACAGAGGAAATGCATTTCTCTGTGTTTAAAAAGATCAGTGTGAAAAACATTTGTATAATTCAGAGGTTGTTTGAGGACCCTTATTTGCCTGATCTGGTGCTGAAAGTCTATGGCAAGTCAATGGTCTTGCAGTTCCTTAAGGTGACACTTCCTGAGCCAATTTCAGTTGATTGAGTGGTGGCAATTGGAGCAGTGGTTGAAAAGGCACAAACCACCCCAATTTCTTCAGCTGAAGGACCACACATGGCTGCAGTACACCCTGGAAGTGGCAGACAGGAGACAGTGTTTGGATCCACCCTGACAGACTTTGCAGGTGGGGTTAGTGAAACTGGTCAGACATCCCAGAAACCCTTTCTCAGATGTGGATTGCCAATGTCTCCTAACAGGGGAGCCATAATGAGAGGCAACATAGTGTTTACCCTTTTTTTCCCTAAATAGGATAAAAATATGCCTTTTAGGTACTGAATATGAAATTTTTTAAGCAGTGATTACTCTTCTTTTTACCTAAGCCAAGCAATTTGTTGAATGACACAAACAACAGGTGTAATCTTGATATGTCTACTACATGAAACAAGGGCAAATGCCATAAAAGCTCCAAATAATCCTTGTTCCATAAAATGTCTTGTGCCAAAGCACTGTAATGAAAGATTGATCTCTACATACAGATGTTGCATCTTTAGTCCCACTTGGACAGAAGCTAAAAATCTTTTCTTATTTTTTTCCAAATCAAAATGATTTTTTGAGAGGTTTCTGTACTTTCCAAACTTTCCCAACTATGAAAGTAAAATCTTAAAAACAGTAAAGGAAACAACACTAAATGAATGAATGAATGAATAAATAAATAAATAATCAAAGGAGTTAGATCTTGGTTACTTTACAATTTTTAGTTTGATTTTCCCAAAGCATTTCCCTTCCCAGTTCCCCACTGGCCAATACTGCTGAGTGAAATGATTTTTCAGCAAATACAGTTCACTTATGTATTATCAATATCTTTTACATAACAGCAAGGAAGGCAGCTTCTCACCAACACACTTGTTTCCTAGCAGACGTTCCCTGCCATAGTTCACTTTCTAGGTCTGGATGTGCTGAATCTTTCCTCCTCTTTGGCCTGTGTGAATAGTGCCATTATTTGGATATCTTTGGCACTCATTTCCTCTCCTTCTTTCTTCATGTGCTGTCGTGTAAGTGATGATTTGGACGCATCCATGAGAGTTTTATTCCCATGATCTCATTTAAGTCACAACCACTGGTATTATCAGAGCACAAAGCAAAGTCTGTGTTTTCCCTGACCAAGGTTCAAGAGCAGAGTTTCATCACCTAAAGTGCAGGGAGGCAGAATGGTTTGCAGGAATCAGCTTGCAGATGGGATGTTTGCATGAGTGCAGTGGATTTTCCTAGTACTGGACATTGTGCTAACCTATAAAAGAAAATTTGACCCATCTCTGCTTTAAACTACAGATAGAGTCATACTTGATTGGTTGCTCTTTTTACTTGAGCAGAGACTTAGACAAATATGTCCTATACATTTTTTGTAGGACATATTTTTGCACTCTTATGGGTGAAATTGTGGATGTAACCTGCATATTGTCTCTGATAACAAATAACAAAACATGTCCCTATAGAAATTTCCTTCCACATTGCTAAAATGAATTTGCTTGTTTACACCATATTTAAATTATTCACCAAAGCAAACCACCATAAGCCATGACAAGAGACACAAATCACAGTATTTTTTTATGGTGGTCTTTTCTGGTGAAATGCAAGCCAACCAGTAGAGTAGTAGCTAATACCAAATGATGCTTTGCAGTGCTTCAGTCTGCATGCACAGAATCATTAGCAAATACAGAGTTTTATACTTCATGAAAAATATACCCTGAAAAGCCAGTTGAGTTGAAAAAAATTCAGAGGGGACATGTTTGTTCAAACTGTTGGTACAAATAAAAATTTGATAAACAGTTTTCAGACATCCACTCTCTGCCTATTGCATTTTCATATGACTATCTCCAAATTATTTACAAGTTTGAACATACAAAACATTAGTGATTGCTTGTCTTAGCCTTGAGTTATACTAGACTACAGAAGCAATGTCCTAAACCCAAAATTCCAGCAAAAAACCATTTCTGAGAGGAGTATCCCATGCATAAGTTAAAGAAAACTGAAGTCCTGGCACACACTAAAACTTGCTGGCCACAGATTCCTTTCATTGGGGGCATCTCTAACCTTCTTTGGGAATCAACAAGATGCCCATACCCAGCCAAAGCTCTTATTGGTGTGTCAACAGTATGAGAAACATCAAACCATGTGTTTCTGAAGAACATCACATCTTATAAAAAGAAATGTCACTGACAGGATTTTATCTCCTTAACATAAGAGCGCACAGAGCTCTCCTTGGATGATGCAGTTTGATATCACTCTCTGCATGACCATTAGGATAGCTAGGTAAAATGTGATTTGAAGACAGTGTAAATGGCTCCCCATAAAGCAGAATGAGGAAGAAGGAGCTTTGGAGGACAGAGAAAACCCAGCATATTGAGTATGCTATATTCTCCCCTCCTGTCAACTCTCCCTGACCTCAAAAGCAGCAGAGATTTTTTTCTCAGCATCAGTATGGACCCATATCAGGACTTTATAGCATTTCCTTTTAACTGTCCTTGACTTTATTATGCTGAGATTTTTTGCATAACCATCTTTTATATATATTTTTGCTCCTTTATGGTCTAAAACAAGCTTCAGAGGAGTTAGCTGATGTCTAATTTACACCTTTCTTACACTTCTTTCCATCCCAGTGGCACAATTTCCTTCAGAAGCTGTGAACTCACAAGAATTCCTGATATGTTTGAGTTAATTCATTTTTCTATAGCTTAGGGGGATTCAATAAATCCCTAAATCATCTCCAGACATTGTGACATTTATAATTAAGCATATATGGCCAGCTCCATCCACTTCATAGCCATGTACAATAGAACTGTGACTTCTTGCCTCTCCCTCAAAAGATGTGCATCTTCTGGACATCAGGGCAAGAGATTATTAGTACAATGCTGCCAATGCTCAGCCTTCTGCACAGCCTGTTTGACCTTTAGTGGCATCTAGTGGCAAATGAGTTTGTAGGGAAAAATCTTCACAATTAAATGACAATTAAACCAGTGAAAATTGATTTCATCTTCATGTGCAAGAGTGGGAAGAATGGAGCTTGCAATGCAACAGCATAGTGAGGACACATTGCTGGCTGCCAGCCTACCATACCAGTCTAAACCAGTCACTAGTCATTATAGGCCATGTGACCAAATTAGTTTCAGTGCCAATTTACACAGCTCCTGATAAGACTTTCTAATTATGGTTTGGAACAAGGACTGCAGGTAGTTAAGAAGTTAGCATTAGCCAAGTTTTGAAAATCAATGTGTTATTTTTGCTGCTTTGTTGATCATAATTTATTTCTTCCATAAAACCATGTAAGACATTCTTTTCTATCACAATGGGAGTACTCTTACTATTACCCTTAGAAATAGCTCAACAGATTTTGATATTGCCTTGGCAGAAGCACTGAGCCTCTCTTCCTAAGTGAGATTCACCAGTGTTTTGATTTTACCATATGTCACAATACTTTCTTCTCCTGTCTAATATTAAAATATATATACGGAGCAATATGCTGGATAGTGGTAACCCACAGTTCCAAGTTAAAAGATGGCTGTCTCATAAATATATGGTTCCATATTCAGGCCAACATACTGATAAAAGTTGATAGAGACTTCTAGCTCCGCTGGAATAAGCCTACGATATTTAAACGGATGTGTTTTGAGTGCATTAGTTTTCCAGAAAAGTCAACTGTATGCAAGCAGAAGCAATTGAATAAGCATTGTAGATTAAACAGTCTGCCTAAATGCTGGTTTGTTTGGTTTTTTTTTTTTTTTAATAAACTTGAATGTTAAAAATTCAAGACAATGTATATATTTCTGTTGGAAGTATCTCCACAGGTGCAAAATGTCATGCATGAATTAATGTATGTTGTTGTTATTGTACATTGCTGTTAATATAACTTGTTGTTATTTTGTAGCTCCATAAGGACTGAGAAAACAATCGTGAATGTAGTATTTTAAATCCTTTATATTTTCTGAAGAAATTAGGTACCTCCTTATATTCATGCAACAAAAAAGAAGTTCTGATGAAAAGTTTACTACTGCTCATCATTTCGGCTGACGGAAAAGGTATTTTTTAAGAATGCTTTTCAGTGAAATGTTTTCAGCTAAAGTCATCCCTTGATACTGTCATATGAGATCAACTCTACATGGAAGCCTGGTGGGACAATGCAGAAGGAGATATTTGGCCATTGTACAACTGCAAAACAGTATGTAGTCAGATCTCTTAGCACAACTAAGATTACAAGACTGTTGTAATATGGCATTCTGGGAGTTGTTGATAAAGTCCTTGCTTCTGTGTTCCAGAAATGCCTCCTGTTTCCTGGGAACTACCACTTCCTAAAGGTGCTATAGAGTAGTATGTCACAATCTCTTAGGTCAGCTTTTTGAAACAAGAAATGAGTGTTAATTAGGGCACAGAACATGTCAATGAGTCACAATTCACTCTTTAAGAAAGGAACAAGAAAACTTTCCCCAGTAGATTAATGAATAAGATACATTAATACAAAAAAGTCCTTACTTCCTTTGCTGAGGGTTATACTGACATTTTGGCAGCTAATAAAATGCAGGAGGCCAGAAAATATATTTGGGACAGTTGAGTGTGTTTGTCTGCCAAATTAAATAATAGACCAGAGACACTGGAACAGGACTAGAGAATGTACAAGATAAGTGAAAGCTGTGCCAGCTGAGAGGTCTAATGGTCTTACTGGAAAGTGGCTTGAACAGCTTGCAGATGAGATGAGACAAAAAGTCCATGTGGATAGAGAATTCCATCTGTCTCTGAATACATTTTTCCATTTAGAGTTTAAGAAGGATGCAGAAATAATTTGGGTTCCTTGATCTGTGCTGTGAAAGGAAAATGGGAAAAAAGTTTATGTTCTCCTGACTCTACACTGTGACTTAAGCTTTATCTTTGTTCAAGGGAAAACCTTCTGCTTGAATAAGCATTAAAGCACAGTGTTATAAGTCAAGGTTCAAACAGCTCCTTATTAATAAAATGGAATTATTAGTCAGGGGATAGCTGATTCTAGCAGCAAAGAAACTGCATCTAGATGAAACTGATTTGACATATAAAAGAAATGCTTTCTACAGTTCAAGACTATTGACTGTATACTTATGAAGTCCCAGGAAAATGTCTCCTCTGGAGGAGGTGATTTTGCAGGAAGAAACCTGCTGGAGCTCCCCAGCTTTCTGAAGGCATGAAACTGCCTTAAACTAGATGTAGAATTTCTAGTTATCTTCTAGCATGCAATAAGCTGGTGGCTGGCATCTGACAGCTAATCAGGGAGTTCACAATTTTCAGTGCCATGGTGGTCTTTACAAAGCTTGTAGTTTCTGGCTAAAAGAAGACTGATTGAACAATTTGGTTTTGATTCAAGTAAACAGTTGGCAGTTTTATGAATGCTGCTTAAACTGAGGTAGATTTTGTTCTTAAAGCTTATGTTTGTCAAGCATGGCCCCCCAGAAGTCTAAGTGTGTAGTATGCTTCTCTCCTTCAAATCCAGGAATAGATGAGAAGGATAAATCCTACCAAAGCTGAAATGATTTCTAAAAATTTACAGAGTATCACAAGTGTGAGCCATATTTGATTAAAACATAGCAATACAATGTGTTTGCCAAAATGCTTAAAATCTGAAACAGTTTCATTTATATCCAACACATCACATTAAAGTAAACAATCCAAATAGTATAGATTTTATATTTAATACAATATTTAGGTCTAAACATAATGAACTAAATAACTGTTAAGGCAAACATAAAAGTCATGATCAGATTTACCTGAAGATATTTTAGGGGAGATGATATAGGAACATGAGTTTAGAGAAAAGTTCTATGTACTAGTTGACAATGGCATATGCTTCAGTGAGAACAGCAGACAAAGAAGGAACAATCTAAGGGTTATTTCTGTCCTCACCACTCTACTGTGCTAATCCTGAGTCACAAATAGAAAAAAAATAAAGTGCATTGGTTTCAAGATAACTCCTCTCCTGAAGAACTGCATAATGAGAGAAAAAAACCAAAACCAAAACAGGGATTAAATTAATATGGACTAATAAAGAAGACAGAAGCATTGAAAAAAAAAAAAAAAAGAACATTCTTGATTATTGTTAAAGGACAGGAACAGCAGGAAGGAATGATATGCCTATGGGATTGTGAAGAGCATTTAAGACAAAGGGAGGAAATAAAATGTAAGTATGGATAGTGTAGTGTAGGTAAAAGTGAATGTAAGCAGCTTGAATGTGGCATCAATGGACAAGTGGAGATGATAAAGGATTCTGACTGGAAATACAGTATTGCATGCAAAATATCAGTTAAGATGGAGAAGATAAAAAAAGCAGTCAAATAAAGGATACAAATAGTAACAGACTCAAAGCAACAAAAAGGGAGAAAAGATATTTTTTATTTTTCAAAACTCAGATTGATAGCATCTACAGGCTGTACTCCATATCCTGGGAACTTTTACCAGAGACAGCCAAGAACATCAGGAAGCAGTTGCTGCTAATCTTTTACTTGCAGAGAAACCAACCCTTATCAACCACTTAATTGGTGAGACTTAGTCATGCCTCAGAGTCTCTGAAAAATACATAAAACAAATATTATATTAGCTATTCAGCTATTAAAGTCTTCAGATAATAAGTCACGACAGCCTAATCAGAGAAGGGCTTTTGCCAAAACTCGATCAGATCATCCTTGCCTAGCTGAATCTTGGAACTCCCCAAAGGCTTTCAACAAGCCTCCAGGGATGGAGATCCTACAACCTCTGTGATTGCGTTACCTTCTGCTCCCAGGACAGGTGTTTTCTAATGTCCAGTTTAAGTCCCAGTTATTGTCCTTCAGAAATGCCTATCAGTTCTCATAATTCAAAACAGAAGTTAAAAAGGCCCTTTATTAAAGACATCTTCAATGCAAAAACAAGTTTCATGCATTCAACTACACTTCCCATAAATTCTTTTTAGTCCTAGAGAAGAAGCAAGAACACCAAACCAGTCAACAACTTAAAGGGGGAATCGCACAGACATGCCTAAGTATTTACACTGTTTTACATTTAGTGTGTGCCTCTTTTACCATTGCCTATGGTGTGACAAAAATGGCACATGGTTCAGAAGGGCTTTAGCCTAAGAACAGAGAGGTGAAAATCATCTCATTGCATGCAGAAGCAGAGGTCTGAGGTTACACCTTACCCCAGCTTTGTGCTACAGGCTGCCTCTGCTATGAATGAGGTTTTGCTCATTTGAGCTGGGGGATTGAAAGCAGCTTGTCTTACATGCTGCTGGCTACAGACGCTGGCATTCCTTAGCCATGCAAGTTTCCTCTGCCCTTTGAGGAGCACTTTCTGAGTGTTAAAATGCCGGTAGTGTATCCTCCTACCATCACACTCCAAGTTGTTCTTCAACCCAGTCTGCTCCCTTCCCAACTAAACAGATTTGCCAGTTTGGACAAAATGTGTAGAGACACATATGTTGGATGCCTGGGCGGCTTCTCACTTGCAATAGGAGAAAATTTGTCAATGATAATATTTTGTTTCTCTCTGCTGGTTGAAATAGGTATGTAATTTTCTCCATACATCTGGGTAAGGAATAGGTGCTGAATAGGATGTTAGTCATTTAGCATGGGTCTGAGATCTTTCAGTTTTAGAATGCTGATCCCTTAATGACTAATCTTCATGGATTTGGTTTTATCTTTAAGGAAATGAGCACTCTAACTCTGTCGTGGAAGCATTCAAGCAAGTCTGAATAAGCCCTTATATTTCCCTTCTGAACTGGATGACCACAGCATTGGAACTACATTTGTGGTTTATTTCTAATTTGTATTCTCTTGTTAATGCATATTTTAAAGTAAAGAAGCAACTTTAAAAAGAGTAATTCTGCCCCAGTGTAACCATCTGCAGCAAGAGAATAAGTGCTTGGCAACACTAACTGGTTCGTAGAAGTTCTTACTGGATATAAATAATCCTATGTTCTGGCAAAGAAAGTCCTCACAGTGTGATCTTTAGTTGGAGGAAAGAAAACTTATGTTAGTTGGCACATCTAGCAGCACAATGTAGTTATTATTAAAATAGTGACCAAGTAAAAGTGGCACCTTGTTAAATAATGTAACAACTCTCTGTGCATGTTCTAGGGCAGATTGGCTTACACTGTTTAAAACAAAAACAAAATTTTATTGCCTTCTACTCTTGTTAACACTGCTGAGCCAACACATCCACACACAGCAGCAAGAGGCCAGAGCCAAACACTGAAGTGTTTTAGTAGGACCGAGGTGGACTTTAAATATATAAGGCATTTTAATATAGATTTAAAAAATGGGGCTACTGTAGACCTAAATTTCTAATAGAATCCTCTTTCTAACATAAATCCTGATTGTAGGGATTTATGTTAGATATCATGTCTGATATTTCAAGACTTCTTGTGATACTGGCAGCATCAATGCTTCCCACCATCAGCTGCCTGACCAGAGGTGCCAGACATGCTCTGCCCTTGTGGATATGGCTGAGATTTATGGACATGCAGCCATCTGGTCAGAGATGCTCTGTTCTTCTTCTTCACAGTAATCTGTTTGCTTCAGAGACACTTCAGTTAGGTTAGTGACAAGTACTGCTCAGTGGCTTCTTCTAGACCAGTGAAAGAGTTGTGCCCAGGACTGCTGTCTACACAGAGGTCACGGAGAGCAGCGTGCCTTATCCCTGCTCTTAACTCTATTCCCTCCCAGCTCAGAGTGTCTATATGTCTCTTTGGGAAATTCAAACCCCAAGCCATAGAAATGTACACGCTATGTGACAAGGTCTTTCATAGACAGTTATTGATTTCAGGGTTGCCCATGCATCTCACTTTAACAGTCCCCCTAAGAAGAAAGAAGCAGGCTCTATCTATCCATAGTCTAGGACTGGTTCACAAATCTTTTTACTATAGTTAAACTCATAGGCTATTGAGCAGCTTTTTTCCTCTTTTCAGGTAGGTGGAATAAGGATAGCTTACAATAGCCCTGTCCTTGGGCAGAGCATACAACTGTGGATGTGCTTGGAAACAACCACTGGGTTAGGGACTGATGGAGAAGGATGCTCCACATTTAGCTGCTTGAGTGGTCAGCTGTGTAATGACTGTGATGTTTCTGTTGATGGCCACAGTCAGGGGCTTAATCATCTGGAGAACACTGACATTGAAATCTGACGTGAACAGTCATGGGCACCCTGTGCACTGGGTAAGAAGAAGGGGAGCTGAAGGTGCAAGATTTGAAGACAGATGTCTGATTTTACTTGATTTTAATGGATCTGGGTTTTATCAATATTTCTTTTAGTTAATCTATCCACAAAACTGTTTCCTTCCCAAAATGAACTGTTTCCTTCCACTTTTGTCATGGAAGACATTTAAACTTAGAATGGGAAGAATTTTGCTAGAGCTAGGCTTAACCATCTGCACAGAGATTAGCCAAGTATTCCTTTTTCTTAAAATATCATTTGAATGAAAATGTAACTGATCTACAGCTATTGATAGCCTGTTGTCTCCAAGACATATAATTTGTTTTCCTTCAGCAGAAAAACAATGCAGCCAAACTTATTGTTTAATTTCCCTACCATTTAAAGCTTTCCACTGTATCACATAACAAATATTTCACAGAATTTTTATTACCTGATGTCTTTCAAACTTTTAGTGCTGCTTTACTAGA
This sequence comes from Lanius collurio, assembly GCA_020086605.1. NCBI lineage: Eukaryota > Metazoa > Chordata > Aves > Passeriformes > Laniidae > Lanius > Lanius collurio. The sequence goes on along the minus strand of JACBWW010000005.1, from coordinate 13,986,002 downwards.
AATCTGAAATTCCTGGATTTTTCAGTTATTTGTCCCAGCCACGAATTACTTTAATGATTGATATTAACAAATAAATAGAATGAAAAGTAAATAGGATATTTTTATTTTTTTTCATAATTACACTGTTTGTTTGCTCTTATTTTTTCACACCTTTTCTCCCAATCAATTATATAATAATATATAATAATAATAACTCTATTTGTATGCAATGTGAAACCAATGTTTAAATGGAGATATCAAAACCTGATATTATTTAACATTGAAACCAAAAATGTACAGACAAAATTGCAAAATTATGTCTTTGTCTAATCAAATAAAAAGGACAAATTGCATTCTAGCAATAATCAACGGTAGCCACTTTCTAGGGGGCTTACTGTAAACCTTCTGTGATATGCTTTTAGGAGGTTTCCAAACATTTTCGAAGGAGCCTTTTCAATAGATTTTTGGCCATTTAAGTTCTCATACTTGTTTCCAACTTCAAAATCTTTGGATTTTTTTATTTGCCTGGAAGAAAGCTGCTATGATTTGATTCACTGAAATCATCCTTGCAGGTAATTTTGGTTATAAAAATTGTGCAGTATGTAATTTATTTTTAAGTTCTTTTCAAGGTCTACAGTGGTGACTCAGAGATAATGGTCAGTTTCATGAAATGACATTCATACAAGCTTTTAGAGAACTGGTATGTAAACCTTAAATATAACTGCTACAATTCTGGATTTTACAATTCTGGATATTACAATAACTAATACTATTCTGGAAGTTTTTTCTTACTTACATGGCTAGAATAAACAACTACTCTGAGATAGTTGGAATTAGGTATGAAAAATCCTACCCTTGAGGCCCAGGGGAGTATCTACTGGCATAATCTAGAAGAGTACTACAAACTCTTCACACTATGAAAGGTCATGTGTGGAAATAGAAGTGCTTTCCTGTAAATGTGTGAGAATGAATATGGAAATGAAAAGTTGAAGTAGTGCCAGTTGATAAATAATCTACCTGGGGACTGAAGGAGGTCTTGTCTGTCTTTGAAGAATTGTTGGCTTAACTGGAACCAGATTTTATCAGAGCAACCAAAATGATGACTCTAAGCTGGTAAGTGTAAATCTGGTTCTTACCCAGTGTCCAGATTCCATTGACAGATGTGGAAGTTCAGCATTTCTAAAAGTCAGCCCTGAGTGATAACCTCATTTAAGTCTGCAAAGCTCAATTTGAAAGTTGGATGTGACTGCAATACCTAAAAGTAGTAAAAATGTTTCTCTTCTTCAAACAAGTATTGCAAACCATTTCTTTCTGGTTTTCCAATGCAGTAGTGCTTTTGCAGCCATGGGTGAAATTTTGTTCTGTAGCATTTCCAGGGCTCAGAGGAGCTGTGGGAAATATTTCTGACTGACGGGTAAAGACTGCAGCTGTAGACATACTGTCTGCCTTCCCAGTTCATGTCATTCATTAGTGGAAATGCAGTGCAGGTGCATTAGCGGGTGCATTAGTGCCTGGCATTGCCAATTACATTTAGGTCAGTACTCAGATGCTGTATGAAGAGATGGCATTTTTTACTGTTACCATTAAATAGCTATAGTTATCATTCCTGAATCACTGCGTTCTCTTGGATCTTGGTCTTGTTGAACAGTGATTATCTTGATTCCCTGTGTGATTTTTTGACAATGCTATAAAACCTATTAGATGAGGTAAGGTAAAATCCTCCAAATCTTCAAAGATTCTACCTCATGTCTTTCATATTTACGATGTGTTGCAAGACAAATCTGCACAATTCCTACCAAGTTTTTTTACAGACCTAATTCTGTCCAAATTCTGTCTTCAGAGCTCCTATTCCTTGATAATGAGTGTTTTGAAATGTGGCTTAATGGCTAGAGCTGACCCCTATCCCTTGACAATGACAACCTCTTTACAATAGCAGAGAAGAGCATTTCCTTTCAACAAATCCTTGAATTCAACATAGTTACCTAAAAAATAAGATTAGATAGAACTATATATAGTGTTACATTCTAAAGGAATTTCTGAAGTTAAAGAAATTGCCAATAAAACCAGACTTGATCTTAAGTTAGTTTTTGGCACTACCCTTTAAAAGGCCAACAGCTTTCTCCAGGGTGGTTCTGTTAATATTTGTGTATCTGTTCTGTAGTTCAGTAGGCATAAGGTGAGACCTGTGGCACTGAGCATACTGCCAAATGCTCTTGACTCCTAATATGGTGATTTTACTACCATTAAATCCTTTTGGGGAGGACTTACAGGTTTGGATGGACCTTGAATATAGCATGGGTTCCAAGGGAAAACTCAACCATCTTTCTTTCACCATGCTTATCACAGGCTGGGGAGAGTCTTCCTATTCTTATGCATGACCTGAGGGCACTGACAGCTTCAGAAGAGCCAGCACAGAGAAATTAACCCATTGTTCCCTCTCTGTAAAAATGAACAAAGTGGCTATTTTAGGAAAGAGGATAAAGAAAATTCATTGTGATATTTTCCTCATGATACAAACTGTGCCATGAGTTTTGCAGACCTTGCCTATTCATCACTGAATTAATTAGCTGTCCATCAATCTTTCAAACACATTTTTGTTTTGTAATAAAAAATACTTCCACTCTTTGCTTTTAACTTGATGACTCATGATTTCATTTAGTTAAGTCCAGTTCTGGTATTATGAGAAACAATGACAAATTATTCAATGTTTACCTTCTTTGCCAGGTTTCTGTTATATGTTTCTTTCTGTGTTTTTAGGCTAAATCTTAGTGAGCTTAGGCTCTGCATGTGTAAAAAGAAGCTTCTCCAATTTCTTTGACCCTTCTGGTTGCCTTTTGTATCATTTCTTATCTTATTCTACTGTATCTTTTTTGAGGTGGAATGACCAGAACAAGGCATGATAATTAAAAGGTATTTATGTTAGGAATTTGCACATCTATATAGTAGTTTTCTGTTTCATTTACTATTCTCTTTCTACAAATTCCTGACATTCAATTTTCCTTTTTATTATACACTGCTATGAAAATTTCAAAAGATATGACTTACAGATCTCCTTCTTCAGTCATAGAAATTCCATTTGTATGTTTAGTTGAGGGTGTTTTTACCATATGAATTATGCATAACACTGACAATGAATTTTATTTTCCATTTTATTAATCTGCTGCTCAGTGTTACAAAATGTTTGGGATTTTTTTTTTTCAAAACACTATGGCCAATTTTAATTTTGATCACTAAGGCTATTTTTGTATCATTTGCATATTTTTTGTGTAATATTTCAGTCTCTTTTGTGGACTACTTATGCCTGGCCTCTGAGACAGTTCCATAGGGGACTCCCCTAAGAATCCTCTCCCTTTTTCTTTTCGGAAAATGAGCCTTTATTATTGTAATTTGTTACTTGCTTTTCCACCCAGTACTGATCCACAAGGCAACTTACTACTTTTCCACAGGAGAGCTTAGTTTCTTTGAAAAACATTGTAACAGTTCTTGAAAATCCAAGATGGGTAATTTGGGAAACCTTCTTTCCACGTGATTATAGACTCCTTGGAAGAACTCACACCTTTCAAATCTGGGGGGCATAAATTTGCTCTTCAGAGGTTAAATCTCAATTATATTATGTTCATTTGTTTGAATATTAATAAAATTTCTACCAATAGACCTGGGCTGAAAGCCATATTCCTCAGTTTGTAATCCATTTTTTTTTGAAGTCTTATTCTTTTATTTTCTTTTTCATCTTTTAAATCATGTTATCATTGTTCCCTTCCCTTTTACAGTAGATGGCATAAGAGTGAGAAAGCAATTGTAACACATGTAATTCAGAATTTTTTTATCTGGGCTTCTTTGGACTCGTTAGATGAATGTCATCTGGTCCTACTGATATTGCAAACCAATTCTAACATTCTGTAATCAGTGCCAGTGTTTCAGAGCAGGTGAGGTAAACCAGGTGTGCTGACTCCAGATGGTTCCCTTTATGACTATATTTGTGTCCCAGGAAAGATTCATCTCCCGTCTAAACCCACATGGAATAATAAACCTCAAGTTGCGTGTTTGTGTCTCTAACCTCTGAGAAATGCAATCTAGCCCATGGTTGTGACAATCAGGTTAGCATTTCTCATATACCAGTAAAACAGCATCCACAGCACATGTCTGAAAGAAAGGGTAACTGGAAAAGATCTGTTGCATTTTATTTAGAATTTTTAAGAAAGTGATAAAATACTGTAATACTACATTGTAATAACTTTAATCTGATAAACATTTTTAAAGGCAGTGTGCACATGGGCTGAAAGGAAGGAGCCAGATTTTTTGCTTTCTTTATAGTACATAGTAGAAATCTGAAAAATTATATGGGGAAAGAGGGGACTAATTATCTTTTTACAAATTCAGAAAACAGATATAGGGAAGGTGGTGGCCAGCGAGAAGTGCTTGGCTTTTTTATAATGAAAAATTAATATTTTGTTTCTGCATATTTCCTTTTCCAGAATTTTCAAAATTCTTTGACAGATAGACATGTGATTTTCCTTTGCATTGTTGAAAACAACTTTGCTTGATTACTTCCTTTTAACACTCATGCACATATACATACTTGGGGAAAAAAGGATGTATGAACATTTCTATTGACATCCTTTGTTCTCTCTCTTTTGACTTTAATCAACAGAGATGTGAATTTCACTAAAAAGATTGTTAATGAATCTTTCTGGCATGACATTGTTGACATTGTTATGGTTTAACAATAGCAGAGAATGAAAGCCTTTAGAAGGGAGAAGCAAAAGCTCTTTCACAGTGTCTCAAAATTGGGTTATGTGCTCTTTAATTATAAATATGTGACAAGTTCAAATAGCCATTTGAAAATAATCTTCAAAAAGATTGAGGGTAACATGCATTAGCTTTTTTTCCTAGCTTAACAAAGCCTTTCAGTTAAGAATTTGTAGAAAATTTGAACAGAGCCACAAGAAATTAACCACTGTTAAAAATAACCTCTATCTTCAGGAAGTTCTTTGCTACTCTAGCTACAAGAGGGGGATTTGCTTTCCCTCAAGGAACATAAGAAGTAGTGTTCACTAAGAAACAAATCAAACCCACTCCTAACTGTGTTTATAAAGGTCTAGTATCTCCACTATTAAGTTGTATTGTTTCCTCTTTATTTTCCTATTCACGTTTTACATTTTTCATCCTCAGGGTTAGGACTACATCTAAGATTGAGAAAAAAATTGTGGAGACTTTAGACATCTTCTGTGCTTCCTTGCATAGCTTCTGTTGTTGGAAACATGAATAATTACAGAGAAACTCCAGTGTTATGAACGGAAATTTGCTATAATTTGAAATGTAAATAAGTACAAAGGTAGGCATAATGTCTGATTTTTGAAACTACATAGCCACAGGTTCTTCTAGAAGGCAAGCAGAGTTCCAAAATATTTCAAAATCAGGCATTTAAAGTGAATGCAGTTATGACCTTTACCTAATGACTTTTGCAGTAAGTAGTGTCTCTCGATTGGCATAAAACCTTACCAACATTTTTCCCTTAAGAATAAGTTCATCATATGCAGAGAAAGTATTTCTAGGAAACCAGTATCTGGTAAACTATGAACGGGGTCACAGACAGCACCATTTTTCCACTGTCATAAGTAATGCCAGTGTTAAATACATGACTGTAGTTTAAGGTCAGTATGGAGCATAGCTACATTTATAATCCACTAATCCTAGTAGCTCTATCTCTCCAACATCTCTTTAACAGCTCTTTAATAAGGCTTTGCATGAGTTTATAGCCTTCATTCAAGTATCACATTAAAGGGCAGAGGTCATGACTTGAGTAGTTCTCATTCATCAGGTACTGTGTTTTCTTAGCATGTTTATCAGTGCATAAATAAACCCTTTAAGATAAGTATTAATCAAGTGGGACTTTTAAACTCTCTGTCATCTTCCTCCTTGTCTCACATTTGTCATTCTTGATCTTTTCTCAGGGCTTCTTTGACAAACAATGGATAAATCTGAGCTTCTGCCTATTGCTGCAACACTAATGAGTTGAGATGATAATCAAGGAATGCTTACAGCCAATGTGAAATGCATCACAAATGCACTTTCAGGTTGATCCCAGAATGTAGCGATTGAGGCATGGACCCAAACTGTCAAGGAATCTGAATTGTTTATTCAAAGGAGTTAGCTGGTTTTATACTCTTTTTCAAGGCACAGTATTTCCTTACATGGCAATCTTCACTATGTGACCTATCCCAGGTTACCACATCAGCAACACTTTCTCAGTGTTGTTCTATGGGATGATGACTTGCTGTTCACCTGTCTGTCAGCTCCAGGCAGGCTCCTCTCTGTAGGGTCTGCCCTGTGACACCTCCTCCCCCAGGGCTCGGTGGAGACAAGCCTCTGTGTGTGCCACCATGTGCTCCTCTGTGCTGCCATGTGCTCCTCTGTGCCGCCATGTGCTCCTCTGTGCCACCATGTGCTCCTTTGTGCCGCCATGTGCTCCTTTGTGCCGCCATGTGCTCCTTTGTGCCGCCATGTGCTCCCATGTGCCGCCATGTGCTCCTCTGTGCCGCCATGTGCTCCTCTGTGCCGCCATGTGCTCCNCATGTGCTCCTTTGTGCTGCCATGTGCTCCTCTGTGCTGCCATGTGCTCCTCTGTGCTGCTATGTGCTCCTCTGTGCCGCCGTGTGCTCCTCTGTGCCACCATGCACTCCTCTGTGCTGCCATGTGCTCCCATGTCCCACCATGTGCTCCCATGTGCTGCCATGCATTCCTTTGTGCTGCTATGTGCTCCTCTGTGCTGCCACGTGCTCCTCTGTGCCACCATGTGCCTCTACAGGCACATCCCACATCCCATAACCCAATTCTATCTTATCTCTCCCCACACCAGAAGATGTGGTCATTTGGCTAATCTTTTCATTTGCAACCCTTCCCTTCATATAGATAAATTTTTATGGTTGTTTGTAGCACAGTCAACTAGATGTTTGGGACAATGCTGATTCCTGAAAGCCTAGTAATGAGAATGCCTTGGTGTTTTGTCTCTAGTTGTTCTGTCACATACACATGCCTACATTGCAGCTGGGCCCATTCATCCTGTCAGAGGCCCATGCATCCCTGTACAGGGACCTTTGTAGGCTTGTTGTGGGTTCTATTTCTTGATCCTCTGCCATACATTTGTCAGGATAAGAATATGTCATGCCTTGCAGAATATGTAAGGCCTTGCTTTTGGGGTATATTATAGAGGAAATCACTGTCATTCTTTTCTGAATAACTGTTGTCCCTTGAGTCCACGGCACATGATAACCTCATAGATGAGCAGCTGCACATCCAGCACAGCCTCTACGCTCAAGGTATATGTGCAATGCTCGAGGTCCTTCTGAGAAAGAATACTTTTTCAGGGAAAAAAGACGGAAAACTGTTAAAATGAAATCCAGGGTCAGGTGGATCCTGCAATTCCAAGAATGTACTATTTCAGTTCCCTCCCCTTAGGTAACTGAAGGTTCAAGCCTGTTTTCTACAGTCCAGTTAAGGGATTCACTCACCTTTCCTCCTTCCACTTATAATCAGGCTGTCCCAAAATAGATTCACAAGTGCTTTTCTTCTTACTTGATACAAATAGTGCTCTTTTGAAGAGACCAGGGACATACTCTTAGATCCCTGAGCATTGCTGGATGAATGCACCACTTGGAAGGGTGGCAAGTTTCTACCAAATTTCTAGGTAAACAGAGACATTGCGCATTGTAGGCAGATGCCTCCGTCAGGTGAACAATCCTGTCAAGGCAAGTGAAGACTCTTGATACAGTAGAAGGCGTCTGAGTGGCAATATTCTGTTCTTGTAACAGAAATAATAATAAAAAAAAGGAGATTGTGGTTAAGAATCATCTTTCTAAAAGATGTAGAGTGTAGAGAACACTCTTCTCTACCTGTGTAGGAAGTAAGTGTGCTGCTGCTACTGAGATGTGCCCAGGCAGGCTGCACACCCTGGGGGCTGCAAGCTTGGCGGGGCTGGCAGAGGAGCGGCTGGGAGAGCCTGTACCTGTCAGCCAACACACACAGCAGCACCTGCAGCATGGCTTGGGGCAAGGGGCAAGCTGAGAGGACGTTGGGCTTTGGTTGTAGTGGCAGATGAAAGGATGTTCTCACCAAAGGCCTGAGTTTGTATCCCACGGATCACTCGCATAAGAAGAAAAACCTGTGGCACTTCCTGGTTTTATCAGGGGGCATACTCTGTGACATTCACTCCATGGTTAGATAGCACAGGATCTTCAGGAATTTGTCTTTGAGGGGAGAATGAAGGCATTTGTGTAGGACTGTGTGAGTACATCTACTTTTACATTTATTCAGCATACCCACTGATTTCAAGCAGTTGTCTAATTGTGCATAGCTCAAAGTGGTTATGGCACCCATTATTTTTTTGCAATGTAATAACTCATATCCTACGGTCAGTGACCTACCCGTCATAGCTTCCAGTACAGCTGTGTATGTTCTCATTCTGGGTGAATGATCTCTTAGAGAAACAAAAAAAAAGTAAATTCACAAATTAATTTTATTCCTTTGCTTTAGAACTTCTTAGATGTTTCCTTTTCTTGTGTCTGCTCATCCCCAAATTTACTAGACAAACTTTTGCATTCTCAAGCAGGGCTTGTTTTTTTCATCACAACAATAACATTTCTTCAACCAGGATTATTTAAACATTTGAAAATGGAATATGCACTTTCTGATTGGGAAGATTCCTGAACTGAAATATCAGCTTTGTTTCACCAGTGTAAATCAGAAGTATCTTCACTGAAGTTGATGCAGTTGCAACAATATAAAAATAGCACAATTGAGAGGTCTTCAAGACCTAGTACTGTGATTCCTTGAGTCTTGGTTTCTCAGTTTAAGCTTGCACCAATCAACTCAATCAGAAGTGGGAAGAAGAGAGAAAAAGAAATTAAATAGAAACATTATACACTGTTTAGTAAGCATGTGATATATTGCTGTAAACCTTACCAAATTTTATCACTCTGGGATTTTTCATTTTTCTTGTGTTTCTTTGGACAAAAAAATTGCTATCTTTTGTCAGGTAAATGCTAAGCACATGTATGAATATTAACAAGCAAAAAGAAAATGCTTCCCCTTATTTTCAGGTCCACCAAATATTATAATTCATGTTCCTCCTTTTCTTTGCAACCCACAGCTATACACATTTCATCTCATCATCTTATAAACCTACCATCTTTTGTTTTGATTATACTGTGTTAGTTTTTGTAATCAAGTCTGAATCCTAAAATATTAGTTTCCAGTCAACCTATCCATACCACTAGCTTGCTAAATTCCTCTTAAACCTGTCAGCTGAATTATGCTTTTTTTATGCTTGGAAGAGTGAAAATTATTATTTCACTATCATCTAATCTGCCTACCTTTTCTCTGTCTGGATAAAGGTTTAAATGTATAGATAAATACTTAGTGCATCTAAAAAAAGAGAACCGACATAACAGTAATCCCTAAATCAGCTTAAAACAGTGGAATACTTTGCATAATTTAAATACTAAACTCCAAAATCTAAGTTCATTGCTCTACTCTCAGGGAAGGGGAAGACCCACTGAATTATAGTCCAAGTGGTGGGTTAGCACAGACACGTCGCTCTGGACAAGAAAAACCAATCAAGAATATCGGTCTTTTACAGTGTGACTAACCCACTTTCCACGTCAGTGACACCAAAGCAGTTTATCTGTTTTCTTGGAAACATGCCTGTGCTTCTGTCCCCTTCCTTCTTGAAATGTACTGCACACAGAGCAGCTGCCAAGCCAGATGAATCTCGCAGTAGGGGGAATTGCTGAAAATAAGCAGCATGCAGATTGAAAATAGGGCTTGAGAATAATTGCAGGAGAGGAACACCAGCATGACTTTTACCATTCTGGTTTCCTCAGCCAGCTTCTAAATGCTTCATGTTCTATGGAATGTATTCTGGAAAAGAGCTACAGTAGCTTGAGCCATACCAAAAACTCATTGCTGGCAATGACTTTTCACCACCAAAGGTGTGGGTCAGACCCTCAGTCCCCAGCATCCTGCGTCCAAGGCCTGATGTATTAGTGAAAAACCTTAAAGGGTGCACTCCAGTACAACATGACGTTCGGTGTCTATGTCCAGAACCGAAATCAAGTCCTGCCCAGCTCAGATGCTACCAGAGAGTAGGGGCATGTCCCTCACTGCCCAGACATGTTCCACCTCCTGTGCCCCTGGATAGCTCAGCAGCTATTTCACAAGCCACCACACAGTATATCCAGCACACAACAGACTCCTGAAAAATATTATTAAGTTGACTTTTCTTAGTTGACAGCTAGATAAACAATTTCTCCTGAGAATACAACCTGAGTTCTCATCTAGAAGCAGGGAAAGGCTTATTTCATGCACTTATCTACCCAACAGGATACACACATGTATTTTCTAGTGTTTCTCAACCATTATAGACACTTTAGTGCACTGTGGTAGAAAGAGGGAACATTTTCAGCTCTTCCTGTTGAAACATTCTTACTGTGGAAAAGAACGCAAGATTTATTGTTCTATTACGAAAGCAAGACACAACACAAAGCAAGTCTGCCTTTTCTGTATTTTGCCATAGGGGCAGTTATATAGATTTCTTGTCCTGATCAGAGGCTTTATAAAGATTTAAGGAACAATCACTGTGTAAAGACTGTTTAGAAAAGGATTAGGATTCAGATATCCTATTGCCAGTGTCTTAACCATTAAGCTATGAACCAAAGACAAATTTCTGCCTAATTTTTTTTTCTAATGCTCCAATCCAATTGATCCTCATTTTTTTTATTACTCTATAGCTTGAATTTATCATAATAGCCTCCAGAATTTTTCTATTTCTCCTTAAATATCTTTCCAGATAAACCCAGACAATCTTATAGAAAGCCACATGGAGCATTAAAATATTTTCTTAGTGTGACTTTTTCCTCCAAATGCCAAGTTTCTCAATTTGTTAAGGGTATTTCAGCAAATATACAGTGATATAAAATGAGACAGTAGCAAAAATTAAACTTGTCTTTTTGTTGTCCCTATTGGGGTATGCTTAAAGGGGGTAGGAGAAAGCTTGCCAAGCCATTTCCTTCTAGAAACAGAGAGGGAGAAGTAACAGGCCCAGACATGCCTTAAGCATCAAGCTTCTCAGATAAGTCAATACTAGGGAAGAACTAAAAATCTATCAGGTGGGCACCTCTGGGATTAGAGAGCAGCTAAACATGTACAGTCATTATTTGGGACTGCAGAAAAAATTAGGATTCTAGCTCAGATTTTAAATGCTTAAATCCTTCAGTAGGTCTGATCCTAAATTAAGTAAAAAATGTGTATGCCTTCATCTAAACATCAGGTAAGCCAGCAAAATCAAGTCCAGTGTGTTCTCAACTACCACGTATATCTTATTTCTAGAATTACTTAGTAGTGTTGAGAAAGACTGAGACCTGATTGCAGATGGTTCCTGACTTAACAGATGTCATGATCCGTCTCACGTGCCCAGAGCCTTTATTCACTGCTACTTCTGCAGTACCACCCCAAAAGGACCTGTTGTATGGTCTGATCTAGCCCCCTCCATAGTGTCCACTCAAGACCTTAATAAGAGGCAGCACTGTCTCAAATGTTGTCCCCTAACTAGAGGAAAGCACACATGCTTATGCCCCTACATGTGAATAATTAGTAGTCTGAGTCCCATGTTGAACATCATCTTGGTGAATTTGGTCTTCAGTACTTCAAGACAGGCTACCAGAGCCTCTTTGGTTAGTCAGAGATTCCTGAAAACCAGAACAACCAAAGGAACTTTTCTCCCAGTCACCACTGAGGTTGCTTTATTTTCTGGCATTAGCACAGCTACTGTAAGAACTGGACAGTTCTCTTCCAGGACTGTTTATATTACAAAGGAAGTTAGGTCTGATCCTCCAGTTACAGGCTGTGCTCCAAACTCTCAAGTGTTTTGGTTGTTCAAACATGCATTGCATGTATATTTGGCTTCAACACTATAGTCCTTATTCAAGCAAAACCACCCACTATGGTCAAAAATAGTAGTGTAATTTGGCATCCAGTTACAATCTATTCTCAAGTGGCATTGTTCTCTTACCACCACTGTTGCTTCTTGCTTGAATAGTTATTGTTCTTCTCTCAGATTTCTCCAGCTCTAATAATTTATTAAATCTACTAATTATTTTTCTTTCTCCTTCCATATAAGAGAAAATAAAACCTGACAAAATTTCAAAATGAGGTGACAGAATTCATACAATGTTATTATCATATTTCTTGCATTTGCTAAGAGGACTGCAATGGATTCCATATTTCCTCTCTTTCTTCTTCTTCATACAGTCCTAATATGTTAAATACTTTTTGGTATCCCTGGCAAATACTGAGCAGATGCTCCAGTGTGGTATTTGAAAAAAAAAAAAAAGTGTATGTATAGGGTTTTTTTCATCTATAAATAAATATACTCTTATTTTTGAGGAAGATGACTTTTATTACATGGAAAGACAGTAAAGACAAGGTAAAATGTTAGAAAAAGATTCTTTTTCCCTTTTGTTGGAGATCTTCCAATGTGAAACTGTCTAAAATATTGCATGGAGAGATTTTGTATTTCAAATATTTTTTGAGAGAAAATAGCATTACAGTCTCAGATCCTAGACTTTTCTAAGGCTTCTTTATGTGGAAAGAAACATGTTTTTTCATTGTATATGTATACATATATGCAGTCATACATGCACATGCCAACAGTTGTAGAGTGCCATCTGCTGTCATATGAGACTAAATAGTGTTGTTTCTGTTAAGTTTTTAGGATCAATAAAGTTGTTGTGCCCTTGAAAGGTTTTCTGATTAAGCTGCACTACCAGACAAAGCACATTTTCAAATTGCAGGAGGTACACAGGTGTTTCTTCCCAACCTTTGGATGTATAGAATCATAGAGGCACAGAACAACTGGAGTTGGATGAGACCTTGATGATCATCTTGTTACAAGCCACCTTGCCAAGGGCAGGGACACATTTCCCTAGACCAGGTTGCTAAAATCCCCATCCAGTCTGACCTCCTGAGCTTGGAGGAGGTGATCCTTGACCTTTCTTGTGCCCCTCTTTCCTTTAAGGTTTTATTGCATGGTATTCTCTCCAGTCACAGGAGCCACTGCACCACAACTCTGTGACAGTAAGATTGTAGCCCTGATGATTTGTGTATATCTCTAATTTTCTTGTTTATTGCACATTTCATGTGAGTTTGATAGGGGCATTTAAGCTGGACTCTTACAAAGTCAATTTGCTGGCAGGAATTTATTTGTGCTTCTCTTTAGGGGCTCTCCTGATGACCCGCAATCCCTCTCCAGGTTCTGGGCATCTCTTGCTGGCACTGGCATCAAATTGGTAAGGGTGAGATGGAATTAGGTTCCATTTCCTCAGCAACTTTAGTTTAAAGCTCTCTTCACCAGCTTGGCAAGCTTAGGACCAAAGACACTCTTCCCCTCTTCTGACAGATGGACCCACACATGGACCCCTCTGTACTGCATTCTGCTTGAATTCATGTGATTGCTGAATCTTCCTGACTCACCTATCTGCACAATCTCTTTATTCTTTTGGTAATAAATGAAAAATTACTTTTGCAGAAAGCTTGTGTAAAATATTGTTTATTTTCTCAAAATGCTAACCTATCAAGATCAAGAGGTTATTTTCTTGTTGGTCTAGAAATAGGTTGCACAGAGTACAGGCGAATGTGAACAGCAGCAGAGGTGCTCACAAGCAATATTTAAACTCCTTTTTGGGACTGAAAATCTAAGCTTCTTCTCCAGGAAAAAAGTCTGCTTTAAGAATTGAAGACATAGAAAGATTAAGGCAAAAAATAAATGTTGTCACTTGTCACAGCTTCCTCAGAGATGCAAATCCAACCCCCCAGCCATATGGCATTTCATTCAAGAATGAAAACTTGCTCAAATGCTGTCTCTTAAGAGTGTTCAGTACTTCCCTCTGGTGGTCTGTCCCATATAATACTTCTCAGAGAAGAAATTGCTTAAACCACTCTCTTTGAACTTTAGGACAGTGTGTGAAGATGTAGATGCCCAGAAGTTTGTATTAGTTTTCAGATGGGGCCTGAAGTAGCTTCGACTAGGAGGCCATCAAAAACATTTTAAAATTATAGAATGTTCTCTAACATGATCTGGGTATTTGTGAATTTTAACTAAACTTCAAAGCTCAGGAAAATCGCCAGAGGACATTTAGCTCAGTTTTTAAGAATGCAAGAATGAAAGCAGCCAGTAATATTTTGGGCAAGCTGACTTCTTAATCCCTTTAGGAAAGACAGTCAGGGAATCAGCACATTTTCTTTTTTCTGACATCATTGTAGAGCTACACCTCCCACTCTACCATAATGTCTTTATGGGCTGCCACAGTTACTCTGTGTGCCCCATGAAATGTATTTTTGTAGAAATTATGACGCTCTAATAGAATGATGTTGTGGACTTTTGCTACTAATGTATTTTCTAAAAACAATCAATTTTCACTATTTCCTTCTTTTAGCATTCAAATATAGATACATCTAACCTCAATTTACTGTTACTCTCATCAGTACTTTCAACATTTTTGGTAATGAGCACCTAAAATAGACTTTCAATATAGGTATCCACACACAAAAAAAAAAGGAGTTAAAAGGAGCTAATAACTATGGGTTGCATTTGAAAAGTAGTGTCATATTCTAATTCAATATCTTTTTCTGATCCCATCAGCTTTTAAATGTAAGTTAACTACCATTCATATTGCTGTGAATGACATTTTTCTGGAAAATATTAATCTTTCTGCTCTTTTCTCTTACATTTGTTTATGTAGTCTTCCTTACATACTTTTATGCACTACTGTTATTACATAAATACTTGGTCTGTGAAATATGTCCATTTTTTAGAAGTTGCTATCCTCTTCACTTTTTCACTTTCTTCTACAAGACCATGTTTTTAAATCTACTTTTTAGTTAAATACTGCTGCAGTGAATTAAACAGTATTCAAGGTAAAATATAGCAACAACTGAACCCAAATCGGAAAACTAATTCTCTAACTCTCATGTTGAGTTATTGTTGTTTTTCAAAGTTCTGTGGTGGTTTCAGATTTTGGAGGATGCAGGAAAGACAAGGATATCAAAACCACAGATCTGTGATGTGTGTATGGGAACTTAAACAGACTTAGGTATGGGCCTGTCTTGGAAAGTGCAATTTCTACTGGAAGAATAGTTTGAAAAATAGTACTTGGTGGGAGATCAACCCTTTTGTGTCAGCCTTCAGACTCTTCTTATACAAAAATAATTTCTAGTAGAATATAAATGAGACTAATCTTGTCAGGTAAACCTGACAAAAATGAATATTTTGAAGGTCACCATTCAGGGGAATATCTGACATGAATTTCAAATTCCTGTATTTCACTAGGTATAAATTTCAGCAGAAAAAGTACAGAACAAGATGCTCAAAAGTCATGCCTAAGATTCTGTGTTAAAAGATTGACTGTTCTGTTGGCTTCCCACACAATCAGGATCTCAGAAAGGTAAAAGATAAGGTATTACCTCTAGTCCATCAGAAATCTGATAAGAAATTTCACTTTAAGTAATAATACACTTGAATGGAAATAGAAAGTTATAAGTTTGGATTTATTGTTTTGTGTGAAAGAGGAATCATAATTTTAAAAAATCCTTTTAAGAAGAAAAGCAACAATAAACAGAAAACAATCTCATTTTCAGCTTTTTCATCACCTAGACATCCCATGTTCCTAAATCCCTGAGGAGCCAGCAACATAACTCCACAGGCAGGTGTAAATTCAGTAGCTGAAAGAATGGCTTCCTGATGCACCATTCAGGCTGTCAGGCAAGCAGACAGGTGAGAAATCAAGCAGAGAAGCAGGCAATTTGTCTTAAATACTCAATTCCTTAGACTTAGAAGGTTGAGAGAATCAATATAGAATCATGGAGTATTTTAGTCTGATATACCTGGCTTTTCAGTCTATCTTAAGAGTAGTCTGCATGGTCAGAATGGCTTCCACTGGGGATCTCAAAGCACCTATCAAATGTTCTTGAGTGAAGTCTTGTAATGCATCGTTTACATTGGGCAAGAAACAAACATGAGAATTGATGGAAACTTTTCCTTCTCCTGGAGATGATCCAAACTGGCTTTGCTGAGCACTCCCTTCATTTCAAGTGGAAGTAACATAAATTTTACACGTATTCCCTAAGAGAGAGAACCTGTTCTTAGTCTTGTTCTTCCAAAAACACAGATATATTCTGGCAAGAAAAATGGAAGCAAAGGAGAAAAGGTAGATTCTGGTATTATAAATAATTCTTACTTGTGCTTAAAAATTGCTTAAACAAGAGCCAGACTCAACTTCCACAATAAGTAAATAGAATAAATTTCTCTTCAGAATTGTGCTTTACTCATTGGCCTGCAAATTTGGCAAGAGGTTTACACGTCTAGTTTTATTCATAAAATTTTTAAAACATATGAGCAACTATTATAAGAGTAAACAATGCTCACTTTAAAACTGTGCTGCTGTAAGTAAAAAAGTGGAGGACAGAAGCAACTCATATCCTCAGTTACCTCTGAAAATAGGAAAGTTTAAAAAAAGATGGAATTTAAAGCCTTCAAATGCTGCTCAAGTTCCAAGTATTATTCTGTGAATACATGCCATGACTTAATATATATTCAATATGTGTTTCTTGACCTTAAACAAAACAAATCACTATGTGTCCTCTTTTTGTATGTAATATTTTCTTTTTTACTCTATGTGTGTTCATTCACTATACATCTTTACCAAGCAGTTTAGATCAAGGAATTTCAGTTTGTCTTGTAATTGAAACATAAGCACAATGCAATTTTTAAGGTCTACAAAGTGCCAGTGAGGTGTCAAACTGAAATTAGTGTCTGGGCAAGACCTTTCTGTAATTTTCTTGAAGTGTCAAATATCAAGGTCAGACCTGATTACATCAGTAATACAATGAGAGGTAAAATAACCCTTGGGGACTCTTTACTCAGTTTGACGGGACTGGGCCTTTCACTGGAGATCATAAATCAGAAGAAAAATGATGATGTTTCCCACTCCAGTGTGAAAGCATTTGTTTATGCCTTCCAGCCTTTATTATTATACTACTATTACAGACCTTATTACCATACAGTTACTGTGGTGCATTAGTGCCTTCAAAACAAAGGGACTTACTTTTGAATAAAGCAGATCATTATGTCTTCTGAAACTACCAGAGTTTTGAGGAAAGCTAGCAATGGCATCCCTAAGTCTTTTGGAAAGTGTTTTGCTCTTGAAGATCAACATTATTCTTTAACATTTTACTGCTCTTCTGTCATTATGACTGAAAAAGCTCCCATCAATAAATTGTCATTGACACCAGAGTAGAATTAATTTTGATAGCATTCGCAAACATAATGTTTAAAATGCAAGCATTATGCTACTTAGGATAATGTGGCCTTGCAATAATAAATATCCTAATGCATTTTGGATTCTTATTTAAAGACAAAAAATTCTTATTCAGCTATTCCAGTGATGGAGAATAGTGCTGGAACTACATTATCAAACACAACAGCAGCCATACAAAGTGAAAAAGAAATCTATTTTAACAATCTTAATGTATTTCTAAAACTACTAAAACTAGTAGATGTGGAAGATAAAAATACAGGAATATAGTTCATTTACCATTTTAGGAGATTTAAGACTAGAATTTTAAGGGAATACATAATTTTTTGAGCAGTCACTTTCATCTTAGGCCTTCAGTCTCCTATTTTGAAAGATGGAAAGAGAGATGGAAATTGTCAGAGCATGGCAGTTCACTCAAGATTCCTGCAGCAGGGTGGGAAGAATTGCTGCATGGAGAAGCCTGTCTTTCTCCTCTGACTACAGGTTGCTTTGAGCAATCAGCTTATACTTGATTCCTGACATTTAGAGAGCTAAAATTAGGCAAGATAAATTCCACCTCATGTTAAATACTTCTCCATGATGACAGAAACATAAAAAAAGACTGTGAGGTGGAAGATAATGGTATTATCTGCATTGCTTGTGCCAGAGATGCACCAAAGAACCTCTGGTTCTCAGCTGATCTTTGAGCATGCAATACAGAATGCAAATACAGAACA
The DNA here is from genome assembly GCA_020086605.1 of Lanius collurio. Classification (NCBI taxonomy): domain Eukaryota; kingdom Metazoa; phylum Chordata; class Aves; order Passeriformes; family Laniidae; genus Lanius; species Lanius collurio. Next base: position 13,967,941 of record JACBWW010000005.1, on the reverse strand, counting down.
GGAGAGCACAGCCTGCCCTAGAGAGCTTATTCATTCCTCACTGTCAAAGATGCTAATAGTTCTGCCAGAGCAGGAGTACCTTCCCATACTGGTCTGCTAGAATACTATGATCTCAGTCAGAATTCAGTAATGAAATTTATAATACAAGTACACAATACATTAGAAATTAAAATAATGTTAATACATTATATTGTTACGTTCTCTGATTCTAAAAGGTGCATAACTATTAAGCTTCCCAGAATAAAAAGTCTGGCTTCCATCACAAACTGAAAAATTTAACAAGTGGAATGTTTTGAGAATTCAAAAGCATTTTTAAGCATCTGGATTCCTATTCTATGTGTGTCAAGTGGAGAGATAAAGTTTTCTCTATAGCTACAGGTGGGCTTTTGTGTCACACTTTCTCATTAGAGTACGTGGAAGCATAATTTTCTAAGAGATTTAAAGATCTAAGGCTAAAATCAGATAAAATCCTAGGAATTTCAGGGTACATATCCCAGACCTGCTATCCATGCAGTACGACTTGTTTTCTTGATCCCTCATGTTGTAGTCACATAATCTCAGCGTCAACTGTCACAAAGGATACAGGTCATAACAGTGGGCAGAATCCCTGCAATATTGGGTGTTTTTTCTTACAGGACAGGCCATATAATTTGTCTTTGGACAACTTAGTTTTGTCTTTTCTGTGTGGTGCACACAAAATATAGATAAATCCTGTTAAATATCCCATTCAAAATGGTGGCCTTGCTAGATACACGGTCAGCTTGTGACTGGCATGCCAGACTTTGCCAGGAGGATGCTCTACGTTCCTCTGTATTGGAGACTGAGCTGGAACTGCACCATATTAACTAGTCTTCAAAATTCCAATGACTTCTATAGGAACTATAAACATTCAAGCTGCAGCATTAAGAAACAAGCAGCAGGCATTCCAAAATACATACCAGGTGGCAATGCAATATTTTTTTATTACTGGTTTTCTTTTTAATAAGCTTTATCACAGCGCCAAATTTTTAAACATACCTGAGTGTTGGAGTTGATGACAGTTAATTCATTTATTTTCACCAAAAAAATCCTGTAAGTTACTTGCTTTTGAGGCATACTCTGTGAAGTCCAGTTGATTAAATATAGTTGGACACATGGTAAAATCTAAAATGAAAATTTAGGGAGTAATATATAACCATAACTGTAGTTAATTATGAGATAATGAAATTTGAAAGCAATTAACCTCTTGCAATTTCTTAGCTGATAAATACTGATAGTAGTGTCTAAACTAAAACTTGAGAACTTCCATCAGACTTAGCTAGACACCTCAAGTGATAGATAAACCCCTTATTAAAAGGGTTTAGACAGTTATAGCAGAAAATTAAAAGCTAATGATTCATTTTGCTATTACAGAAGAAATAACATTACATTGAATTTATAAATTATTCTTTTTGTCATAGAATGCATAATGAATCACAATTTTTGTTCATCACTTGCCTATTATTAATTTAACAGGCATGGAGATGGTGTAATATATTTTCTCCAATTCTAATTTTTATTAATAGAAGTCTTCCTTTTCAGGTTTAGCATAATGTTCAATAGGAATGTGGTGTTGGGTTTACAAAGGAGCAATGAAAATAAGCCTCCTCTAATTTCAGTTCTCCTGCTTTATATAGCAGTCTGTTTAGCAGAGAAAATGATTCTATTTGTCACAACAGCACACAGACACATTATGGAAGAGTGTTGTACACTGTTTTAATGAAACCACAGACTACAACACAGGGATTGTGAAGGGATTTTTTGGGATCCAGATGCTTACCCGATTTCTTGCAGAAACATGCAAGAATGTATACATTTTCTCTTTCCTCCAGTTTATATGCAGTTTTAAGGGTAATTAAATGAATTGTATTACACAAGTGATTCCATAGAAAATATTTATTTATATGTGTTTAGATATAAAATATCAACTCCCTTTCCATCAAATAACTGTCTTTAGTCCTGAATCTACTTTTAACATTTCTCTTTCTCTTGAGAAAACAGTACAAAAGTAAATTAAAAAGGAAGTTAATTTTCTAAATGTTCATTTTTGAAGCTATCAGTGATGTATATTAATATATATAAAGACTCACTTGAAATAAACTCTTTTTCAGGATAAGGCATCTATTATTTGTATGGCATTTCTCAAAATGAAAACAATGCAAGTCTCAGGAGTTTTAGAGGAATTCTACTTGGACAGATACAGCAGATATAGTGGGTCTGTGTTGAGTGGGTGTTTGGATATATCAGCAACAGAGGAGCATCTGGCTTTGTCTGTGTTGCACAGCTATAGTACCCCCAAAGACTTCTTCAGCTTTCAAAGGGAATCCTTGGAGTCCCTACAGTGTCTGATTCCAGGAATGCTCTCTAGGACATCCTGACCGCAATGAGGCTGAAGGAGGCTGGAGAGAGGAGCTGCCCTTTCAGGCCTATTAGAATACCCTTACGCAGCCTGTGAATCACTCTGATATGGAGCATGCCAAGTGCCCAACAATCCCCAGCTTAGCTTTCACCTGGGAAAGAGAAAAGGGACATTCTGCACCTACAACATCCCAGCAAATGGCTCTCTTTAAGGAATACCTGTAATCCATTCAGCAAATCCACATATTTTTGGTCCCTTCTCATCACAAGTGAATCTGTAGTCTCAGATGACAGTCTCGTATCATAATTGCAGAATGATTTGGGTTGGAAGGGACCTTAAACAACATTTAGTTACAACCCTCTGCCGTGGGCAGGGACTCCTTCCACTAGACCAGACTCCTCCAAGCCCCACTGAACCTGGTTGTGAGGAATGAAAACAAGTCTTGTTTTCTTAAAGCAGAAAGAAAAAAAAATATTAAAAGCAAGAAAAATAACAGAAATAGTTAAAAATTAAAATTGGGATCCAATGGCTCAGTCTAAGGCCCCAGGAACACAGTGCTTCGATGATCTTGTGGCCCTTTTTGGGCTCTGAACCACCAGGGCAAGAACACCTTTACAGTGTTGAGGTGACTCTGGCTAGTCCAAGAGTCAACAGAATTAACAAGGCTTCAGAAAAAGTTGGCCTGCTCTCAATATTTGTCTCCAGTCAGGCTACCCCAAGCGAAGCACAGCTTTCCCCGCTTCTTGCGTCCCTTTTATAATATCCAAGCTCCACCCAGTTCCTCCCACAGCCCGCCCACATGGTCCATGATGATAGGTGGGATACAGAGGTGAGATAATCTTAGCCCACCAATGGCTCGCTGTTGTTAAGGGGGTGATGTTACTTGTTTTCAAAGGCGGGAAAATCCCCTCATTGAAATTCTGGTTGCCATGGAGCCAAGCTGCAGGGTACTGGAGGCTAAAAATAGTCCCTGGCAGTTACGATGCTGCCTCTTTCTGAGCCCTTTTCCGGATTGAGGTTGAAACTTAAATTCATTTAGAAAAGCATAAAACTTACTGATAAAAATACAAAACCTTCTTATAAACAATCTTAAAATAGTTAACAATTGTATAAAAATATAAAACTTGCAAGAAAACATTTAGGACATAATTTGGATTTTGGGGAACCAACAAAAAACTTGGAAACTTCATTAAACAGGGATTTTAACTGGTGTCTATATAACTCTTGTAATAAATCCTTAGGGATTAACCAGAGAGTCGGTACCTGGGCTGATGAGTCATTAAAGATGTGCGAAACTTTATTTACTGGGGTAATTAACTGGGGTTAACTGAAACACTTAAAACACTTAAGATGCAAAGACCAAGCTTCAAATTTCATATATAACACTGGTCTTCAACACTTCTTGAGCTGGGCATCTAGCTGCTCTAAACAACCTGTTCCTATATCTCACCAACTTCACAGTATAGTATGTCTTCCTTAATATCTTATCTAAATCAACCCTCTTTCAGTTTCAAGGACAGACCGGCATGAGATGTAACCCAGATCAGTCAATTATTAAGAGTGAAAAATGCATGAGACCACCAGTAAAGCAAAGACAATTTGCACTTTCAGGGCAACCTCTTTCTGGAGTAGGTGCTATAATCTTTAGATTCATCTATTGCTCTTGACATACAAGCAGGTCAGATATGTCCCATATCTAGTGCACCAATGAGGTCCTTCACACAGTGTGCCTTGTTCTTATCTTGCATGATGCTCTCTTTACTTTCCCACTCTCTTCTGAGTTCATTTTTGGTATTTTGTGACCCATACCAACTAGTGCAGTGCGTGCATTATAGGATCTGTTGATAGTATATTTTGGACTAAGGTGGTATTTCATGTCATAGACAGTATAGAGTGGGTGAATACTATGAGTGTCTTGCTAGACATACTGTGAAGACCTGTGGTATGTCTTGATGAGAAAACATTATGCAGTTTGGTTATGTCTGAGCTACCCCCAAAATGCCCAGGGAATTTGGTGCATTGACATTAAGCATGAGCATGAAGTGCTCTCACTGGCATGGTCTTTTTGAGAGGTTGAAAAGCATAGTGGCCTCCCAGCTTTCCCTCAGTTGCCTCAGGACTCCTATCCCTTATCTTTTCAGCCTCAGAGTTGCTCTAAGCTCTTCTAGCCCATCCTTTTTCCATCCATCACTGAAGTCTTCTTATCTCAAAGCCTTCCTTGTCCTCTGCCCAAATATTTTCCAAACCCTTCCTGGCCCTGGCTCATACTCCCTGACACTTCCTGGCCACAGGCACAGCTTTTGGCATTGAGGTTCCAGAGCCCCTCTTCTGCATTGTCTGCATCCTATGGGATTAGCTGCTGCCCCACCAAGCCACCACTGTTGCAGGCATCTGCTGGTACCCTTCAGCTCAGTTCCACTCATGTCCCTCCAGTAGCAGATGTGCTTCTCATTCTGGCAGGAACTTAAAAATACTGCTAAGAGGCATTTATAAAACATTGCCCTAGATGCATTTCAGAGAAAATGTTCAATATAAAGGCAGAAAAGAAAGCCTTCCCTGAAAGAGCACACTCTCCTTCACCAGCCACAGAGATTTTTTGGGAGGATCTTTGAGGGTTTATTTATTTGCTCTCTTAAAAGGATTGGCAAATGTTTTTAGATGCCTTTGGCTTTGTCTCAAAACCCTAACAAAGCATTAAGGAGAATTACATAATTTAAAGGCAGCAAAGGCCAAGTAGGTCATCCAGTGCAACTTCTCAGCGGTGTGATCTGGCATTGTTCAATGTATTTAGTGGTGCCTTTGTCCAGTCTAGATCTGATTTACAAGGGATAAGGCTTCTGACCATTTACATGTTTTAATCTTTAGAAGTTTACAACATAAGAAGTGTGACGTGACTTTCTTTCAGATAGAGAAACTTCTCTTTTACACCACACTAATTTCACTTATGTCAAAAGTCTCAAAAGTCAAAACATACTCATATGTCAGCAGCAACCTAAATAAAAGTGGAAAAGAGCTGCTCAGTCATTCTCTCTTTTCTGCTCATTCACAGGAAAAAAGAGCTCTGACTAAGCAAGACCTCTCTCTTTCTATAGTTGTCAGTGCACCTCACCTGTTTTCAACCCTGATATCTGCTCTTCTGGATGAGTGTCTCTTTTTTTCCCCTTCTCTCATGTCTCTTTTCACTTTTGATCTTTTTAGTTATTTCCCGATACCTTTTCTCAGAGGCTTTAGGGGATTTTATGAAATACTTCAGAGTGTTCAGCAAAGCTGTAGGGTGCCTGAAATTCACAGTAAGTCTTTCTGATTTACTATAATATGTGGAGAAACTGCTGTTCCATTGAAATAAATTAGGATTTGATACAGATTTCTCTGCAGTTCAAATGCCACCTTGTTTCTGCTGTTTTTCACTTCCAACAAAATTTTGAAATCACTTATTTTGATACAATTATTTGATCCCAAATTTTAGAACAGCAAATAAGATGTTGACTTTTAACACTTGTGTCAAGCAGGATTTTGTTCTAGCAGGCAACAGTACTGCAAATTTGCATGCTTAGCTGTGCAGGTAAGAAATTTCACATTGATTTAAGCAGGACTAGATGGAGGCACAAATTCATTGTGGATGATTTTGTGATGTTGTCATTACCACATGACAAAATGGAACAAGTAGGCTGGTATTAATGCTGAATAAATAATTTCAGAGAATTTGAATTTTGAGCAAAACCTTTATTAAGGCCACTCATAGACTTGTAGAATCATAGAATATTCTGAGTTGGAAGGAACTAACAAGGATCATCAAGATTTGACTCCTGATCCTGCACAGGGCAGCCCAAGAGTCACACCATATGTCTGAGAGCAATGTTCAAAAACTTCTTGAACTCTGTCAGTCTTTGTGATCACTTCCCTGGGGAGCTGTTCCAGTGCCCAACCACCCTCTGGGTGAAGAACCTTTTCCTGGTATATAAACTGAACCTCTGCTCACTCAGTTTCATGCTGTTTCCTTGAGTCCTGTCACTGGTCACCACAGAGAAAAGATTGGTACCTACCCCTCTTCTTCCTCTCTTGAGAATGTATCAGACTGCAATGAGGTAACTCAGTCTCTTCTTCTCCAGGCTGAACAGATGAAGTGACCTCAGCCATTCCTTGTATGGCTTTTTCTCAAGAATCTTCATCATATTTGCAGCCCTCCTTCAGGTGCTTCTAATAGCTTTATGTCTTGTACTGTGGCACCCAAAACTGCCCTCAGCACTTCAGGTGAGGCTGCCCCAGTGCAGAGCAGAGTGGGACAATCCCCTCCCCCAGGATACCCCAGGTTGGCCCTCCTGGCTGCCAGGGCACTGCTGGCTCATGTTCAACTTGCCATCAACCAGGACCCCAGCTCTGCTTCCACAGCATAGCTCCAGCTTCTCATTCCCCAGCCTGTCCATACATCCAGGGATGCCCCATCCCAGGTGCAGAATCTGTCATCAGCAATATTTGTGTGCAATGAAGGAAGGTTAGAGCTGTGCTAAAACTGGAATTGAAAGAAGAAGATATCATAAATATTCATGCTTTCAAGTGCTTGGGGTGCCATTTGAGTTGTCTGATCTTTTTATATGGAATATTATCCACACCTTTCACCCGTTGTTGAAGGACATTTCTTTGCCAATATATTTTCGAAGCAAAGCATTTCTTGTTATGACAGTAAATAACAAGATTTACAATTTCATTTGTCAGGAAGTATTTACAGAGAATTTAAGTTAAAATAACAAGATGTGGCCTCTGCTTGAATGTGAAAGTGCAGTGGATATGGTATTATCTCTCATACAACAGGTTGGGACCTGACTTCAGAATTCTTTCTATGTGTTCTAGATGTACTAGAAATAAATCTGGGTAAAATGTTTCCTATTATGTAATGAGCATTCTGTCTAGTCTACCCAGACAAAACACAAGTTTTGCCTCATTGTAATTTTATGTGCTCAGTTTTTAAGAGGCACTGTTTTTTGCCCATTGGGCTGAAATATTCATAAGTAAAAATAAAAATTTGCAAAACCTGCATTTTTCCACAAATCAAACAAAGTGGAAATCTAGTAAAAGGTTCAAGCTATAAACTATTAATCAAGGTGAAAATTGGACATTAAATTGCAATGAAAATAATGGTTTTAAGTCACTTAATTGACTTAATCCTCCTGGAATAAAATACTGATTTTATTTCCAAGCTATGATATAATTTCTAGTAATCTGAATGCTAAGCAAGATCATTGTGATTAATGGTTATCATAATTAATGTAGAAAAAATTAATAATGACTTTTGATTTTTTAGTAAAATTATGAAGTATCTTCTGTGATGCACTTACTCTGTATATAAGAGATTAGTGTTTTATTGCATGCCATTAAATTATGTGAAACTGCTATTCATTTGCTTTGGAAAGAAATATATTGTAGCTTACTGTTTATCAGGTAGTGAAAACTCATTAAATTAGATACATTTATAGAGAAAGTGTGTAATTAAATTTTTGGACATGGAACACTTATAATGAGGTGTAGCCAGACTCAGTCTAAATTGCAATAACAAATCTTGTTAAATGAAAAATAATTAATTTCACATTTTATTTTGCAAACAGGGCTTTCAACAACTAAATAGGGAATTTTGTAATGAAAAATTGCGGTAAATCATTATCCAGTATCAACAGATACATATTGATTTTTATGATCAAACTCTTTTTTTTGGAACAATATGGGAATGCATATATCAAAGGACATTTATCTTTACTTCTGAGAATATAAATGTTTGAGGCAGAGTAAGGATGATTGAAAATAAATAATGGGGGCTTGAGACTTTATAGTATAATCATCTCTCCTATTTTTTTTTTATTTTGTTGTAATATCAAAAAATTAAACATTACCAGTTCTTTGTGTTTATATAAAATTCAGGACAAAACTTACTTAAAGTTAGTGGCACTTGAGAGATTTGACTTTCAAATGCAGTAAATGGCAATTATTGGGACTGAAAATGTTTGTCCTAAAGTTTTGTATTAGTTTAAATCAGTATTTTTTTCTGTTGCATTTTTGTTGGATTTTGAGGGTTTCTTTGATTTTTGTGTAGCTTCATATTATTTGGTTATGAAATGGATGATTTCCAAAATGTCTCCAAACTGCATATACTTTGAGAAAATCATGAGGAAATTATATTTTTATGTATATTTATTTAGTTCTCCTAAATATTATTCTTGATATGAAATGGATTTAGAGAATGTTTTCTGCAACAATGACAGATCTATAATGAATTCTGAATTCTGTATATTTCTGAATTCAAATAATGTCTGAATTTTCTCTGTTGTAATACAACAGGAGTTTCATTCCTCACATGGCAGGCAGTAACTTTGGGGCTTCCCAGTTTGGTACCCTCTCACTGCCCAGAAGTTTCACTTCAAAATTATTTTTGCCACAGACTGGAAAATTCTAAAGCTTCCCTACCAGGCTGGATTTTGGGCAGCTTTATAAATGAAAGCTACCATATTGGTACAGAGAACCTGACATAGATTTTTTGTTGTTAATTTAAAAGTATCAGAAAATACATACATCAATTTAAAAAAAGAATGGAGTGAGGCAGCTGAAACCCCAAGATTCAGACTCTTGTTGACATTAGTCTGTGTACACTGACAAATGAGGAGGAGACCAGTTCTTTAGACCATCTCTGACTTCAAGGGAAATGTCAGTATTCAGGTTGAATATCTCGTAGCCTAATCCCAGTGCGCTTACTCCCATGCCTTTTTCATATAGATCCCTCATGTCCCAACACCTGAAAATAGAAACAACTTTAAATGTCACATCCTTAGTCTGCTGCTAAGAGAATAGAGATCAGTGAAAGATACCAAACAGCATTATACAAATCAACTGTGAGCAGATAGAGAGGAGATCCATAAGGCAGGAACGTTCATGTGTCTGCTTTCAGCCTGAGAGAGCATGCATGGCTGTGCTTATCTGCAAAGCTGTGGAAAAATCCTGTCCTCACAAGTCCATCCACAATGACAGATGTGTATTTTTTTCATTTGCTCTATCTCCTTTCTTAAGATTATTTTCCAATGCAGGGCCAGCCAGGCTGATTCTAACTGAACAGATCTCACATGGCCCAGCTGTCTTGAGGAAGAAGAGGGGACTGTACTTGTTGGGGAAGCTGTGGGCAGCCAGACAACATGCCTGGCATCGGTGTGCCTCTGTGACTGACATGTAGGCTCAGCTCTTCATGGTTAATTCCTAATGAAATTTTGAAACTCTGGGACAGATTAAGCTTTGGAAAGGTATTCAATTTTGATTAGTTGAACGCTTTTCTGAGTGAGAAAACTTCCTGGGCCATTTTCTGAAAAGTTTGCTGAAGAAAAATGCTGGAGCTCTACAGAAGAAGTGGGGCAGCACAAGGTTAGTTTCCTCCTTCTAGAATTATCATAGAAAAGTGGAACTTTTATTTTCACAAGTCCTTCTTGCTGCACTGGGAAAAACTATCAATCTCTTGGGCAATAACCTTTGACCCTTTCTTTTGTTACCTAAAAAAGAGCTGCTGTGCATTAATTTAAAAAAAATGAATTTATCCACCTCAGCTGCTCTAGTTTTTTGCACCAACTAAACAGAGCAGTTTACTTCATCCTGATTCAATCTATTTTTTTGCCTACTGGGAGCACAAGTAATAAAAAGGAACCTTATTTAAAGATCACTGCAGTGGGCTTGTGATAGTTGTTCAATACATTCAGTGCTGTAGTAGTCTTTGTTTGATGGCCATGCAGGTTCCCACCAGGTCTGAACATATTAAAGATCTGAGGAAAGCCATTTTCCTTATTAATAGGAGAATCAATTGGACTGAACACATCAGTTCAGGCTGATAAAATTAAATTATGTGTACTGAGGAGATGGAATTCTTGCATTTATTTTAGCCTCCAAAGAAAGAAATGCTAACCAGCACTGATATTCAAGTCAAATCAGATAAGAGCATAAAGCTAGACAAGGTGATTCTTGGTTTTTTCTATCTTTTTGGTGGAAGTGAGGTTTTTTCCCTTTCCTTTTCTTTTCTTTTTTTTTTTTTTTTTTTTTGGTGTGGAGAAGAACAATATTACAAGCTACTTTCTTTGATTTATTGCCTTCTGAGACAAAAGAAATCTGAATCCTTAAAGTAGGCTTAGAGGATTAGAGCTCAGGCTGAAAATGACCATTTCTTTGTTTTATACTCCTACAAGGTCTTTTGGTGTATGGAACTAATTTCAAGGTTCTTCATTTCCCCAAACACAGGATCAAGAAAGGCTGCATGTAGTGCAAGATGCAACTGACTTCATTGACCTCAGAATTGTAGTCTCCAAAGTCCAGCTCTTCATGATAAAATAATTATTTATGCCACACATATTTGTCCCATTTGGCTAGTCCCCTTTCCAGTACTCACAATAATTTGGTGTTTTAACATGTATGGAGATTTGGAGGCATTTAATTACTGATTTTACTATTTAATCTAAAATAAACTTTCTTTTTTCATCATTAAATACTTAGAATTCCTATAAACAACACACGAAGGATATTTAAATACTCAAGTACTTTTTACTCCATTTCTCATCCGTAAATACGTAGTATAGCAAACGCAGTTTTATGACTTTGTTCCACACCACATCAATGTCAGAATGTTTGTTCCTCCACCAACAGGCACAAATATCTCCAAAGTTTAATTTTAGATAACAGCATTAATAACAATACAGCCTTTGTTTACTGAAAAGTTGCAAAGTTTTTTCCATTAATGGTAAAAAAATGTGGGTTCTCCCACTTTGTTTTTTGCAGTGACCATGTGTTTTAGATAATTTGTATCACTTTACAGAAAGTGGGATTTCTTTTCCAGGAATCCTGCTCTTTAGTCTTTGAAGAGAGTGACAGCACTGCCAGTGACTTTACTGAAATTAGAATGCAAACATTCAACCTTCATGTAATCTGTTTCAAATAGTTTTATTTTGTTTGTATTCTATTCTATTGCCTTTGCTTTGTAATTATTGTTTTCTGGACTCTGAAGATCAGTCTTTCAGTAAACTATTTAGTAGACCACTGGATTTTCTTAATCTCCCAGATTCTTTCTTTTTTTTTTCCCCTTGGAAAGAGCTTTTCAGCATTATTCTGTTGAAAAATTGCTTAGGTGACATAATAATAGTTGTAAAGATTCAGCTAATGCCAAGTATGCTCCAATCCAGTCAGAAAGAAGAAAGGATTGCACTATGCTATTCTGAGCTGTTTTCACACAAACCCTAAGTGATCCTTGCTATAAAGATGGCATGCAAGGTTTTTTTAAATCTCAAAGAAAACAGATTATAGTTTTGCCCACTTAAACGTAGAATACTGACACACTAATCTCTTATCCATCCTCTCCCTAGAACAGGAATAGCTATATTCAGTTAGATTCTCCTAATTTTATTAGTTTTGAATGTGAAAGTTGTTTATTCATCAATAAAACAAAAAACGGTCATGATTTCATCATTGCTGATTGATTATAAGTGTAAAATCACATAATCACTGAGACAAAACAACAAGGCTCCTATGTGCAAAATATCCCTGAATCATCTTAGCTTCTTTTGGGAATTCTATAGAAAGAAGGTTCACAGCTCTGAGTGATGTCTCCTGATTTCTGTGGGGCTTCTCAACCTGTCCTTTGTGCACTATTGAAACTGCCCAAACAGCCATGCAGAGAACCTTCCAGGACCTTCAGGTCAAGGCTAATCCAGTTCCCTCGAGTACTGCAAAAAGTTTCTCTTCTCTAGGGGGAAGTAAATTTTCAAAGACTCTGAGAATGAGGGACCATAATTTGTAGCAGTGGTAGAAAGAGCAATTTACAAGACTTGGTACATATTTTAAGGACTGCAGTGATTATGTAGTTTGAGAAATTGAAGGCCCACAGCCTCAGGCAAGGAAGGATTTTCTCACTGTGCAGCAACATGCTTTTAGGTACAATGTGACATTAGCAAATCTGCCTAAAAAAATCAAAATATGGTATTCAAGAGAACTAGTTTATCTCTCATAAATCAAACAGCAGAGGCAACAACACGGCAAATAGTAAATAACAATTTTATTAATCCCAAATCAAACTGCAGCAAATTATTTTCTTTAGATTTGTTGGGATTTATATCTTTGTTTCTATGGCCAACTGTCAGGCTAAATGGAATAAAGTTACTAAGCAATGCCTTGCATGGTGGTCATCTCTCGTACATTAACTCCCCCACAACATGCACACATCTCACTAAGTGGTGTGTGTGCAAAGAGCACGATGTTCTTGTGCTTCATCACAGACTACAGACTGGCCTCTAAATCCCAGAATGCCTTCTACATCCCTTCCAATAGCCAGCAGTTACATTTGCCACCCAACTCCAGCCTAGGTGCTTCTTGCAATTAAATTTATCAGAATTAATACTGTCAACTATTAGAGACAAGCAAATTTGCCTGGTTTTTTATCTCTCAGCCAGAGAGATAAAATGCCCTAAAAGATACAATCATTTTTTAAAAAGATGTCAAAGACTTGTTCATAGACAATGAGATTAACTTGATTTAACACCAGTTCTCCAGTTAATGCAAAGGATTAACATTTGCTAATCATAGTTTACTATGTTTGATAAACTCTCTAAAGAAAATGGGTGTTCTTGGGATTCAGTAATTTAAAATAAGTTGCTGTCAGTCCTAGAAATAATGACAAGATAGGATATAATGAGTTCTGCATTATCTGTTCATGATTTTGCAACAGATTAGAGAACAAAACTAGCTTTAAAAGCAGTAATATTAACAGCAATAATAATGACTAAAAGGGCAATACGATTACTGGAGATTTTAGGTAAGAACTTTTGGAATATTATAGCACCTTTAGAATGGAAAAGAACTCTTCTATTACGTACACCTATATACAATAGAAGCTATCAGTGCCTGCTAGTGGTTAGTAGTTTGGTGTCAAAGACTTTAGTAGAAAAACATTGTAGTCAATAATTGTTGTCAATTCACGTCATTCCATCGATGCCTGCAGAGGTGGAATGTGACTGACCACATTCAAATCTATCCCTTACTATTCACAAATTGTGTATGGAAAACATTTGATCAACTGTAATTTCTCATAGCTGACTGCAGGATTTTGGGTGGTGGCAGGCTGGGAATTCTGCTGAGTCTGAATTTTCATACCCATGTGGATAAATCTACACAGGAATCTGTATGCTCACTCTATGGAAAAAAATGGAAATTAAAAAAATTAAAATGAAAAAAAAAACCCAATGCAACACAAAAGTTGAAATGCATAACATAGCATGGATTTCTTTGAAGCAAATTCCAATCTGGTGAGTAATTTAGGCAATTCTGGTAAAATAGAGAACCCAAGAAGCATATATTACACAATTCAGCCACTGTAAACCAATGGGTAACAGCTGAATACATTTAAAATCAAAGCACATAGCAGCTCAAAACAGTAGCTGTGTTTGAATCACTACAAAAAAATCTGGGAAAAAGGTATTCTTAAAGAGTGTCAGCAGCTGACAAGACAATAGAGGGCTATGATAAGAACACAACTATTTAGTATTATTCTTGTAATGAAATAACATTTGCATGGAGACAATTTATATTTTGTTTTAAAAGCATGCTAAACAAGAGAAAATGTATGTTGGAGCTACTTGTCTGATTCTGAGGAAATCACTCCCAAGAGTTATCTAGTATTTTGTCTTAGATTTTTTTGTTGTCATTTCCTGCTAGTCTTATCAGGTCTACGTGTTATTATCAGAAGCTCCAGAATGTGTTCAAAATACATACACAAAAATAAACTTGAGGATATTCACAGATAATTTCTATTTTTTTTCTGTTTCCTTCTCTTTCATCTAAAGCCTGAAGAATGCTAATAAATCCAGTTCTTTAGCTGTAGAAAAATGGAAGTTAGACTAGATCAGTCTAGAAATACTAGTTTTCAGTTCATTTCACTCTCATTCAATAATCATCAGTAGCAAGAAGCACAGGGCTGTCAATTACCTTTAATTTGCTTTAGAAACTCAGAATAAAAGTAATTTTATTCCCCCTGGGTATAAATAAATGAAGGAAAGCAAAGAGCACATGAATTTGACTGGTCACATAACATTCATTAGATTTATTCCTCCGTTTTTTAGCGAATACTTATTCAACTCAGTAGTTCAGAGGACTCAAACCAGCCAAGAACAGTGAAAAGTGCAAGGAAAAGTGGTCTTCTGGCTCAGAGTTGGGAAGCTGGTTGTCCCTATTCTGCTGCTGGCTTTCATCACGACTGAAAAAAGCCATTGAACATTTCTGGTCCTCACATGAATAATGTTTTAGCAGATCTAGAAAGGGATGTAGAACAATGGAGAGCAAATATTTTACATAAGTTATGCAAATATTGATTAAGGAGGATGATTAAGAGAAAGAATATTTAAAGAAAGAATGAAAAGAAATCAAACTGTAAGGAAAATAATAAAAAAGATGTTATCCATTGTGATGCATGCCACAGCCTTGTGAGATAAATGATACAAATCTTCTTTACAAAATAGGAAGATAAATAGAAGTACAGTAAATAACCAAGCATTGTAAAAATTGCAAACACGCAGTAAAAGCAGCTCAGTGTAAATTAAGGACAACTCCTGAGCTGTCAGCAGTTATATAAGTGTAAAATCAGCACAAGTGAGGTCAGACCAGGGTCTGGGAATGTTAATATACTTGAACTGGAATGTTAATGCATCTGAACAGGAGTGCCAGGTACAAATTTACAATGGAGTATCTGGAATTAATATTCAGTACTCTTCCCCTCTAATAGACTTTGGTACTGTGGGAAATACAAGAAGCACAAAAGAGGAAATCTCATTCATCTGCCAAAACCGCAATCAGCAAAGCAAACTATGAGCTGATAAGCAGCTGGTTTTCATTCTGTGTAATAGGAACAGAAAGAGAAATATGAAGATTGGAAGGCTGCAAATGAGGTTGTTTCACTTTCTGTTCAATGCTCTCATGTCCCAAGGAATAAACAGCACCTGAGTGTTGGGTGTCCTCCTCTGGCATGGACTCACTTTTGGTGTTTCAGAGGCATCCAGCACTCGCTCATATCCCACAAGTGAATGCTGACACGAGTCATGTATGCAGCAAGAAATCACTCATTCAAAAACAAAGAACAATAATTTAAAGAAAGATTGCTGTTAAAGTCACACAGCCAGTAGGAAAACAAAACCAACTAAACCTCCTCCACCCCAAAGACAGCAGCCAAACAGCAGATGAATATAAGTTTTGATTTGAGAGGAGCACAAAACAAAGAGGGTGACAAAGAGGGTTAGCCTGCATAATTTAGGGTGGGGATGGTTCAGTGGGGGGGCCAGGCCACTATAAGCTAAGTAAGATCACAGTGGACTTGTCTGGTTGTCTTTTTTGACTATTTTTTGGGAGCCTGAAGCATTTTGAAGAGAATATTATGAATTATAATTACAGATTTTTTTCACAGCAGATCTAGAAATTATTTTCTTTAGATTTGTTGGGATTTTTACATTTCACAGTTCTGTGCAAAGATACTATTCTGAAGAAACTTGTATTGTGCCACCCAACTTAGCAAACATAAAGATTATTAAAATAAATCAAAAACACACACACAAATATGAAGTGACCCTCTTCTCCATTCCTTTAAAAGATGCTGCTAGAATGAGTGTGAGTAGTTGCTGAGTCCCCTTTTTTTGGCTATATATATTTCTCATAAAGTAGCAAGAAGTGCCAGATTAAGGAAAAGCAAACACTGAAGGGATGCCATTGGAACCTACCTTTGACATTGCCTTTTGCTAATATGAGACAAACCATTCCTATAACCAGCAGGACCTTGGAGGCCTTGAAATTAATTAGGTCCCTGCCTCAGGGTATTTAACTCAAGTAGCTCTCTTAGTTGGGGCAATGTAAGTCAGATGCCTGTTTGACCGTGCTGGGGAGGGAGGACTGTCTGCTCTGGCACAGCTCCAGGCATGCAGTTTCCTTCAAGCTTAGCAAAGCCCCTTCCAGCACAGAGAAGAGGCGAAGATGTAAAATGCTCCTCTCCAAGCCATCATCATGTTATTCTTATCTGCTCCTTAATGAATCCCAGCTGAAGGGCTGTTAAGCAGAGGAAGACTCTTTCTTTTGGGCTGAGGAAGTTCGACCTCCTGGGTTGCAGAGAGGGACATTTATCTGCTTCCATAGCTGGCTGGCTGTGAGGTGTACAGTTGTTCTGCCCACACACTGCTGTGTGCTTCCCCAGCTGGGAGCAGCAACAGCCATGCTCACATGATGTTTTCTGGAGATGATATCAGAGAATTAATGGGTTCCATCCTGAAAAGGGGCAAAAGCCACTGCTGGTCTCTACCTCTATAAATTCTGCTGCTGGGGTGTGGCATGGTGTTTCCCAGCTGGGAATGCCTCTACTGCTGATAGGGATTGTCTGTAATGCCAATTATGTACTTCTCTGAAGGATTTTTTCTTGCCATAACTAAAAGCCCTGCTTCTGTGGGTTTTGTTTGTTGTTTATTGGGTTTTTTTTTCCCTGAGCACTGTACCTGCACATGCATCGCTCATGAGAGGGCAATCCTTGTTATGCTCTTGCAGCTGTAAAGGAGTTTTCAGAGCAGCTGATGAATTGTCTTGTTCCTCAGTGGAACAATTATAACCATATTTAGACAGTAAACCACATCAACTTCTCAAATTCAGACCTACAGACAAAGAAAAGCAGCACAGTATGCTTTCACCTGAAAAAGGCAAAACGAGGCATAAAAATATCAGTGGGGAGAGTTGTAACCTCCACCATTTCAGAAATCCAGGTCTTTGTGGAAGGGAAGTCAAAATAAGAGAAGAAGCAATACAGAACAGTGTGGAAATTATCAGCAGATTTCTGTTTTTTTGAATAAGGTTCTTTGGAGCAGACAGGGCTAAGAAAATCTCTTCAGAAGATACAGGCCAAGTGCGTATGCAATGGAGAGAACTTGGCATCATAAGTAGGTTCTTTAAAATTATTGTAGTATTTGAAAAGCCAAATTGGAGCACGTTTTCTGGTTCTGCATGCCAGATAAATGTCCTGTTGAAGGGGAATAGGTGCACAGATCCCCTGACAGGTGGAAAGGGTTAATTTCTTCTGATCTGACAGCCTTTACAGTGGGGCTGCACCTTGTGAAAATGGAAGCTAAGGTTCATTTTCTATCTAAAAGGAGGACATTAAATAGTCCTTTGCCATTTAGTATGATTTGATCCTTTGATCTGTGTATGGCTTTGTCTATCCTGTGTTAATTTACTTAAGTGTTTGCAAGGAGGGGCCAAGGGGAAAAGCTTCCATTAGAGCTACAGAACTGCTGACTTGTCTGACAATAATTCTATTTCAAATTCATTTATTTAAGTACAGAGAAGGTGGGGTCGAGGAGTGAGTTTTTCTTCACTTGATATGGATAGGATAAACAATTGAATGGAAATATGTGCATTGACAACTGGAATTGCTAAAAGCTCATCCCTTAGCAAAGTTGACCCACTGTAATGCTACACGGGTTACTGTTTGGGCCTCCTTGTTGTGCCTGGCACACTCATTCCTACTTTAGACCAAAACCAGGCAAATTCACATGTGAACATGCAAGTACAAAATCAGAAAAAGCCACAGTGAAAGCTTTGCCTGCATTTTTATTTCAATGTGTCTGAGGGCTCCCAAGGGGATGATTTATTTGAGACAGTTTTTCATTCCGCAGGAATATTTTCTATCCTCCTTGCAGAGGCTGCAGAGATGACAGCTGTGATGCTCGTTACTAAGCTCCACTTACACAGCGCACTGACATTGCACCAAAATGATCAACAGGCATTTCACTTGAGCAACAGTCTCCTGGGGTCAGATTTCAGTCACTATTAACCTAAGCTGTGTTCAGATCATTCCCAGGAAGATAAAAATCTTCAATCTTGTTACCAATTCTTCAAGTTACCTGCTCCTCCATTTTATTGAATAAAGTAGAACAGGATAGGAGTTGTGGTTTTTGGACTTTTGTGTTTTGGTGGGGGGGTTCTGTCATTTTTCCCTCCTCCCCTCTTAAAAGTGGAAAAAAGAAGAGGATGAAATGCTAACAGTCTGATGTTAACAGCCTGTCTGGGCAGACTGGTTGTGAATTTTATCTTCACCTTTCCATGTTATTCCTTGTAGCAAGGAATATCCTGTAGCCATTTCTGTCTGGGGTTGCTCTAAATACGAAACCTGAAGGAAAAGACACCTTTGTTTAAGGTATACAGTTATATTAGAACACGGTGAATATCCTAATACATGCCAGCATTTTAAGTCTAATAATATCTGAAAAATGCAGAAGAATTCATAATAGAAAATTTTACAAACTTTAATTTTTTCTATCAAGATGTAATATAAAATAAAATAATATTTTTTTTAAAAATATACTGCTTTTTAGGTGATAGCCTGGCATAAAAAAAAATCTTCATTTGCATTAGTTGCTAAAAGTTGAAGAATTTTTAATTTTAAATTTTAACTTAATTTAGATTTTAAATGGAATTGTTTTGTAGTCTGTTTACTACACTTACTACAGTAAGTGGAAATTAGTGTTCCCATGCATTAACTTAAAATAATGGAAATTCTGTAAATATTTAACTTAAAATTTTAAAAACTCTTACTTATAAATAGTTTACTTTGGTAAAACTTAATCACATCATGACCTGAGTAAAAGATGAAGCCAGTGTTAAAGGACTGCTAAATTCAATAAATTAAAACATTAATTGAAGAAGTAGTAATGTCTCTTAAAGCATTTGTCCAGCTATAGATAAGAAATATAATCCCTTCCAGATTATTTAGAAAATATCAGTTTGCACTTCACAAATATACCTTGCTTTTATGGATTCCAAGGTTATAAGGCCCTTTATGTCCTTCAGGAACAGCATCCATTAATTTTGTATGCCATTAGGTTTGTCTTGAAGACTTTGAAGTATATTTTCCACATCTGGCTGTGTGGAAGGTCAGGATGTTCCCAGCTTTACTTAACTACAACCAGATTCACATGACTATTTTCCAAACTATCTCACTTTTATGTTGTCTGTCATTTTGCATCACTCCCAAAACAATATTAAAACTAAAATTGCAATGCTGTTGGTAATTTGAATTACATATTAAATTAAAATGCAACAATAAGACAGTTCATTTCCATATTGTTCCTCACAATAGCCATAGACTATTTTATAATTCAATCAATATTGCTATGTGTAATAAGTGGAAATTACTTCAAATTTTAACACACAAATATGCACTGCTTTAGGAAATTTGCTTGGACAGAGTACCAAGCAGAGTTTGAAGACAGGGTACAGAAGTAGTGGGTCCATATTAGCCCTTGCCAATGAATATGCAGTACAGACCTCAGCCATCACCCATGCCATCCCATTTTAAATGGGGAAAATCTCTCTAACAAAAATTATTATACCACTGGAGTCAGTGGAAAAAATTCCAACATTTCATCTGCAATGTCTTTTCACCTCTGTTCTTACATAGTACTCTGTAACAAGAGGGTTTTATATTTGGCTATATTAAAATTCATATATGACATACTAATGAAATCTAAATGCCAGATAGTGAAATATGGCTCATGTTTCTCCTTTGGTTCAGATTTGCATTTTGTCTCCATGTCTCTCCAACTCCTTTCTTCCTTTCCCTCTTTCTAAAGTACATAGATACTAGTTCTAATTTGGGGAAAATAATTTTTTTGGAAATTCCTCACTTGCCATGTGAAATCATTGCAGGCACTTCAGCTCTTGCAGGGAGGTTAAGTGGACATTTACAATCAGCCATTTATTTGTTCCAGCTCTTTTACATTGTTCTTTTAGAAGGTGCTCACAACATGCTTTTCTGACTGTTTAGAACTGCATTGCTAAAACAAGTTTTTTGTCTCCCATATCTCCAATATCTGCAGCGGTTGCCTCTAATGAATTTGTATAACTTATAGTTACTCTCATATTTCTTTTTCCATGGTCTAATACATCTTTCCTCACAACTCAAGGCTTCTGCCATCTATTCCAAATGAAATATTTTATACTGAATCTTTTGTTTGTTCTATTTTTTTTTCCTTTATCTCTTTATATTTCACTTTATTTCTAAATTGTAATGGTAAATATCCAAAGCCTTTACATGCTATCTTTGCATCTCAGTGTCTCAAAAATATATTAAGGTTTACCCAACCCATGTACAAATTATTTGCAGGAGTTATTCATTCACTGCATAAAAATAGGGTGAAATGAAGAAGCCTTGAACAGCACCTTTCAGCATTATGCAATGATTTAAGACAAAAAATGGGGAATGTCATATCAACTGAGTACATGGAGGAATGCAGAAAGGCAAAATGCTGTCAACCTAGTTATGGTTTGGGATAGAGACTTACATGGATTATAGTATTTTCTCATAGGGATATAAAATACCAGTGACTCATAACTCTCCCAATGCTACATAAGACCTTTTCTTTCCAGACTTATTGCACCAAGCACATGCTAATAATATTTACTGAGGAAAATTTCTAGATATGATAT
>JACBWW010000005.1:13590136-13942072 GCA_020086605.1 Lanius collurio | reverse complement strand
TATATGCTTGCACTTTTTTTGGAGGCAGCTCTCACCTCCTCACCTCCAGTGGGTCTAACTGGGGCCATGAGAATCTAACATAATTAGATTATGAAGAGTATAAATGGCATAATATATCTGAATTTGCATCAATACAGGTTGTGATCCAGGCAGAAAGCTGGAGATGTTTCATGTTCCCCAGGTGTCAGAGACTGAAATGGTTCGTGCCTTAAACATTGTTATGAAGGAGTTTTGCCCATTTTAGCAAAAACTTTATAAAGAAACTATGACCACCAAAGCCCACTCTCCTTGAACATGCCTGACTGAAACTTTGGACTGTGAGTTATGCCACTTAAGGGAATTCAGGATAAAACACCATTGTTCAATCATCTCGTGTCTAGGAAAAGGTAAACAAGGCTGAGGGAAAAGAATGCATCTAAAGAAATGCAAGTGCAGCAGAAAATCATCCGTGGCTGGGTTTAGGGTGGGGGAGACCACAGCCCACAGAGGCCATGTTTGCACAGACTCACCACCCCTGAAATGAAGCGGGGAGGTGTAACCTCTGATCAGAGGCAGTGAATACTCACCCTCCCTTACACAAACTGTCTCAGTTGTGGAACCCCCAACCCCAGGAAGGCCACATCCATGGGACATTCACGTGAAAGGCAGCTGAGAAGGTGTAACAATCCATTAAAGACCCCTGAAGTGCCCCTAGACTCATTCCTGAGACCTTGCACCAGAGGACTGCCTGTGATGCAAAGGGACGCAGCAACCCAGAGTCTGTTGCAAGAGACTGTGTCAGACTTGCCCCCCCCACACTCCAGGAGAGGTATCTGGGCATTCCTAGCCAGCCTGAACATATATTAGCCCTCTGGATTCTATATTTTTTTCAGGGACCCCCACCACCAAGAAGACCAGATGGAGAGGATCAATGGAACATCATTGGGATCCATGGTGGGGTGATATTTGCTTTAATCTATCTCTGTCACTATCTTTCTGTCCTCCCACCTCTTTTCTATTTCTTTTTCTTCCTTTTTATCTCCTGTCTCTCATATTCACTATTAAATAAAACCCATACTAGTGCCTTTGGCATATGGTCTTGTCTGTACCTTAATTTGGGCAGAGGCATTTCTAATGACTCTAAAAACTGGATTGTAACACAGGATAGGTGCAGCCTGTGTGATCCCACCTGTGTTTCAGCTCAAGCCCTGAAAAACCAGACCTAAATCCACAAGATGTGTGAGCATGAATCTTCTCCTCATCCCAGCTGGATCTGTTTGCCTGGGCTCAGCATCTCTACCATGGCTTCAGAGCTTCTACACCAGCATTTAGCCAGGTTTTCTGTGCATGGTTCATCCAAACTTGCACCAGATGAGCAGTAAGATAACCCAGGACAGACCTCACAGTGATCCACTGGTGGCTTTGCACGTGGCAGAGCTGCAGCATATAAGCCAGTCTCAGAAACAGCAGAACATAAAATCTGGTTTTAGATGAGCAAAGAAGATGATGATAAAGCACCAATCCCTTCTGAAAAGCCAATCTGATTGTTTGCTTTCTGGAGAAGAAGATTTTGTTTTGTGTAATCTTTGGCAGAAAGAAGAGGGAACAAGGAGAGAAAAAAAGCTCGAGTTCCTTCAGACTCAATGAAAAGTGATTGGCTTTGGTTTGCTGACAGCTGCTGTCTGCTGGCAGACGTGGGCTTACACAGGTTTGGTTTCTATGCTTCAGCTTTTTGCAAAGCAAACACAACCAAATTGGACAGATTGACATGAGTGAACTGAATGTGTTTTCTCTGAATACTGGAATACTGAATTTTCTTTGGTTTTGGAATGAGGGAAGAAGGAACCGGACACAATAGATGAGGAACAGTGAGAAGATACAGAGTTGTCTGCTTGAAGAATTAGGGAAGAATAAAATCCTAAAATGATTTCTATCTGCCTGTCACACACAAGGAATTCTGCTGACAAATTGGAGTAGAAGGAAGCAGACTAATTATATCATGAAACTTAGCATTACATTTATCTTTTTGGTCAATGACAAAACCAGAAAGACAGGCAGAATAATGAAGCATAATAAAGAGAACTACAGTATGCTGCTATTATTACTTATGGAAAATACTGTGTTGAGTTCTCCAGTTCTCTGAGATCAGTTTGCTTGCTTTTAGCACATAATTATTAATTATGTATTGTATTTTGAATATAGAACAGCTGGATGCTGTTCCACAGGATTTTTTCTTCTATTTGAGGAAGCTCTGCTGTTGTAAAGCCTCCTACAGCCAATGCTTCATGTGCTGGACCTGCATTGCCTGGTTTAAGTTCAGCCTTGGGGTTAAAACTCATGGAGGTGAGGAGGAGCATGTCAGACCCAGTCTTTTCTGTGAGCAAATTCCCAGGGGAATTCTGTTGCTGAGGGAGTTTGGAGAGGCAGGAACCAGCACTGATCGTCTGCATCTGTAGCCAGACAGTGAATGTCACAGGGGCATAATGAAACACATCCTTGGAAAATTCTTTGGAAATCAGCCATGTTCAGGGAATAAAAAGTGATTTATATTTGGGGGTTCATTGTGGAAAATAAATCCACTAGTTAACTCTCAGGTTAGTTTTTCTTTCCAGAAAAACAGGGTTTTTTTTCTAACTAAAGAAGTAAAGATGTCTCATAGAAAAAGAGCACTGTACTGCAGTGTGTTACATTTTTTAGGTGTTGTTCATCTGTATTATCTATGTCCTTGAAATTGCTAATAAAACTGGTAACCTTAAACCAGTGTGGATTACAGTACTCTTGTGAGTGCTTTATGATCATTTACAATCCCTTACTAAAGCAGTATTAGAATTGTGTCTTCTAATCCACTGCAAATGGAGTTTCTATTCCAGTTAATGGGTCATTTGTACATGGCCTCTTTTAGTCTTTGTCTTTCCCTGTCTCTTCTGACTAGTTTTTCTTCCAGCTTAACTTGGAAATTTTTCAAGTTTTTAGGCATGCTTTTCTTTTTAATTCCACATTTAATTTCCCAAAATATACTTTTTCTATTACACTATTTCCCTGAAATAGAGTTATTAATTTTTTTTTAAGACTCATAGGGACTTGACAATAAATAATAATACAAAAAAGGATTTATACTACTGAATGCAACTTACACCTTCGGTATATGGTAGGTTTGATTCTGCAAAGAAAGCACAGGGTCTATGAAGTTATTGAGAAGTGCTGCCAACTCTGAACTTGTAAAGTCAATATATTTGATACTGTTAGAGACAAAGATTAGCTTTAAAATTTCTGTCCTTCTAGATGAAAGTTCTGGAAGACTCTCCTTTCTTCATGAAGGTATATCTAATTGCTTAACTTCTTTAGCTTTGTTTGCATGCAGTCTAAATTACGACTGTTCATTAGTTGCATTTAAACATAAAGATCATGATTACCAGGAGGAAGGAAACTTTCTGTGAAAAAAAGAACCCAACCCAGTGTTTCAACTCTTTTTAAGCCTCCTGCTACTGTGAAAAGATAATCTGCTTATTTTTTCAGCAAATCTCAGCCATGTCATCTCTGTTTATAGGTGACTGCATTTCAGTCTTGAAATGTTTACTCTAAGCCTCTGTTAGTGAATGATTTTATCCTCAGGTAGTCTTGTGCAAAGAGATGGTGTTCCTTTTAAGAATCTGAATGAAATGATGAAGAAAAAATTGCGAAGGATTGAGAATGGATTGCAACTTTGGGCACTATCTGAGTTGGCATTTGTGGAATCGTAAAACTGCATTGTATCTCATTTTGGGAAAGGTGAGGTGCATGATGTAAGGTATAAATATAACTTCAGTTAACTCTAAACAGTTGAAAGAAGGGAAGAGTGAAACTGGAGAGTTCAGCAGGGTGGGTGATGCAAATAGATTTGGTGAATTATCTTCCAAAAAATGTACTTAGCTACCAATTTTAAACATTGTAAAAATTGTAAATGAATAAAAATTGTTTCATGTAGGCAAGGATAAATACATATCTCTAGAGAAAATGTGTTCAATGATGAAGAACTAAGGAAAATTAACAGAATGTGAGTGTGAAAATAACATGTTCAAGTTAGATTAATAAGGATTGCTTCAATACGTCCAGATAAAAAGAAATAAAATACAAAATAGATGAGTAATATTACAATAAAGAGCAAATGGGACCTAAACCTTAAGAAATGCAAAGATTCTTTCATTTTAGTCTTTATTCTCTCTCTTAACTGTTGTTGATCAAAGAACAGACTCCTTTAACTCCTCCCTGCATCAGTTTTCAAAAACAATATAAAACAGTAAAAATAAAGGCTTGTTCACCTGTGTTCTTGCACACTGATCACCCAAAGACAGACTGAAGTGTGTCCTTACATGTGTGCAATCTCACAGGTAAAATTTGAGATCCCATTGAGGTCTCCATTTGAGATCCCTGCCAAAACACTTACTGATTTTTTAATCAATTCTGTCTTCTATAGTCCATGAACAGAATGACAGCTAGCACGACCACGTACACCTCTTTTTGGTTTTTCTTTCTTTTGTGCCATTCAACATTTT
Organism: Lanius collurio; assembly: GCA_020086605.1. Lineage (NCBI taxonomy): Eukaryota > Metazoa > Chordata > Aves > Passeriformes > Laniidae > Lanius > Lanius collurio. The sequence continues at coordinate 13,937,561 of JACBWW010000005.1, read as the reverse complement.
AGAAAATCTTAAGCTTTACAGTCAGGTGAAAATCAAAGGTAAAGCCCTTCAGGAACTGCCCCCTGCTGCTTTGCCTGGGCCACATATCTGGAGAATGCTTTTTGTTGTTACCACTCCTGATGGTCGGGTACTTCTGCAATGACATGGCCATTGCCAGGGCAAGGCAGGTGACTTAGAAAAGGCAGCTTCTGCTGTGAAAACAAACCATTCATCCTCTTGTGAACACAAATCCAGGAAATTTGTTTCCCAAGGGCTGGCTAATTTTATCCACATCCTTGAGACAGTAGGATTCAGTTCTGCTTGCCCTCCACCCAAAAATGCCTCGAGCAGGATTTGCCTCTGGCTGTTGTTCTGTGCCCAGAGTCACTAGAGTTTAGACAGCAGTTACTGTTCAGCTCAAATCCTCCTGAATTTAATAGAAATGAAAACGTTTCTGAAATTGATGTTTGGTTTTAATGTGTTATGCTGGGTATGTGACATCAATATGTTCAATCTTCTATTTTTAACGATTAAGCTGAAAATTCAGAGATTTAAAAATAATTGCATGGGTTAGCAATTTTGTCATTGAGAATTAATGTCACAGTCACTAGCATTTGCAAATCATTCAAAATTCCAAGGCACTTTGTGTCCTTCCTCAAGAAGATGTGGAGTTGCATAATTAAACTCAACATAAATTTGAACTCACAGATACAGATGTTTTCATAAGATCTCTTGAACAAGTAAATTTAATTCACCATACTATTTGAACAAATGCATTGTCCTTTTTAAGATATAATTAGTAACATTCAAATAATTTTTCTTTGAATGAATCTACAGCAAAATAAATGTTCATCTGAAGAAAGTGAAGCCTTTCATAACACAGGCTTAGTTCTGAGAGTATCCTTCTGTTTGATTTTCCATTGAGAATTTCCCATCTTAAAATTTAAGACGCTTTTGAGCAGAAGTAGCACATAGACTTTGGGACCAGAGCAAAAGTGAGACCAGAGAGATTCTGGCAAGGTTCTTCAAGGTAAGAAAGTATCTCAGGGTCCGAGAGGAGGAACTATGTCTTGAAGGCAGAGATTGAAGTTCACCTTGGAGAGTAAAACATCTGGAAGGGGATGGACTGTGTGGGATATTCCCTGGGCACCAATAAGTTTGAAGCATATCCCTTGCTGCTTATCAAAAAAGAATATTTAAATCTGAATACTCCAAAACAAGGGAAGCATTATGAAAAGATAATTAACAGAAACAGTCCAGTAAAAATAGATAAAAATTATAAAGAGAGGTATGAAATTGGGAATGAGATAAATTATTACAATATGCTATCTGGTGCCAGTGATTCTATCTTTACACATAAGTCAAGACCTATAAAAGTTTGAAATCAGATGCCAGAGTTTTGGTGTTTATTTAATGGTAACATCATTACTGTAAAATTAACACAAACAAAACCACTCTTATGACAGTTTTGATTTCTATTTTTATTTGTACAAAAAGTGACTTTTCTTATCTAGTCCCAAGAATCTGTATCTTATTTGATGATTTGACATAGACAATTCAGTGGTTCAGTTATGGTATGCACTTCCTATGTGTCCTGTAGCAGGAGTGTTTCTACTGAAGCAATTTTCCCTGTCAAAACTTGTTTAGTTTTGTATTAAAAGATCATTTCCCAAATAAATAACAAGCTTGAGATTTCAACTAAAAACAAGTTGTATTTCAATGCTTAATTCAGATGAAATAAATAAAACAAACCATAGTATGAGTTGATTGACCCAAAGTGAGGGTTTACTTAGCACGCTCATAAAAAAAACTGGAGAAAAATTCACTTTGTTTCATATCAAAATATTTGTCAAAGTTCATTTGATCTGAAGGTGCACTACTGTTTTGATCAGTGCTAGACCAAAAGTCATCACAGGGCTTTTTTACCCCAAACACTGTAAATCTTGAATCTGAAAAGGCTTAAGGATCATTATGACCTTCTTCTCTAATCTGCCTCCTTGAGGGTTATTAGTGGGAACTAGGTTCAGGAATGCCTGTTGCTGCTTCCTGGGATGGAGTCTGGCTCACGGCTGCAGAGCTGCTGTTGCACAGAAGACTGGCCTTCAAATGAGCAGAATTTGATGCTTCTTTCTCTATTTCAAGCCTAAAGAATAATAATTTCTATATATTCAAACACTTTCCCATAATTTTTTGTTTAATAAAAGAGATTTCTTCTCCCATAAAACTCTTTTTGCTTATTTTCTGATCACAGTTAGGACAGCAGAAGCACTAAGAATCAGACCTGAGATGTATGTGCTTTCCCAGCTGGGCAGGTCTACTAAAACATAGACCTGTAGACCTGTGCCTCTGGTTTACATGTCAATTCTTTCCAAATCTGTTTTACCTGTGACCCAAGTTTGTGCTAGACTAGCCCTAAAGGGACAGAAACATTTTGCTCTGTCTCTCTTATGAAGTGTAGCATTAAGGCCCCATTCTCAGCATTAAGAGGTTATTGGGAAGGCTGTCAGACACCACACATAATCTGGATGCAATGGCATTTTAGTGCAAGCAGCAGTGATCTGTTTGTCTACCTCTGACAAGAACTAGAGCAAACAAGTGAGTTATGTGACTCATTTTGAACAGTCACTCTAATGGAAATGTGAGAAGCAATCAACCAAATACCAGGCATTTCTACTCAAGAGCTCTACATTTTTTTTCCAATCAATTAAAAATAAACATATTAACATTGTGTATTCTGCCTTGAAATGTTTCAGCAAAAATGCACCCCACATAAAGAACACCTGAGTCTGTACTGAAATAACATAAGAGTTTGAAATACAAAGACAAAAATTATACAGAAAAGTCACTATGTTAGTGTAGAGGTGAAAATCAGCCCATTTGAGAACTGAGAGAACCCAAACCTACATGAACTCTACCTTCACCTGCTTGTGTACCCTGAGCACTCCTTTCTGTCTCCTCTGCCACTTCTCTCATACGTCTCTTGTCACTTTCTGCAGTAAAACCATTTAACCTTGCAGTTCCTCCTGTGGCTCCCCCACTCCCCCGGGTCGAGGCTGGTTTCATGATGGATCTTCTCCAACGTGTTTCCTGATGGCCAGCACGAGGGACTTTGGGGCTACTTCCCTGTGACCCCTCAGTCTTCCCAGAACCAGTGCAGAGCCTTATATGTGCATTCAGGCTTTACACTAGAAAGCCTAAGAAATTGACACACTGAGTTGCTTATCTTACAGGTGCCTCTGCTCACTATTGACTCACAGCTGCCTGAAAAAAGTCACAACAGTTACCCTTAATAAATGCTTGGTGCATGCAGTGAAATCACACAGCTTATTGCAATGAAATAGAAATTGTAAAAGCTTTATTTCCCTTTGGAAGCAGACACAGAAGGTCAGAGAATATTTATAACTAAGGAGAGAATAATCTTCTTGTCACCCTTCACATCTGCCATTTATGAGGAATGATTGCCTAGGAGATTTCAGTTAATGGCAACAAAATCACCATGTACATTAGAATTTTCTCTAGGCATCACATATATGAAGAATAGTGAGACCAGCTGCAATTCAGGAAAAACATGAGATTATAGAAACTAAAATCTGCCATATGAAATTAATGTTATTAACAATATTTTTAATTATTTTAAGGTACATAATTCTGGATAAACTATAGAGTTTTTAAAATCAAAGTACCCTTGGGTTCATATGCAATTTTTAACATTTTTATTAATTTGTGTCTCTCATGACACCTTATGCTTTTTATTTTTGAATTATATATTTATACATGTAAAGACAGATAAATGGTTTTCCCTTTTCTATAGTTCTGTGCAATTTAAGCCTGATGGATATTCTGAGGTAGCTTTCCAAAATATCTCTATTAAATGGCCTATTGATCCCTACAGTTGTAAATACCCACAGCACATTCATTTAGCAGGAATGTAATTTAGTTAGAAAATTAAAATGGTATAAATGATCCATCTGGAAATGACTGTCTTTTTGCCAAAACACCATTTGGGATACATTCTATCCAGTCTGGCCCAAGTCACTGACGCTATAAAAACAGTCTAGGGAGTGTATTCATTTTAAGATGTTATATATTATGCCACCAAATTAGTCACAGTATCATTCATCTCCAAACACATAATTGAGAGCCATGAAATGTACCGTGGACCAGCTGGGTAGCTGAGGAATCTTTCCACACAGTGAGAAGAGCTATAATCCAGCATTCAAAGCAGTCTTCCTGACTCCCTTCGAGGACTAACACCTGGGTTTTCTGAACCTCAAGTGTGCCAGCTGCCCCTGACAATCTCTGCTTGTTCTTGTGTTTGTATATGTTTATTGTTCATAAAATGTTTGCAGGATCCTACAATACTGGGTAGTGAGAGAAGTAATCTGGCATTGCTGTAATTAATATTTCTGTTACAAATATCTCTGAAGTCTAATTTTGCTTACTCCTTCAGTCAGCTTTTGATTCTGTTGCAATCACAGTGTACCTCTTTGAAGTCAAATTTTAAATGTTTAATTAATGAAAGCTGGATGATTTGCCTCATGAGAGTCACAGTGCAAATCTAAGACAGTTTGTCAGGCTACTTTACAAGGGCTTGATGGCCAAATAGAAATCTGAGAACTCACAGTCAGTCATTCACTGAAGTTTTTAAACAGTTTCTCAGAGGTGTTCAGAAGCTGCCTGGAATGACAATGTACTTCCATTAACATGCCCATCATGAAAGACATAGGTTTTTGTTAAAACTCTGTGTTGCTGATATTTTTGGAATAATCCTGGCCCCACCTCCAAACTTCACTCTGGGAGCACAACTAGCTGGAGGTGATCATTCTTGCGTGGGATGAGAAATTTTCTGTGGGACAGCAATTTCAAAGGATATATTCCTTCCAAATGACATTAGAGACTCCTCAGAAACAACACAGGAAAATATTGGCTTGCCAGGGAAAATAAATCAGGGACAGATTCAAGGAAGAGTGGTCACCTGCAGAAGCCCCTAAGCTGGAGCTGTAACCTTTTTGTAGTAACCGTGCAGTCCTCATGCTGACTGTGAGGATCCATGGGTGGGTGATTCCTGCTTGCCACTGGCTACCAAGCAACTCCTATCGTGGCCCACATGTCAAGATTGAAAACAGCTTTCTACGAGAGTTGGGAAAAGGAATCATTTTATCCCAGTGACCTCTAGCTCCAACAGCCAGGAATATGCAATGAAGTGTGAATTAAAGCCAGAGATGTCTCTTGTACATGAAGGTGGAATTAATGCTGTAGCCAGAAATTTGACAAACCACTGGAGTTAGAAAGAGAGCCGGAGTGACTTTTTAAGGCTGCTGAGACACTACAATCTTCACTTCTGTGATTAGACACAGGTTAGGGCTATTTCATGAGCTGTATTAACATTTTCCAGTGCAATCAGGCAGAAGAAAAAAAGCAGTGCACTCCCAATTACCTGCAGGAATTCTTTATGCTCATTCTATTTTCACATAGCAGATTGCTGCTTCAGTCTTTCATTTGTGCTCTAAGCTTCTGACACCCCAAAAATTTGAGATATGTTTGAGAAGGGAAGTTTATGTGCTGAAAATATTGTTTATTTCAAAGTTAAAATTGAAAGCAAGCTTGGAAAAATTCCGATAGTTGTAGGTAGTACTGTAAATGATTCTGCAGAATTACCATAATTTCCCTTTCCAGGTGCTCCTTTTTACTGTAGAACACATAGCTGTAAGCCAACTATAACTGTAAAAGATAAATATTTTTGGTATATTCTGAAGCGATCAAAGTTACAGAGAATGTTCAATACTTTTCAAAGACTTTATGCCCATGAGACTAAACCATCTTAAAGCAATATCTCTGCAAAAACATGTGCACAGTTAATCTCTTCAGGATAGCTCATAGTCCATGGAAATAGTGACACAGACACCTTAATCTGACAAAACATAAATTCTTTTGTACAAGCTCAGGAAAATTAATCTAGCTAGTAGGCTAGAGAGTGTTGGGGGGGACTGGGGCAAATGACAAAGAGATTTTCTGTCTTGCTTGAAAGTAGAGAAAGAAAGGATCAAAAGTCTGACAGAAAGTGGGCAAGTATTCGGGCTATGATTAGTAATGCTTCATGACAAAATACCGTCACATTTTTTTTTAACAGGAGGACACCTCTCCTTTCCCATACAATGACCTACCTACCCTTCTTTGTGTTGGGTTTTGCATATGACCTTGCCCAGCAGCACACTGTCTTTTGTCACTGAAGTGAATGGCAAAACTGCAGAAGTTACTTGAAAAGAAAGACCAAGACAAACCAAGGAAAAAAAATTAAAGTAAAACTTAGTTCCAGTAAGATATTTCTATAGCATTTAAGCATGATTTTAATTAATAATTCTGTTTCTTTTGTTTAGTGCCCATTCATTCAATATATCTGTATCATCACATGATACAGTATGAATTATTATAAGTTATTTATATGAATTAAGAGAGTGAACTTTTGTCAGTTACTTGGGTTTATCTCAACTTTCCTGAACACAGGGGTAGTATCAATACTTTCTTTTAGTAAAATATGGAGAAAAAGTATGTGAGTGAGAGAACAAAATTAATGCTTGCTATGCATTAAGGAACACAATATCAGGGATTTTTGGAAAAAACCTTTAAGAACATGTTGTGGTTTGACACAACTAAGCGTCAAGCACCCAAAATATCAGTTATTTTACAAGGAAAACAAAATAAGAAAATATTGAGGAAAACTAGATAGCTGCAAGGCAAAACAGGTTCAAGCTTAAATGGTTGCAGTACAAGGAGAAAGTTTTATTACTAACAGAATTAAAAGTTAAAAGACATAGCAAGAAATTAAAACAAACAACCGCCCCCCCCTTCTTGCCAGCACTTTACTCTTTTTCTTAACTAACACAAAACTTAACACAACATAGGATTCTAGTCACTGTTACAGTTCTCGAAAAGTCTCTCTCTTATGCTTAAGGAAGAAAGGGTTTCCTCTTCTTGCTTCGCATGGTTTCTCAAACTGCCCCCAACAACAGACCCACCCAGAAAGAAACAATCTGCTGTGGTGTAATACATCTCTTTATGAAAAAAAATCAGTTTTTTCACACTGCCACACATGGGCCATCACATGGGGTTATCAATCATTTTAAGGATGGGTCATTTTGGCCTGAACACAAAGGTTTTTTCTGCTACAATTCCTTAAAAGCCTCTCACTGCTTCTATGTATATCCTGACATAGGCACTCTCTCTTCACAAACTTCAAGGGCTGCACAGAAGTCTTCCATCCCCCCATGTACTTCAAATGGATTGAAGAGACAAACAGTTTGAGATATTACAGTTTCTTACCACCACATGCAAGAAGTATTTTAAAGCTATGTGCGAGGAACGCGGCACTGCCCCTTTTCTCCACCATCATTTTCATCTCCATCTCACATGGCTCACTCTCTGACTCTGTAACTTCTATGGTGAAAAATGTTCTTGTTCAGGCTTTATGGTGAAGAAAGCCTTGCTCTTTTTGTGCTGCTGGCTGCATGGTGTTTCATCAGTTCAGCCTGAAGTGTGCTGGATGCAGAAAGGAGGCTCCCTCCGGCTCTATGTGAGGAACAGAGGGGACCACCAGTCCCAAGAAACCACTCTGGAAAGATTTTAGCTGTGTGCCAGTCCATGGCTGGGTTTAGCTGCCTGGGCTCTGGGATGGTTCCTTCCCCAGTGACCCAGGGTCCGTGCTACGGCATCAGGAAGAGGGGAAGGGGGCCGGGGCTTCGGCCCAACCCAGCCTGGCCTGGCCCGGTGGGGCCTCAGCCCGGCGGGGCCCGGAGGCTCCGAGGCCGCCCCCACCTCCCTCCGGTGGGCTGGAAAAAGAGGAACTCCCACCTTTCCCTGTGGTTTAAATGTGTAAATTGTGAGAAGTGTTATTGGTCTAAAAATCTGTCTCTCAACTCAGATTCAACCCACTACAGAACATTGCTCTGAGCACTAACAAAGCACTGAAAGGTCCACCACTGAACCATGCCCTTAAGTGCATCTGCACATCTTTCAAATGCCTTCAGGGAGGTGACTCAAGCACTTCCTTGCAGTGATATTATCTGACCATTCATCATGCTTCTATTTTGTTTTCAGATCGCTTCCTCTTTGTGACCTTGCATGTAGAAATTAACACCATGATTTTTGCTAGGCCTGCAAATCGGTCAGGTGAGAATATTCCAGTGAAAAAAAGGGAAATACACATTTACCTTTGGGTAAGGAAATTTTACCAAATACTAAATCTATTATGTCCAACAGTTAGCAAGATATGCAAAATGTTAGTGGGATGGAAAGTATCTTAATAATTCTTAATAAAGCCTGTAAATTTCTATATACATTGAGAATCACAAATAAAGGTTATCTATAAAATTGGCATGTTTTTATTCAGAAAATATATTTGAAATGCTTTAAATCTAATTTAAACTAATTAAAGACAGGCAATGCCCAGTTGGGACTGAAACCTGTTTTGTGCTTTAGGAGTCTGGCTGAATCCCTTTCTGAAGTGAAATGCCTTACTCAAACACTCTTTCAAGAAAAATGAGATAAAGTAAAAAAGCAGTATGATTGACAGATTTCTTCTACCAAGTATTTAGCTGCATAAAAGAGAAATGAGAGGGGAGTTAGATTATGGTTTAAAACATTGATTCAGCAATACAAATATTTAACTTTCATGCTCTTACTGCTGAACAGACTTTGCAACTCTGAGATATGGAATTGCCAGCTGAGGTTTGTAATGCAAAGCCTAGCTATGATTAATGTCTAAACAGGGAAACTCAAAGACCCAAAGAAAGGAGCAGCTCAGGTGGGAGTAGACCAAAGAGAGTGAGAAGGGAATTCTTTCTCCTTGACTTGGTTTGGATGCTCACTGTCTGCATGAGACGCTCACATTCAGTATGTGCCCTATTACTCATGTTTATGAAGGCACCACAGGGCTCTGACACCTGCACAGAAAAGTTTCAGACTACACTGTTGATGTCACACTCAGTGCAAGAGAATTGACTGCTACTGACAGCAGCCAGAACAAAAGCCAGGTTTCTTAAGGGAAAGAGATTTTAGCATTCAACTATTCAGAATTTTCCCTAGTCCAAGGAATGTATAAGTGTGTCTACAAAAAGGAGCAGCAGCAGAAAAGGACTCCAGTACCAAACAGGTTGGGCCATAGTGTTCCTCCGTGCACTCATGACAGATGAGAGCAGGAGATGAGTTTCCTTTAGGAACCACCTAGGCAGTTCATAGGCAGATGAGTAAAGGAAGGGGAAAGATCTATTACATGTCTTTCTCTCTTTCTATTAAAAATGCTTTGGCTATCTTGTTTTGTGTCTCCAGCTGTGAGTGGGGAATGTCACAGGCATGAATGCTCTTGCAGAGGTGTGTCACGAAGGCTGGATTTCTCTGCACTGCCAAGGCTGAGGATGCCATTCCTACTGCTGTGGAGAGGTGCTGCCCTGGGAAAGGCTCCTGCCTCTGGGATGTAGCCCTCCTTGGGTCTGTGTATCTCATGAGAAGACGAATGCCTACGCCACTTGGCACATGGTTCCTGGCATAAAGGATGAATGGCTGTAGGTGAGGTTTATCTTTCTTTTAATCTGGTTTAAAGCATTTAATATTTAATAGGAAGAAGCCAGTTTTAAGGACATTCTTCAGTAAATCACCTATGCTTTTTTTCAAGACTGGGAGTGTTTTTTCTGTAACTCTGGTAATGGGTCCCACATTTAAGAATTTCATCTGTGGCAAGGAGGAAGTGTTTAAATGGATGCATGGACACAGGGGTGCATTACATGTAAAATCAATTTATTTTGTGACCAATAGATTGAAAGGAAGCATAATGCAGTTTCACAGTTTGTTCTTTATGATTCTTTGCTTTAAAAATTTTAGGCAAAGAAGACCAGACATCTTGGTTTCACCAAGGCAACAATTTTTTAAGACCCTGTTTTAGTGATTCTACAATTTTTATTGCAATACGAAAATGACTTTTTTTGGGGTATTTTTTCTGCTATTAATCAACTCACATCCTGAAGTACCATCTGCTGAGAAATGTTGAATGTCTTTTCTATTTCTCAATATTTAAATGTACTTATATAAAGGAAAAAAATCATGGTATGTATATGTCTGTGTGTGAGAATGTATGTGGAAAACTGCATGAGAGAAAGGAGTTATGCTGTGGTGTGCCTATAGGATGTAATTAATGGTAAATAACTCCATGACAAACTCTAGACTTTACTGGAGCATTATCCATGGTAAAATATATCAACACAGAATAATTTATTTGACATCTGATTGATTTTGATGTTTCTTGATAAATATCTTAACTATATGATCACTTTAAGAGACATTGAACTACTTGGAAAGAGAGTAAAAATATTAGAAAATAAATTGTTAGTAAATGTTATTCATTCTGTCTACTAGTTTTGTTTTTGAATGTATTACTGGTACTAGCTAATGAATACATTCAATAGATGACATTTCAAGATAGGAAGATGACTTTCTCAGCTAAGCCACAATTTCACATTTTGTTCTTTGAGAAATTTTTCTGTTTCCTCACTTGTTCAAAACTCAAAAGTTCTTAAATTTGATTCTTTGCATTACTGCTTGACAACATTTGTGATATCACAAATGTTAAAAACTTCAAAATATTTTTTTTAAATTTCAGCAATCACAAACAAGCAATAACAGCATATCTATCCATCTGGCCTAGTAAGGAATTTAAAAATGTACTGTATTGTGCAGAGATAAAATATGGTTACTCATGGAGTCTGAGGATCTCTTCACACAAAGAAACAGTAAAGAGAGAACAAGATTATCACTATTATCAATTTATTTGATGGCACTTGGAAAATCCTTTAGTTCAAAATTTTCAATTTTGATGATTAAACGTGTAAATTAAGAGCATTTAAAAGAAAAAGAAACATTGAGTACATTTAACATTTAACATTTACTGAATTCACAGAAATTTTGTTCTGCTTATCTGCTTTGATTCTACTGATAAAATTCATTTAATGTGTAAAAGAATCAAGAAAATCTTGTTCCATTCCTTTTACCACTGCTTTTTCATATAAATGTACCTCTGCAGCAGCGCACAGTATCTTTCTAGTTTAAATGAATTTAGCTTTTAGGTACCAATAAAAGTTAACAAAAATAAACATTTTTAATATATAAATAAAAAAAAGAAAAAATGTCTGTACCCATTATGTTCTTATAAGTAATGATAAAATATTGGATAAAGTTTTGCTGAAGCTTTCCCAAATGAAAAAAAAAATCAAATCATTAATTTTAGGAAATATCCATCAGTGTTAATATACTTAGAGTCAAACTTGATACATTAGCCAGGAAAGGTTTCCACCATAGGTTAGCAACAGGTTTTATGCAAGAACACAATAGACATCCGAAAATTTACTCCAAAAAGTGTCCTTACAATGACGAATATAAATTGAATTAGTATTAAAATATAAAATAAAGTCAGATTTTTTTTTATATGAACTGGAAAGTTTGTCTTTCTTCTGTTTTCTTTTTGCATGATATTATTCCTGCTGATTTATTTCAGTTTATAATAAGGCTTTAACTAGTGGTTACAAAATGGCTTAAAAGGGATAAACACTATTGTTGCAAGTGCCAATTGAGCTGGTTTTTTTTTTTTTTCTTTTTTTCAATGTATTTGTGAAACACACAGAAGCAATTTCCTCTTTCTCTGATAAGTGGGACTGCTGAGAAGCAGTGGATTTTGATTAAGTGCGTGTGTAGTTTGTATGTGTTACCCTTTCAATCCTTTCTATACTAACCAGTGGAGTTGAAGTGTTCTATTACTAGAATGATTTGGAATGACTTTGACAACATTCAGCATTTTTGAAAATTGCAGTTGAATTTACTGTCTCTGCTAAGAAGGAAAAACTGTAACATTTTAATAACCAAGGCTTAAGTTCAAATTCTTTTTGTCATTTGCTCTCCAGTAATGTAGAGCTAGGATAGACTTTTTAATCCTGTTTGGATGCAGTTAATCCCCAGCTATATTGCTTGGGAAGTGCCAGGCACTGCTTTGCCGTAGGATTGTGCCAGCTGCAGGCAGGTGGACACCTGGGGCCGAATGCAGTTGCCAATGCCTTAAGCAGACGGGTGAAAAGAGCTGCTGTGGAGAGGAGACAAGGACAGCAGAAGCCATAGAGACACATTGCAGAGACAATCAGCAGCACATCCAGCTCGGCTGCCTTCCTGTCTCCTGCAGTCTCCTCTAAAGGACTGCTGTACTCAAAGCCAATACACAGTGACTCCCCCAACACTCCTCCCACTACTCAACCAAACCTGAAACCAAACACAAGCTGACTCAAACTGTGTTTAGTTGTTCCTGAGCAATGTATTTATTTAGCAGCTGCTCAGCCTGAGAATGGTGGTCAAAGAGTGGTACATCACTGTCTGTAGGACAGTTTCTCTATCTTTTGTCCTTAGAAGTTTTCAGCAACAATATTTGTTTCCAGTGAGCATCTGTGCATTTCAGTAGGTAAATACAGAAAAGTTCATTTTGCAAAACAGAGTCCTTAACATCCTGCATGGGTATCAGTGTATATTGAAATGCATGAATGTAATCTGTACAATGTTTATTTTAACTTGTCTCACAAATAATTTTTTTTTCTCTTTTGAAAGAATTGAGAGGGTCTGAGGTCTTCTCTTTTTTTGTTGGTTTTGTGTTTCTGGGACTGAACTGTTTCATTATCCCTAATTATATGATGAGCTATGCAGAAAATAAAAGGCACATTGAAAAACAACTCTAAAAGAACAAAAATAGCCCTAAAATTATTTATGATAAAAATACCAAACACTTGTCAGCATTCCATTAACATCTTAATGAGGGGGAAATAACCCTCAACTGTCCCCCCCCCCAAAAAAAAATTACTTTAAAAAATATCCAAAATTAGTTGGTAAATTTTGCACCCTAAAAAACATGGATAATTTCTCCTCATTAAAATCCTGCTAACTGGGTACCTAAGAGTTACCAAGTGTGAAGACAACAGCGAGGCTTCTACTCTGGTTGTTATTCAGCTCATGTCCTGGAGGAAGATTAATTAGACTGCAAGACCTTATATTAATAGGACTCATTAGAGCAATAGATCTGTAAGGGAAAGGAATGGAGGCTGGACAGCTATGATTTGTGGAGTGATTTCTCCCACATGGCATAGAAATTGCTCTCAGCCTGCATTCATTTTCTCAGTTGAGTTTCTTCTTCTTTCTGTGATGAGGTTATGTCCTGGGCCAGGCAGGTAAGAAGGATGAATGCCAGACCAGATCCCTCTTTTGATCGTGGAGGATGGTAAGCCATGCTCTTGGCAACAGTGATAGGAAAATGGTTCTCCTGGGCTCTTGCAGGGAGTGACAGCACAATGAGGAAGGCAGTGTAGTTGTGCTGATCTAGCAAACAGAAATACCTGCACTAAGGGTGTAGCAAGATTATAAACTATTTTTATTCAGATATCACAGAGCAGGCATATTAGTCTTTTATTTCATGGTCCTTCAAAAGGTTAACATCTCTCCTAATTCTTGAAATAGTACTAAAAAACTACAGTTATTTCACTATACTGTCAATGGTATTTAGCTAAGAAAAAGATGCTGGTAGTTCAGATGGAAAAAAGTAAAAAAAAACCACTCCATTTTGAAAAATGTATGCTTTACATCAGCTCCCTATCCACAAAAATAAATTTTGTACACAAAAAATAACTTCCATTATATATGTATGTGTGTGTGTATTGACAGTAGCTAATAATTAGTTCTAAATATACTTACATCTCAAAAAGAAAAGTTACTAGAGTTACTTCTTTCTTCCACCAAAATAATCTGTAATTTTCTGTCAGAAGAACAGATTTGCCTTTTTTAATCTGTAGCTATCCATCCCATACTTTGGAGAAAAAAAGAAAACAAATCTTACTTCCAGAACATGTTGATTCATGAATACCTAAGAGCAAAAACCCAAACACAAAAACAAGTTAAAAAACCAACCTGTGATCCTTTAGGCAGTCAAATGATCTCTTGGCAGTCTAAGCATGTCACTGAGCAACACAGTTAGAGGGAACGTGTGCTTCACCATGGACATTTACTGTGCTTTCACATGCCAGTAGCAGACTTAGGGATTTAATGCTGCAACTTCAACAATTCATCTGAATACCCCTTTCTCAACACTTCTCTATTTCACTTCTTGAAGAGTATGCTATCTTGCTGCAAATACGTGACCTGTCAGGTCGTATTTGACTGAAGTATTGCAAGTTCAACATCATAGTAGTTGCTCTGCTAGGTGCTGATGGGTGAAGCAGAGAGGCATGCTCTACCATCTAGCTGCCATGACTGTTGATTACCAAATGAAAAGTGACTTCTTTCAGACCTGTTTGTAGAAGGTCTCTGCAGCCCAGAAGAACATCTGTTGATGATCCATATTTTTATCGTGCTTTGAACACCAAAACAGACAGTGACATTTTTGAAGCCTATACCCTGTAGGATTGCCTCAGAGAAATTTCTGAGGCTCACATTCAAAACAGGGAGTCTTAGAGATGATGGAGATGGTAATGACTGTATGCTACAGCCACTAAAACTCAGCAGCTAATGTACCATTGTGTGCAAGATGCTACAATTTATCTCTATACTACATAATTAAAAATTACATCTAGCTTTTTACTTTTGACCATTGTAACCATAAAAAGACCATTATATTAATAAAAAAACAGTCTAAAGAACAGTCTAAAAGTACACTATAAATAATCCTCATCCATTAGAATCCAATAATTAATACTTTTCTCTGTCTGCATGTCTTTACAAGGATATTTTTGTCCCTCCAGGTTTTGCAGCACCCTATTGAGACAATCATAGCTAGCATTTAGACGAGGAAGAAACTAGGGCTTTATTACTCTGCTTTTCCAAACAGATTACATGATGGTAAATTGCAGCACATGGGAATACATTTTGAAAGATACAAAGAGAGGCAGACTTTATATTTTGATGAAATGAACCACCTAGACTTCCAAACGAAAGGCTTGTTTCATGCTGCAGCCTACTGCTCATTTAGCTGTTTATATATGTTTCCTGCATTTGAAATGATACAGTATACAGCTATAGCCAAACCATAAGATGCACAAATTAAACTAGTAAATATCACGCTGAATTCAGAATGATAGTCACAGACATTTATAATCTCCAGCAGCAAGTTTCTCAGGCTGCCACATGCTTTTACTTTAAAATGAATGTCAAGGATTTATCTATATTTGTTCTCGAACGCACTGCAGGAGTGCAATGCATTCTTTATTTGTAAACTGTAGGAAATTTTACTGAGTAAATACATAAATTGGCACACTCTATCTTAATGGAAAACCTATTATTTTAATTACTAGGGGGTGGTGTACCCTTTTGCTTTGGATTTTTTGAATTAGTTATTAATTACTTTGACACAAATAAAGCCCCATTTATTTCTTTCATTTCAGGGAATTAAAATGAAGATAACTCATATTGGAGAATGTTCAATATTACTCCAGGGTTATCAGAAGGACAAACAGTACCATATGGGAGTGAGGGGGCAGGATGCAGGTTTAGGAACAACGGAAGACAGAGAAAATTTAAAAGTAAAATAATATACACAAACATTTCTGATTATTGGTATTAATGAATGTTTATCTTGCAAACTTTGTTGCAAAGAAGCAGAGGTCATCTTCACCGATAAAGTAGATATAAAACTTGATCACTGGTGGAAAAAAAAAGGAAAAAAATCCCACAGCACAGAGTATAAGAAACCTGACTAGGAGACATGTCAAGCCCTGGGCATTGTCGTAAAAAAATTGTCCAGTTTTTCTTTACAGATACCAAAACTTCTTCAGCGGGCTCAGTTTTAGAGCCCTTCCTTTACCATTGCATGCCCCTACTTCAAGAAACATCAGAGCATACTCCAACAGGAAATCTTTTCCCTTTATTTGATGTTGGTGTAACCAGTTCTTGGACTGACTCCAATCATCACAGCTCTTTGGACTCAAAATTATTTTAGGTATCTGGCACTTATTTGGATTTGCTTCCTCTAGAGAGATGGAAAAGACAATTGCAGTTTATCAAATCCACTCTATACACATCAAACA
Source organism: Lanius collurio (assembly GCA_020086605.1). Lineage (NCBI taxonomy): Eukaryota > Metazoa > Chordata > Aves > Passeriformes > Laniidae > Lanius > Lanius collurio. The sequence goes on along the minus strand of JACBWW010000005.1, from coordinate 13,921,494 downwards.
TTGCCCAAGCTTTAAATGTAAACAGAAAGTTTCATTAAGCAAACTGATACATTCTGGCTAATAAGCTGGAAAGCACATATATGAAAGAGCAGCATTTAAGTAAAAGATAAAGTAAAAAAAAAAAGAACAGAAAGAAAAAGATCTCAAAATCTACCGGAAATTGTTCCATTACTCCAGCTGCTACTCAAGGTCTTGAGGTTTTTCTCAAATAAGTACTTAAAGAAGCAATTCAAAAATATCCTGCCTTTGCAGTAGTTGGTGTTAAGATTTTATGATGCATGGACCACTATGAATTTTTCAGCAGATAAGCAGCTTTTTTTGAAGCAAATTGAAAAGGGCTATGTTTTTAGTTACTTTTGTAGTCCCGTTAGGAATAGTTAATGCAAATTATTCACTAAAGTGTTGTCTTTTATAGTGGACTCCTGCCTTGGGTTTTCAGTTCCTTATTTGAACCTGAGGGTTTGCTTGTAACTACGAGTGCAGTCATTTCTTAGTGTTTTAAAACTTTTCTCATGTGGGTGAATTTAGGTTTTCTCTTTTATATTGTTTTGTACTTTTCTACACACACACACATACATAACGTTACAATACCATCTTGTGCTTTGCTGCTGCTTTGTTTGGGTATTATACTTTTCATAATCACCTGAGGATCTTTGACCTTTTCGCATGTTTTAACCTTTTTCATCTTCAAAAGTCAGTCGAGTTTCAGCTCTTTATTTAAAGATTGGAGTGTTTTTTAAACCACTGTCCTTTATTTCTTTTAAGTGAAGATAAGGGGTATTTTTAAATTTTTTTGTCCTTTTTCTAGCATTCTCTTTTAGAAGACAACATAGAACCTATTTCTATACGCTGCAGGTTTTAGGAGGTTCCAAGTGACATTATATTAAGTGTAATGGCTGTGTAAAGAAAGGTTTTATTCTTATACCTCGTAGTGAAGGTGGCAATTTTCCACCAGCAGAATGCAATGCTAGACATCCATTTTAGGCATTTTTCCCCTTTTCTTGATTCATACAATGATTTGAAACTTTGATCTGTTACTTTTCCAACAGTGATATTGAAACATTAGCCCAAATTACAGCTTGTAGTTGCATGGTTGCTTTTTAAATCTCTAAGATGATAGAGAGTACTACATATGTTGAACCCTTTCAGTTCAAAGAGGAGTAACACACTGATATTTTAAGCAGAAATTACCATGTATAAAGATGTGCCTGGAAGTAGGAATAGAATTTAGAAAATTAGACAAACATTTCTGCAGAGAAAACATGAGGAAGGACTTCTTTCTGTTCCTAATTTCTGTTCCTAATTTTCAAGTTAGTATAGTACAAGCTTGACTACATCTATGTATCTTGTCTTGTCTATGTCCTTAATTTGTCATGATTCCAGCACTAAATTATGGAAGAAGAGTATCTTCCATAAAAGCAAGAAATGTAGACAGGGTACAGAAAAGGAAGGGTTTAACAAATGGCTGTGATAGATTAACAAGTCATTGAGCTCACTTATTACTGCTCTAAACAGAAAACAAGAATTTGTGCTACCCTAACTAGGTATGAGTGCAGTGTGTGGATCTTATTTTATAAGACTGTCTGTGAAATATTTCACTTTCACTTCTGATATCTCTCAGGTACAGTGTCCAAACAAGTGCTTATATGCAATATGGATCCCAAAATCTGAGCTTTATGATTCTGAACTCTGAGATTTGTGGCAAAATTGCGCTTCAGTAAAATCAACCAGTTCAGCCAGTTAGGCTACAAAGGCTGCCTTCACACTCTGGTACTGCAATAATTTTTGCCTGGTTCAGAGACAGATTTTTCTGAAATGGATTTTTGGAAAATGTGTCCTACACATTGCATGAATTCACATCTCCCTTGCAATGATACATTAATTCCCAAAATTATTTGTAAGAACAGAAAGCATTGCATGTATTGGTTGTTCATCTTCTGTGTGCATTTATTTTACCTGGCTCAAAACTCAGATGCTCCAAATTTCCAGATAGTTAATCTGCATGGACAGCCTGTCTTGAGTCATCAAGGAGCACAGGGTGAAGCAAACTACAATTCAGAGTGCATCAGTAATATGATGCACCCTACCAGACATATTTGCATTAAATTTGAAGAAAAAAAAAATCATTATTAGATCAACTGGAATATCTTCTAATTACTGATAGTACAACTTTGATGAGGATCTGCTGTGATTTAAATACACATGCCTGCTGGTCAGGAAATAAGATAATTTGTTATTTTTACAGGAAACTTTCCTGAAACTATACTTCTGTGATTTTTTTAAAAAAATCTTTTGCAAAGAATATACAAGAAAAAATGTATTAGGACAAAACAATTAAGTTATATATTTTATGTGGGTGAAAATATCTAGATGAGGAAAAAGTGTGTGAATTTTTTCCATGTGCATATTTGTGGGATTTTTTAATTGAGTGCCTACTTAATCAAACACAAATTAGACCCTGGATGGTCTTAATTACAGGGCTACTACAGCTACCAGAGTGTCTAAATTCAAACATCTTGAATTAATCAATCTTTATGCACTGCATATTTGAACAGATTTTGTTAACATGACTGTATTTTTAAATGAAATGAATCAGCTGCTGCAATGCCCTGCTCAGGTTCAGTCTAGAGAACAAAAGGGTAGAATGACACCTCCCAGACACTGAGTCATGCTTGTTCTTGATTGGTTTGCTATGTAGTGTTCCTAAATGAATCCTGAGAACATTATGACTACCCCCAAGTACTCCTGTGTATGAATCGAAAAAGGCACCTGGATTTTATACAATTACAAGCATATTCAGCAAGGCAGCTCCTGGCCTCAGGGTACAAGGACAGCTTGCAACCCATCACATTAGGTGCAGCTGCTTTTTCTAATGTCCTCATGGACTGTTTTGCATTTAGGAACCAAGAAGGAAAACTGGGTATGATTTTTTTTCTTTTATTTTTTTTCTCCCCAAAATACAAGAGAATTTAGATATTTTTCCTGCAAAAAGGAAACACTTATAAATTAATCTACAACCTGAATCTTTCTTCTAAATGAAAAACTGAGTTAAGACAATGAAAAGTACACCCAATTAATATCAAATGGAGATTAAAACTTTTCGGTAATGAGAAGTGTCATCAAATATGCCCTATTGTACCTCCAGCTGATAACAACACCCCTATTCTAAATTTTGGTCTCTTAGTAGAAGTGCCTTGAATAGTTATGTATTATACATACAGTATTTGTGATGAAAACAAAGATATATTTCTGTGTATCTGAAATTGAAATGTGTGTCTATATAGCAGGATTTTGTCAATTAAACCTAAACAGGGAGGCAAATTTTCAGGACTCTTCAGTTTATAGTCCTTAAAAATTGTAAAAATAATGGAGCTCTTCCCATGCAGTAACTCAATGACAGTGACGCCACATCTCTCCTGTGATGCAGGAGGGAAGTCAGGGGCTCATGCCTTCCATGAGGACTGTCCACACTGCAAATGCCTGTCCAGACTCAGGATGCTATTGAGGTCTGTGGACTGCACTGGAGCACTGGATTCTGCTTGGGTCTGCACCGTTGTGTCTGTGCAGTGTCTGGCTCCTGGGGCACCACAAATACCACTTTTTGTAAGAGATTACGCAGGAAAAAGTAAACAGCATCTACTCACAATGTTCCTGAAGTGTAAAGAAGTAGTACAATCATACATTTTTTTCCCTCTTGCAAGTTTAATGCAGTAATTCAAAGAAGATATCATTTGGTTACAGTCAGTTGTGACTACTGGATTGAGATATGGGAAAGATCAGAAGTCTGTCTGTCCATTTAAGCCTATTGAATTATTACAGTTGTCTCAAATGGAAAGAAGGTTTCTCCTGCTTCATCCCATTGACATGATGAGGAAAACCCAGATAATTGCTAGTATTCCAGTTTTAGAACTCTTCTGATTTATTAAAAATTAATATCTTCGTGCAGATAACTAAGCTGTAAGGATCCTTTAGGAAGGAATTAATTTTTCTTTTTTTGTCTTGCATGGAAGCATGTATTTCAACCTCTATTTCTCAAGTACTGTACCTCTGACCCTGGAATGGAAGCTGTCGACCCCTTCCATGCATGTGGATGGGTTTGGGGATACCACATATTGATCCTCCAAAGGACATTAACACAAGAAAGAAAAAAACTGCTGTTTCTCTTTTTGCTCTTCATTCTTCACTCTGCTGAGAGGAGATGCACACAATCTCTACTTCTATCTGTTTTTAGTTGCAAACCCAGTAGCAGAAATGTGGGTTGATGGCAGTGTACTGGGTTATTGGATCACTGACGTAGATTGAAAGGTGTTATTTTCTCAAGTTTAAGTACTTTGTGGCAATCACTCCTGGTTTTCTCAGGTGCCAGTAACCCATTGTTTCTTGACTTTTGGGAGCAAAATCAACGGGCCCAGGAGACTGTTTAGAGGAGACGAAGCTGGGCTGATGAGCAAAATCAGACAGTCAAGATATGGACTGAAAAATCTGAATAACAGCTTAGCTTGAGTGCTCCTATGAATTCATTACCTGACAAATACATTTATTTTTCTTTTTGAAAGAATTTCACAGAACATTTCTTAATGCCGCTGAGTACCTTCAATCTAGTCCATTCACAGGAGTGAAAGAAGAACAACAAACAATTTATTTTTATTCTTTTTCCATGGTGGAAAAGATCAGTCACACTCCCTTAAACAATGATTTGAGAAGCTGGGTTAAATATGGGATCTGACATTGTTCATAAAATCACTGTGGTCATAAATGGGACAGCCTGATCAAAGGAGTAAGGAGAATGAATATCAAGTAATGAAAAACCCATTGTGGAGGATCAACTGAAAATGTTTGCTATTATGAAGAAATCCTATTTGCTTTCTTCTAATTCTGCTTATTCAGAACTTGCATCTGTTGATAATTCAGACTGCCAGACATTTCCTTATGTATTGCATTTCTTTGGATCTTTAAAAGGTACAAAAGGCCACAGAATCTTCTAGGTTGCTTTCATAAGCCTCAATTAATCCTCTTGCAATTCCCTGAGTATATGGAAAAATATCTGTGTATATTTGGTTTCTGTTCTTACTGAATAACAAATGACATCACTGATTATGATCAATGACATTTAGCAGTTCTGATCCCCTAGTCATCAAATTCTTAGCTAGCTAGTAACCCTTGAGTTATGTGTGTAAATAAAGTTTAATATCCCAGTTTACAGAATAAAAATGTCACAGAAGACAATCCCAGGCTGTTTAAGAACAGATATTTCACAGTAAGGTATATATTAGTTACTGTTTTCCCAGGAGAATTACCAGGAGAAGCTGAGAGAAAGTACTCTGTGCCAGTAAAAAGGTGCTGGGGGGAAAAGCAGGGAATTTGAAGGGATGCATAGTGCAGGCACAAGTTCATAGATGCTGATGACCCAGGTACATCAATGCTTACGTGCTCAGGTAAATACCTTAGCCCTGATTACCAAAATGTATCAAAAACTGAAGTCAGCATCAGCTATTTTTGTGTAGATGAAGAGTAGAGAGTAGAACATGCTACGCCAGAGGTTTTAATTTGCATTTAATTACAAGTCTGAGGGAGAGCAGACCAACTAAAAATCAGGCAAAGTGCAAGAAGACTGACATAAATGGCTTTAAACTACACTTCTGCACTGCACGAGTAGTGACTCATGTACTTTGTACAATGTGCACAGTACTTTGGTGTGTGAGCTGCTTTCAGCCCAAAGCCGGGTTTAACCCCTATCAGAGCACTGGTGGAAGTCTGCTGAAAAGAATAGTCAGAAGAAGCTGGTGAAGGGTCTACAGAACAAGTCATATGAGGAGTCACTGAGGGAGCTGAGGTTATTTAACCTGGAGAAAAGAAGACTCAGAGAAAGCCTAATCACCTCCTACAACTGACTGAAATGAGTTGTTGCCAAGTGGAGATTTGTCTCTTCTCCCAGGCTGCAAGTGATAGGATGAAGAGAAACAACCTCAAAAGGCTTCAGGGGAGGTGTAGAGACATATATTAAGAAAAAATTCTTCACCAAGTGGGTTGTCAAGCACTGGAACAGGATGCCCAGGGAAGTGGTGGAGTCACCATTCCAGGAGGTATTTAGAAGAAGTGTAGATTTGACACTTAGGGACATGGTTTAGTGGTGGTACTGGGTTAATGACTGAACTCCATAACCTTAAGAGTCTTTCTCAATGTAAACAGTTTTAAGAGACTTTGAATAAATGTTTCCCTGCTCTGCTTTTGCTCCTGTAGCTTTTGAGGGCTTGGGGTTTATTCCAGAGTTTACACTGGTCACCAGCGTGTGCAGCTGTCTGCACAGGCAGGTTTAGGCTGCTCTGTGCAGCTGCAAGTGCTTTTCCCTGGTAGATCATGAGTGGACAGAGACTCTGGCCACATTGTGCTAGCATTACACCTGAATCAATCATTTTTTGTTAGTGTAGGGGTGTAAATGGTAACACAGAAATTGGTGAATGTACCTGTACTTTGCTCTAGACAAATGAGAAAGTTAAAGATGGCCCATAACCCTGAGTGGCAGACCTTGGTATGTGCAGCTGAACTTGAATTGCTTATGACAAGTGAATTTTCAAAGGACCTGATTGTGTGTGACAAACGACAAGGGGAAGGACAAACAAGTTTGCTCATCTGTGTCCAAACTCATGGCAAGGCATATATGGGCTGCTGAAAACTCAGCTAGCTGAGACTGTCAAAAGATCATATCAGTGTTATTTCTGGTGTTCTCAGATCAGAAGCTGATGCAAACTGACAAGCACTGTGTTTGCCTGTAAGGGTTCGTATCTCCAGTGATTTTACTCAACTTAAGTGAGCTCTTCTTCCTGTATTTGCATCACTGTCGTCTGTTTTACTTAGAGAGCATCGGGACACAGATTAAAGAGGTGGGTTTATTAGCAATACTTACCTCTAATGCTTCTATAGGAAACTTACACTAGCAGAATGTGAAAAGTGAGATGTTACTCTCAGGATATCAGATGATGCAGCCATTAATTTGCCTCTTGATGAAAGCAACGAATGTGTTTGTAATGATGGGAACCAGAAAAGGTGCCTCTGGCAGTAACACTGCAGTGTAGGTGTGCTGTACTGTGGTCTGCACAGCCCTGACCTGGCACACACTCCACCTGACACCGTGAAGATAAAATCAGAATATGTACTATCCACTGGCACAGACTGTTATCCTCTGAATAAAAGAGGCAGAAGATGGAGGAAAGAAAGCAGAAATGCCATCTGAATTGAAGAAACATCTGAACCATGTGGGAAAAGCTAAGCACACCTATCCCAACTTGGAGCCAGAGCTGGAGGTTACCTGTCCATAAGATGTGATGCTCATCTCAGTCACTTCAGCAGAAAAACAGGAAAAGCAGTAAGTTGCAGTGACTTGCAGTCAGCAGTAAGAAAACTGAACTAAAGAGATGCTGAGAAATCTCATTCGTGAATCAATAGAGGTGATGAAGAAAAAGGTAAATTAATATATTTATTTTTCTGGGAACAGTTTCTTCTTCCACTGTATTCTATATACAGTGTATATACTTTATATCAGTTACCAAGAACTCTAAATAAATAATCTTGTCCTTAACTGAGTAAAACAGTTTTAAGAAGGCATTAACTGTTATGTGGGTCTGGAGATCACCACATCATTTGATAAAAAAAAAAAAGGTAGGGAGTACATATAGGGTAAATTTAGAGAAGATGAAGAGAGGATCAGATGCAGATTGCTGCCAGAGGAAGACATGGAGGGCTGGCCTACTACCACAAAACTGTTTCTAAAGAGGGCTTTGGTGTAGTACAATGTCCCGTCTGTGGTCCACATTTGTTTGTTGTTTCTTCATGGTTCACAGAGAAGGACACACTATTTCGAAGTTATCATCCTCAACTCAGTCAGTGCTGCATCTAGGAAAGAGATTTTTGCGACTGAAACAGAGGTTGCTCAGAACCTGTAGATCAGGTGGTTAAAAAAAGAATCAAGAATGACCCATTAAAAAAGGAAATAAAATTTTAATGGGAAAGGGGAAAACAGTGAAATTAATAATGCATAACGTGCCAAACAAATCAAATACTACAGGAACCACTCTTTTAGTAAACTTGAACTCCAGTACTTGTAGGTATTGTTGGTATTAGCAAGTACTTTTTTCACATGGATGTAAGAGCTGATATTATTATTTTAAGCACTCCTTAAAATTGCTTCCTTATTCAATTTTATTTTTAGTGTAGGCAAATAAACAACATTAGGAGACAATACTCTACTAGCAGCTCCTGCAGCCACAGCATATCATGGGTTTCTTCAAGTCACCCAAGACCTCCTGCACCACTTCTGACTGCTTTTGACTCTCCACGTCTGGAATGATTATCGCATCTCAGGTGTGACTTCTCTCTGTCTCTGGGGAATCCTTTACTGAATTATCTTAAAATCTTATCCTTTAAGTCTGCAGTGTTACTCTACCCAAATGCCTTTTTCTTCTGTTGTCCTTTTTGATATGACTTGTTTTTCCTAATTCTTTTACTTATGTTTATCTCATTTGCCATTTTGCCTTTTTCACATTCAGGATAAACTGAATGTTCTGCAGTGCTGCTGTGTCTGCTGAGCCACTTGACTTAAGTCTTTCTTTTCAAGAGATGAAATTTCAGGCATGGACATCTTGTTGGATTAATTCCTCCAGATTTTAAAGGGACTAAGGGTTCCTCCACAGGCTGTGGGAACACAGCATCAGACACCTACAACAAATATGAACCACAAAAATAATGGAAACATTTCATTTCCTTCCTTGACCTTTCCCTTGTGTGCTAGTGGCAGGGTCAGTTGGAAGTACAGTATTCATGGTGGTGAACAAAAACTGTGTATTTTTAGGAATGGATAGGTGTTCTGCCATGCAGCATGGTCCTGCCTGTATCCAGTATATGTCTGGCAAGGACTGTGGTGATCAATGTATTGTCCTTCTTCCTAGTATGAGATCTGTACATTCAGGAAAGCTAATTTCTCTCAATACCAAGGACTAATTCAAGAATTTCCAAAGAAAGAGGTCTAATTTAAGGTCTATTTAGAGATGATGAGTACAACTTAAATGTTTTGACAACCTTTACTGGCCTTTTACAGGGCCACAAACTTCACAGGGCCACAAACTTCACCCTCAGGTGATGGTTGGCAGTACGTTAAGTCTGACTTTACAGCTCCCTGCACCAGATCAAAAAAACTGAGTTGAAATATTGATCTATCATCTTACTGTGTCAGTTTGAATGCAATAAAAAATGCTAATGTTCTGTCAGGCTGTCTATGAGATAAGGCACATCTGTCCCTAGCATTCTAATTGGAACATTTTTTTGTGTAAAGTATATCTTTAAAACTTTTATGTCAAGAGAATTTTATGTGCCACTACTCTCCAGAACCTTACTCTGTACTTTTTTTTATTTTACTGATCCATTGAAATTTTCCTGCTGATAATATAAAACTCAGATGTAAACCGAAACTTTCCATGGTTCATTCACAGCTGAGCTCCCCACTAAAACCTTCCTCTTGTCTCTAGCATTTGTACACATTTCTTTCATGGTGCTATTAACAAAATGAGGCACAATAAACATTCTGCAATGGATTGAATTATTTTATTGACCTAAGTGGAATAGCAAAACCCCTTAAATTGACAAAGAATTTGTGCAATTGTCAAACCTGGGTAATGCTCTGCCTTTTACACTTCATATTGTCAACTTAATGGATATGACTTATAAAACTAAGTTTTCCCAAGGGAATTAACACCTTTTGCTCAAAGGTTTGCTTTTTGAAGGCAGTCATCACATACTATTGTCCTCAAACAGTACAGAGGTTTCTCATGTACTCCCTTATTTTTCTTGTTTTCTGAAACCTCAGTGCATATACATATTGTATAGAAATTTGGTCCCCTGTAGGAGAGAAGAAACATTTGTGCATTAACATTTTCTTCAATAGAGTGTCTGGCTTTCAAATTTCAACATATAGTTAATGCAAAAAGACTGAAGTTAAAAAGTATATCAGATCTTTGATCAGCATCCCACCAGAATCAAGCAAAAGCTTCCTCAAGGATCTGACCTGCTTTCATATCAGCTCCCAGTAATATTAAAAATTAAACCAAATTGAAATTATGAGGATTACTCAAATAATGATGTATTATATTAGAAATCATCTCAGTAAGTAAAGGAGAACTCAGCTAGACAACTACTTTATTGCCTAATTTGTATTTTGTAAAAGCTGGTGTTTGATATCTGTGTTTGCAGAAGTACCCATTCTACATTCAGGGCAGGTCATAAAATTATTTAACTCATTATTATGCCACAGATTAAAATGAAGTTGATCCCCTTATTCCAGAGCATACTGCACATTAGTTGTCATTTGATAACTGTCCACCATTCCATTTGGTGTGACTGACTGGTGTTTTAGCAGGAAAGATTAAAGACTTCACTGGATTTATTAGACACAGGCTTGGATTTCATTGCCAAAACTGTGGATAGTTACCCAAACACTAAGATGATTCATGGTTGCTGAAACGAAATTTATACAGATATTTCATTTATTCTTACTCAGCAGCACCACTCATGTTCAAGAAACTGTCATCACATGAATGTTAAGGAGTGAAGGTTTTCCAAAAGTGCTGCTCAAGCATCCAACTCATGATCAAAGAGCAAAGTTGAGGGGAAAATATCATGGTAAAAGAGGATAAAAAATTCCTCAAATCAAAAATGTAAACCATTAATTTCATGTCAAATAACTGCTTTAGTAATTTCAAAGCATTGTGTTTTGCTTCAAGCTTTTAACTCTCAGCACAAATTAAATTATATTTCTTTAAAATGTTATTTCTCATGAAAAAAAAATGAACTCTATTTTGACAGATCAAGATATGCTGCTCTGAACTTTCCTAAATTTTTTTGTTAATGTTTAGAACTGACAAAAATTGTTCCTTTTCTTAAAAAATCATTTGGTTGTTTCATGAAAAAAACATGAAACATCTTTTGTTTCTTTCATGAAGATGCTTTTTTCTGTGAGCAAAAATTCATATTCTTTACCTCTAGAAACACCAGGTCAAATACTGGGGTATCCAACATATGTGAAAACCAGCCCATGCTTTGTGAATCTAAACGATAAGCAAGCAAAGTTTAAGCACCTTCTGTTTAAAACCTCAGGTCTTTCAGGCCAGAGCAACAGGAAAGTACTGATAGAGAGGGGAGCCATCTAGAAAACAGCTGGCCTATTTCTGTTACATAAATACACCTGGAACAAAGCTCTTTTTCCTCCCCACTTCTCCCTCTTCTGGAGAGTTTTTTCAGAGTAATCTAAATGATGACACTTTAAATGTCTTGTCATTCTTGACTGAGAGACCCTCTGGCTACACCTCTGTTATCTTTCCAGAGTAGTTCTGAGGCTAAAATGATGGATAGCCATTAATGATGGATGACTTGGTGATTCATCATTTTCACTGTTGACATTAAAGAGGATCCACTGAAGGTGGATTTACCATTGATCAGCTTTTACACACAGGGCTGGAGCAGAGGCAATATGGAATCTATAGCTGGCATTGCAGGAGAGGTGTTAACTGCATTTCCCACTGATTCCTCGCCTGCAGAGGTTCCAGCACTTTTTTTTTGTTGGGCTCATCTCAGTGTAGGCCCATAAAAATACAGGTGATCTGCCATCTCAGGATTTGCTCATCGTAAGTCAAAATGGTGAGATCCCTAACTCCACGCAGACTGTGGTTTAAATATGTCTGTCCATGAGAGAAAATGCCATAAGAATTTTTTTCTTCCTCAATAATGATGAATGTTAAATTTAGTTGTCATGATTATGAAAGACTTTTCAGTATTGCACTAAATCAATATACTCTTTTTGTCACCAAATCTTGAAATACAGACACATGTCATCTGACAGTTATTTTAATAACCAAGAATTGGATTGTTGATAGAAATGAAAAATATCACTTCTGCCAGTGAAAGCAAAAGTAACAGGACATTTCTAATTTTCCAGTGCTGAACTTTGAGCCAAGAAATGATCTATCTCTCTGAAACAGTTTACTGTACACATGACAGAAGTAATGCAACTCCCATTCTAACTAGAATCTCAAAACCTTGGGAGTATTAGGGTATTTATAGAATTAATTGACAGGAGATGAATTGCTACCATTAACAACATGACTGACTGACTGTCAGACAAAAATCATTCTCATTCTTCTTTTTCCAATCTAAAACCTATTATTTTTTTCTTGAGTAGAGCTGAATTCACCCTATTTGACCGAATATTAAATAAGTGACAGAAATTAAGCTGCATATAATCTTTAGGGCTTACATTAATGCAAAGTGAATAATGAAAGTGTATATCCTTTACAGTGAAGGCAGAAAAATTCTGTCAATTCTAAATTTTCACAGATAAAAACCTCTAAACAGCAGAATAAGGCCATCTTAAAACATTAGGATATTCTGAATATGACATTTACCAACATTAGTGTACCTGTAATTATATGGTTTATGAATGTCTATAAATACATATAAATATATAAAACACTTTTAAAGCATACTTGTAGAGAAAGTACCTGTAGGTACCAACTTGTAGGTGAGAATTTACCTTGTAAAAGTACTTCTTTCTTTCAGAAGACAAAAGTGACTTCTAATGAAGAATAACATTAAAAAGGTGATTATGGATGGTGATGCAGCTTGATTTACAGATGAACACAAAACATTCTGAAGTCAATTACTGTTGAAAATTAGCATCTGAAAGTCCAAAAAACAACACATAAGTTGCCTGCACTAAGTCTCTGGACTTTCCTAAGGACACACTGGATGTCACAAAACTAATGAAAATGTAAATACAATTTAGAGCTGCAGTACTTTCTGACTGCTATTGGTTTTTAATGATCTCACTGCACTTTTGTGGTTAATTAAGTACTTGTCTTTGAGTCAGGCTTTATATTGTCACTTCAATTTCATTCACCCTGCTTTTCAGTCTGTGTTAACTGCCTGTGATATCCTTTATATTTTTGTTTGGAGATTTTTCCCCTATTTAACCATGTTGGATATAGTCTAACCTGTCTAAAATGTCTCTTTTTATTCTAGAAATAGAGACTTATTGGTAATGGATAAGGCTGTCACCTCATTACTTGTTTAAAGCAGACCACAGCCCTGCAGGTTCCTCCTTGGAACTGTAAATACAGTCGTTTAAAACAGTCAAATCTGGTTTTGTGTTGCCTTGAATCTACTTTGCTCTAGTTCCTTCCAAAATGGACAAGATAAATAAATTGAGGGAGATGCAGAGGATTTTGAATGTAGTACAAGAGCCTCAGGTTCAGAATGAGAACTGAAGTATCCCTGGGTGGCCTTTCAGCTCCTTAATGTGCATTTCAGTCATGCCTCAAAACAGCTGCAAGGCCAGACACATTGATGTAAAATTTGCAGGTTTAAAGTGTGGTTTACAGACTTGTCCACAATACAGGCAATGTCAGTCTCCTTCCACACAGCACAGCTCAGGAGAGACAGCAGACTTTGATACAGTATTCTTGGTGATCGGTGATTACTCTGGCTGTTTTCCACAGACCCTGCTCTGCAGAAGTCTTTTCCATTGGCCAGAGGCAGCTTAGAGCAGATTTGATCCCTTATTCTCCTTTTAACTTCTGTCAGAGTAGATACCATCATTTCACCCGAGACTTCCTTCAGCTCACTCCTGACCTTTCTAACCAAGTGGCACATCTCTAACAGCAAAACAGTGTTCCTTAACCCTGAAAGTGAATGGTGGAACATAGCTCAAGTTAGGCTGGTTAGATTTCCTTCTTCCAGCAAACAGATTGGCTTCATCCATACCCTTTGGTGGCCCCCACATTATCTCTCTGATCATGCCCCTAAAGTGGGAATATGATATTTGACTCAAGCCAGGTAACTTGCACATGTTTAAATACTGAAGTTCATCACAGGGTAGTGTATTTGGTGCTTGAGCCCGAGCCCAGTAAGTTTCTTTGCGAAGACACAGCCAGTAATTGCACATGCACCGAATTGAATTTACTAGTAAAAAGAGAACTCAGAACAATGGAATCCCCCTTGCAAACATCCATGATACCTTACTCACAAGAAAAAAGATTGGCCACTGCAGTGAAGTTTGCTTTTTGAGAATTATTGTTTTGGAATTCAGGAGGAACTGCAGAGTTTCTGTTACTGATACTTTAAACAAAGCAGAAACACAAAAAAACCAAAGAATCACTCATTCTAATGGTACACTGATATCTAACCATGAAGAAATTGCATATGAAATAATTCCAGTTATTCTAATTAGCACAGTAAAGCAAGACAGATAGCAAAGACTCACAAATACTTATTCATTTAATAACCCAAGTATCATTAACATTGGTAAAAGTGATTGATTTAAAAGACAACTCTTACTGAAGAAAAATACTTTCAAAAATTTTTTGCCACATCTGTTTCCAATATAATAAACCTGATCTGCTTTATAAAGAAAATTGTCTAACTTTATAGGTCTCTGATGATTAAGGTCAATACTAGTGGAGTTTCTAGTATGAGATTATTTTAGTAGTGTCAAATATATCCACCATTCCATTAGAACACAATGGACTTCCACTATCAGTACTAATCTTTGTAAATATATGTTGTTTGGAATAGGTCATCAGTTACTAATTAATATATAGGAATGTCAAGCTGTTTGTTTTGACTAACACTACAGTAAGTCACACTTTATTCTGAACCGATAGCTCTAAACACATGACTAAGGTTAGCTATGATAGTTTAAACTTGTATTACAAGGAGAAGGAAAATGAATTTTCAAAGCACCTTTTCAACCAGCCTTAGTGCAATGAGAGCTTACATGAAGTCTTTCAGAAACTCCCTTCACTAAAGTAGATTTATGGATAATACATAAAAACGTATTAGACTTTCCAGTGCAAAGAATTAGTGATCTTTATGACTGCATAATTTCTACTCTAGGTCACAATAAAATTGCCTTGACATTTACTTTCAGCTTGTGAGAAGAAGAAAAGTGCTTGTCTGTTGTTCTCCTGCCCATCTGAATATTGCAGCCTTCAAGATCATGGGGAAAATTCAATTTTCCCTATTAGTTAAATTTACTTGCAATAGGATGTTAGGGATCCTGAATAAAAACCCTTGATGGAAAATTACTTGAAGCCTCTAGTTATATGCTTCTGGATATGTGTATATGTATGATACAAATATCTTCACAAAAAAACATAGGTTTTCTTCTATCATTCTCAATATTTTAAGGTAAAAGACATGGTTAGAGAAAATAATTTCCAGAGGAAGTATAAAATCCCACAAAATCTTTCCAAGAGATAGTATTATAGCCTTCCCTTCATATCTCATTACAAAAACAAGGAGACAGGATAAGTTTTTGTAATGGGTTGAATCTGAGTTGATAGACAGATTTTTAGACCAATGGTGCTTCTCGAAAATTTGCGCATTTAAGCCGCACAGAAAGGCGGGAGTTCCTCTTGTTCCACCCGCCGGAGGAAGGTGGGGAGGCCTCGGAGCCTCCGAGCCCCCGCCGGGCCGAGGCCTGGCCGGGCCGGGGCCTGGCCGGGCCGGGCCAAAGCCCCGGCCCCCTTCTCCTCTTCCTGATGCCGCAGCACGGACCCTGGGCCACTGGGGAAAGAGCCATGGACTGCTATGCTCAGCCGTGGACTGCCAGACAGCCGGACTTGGCCATGGACTGCTAAACTCAGCCGCGGACTGCCAGACAGCCGGACCCGGCCATGGACTGCTAAACTCAGCCGCGGACTGCCAGACAGCCGAACCCGGCCATGGACTGCTGCGCAGCTGGGACCTTTCCAGAGCGGCTTCACCGGACCGGCGGGTTCTTTCACCTCCCCGCCCCCCCTCTCCACGTGGAGCCGGCAGGAGCCGGCAAGAGCCTCCTTTCTGCAGCCAGCACACTTCGAGCTGAACCACCATGCAGCCAGCAGCACAAAAAGAGCAAGGTTTTCTTCATAAAGCTTGCATAAGACCATTTTTGAACATAGGAATTTCAGAGTCAGAAAGAGTGAGCCATGTGAGACAAAGCTGAAATGGCGGCGGAGAAAAGGGGCGGTGCCGCGCTCCTCGCGCGGAGCTTAAAAATACCTCTTGCATGCGGTGGTAAGAATCTGTAATATCTCAAACTGTTTGTCTCTGTAATCAATTTGAAGTATATGGGGGGATGGAAGACTCATGTGTGGTCCTTGAAGTTTGTGAAGAGAGAGTGCCTATGCCCAGATATACATAGAAGCAGTGAGAAGCTTTTTTAAAGATTTGTAGCAGAAAAAGCCTTTGTGTTCAGGCCAAAGTGACCCATCCTTAAAAAGTTGATTACCCCATGTGATGGCCCATGTGTGGCAGTGTGAAAAAACTGATGTTTTTTTTCATAGAAGAGATATATTACACCACAGCAGATTGTTTCTTTCCGGGCGGATCTGTTGTTGGGGGGCAGTTATGAGAAACCATGTGAAGCAAGAAAAGGAAACCCTTTTTCCTTAAGCATAAGAAAGAGACCTTTTTTTTAAGAACTGTAACACTGACTAGAATCCTATGTTGTGTTATCTTTTGTGCTATTTAAAAAAAGAGAGTAAAGTGCTGAGAAGAGAGCAGGAGAGAAGAGGTGTGTGTGTGTTTTAATTTCTTGTTAAATTTTTTAACTTTTAATTCTGTTAGTAATAAATTTTTTTTCTTTCTTATTACTGCAACTGTTTAAGTGTGAACCTGTTTTTTTGCCTCGCAGCTATCTAGTTTTCCTCAATATTTTCTTATTGATACTTTAAATGCTTGACGCTCAGTTGTGTCAAACCACAACAGTTTTGAGAAATCAAATTGAGACATTGATATTCGATCTTATTATAATGTTATCTAGATAGATAAACTTAGCCACTTCACTTTATTGTTCAGTAATTTGGTTTCATCTCCTGTCTTGTCTGTGTGGGTTGTCCTGTCAATTCAAATGGAATTCCCCATGTACCAGTCTTTTCCTAGGAAGAATAATACAAGACATATTGCACTCCATTCTAGGATATTAAGAATGTTTACAGCTCCTGAACCAGCTCACTATCTGTATTTTTCATTGCTCTTCAAAAGGCATCCATAATTTGATTTTGTCACCTGTCTCCTGCAGTTCTGAGCATAGACTGGCACTCCTGCAAAATCAATAATCTGTGAGAAATAAAGATCCTCCAGATGCCATACAGTCATTTATTTCTGTATGTGAAATTATTATTAAAGTATTATGTGGTGTTATCTAGCAGATGCAGCGTGATCTTCAGCCATCCTGGAAACTGATTTTATCTCAATTTTTTACTACATTACTTATTTGAAGAGATTTCTGTGGTGTTCATTGTTTAAGTACTAAACATTCCTAAGTTCTACTAGCATGTCTGATTAGGTCTAGATCTTACTTTCATGTCAGCTAGAGGATATGTTGCCTGTATTTTAGTGAATTACATGTTAGGCAACTTCTCTAAATCATACATCTCATTTGAAGTTCTTGGTGAGTAGAATATTCCCTGTAGTACACAAGAAGATATCTTGAGAAACACAAATTGGGGTTAAATATGCTTGATCTCATACTTCCACAAGCACATTATTGCTTCTCACGTGGCTTCAGTCAAACCAAATATTTATTAATTTCATAGAAATTACATTAATAATTTGGACAAAAAAGTGTTTAGATAAATATTTCAATAAAACAGCAAGACTGGTTCACAGAATTTCTGATCTATCTTAATCATTAAAATATATATCAAGACATGCATATCAAGACATGCATATAGCAAATGTCACCGTATCAGCAGGAAAGACATTTATCACAAGCACAAATATCTTTATTTCTGTGCTTGTAGGCTTGAATTAACTTCAGTGCTTATGAATGATGTCTGAATTACCATGTCAAAGGGACAAAAGTGTAAGAAAAAAAGCAAAATAATTTCTTTAAATATTGCTCAAGATTTTTCTTAAAGATTAACATTAGTATGGAACTGGGAAGTAGATATTTGCTTTAGTGATTGTAGTGGGTTGGCCTTGGCTGCATGCCAGATGCCCATCAAGCTGCTCTATCACTCCCCTCCTTGTTGGGATGGGAAGGGGGAAAAATAAGATGAAAATAAAACCTTAGGGGTCTAGGAAAAGGGCAGTTTAATAAGACAAAAACAAAGGCCAGACACAAAAGCAATGGGAAACGAAATATTAATTCTCTAATTCCCATCAACAGGTGATGTCAAGCCACTTTCTTAGAAGCAGGGCTTCAGTATGCGTAGCAGTCACTCCAGAAAACAAATGTCCAGATAAGTAATGCCACCTCCCATTCCATTCCCCTCCCATTTCTCTCAGCTTTTATTGCTGAGCAGATGCTATAAAGCGTGGAATATGCCTTTCTTCAGTTTGGGTCATCTACCCTGGCTGTGTCCGCTCCCAAGCCTGCTGATGAGGGGAGAATGCTGGAGAGACAGACTTGGTGCTGTGCTAGCGCTGCTCAGCAGCAGCCAAACACTGGTGTGTTATCACCTTTCCAGCACCAACAGGCCAAAGCTGTGAATGAAAATTCAATTGAGTAAAAGTTGAAGATTGGGCATATTTTAACTGATTTACAGAATTGAAACTCCAGATTTCTGAGCAAAAAAATTATTTAAGTTTGACTGCCATAGGAAAATTAACCCCATTCATCGTTACACAGAAGAATATATGTACTTACTCATTTCATGACTCAGTTGAACATTTGGGTGTCTAGGCCAGTATAAATGTGACCTTAATTAATGTGATTAAATGAACTAAAGTAAAAAGGTGCATTAATACTTCATGGATTAGCAAACTAAACAAAATTTTTAACCTCACTAGTGACATTTCCTGACAAGTGCAGGAAAAATAGAGTAACAAAAGTATGGTAGAGTCATAGACCTCCTAGACCCAGCCAAGTGCTCTTATTACTGGGTTACAGACCAGTAAGACCTCATCTAGTTCAAGTTTTTTTCCCCAAAATAATGATTTTTAGTGGGTTAATAAGCAGAAATGAGTATTTCAGTAAAAGTAATGAAGGATGTTCCAAACTACACAGTCTCCTTTGAACTAACCCTCCATTTTGATCCTGTGTCTATGTAGCTAGTACACACTTCCCAAATGGGTGAGTTCTAGACTTAAATTTCTACATTTAGTAAAGTGTATGGATTCAGGTTTAGCACTTTGATATGGCAATATTACACCACTATAATGTGTTACTATTGACCTCCTCCTTGAAGCCAGGTCTTTGAATGAAAGAGACTGAAATTGTCAATTTCTGTGCAGAAATGAGTTGAGTGAGATGTATTTTAGACCATCTACTAAATCAGGGGTTGCTGCTAATTTAAGAATTATTTTATTGCAAATCTGCATGTAATTGATCTGCAATAAAATTTAAGTGGGAAACGGGTTAACAAGCTCTCAAAAAAGATTGTTTGTTTAGATCTAGGCTTCTATATTTGTGTATCTAGAAAATATCATGATCCAAAATGTTGATGCCAGCAGTGCACAAAGCTCTCAAGCATCTGGTAGCCTAATAAAGGGCTTTTCAGGATCACAGTGGATGCTTTCATTGCCTAAAATATTTTTAGTGCTCACTGAAGATTCTTTGAATCTATGCTTTTTCTGTGTTATGTTGAATTGGAGGTAAAGCTTCCAGCCTTCAAAGAGATGATCTGATATTGAGTGCATTGCTATGAAGCTTCATAGAAAATATTTTTTCTGCTGGTTAAGTAATACCAATGACAAAATAGGTTTACCTTTCAAAGATAACCAAGATTTTTAATATAAGTATCTTTTTATACTGGCCAAAAAATTTGGTAACATTTTGGTTTGCAAATTAAATTGAGGTACTCCATAAAAAAGACTTAAAAAATTATTTCTAACTTTTAAAAATATTTTTTAAAAATCATCAAACTGAAGTAATTATTTTGGATTAATATAGACACAAATACTAATGAGAATGTAGGTAAACTGTCTTCTTACCATATGCAGCAGAGATGAATTCTGCTAGAAAACATTTTGTAATATATTTAAATCATGGAAGTGATTGGTGCCTATTTTAAGTATTTGTGATTAAGTAGAAGCTTAAGACTTTAGTAATGCTGAAACTAAATTATTTAAATCACCCTTCTTAATTTTCCTGGGCATGGTTTCCTTGTTGCTGCACTCATAAGCAGTAACAGTAGAGACGTGTAAGAATAGAAGAATAAGAATATACTTAGTACAGCCAAAATCTCAAATATTAATAAGTGAAGTGGTCAAAGGCAGTCAAACCATGCATTCTAAACAGGTAATCTATGAAAGTGTGAGCAAGGTATGCCCTTTGTATTATTAACAGTAAGATATTGTGCATGTCCTGTATACTTGAAGGCTACCATTAGCATTCACAGATGTTTTCCTATTAATAACATAATATCCACAAGACATGAATCACGTAGGTATTTTTAGTAGCATTTTTATTTCTTCTTATTATTAATTCATTATAAATTTCTAACATCTTGATTTCATTACTGTATACTGAATTTAAAAATTTTTATAGTTATTTTTTTGCATAATGTAGGATTTATTAGTTTTTTAAAATGAATTTAATAAAATTATATAATTTTTTCTTGTATTTTATTGTTGTATCTACTTATTCTATCTGGCAAAACATGCCTGGTCCTCAAAATGTGTCTTTGACTAGTTAAACAGCTCAGCTCTAACCCACAGCTGGTAGTTGTGTCCCTCACCTTTCATCCAGGTGAGAGGAGTGATGATAATTAATTGAAGCATGAATACTGTAGAGTACACGGGTGGAATTGGAGGCTAGATTTGTCTCTAGGCACTGCTGTTAAAGATAGCAAAATGGCCCTCCTCTAACTTAGTTTCCTTACGTTGATATTGTACAAATGAAGAATAAATGTTACTGATAAAGCAGGACCAATTTAAAGAGTGAAAGCTACTGCTGGTGAGAGACAGTCTTTCCTTTGATTGCAACAAAAGTAAGAAATGTGAGTATCTAGGACTGTGTTGCTGATGAGAAAACTATGCTAAACCATAACATCCCTCCACATTTTCTTTTTTTTTGGCAGGGTTTTATTTAGGGTTTTTTTGTTGCAACTTCATAACTTTAATTTTCTTCTTTCCATCACATTTTTGGAGTGTGTGAGGGGCCCTTTTAAAGAAAAATAAATTCCATCATGCGCTTCTCTGCTGGAAAGATTTGGGCTAACTCAGCTGTGGGGTATGGGATTGTGGAGGACTGAGAAGATGGAAGAGGATCTAAGTGTACTGAAAGTATTAGGAGACATGAATAGAACCTCAAGAATTATATATTCAGAGTACTGGAGAAGTGGTTATCTTCACACCCCAATAGAATTCTTCAGGAATAAATCAGAGACTCAACTTGTAATAGTTAAAGGAGAATAGCAGGATAAAACATTAATATTGCGTTTGTTTTAATGGCTCACCATGAAAACTTGATAGTCTCCATTCCCAGATGACAAGGGACCATTATTTTCACTGTTTTGTGCAGGATAAAAACTTTAAAACTGTATCCCACTAAAGCTATATTAAGATTTATTATAGGAAAGTCATTTAAGTAATTTAGAAAATGGTCCAGGGGTTTAGATTAATAGCCATTTCATTACTTACTACCTGTTTAAACTAGGATTTAACATATTGCTCCATTTCAGCATCAAGTGAGGTTGAGACTTTACCATCATTCATTTTTCAATGTCTGTTCCTACTGAGGCTTACCTAAGCATAAATGGGTGTTCTTGGTTTTACA
The DNA here is from genome assembly GCA_020086605.1 of Lanius collurio. Taxonomy (NCBI): domain Eukaryota; kingdom Metazoa; phylum Chordata; class Aves; order Passeriformes; family Laniidae; genus Lanius; species Lanius collurio. The sequence goes on along the minus strand of JACBWW010000005.1, from coordinate 13,899,746 downwards.
TCACGTGATTTTATCTCCTAAACTTATTTGTAGCCTCCCACAAATAGCAAAATCATTTGAGTTTGTAAATGCCCCACTGTTGTTCCAAGAGCCCACAACAGTACATGACACTGCATGTGCATCCTCAGGAGAGATAAAGAGTGGGGAATCATCACCTATCCTGGTCAGCTCTTTGTGCTCTTGCTATGCAATGTAGTATGTGTTTTGCATAAATCACTTCAAAGGGAGATTCCTGAATTATATTCATTGTGTTTTACATGAAGAAAACTTTATTGATGATAACATTTGGAGTGTAAAAAAAAATTCAGATTATTTACATTATAATAGAAACAGGTTAATATTTCAGTTATTTACTGCTGTCACCATGATCAGGGTGACATGGCAGAGTAAGTTCATTTTGCCACAGCCATCAGAAATTCATGGTCAAAGCTATCAAAGATTAACTTGAGGTTCAGATGCATATTCTAGAAATTAATTAATACTGAAAACAGGGTAGGTGTAAAAAAAAAATCCTGAAGGCTAACATGTAGAAAGCATTTCAGTTGGTAACATAAAAGTTATTCTTGAATGCTTTAATAAATATATCAATTAAAAAAAAAATCTATTTATTTGACTGAGCCTGAAAATATAAGGAGTGGGACAAGGAATTTAATGAATGCTTTTTTCTGCTTTAACACTTCAGAAAGAAATGTTCAGTTTTGACCTGATACTGTTATTACTGTACAGTACATGTACAGTACTGTTATTACATGTACCAATACATCAGGTACATCTGATGCACAGTACATCTGTATACCTCTGATTTAGAGATAGCACATGTGCTCAGGTTAGATAAAACTTACTGTAATGGAGAAAACAAGAGCGATGGATTTTCAGAGCAGTTCACTCAACTTTGGTTCTTGAAACTATGCAGAAACAAGGTTATTCACCAAAGAGGTCATGATAACCCACCAATATGAATTTGTAATATGAATTTATTAAAGAGCAGCTAATGTCAGATCAGTGTAATCTTTCAATGAGACTACTGGTCTGTGAATTCTAGAGGGATGAGTGCAGTATCTTGATCTCAACAGCCCTCTGGACATGGTTCTATCCAGCACTGCAGTGGGGAAGTCAGGAATAAACAGAAAAGAAGAGACTGCTGATAATTGAGTGCACAAATAGTTGGAAATCAACATTCTCAGTGTAGTTGTGAATGGTTTATTGTCAAATCAGAAGGACTGATTTGGTTTATTTGGATGATAAAATAGGGCCCATGCTTATAAATTCTCTGTAGTATATTTAGCTGTAAAAGGTTTTAAAATCTCTGAAGGATCTGATTTGAAATCAAATGACATGGGTAAACTGGAAAAATGGTGATACCATTTGTGATACCAATGGTAAGATGATTTTTCTTAGCATCAAATGGAGATATCACATCCAGGAAAGAAAATCAAATGCATAACCAAAAATTGAGAACTAACTAGCTGAACAGAATGTTACAGAATCTTAAAGTGGAGAACAGCAAATTCTGAAAATATCTTTCCAACTTAGTTGTTTTTTCCATTAAAAACAGGTGTCATTGTGTTGCTGTTGAGACAGTAATTATCATATTCCAAGTTCTTTCTAGTATATAAGAACAATTTCAAACATTTTTCAATGACTCAGGGAATATCAGTGAGAAAGGAAATTTGGAAATTATCTCAATGGAGGAATGAGATTGTTAAGGCTGCAGAGGGAAAGGCAGGATAACAACATTAAGAAGAGTATCAGAGAAAGGATCATAAAAAAGTTCAAATATGTGAATGTTAACAAAGAAAACAGTAATATACATTCCACAGTTGTAGTACACAAGACTAGGAAAAAAACACAAACAAAAACAAAAGCAAAATCATTAGAAACCATTTCTAACTGTAAGATTAGTCAAATGGAATGAAGCTAGTTTGAGAAGCTGTTGAATCTCTCTGCTGAATGTTTTTATGATTAAAATAGGAGATGAACATCTGTCAGGGGCTGCTCAGTTATACTTGACCTTGACTCAAAGCAGGGAAGTGCACTAGCTTAATCTATAATCTTGAAATATTAACATCCTTAGGACACTAGTCATACAGATTTCCAAAAGCTGGAGAGGAAAAATCCTCTTTTAATTTTATCTGTGCAGTTCACAGAGAAGCCATTTACAAGTCATAAAGAAAAAGAACCTTTTTAAAAATACATGAAGGGCAAATGTGTTTTCTTTATCAGCTCCAACAGTTTGGTGCACATTATGATTTCTTTCTGCTGTAACTTCCAGGGTCCCATTGATCTTGTGACTTGGGACGACTCCCAGGTGGGAGTCTGTTACCCTGAGCAACATGACAGCATTAAATCAGTTGTGCTCTGGGAAAATGAAAGTAGACTACAGGCATATTTGCATCTCTGCCAATAAACACATTAGTGCTCCAAGAGAAGGAATTTTTACCACATTAATCTGTTAGTTTCCCCTATTAATGTTTTTTTAGTGCTACCTGTCTTCCATCTCCTTCATAAGAAGAGTAAGGGTTCTGTTTGTCATAGGCCTCATACTGAACTCTGCTCAGTTGGTCTGCTTTATTGCATACATTCATTTTGAAGTTCATAAATGAGAAATCCAATAACATGCAACCAGAGAAATCCACTGGTTTTCATGCCATTTTAGCTGAATAATTATTTTTGAATTGCTAAAGCACATAGAGTTTTCTTACTTTTGAGAATAATTTTAGGATTTACAGAGCATAGCTTGATTCATACCTACTGCTAAAATATTTTTTCATCACTCTATGTATTAGCACTCTCTGTGTTAGATTTAGGAGAAATTTCTAGATATTCCTCAGTCAAGTTTGGATTCATCTTTTCTAAGTTTGCTATGTAAGACTGAGGCTTCTAAATTGATCTAGTTCGTTTACATCTCTGCTATTGTCAGTGGCTGGAGAAGCACCTTGAGCTGGTGAGTCATCTCACCTGCAGAATTTTAAAGACACCTGAAACCCAGGACTATGGGATCCCTGGGTAGTATGACAGGTCCACATCTTGGGTGAATAAAGAGCTGGGAATTTGGAGAGGTAATAACACAAACCAACCCAACCTGGATGCTGTTATAGTCTTTTTAGGGGCGGCTATAACATACTTTCATAAATGTAATTTGGAAAAAAATTATCCTGTTAGAAAATTTCCTCCTTGAACACAAATTTTAGGGTTGGGACTTTTTTCCCTTGCTTTCAGGCATGAGGGCTTTTTGTGCTGAAATGATCCCTCATGAGGTCAGCCAGGTTTGAAGGTATATCTTGGATTATGACTCCTTAATGAAGCACGCTTTCTTCCCACACAAAGGCTAGAAGATACTGCACTGCAACTCAGCAGCTGGAGAGGGTGTTGGTGCAGGTTGGCTTGCAGGATATATCAGATGGATCTAAATGGAAAGGTTCAGCTCAGAAGTCACAGTGAGCATCTCCACCTACTTGTTCAGAACTCTAAACTGTTTCCTGAGAGCCCTTTGCACCAGAGTGGGAGGCACATTTTTCTGTATTAGGTCCACATGGAGAGACTTGCCTAGATATAAAGACTTCACAGTTGAATCCAATAAGAGAATCTTGAGTCCACTGCACCAATTCTTCAAGAAGAGGGACTAACCTCCAACTCTCTCTTTAAATGGGATCAACATCTAGTGCCATTTATGCCCTTCTACCAGTAACTTTTTTAGCAGGTGCTCACTAAGAATTTACTATATTATTTTACAGTATTTAATAAATTGCTTCGCAATTTCTTTAACTAATGATCTAATTTGGAAAGAATACAGAGTATGAATTTTGGATAAAATGGACTGTAGATCAAAATAAGCAGCTTGAAGCTCTTCTGACTTTCTCCAATAAGTTGACAGCAGGAACCAGGGGACTTGCTCAAGTGTGAGTGATGTACAATGGGAAGTAACATAATATTGAGACAGGAAATTTAGGACATCATTATCTTAATTTATAAATTATAAAGCTCATTTTTTCATATCATCAGTCTTGTGAGCCTGTTCTTCAGTTTTGAATCTTAAAACAATAAATGAGAATAATCAATATCCCTGTAAACATGTTGGATATGTTTTCTACTGAGATGATTAAACATGCAATTTTATGCTTAATTTCAAATCTGATGTCAATTTTTCAAACTAATAGAAGTTATTTCATACTGATGAAATTTCTCTTTCATACAGATATCTAGTCCTATTTGTGTGCTGTTATGTTGATGTAGAGTTTTGCAGGTAAACAAACCCCTCCACCACCCCTAGGACCAGTGGACCCAGGCCAGCTCTGCACTGGAAGTGATTTAACAGTACTAAGGGTAATATTCAACTGAACAGCCTTGATGGGAGGTGAGATATGTTCGATTTTACTCATAACTTGATAATGTCTGTGGGCTAGTTTGGAGAGCAGATGGTTAAGAACATTTCTGTCTGAATAAGATATGGTGACATGCCTTTCAATCTGCCCAAATGAATTTTGAAATCTTACCAGAAGTTCAAAATCATTGTGTCATTTACTGTCCTCTTTCCCTAATCTTTCTCTTTCTTTAAATGAAAGAAGCAGGGGGAGAGGAAGCAGGCATGTTAATAAGAAACGTTTTTATATTCCAAATGGAAAACAATTTATTTCTGGGTTCATCCAAAGTACTTTGTCTTTTCTATCAGCTGTTAAACATATTTCTTTTCATTTCAATAGATCCAGAACCATATTTCTGAAGTTCTCTTGCTCTTTAAGCATCCTACTATCTTCAAATTCATTTTGGACTATGCATTTAATTCAGATGGAAGAGTCAAGTATGACAAAACCTATTTCTTGAATGAGCAGAGTTAACCTCTACAAAGAGCTCATAGAAGTGGCTCTAGTCTTGGTACCTAGACAGAAACTGATTAAAACAGATGCCACTACATGGAAATATTATACATTTTAATAATGCCAGGCAGTCTCAGGAGTATGATTGGTAATGCATTCCACCTGGTTTGGTTGTCTCTTTTCTGTCTCAGAATGACTTTATAATTAGCTTTGAATGTATTAAGCCCTGCAATTTCAATTCTGAAATAAGCTAGGTGGCATCATAAAAGTTTAAAGGCAATAAGCAGGCTAAGATTTTCATTTTGGGACATTCATATAAGAGGTCAAGGATTGACTTCATTTAATAACTCATTCTGATACTTGATTTAAAAGATCAAATAGGTGAACTGGATATAGCTGAGGATAGTGGATTAAATTAAAATATGCAAAAGGGTCATTTAGATAAAGTAAATCTTAATGGGTTTTTATCACTGAAAAAAATCCTGAATTTTACTTACTTTAAATTGCTAATACAAAAAAAAATTACTAGCAATTCAAAAAGCAGATGTGGGATGCAAAATTTCTTTACATTTTTAAAAGGCAAAATAAAGATTGAGAAACTCACTATACTTTACTGATGGTGTTATTAATGAATTTGACTCATTATGCAGTACCTTTGCATCTATTACACAGAGTATTATTTACTTCTGTAATTATTTGTTCTAAAACTTAAACCTTTCCAGAAATAAAACCCCTATGGATACTGAAATAGCATGAAATTTTATCATCTTCATTGGGAAAAGTAATCTAAATTAATTTGAATTTTTATATTGTTCTTCAGTTATAAAGTTTATAGACATTGTTCCCCCTAGTTACCAGTCAAATATAAAAGGATGATTACTTTTTAGCAAAGTCTTTTCTAATTATGAAACAAAATATTAGTCAACTGAGCATTGACTAAATGCTAATTCTAAAGCAATAGAAAATTAAAAAGGTGATTGTAATCATTAAAGACATTCAGAGGCGAAAAATAATACTTTCCATCCCTCTTGTGCAGTCAGTAAAACTGGGCATTATTTAATTCATAATTAGTGAAAATTTATAAACTGAGCACTTCTGACAGTAATAATTTTTTATACAGAACATCAAGGAAAGCACTTCTAGCTGTTTGAGTTGGATCCCTGAGTGAAATCCTTCACCTTATCTGGTGTATATCTCAAAAAAATAAGACACATGCATATATTTTACTTAAAACTGTGCTGAATCTAAGTTTCCATAAATGCTACAGCTACGTTTTCAAAGGTCAGTGATGGTCAATCAACGATCCAAACTGTTGGCAATGATAAGTGATGTAGACTGACACCAGCAAGAATGAACTACCGTGGGTTTAAAATAAATTCGACATAAGACTACAAAAAGATTCTTTATCATTGTGAATAATTATGTTGCAATTCTGCACTTACGATGAAAATTAACTGGCTACTGAATCAGATTTCTCAGCAAATAAGTTCACAAAGGCACAGATCAGTAGCAGTATTTACTGGTGTTTGAAAATTTCTAGCTCTCAGGGAAAGAAATCTAAGAAAAGAAACATAGATGATGACACTTTGGTTCTAGTGTGAAAGACCATTGATATTCATAGCAGTAGTTCTTATGAGGTCTAAAAGCTGCAACTCTAAGACTCATTTAATAATATACTGCAATTTTTTTTAAAAAGAGAAAGTAAGCAAACCTTACTTTTAGCTTTTACTTTTTAAACAATTTTGACAAAAAACTTCATAAGGAAAATTCTTTATAACGTACTTTCAGTGCAGTTGTGCCTTTTGATTTATTGATATCTGTTGATGGAACATGATGAAAGGTTAAAATCAAACAGCAGATGTGTAGGATTTTCTCAAATCACAAAATAAATGCACTTAAGCCAGTGCTTCCAATGTTCCATAACTGAGTTTCATTCCTCTGCACCATCTCTGTCTTTTTCTAACTTTCCGTACGTTCATATTTCTCACAGTCTCGTAACCAGTATTATTATTACTCACATAAGATATAACTGTCTAGTCCATTTTTCTCTCATTCAAATAATGCTGATCTTTGATTGAGACTGATTTCAATACAGTGCCAAAATGAATGGGGAAAATATAATGAAAGGCTTTAAAAGATGTGGGGAAAAAAAAAAGTATTATATTCTCTTTTGCTATCTGAAGATGTCCTATGACATCTTCAAAGACAGCTCTGATTTGATTTAAATTATCAATAACATCTTAAAATATTAGCTCTAAAAGTAATTCAAAATTAGGATTGCAATTAGATTAATTGTTATGCATAAAAATGTACTAAGCCAGGAAAACTAATAAAATAACAGAATTCTTTGAACACACTCTTAATAATCCATAATGCTATGGTTTAAATACACAATTACTAAAAGTTTATTTTAGAAAAGGTAATGCAAAAGGTTATGCTGAAAAAGCAAAATATTCTAAGGGGACTACTCATAAGAAAGATGAGGCTCTCAAATATGCTCAAGGAGCTGAATTTCTTCTATTCAAACATCTTGTTTAATACCTGCAGAATTTCACCAGGTTCCTTGGGTCGAGTTCATATCTTCACACACAATGACAGGTGGTCCTTTGAAGAGCATCAGCTTTTGGGTTTTAGATTTCTATTACTGAACACTGTGTCTCATTCACAGTGACCTTTTACACTTAGTGCCAAAGTGGTGCGCTGGTTTTTTTTAGTTTGAGTTTGTACAGCTCTATTTTTCAGACTTAGAACAACTCTATAATTATTTTTTTTCTGCATTCAATGATTTTTTTTCCTTTGTAAGTACTTAAATGTCATGAACTTGTCACTTCTTCTCCTCACCTTGGATAAGGTATTGATTCTCACTGAAAGCAAAACTGGGATTGTTACAGTCCTCTTCTGGCCACTTCCAACCTTTATAATTTTTCAACTGCATGAGCAGGGTGGTAACTTTCACTGCTGTCTCCCTGTCAGGTTCACACTAGTGAAAACATACCTTTCTTTCAATAAACATGTGTAATGTTTTCTCACATCACAGATTTTCTCTTTGAAGCCATATGTGATAATCCCCATATATTTTAATTATAATTAAAATATATAATTATATTATAAACTTTGAATTTAATATTAGGGTATAAGACATTCTGAATTGGTATTGAGTCATTTACTTTCAAAATTATGGAATGTTTTTGATGGTTTTGGTGGGGACTTTTGGTTTTGTTTTTGTTTCACTAAACACCTCTTTAGAAGGGCACTTGATTAAGAGAAGGTTAGGTTTAGTTTCTAGTTTGTGACCTATGAATGTATATAAAATAAGGGGTGTAGCATCAAGGTCCCCAAGATGGATGACAGATGATGGATGATTCATAGTGTGAAGCAGAACACGTCACATAATCAAACTGCCAACCTTACTTTGTGCTCAACATTATTTTTTTAAAGGGGGGGGGGGGAGATGGAATTTGGGTGTGGGAATTTTGATAACCACAGAAAAATAGAACTTTTGCTATTCAGGCACATACAAATATCCTATGATAACACAATGGGATGAACAATACAGGACAGGGAAAGTGATTGACCAAGTCCCTCAGGAACTTAGAGAATCTAAGATAAGTCAATATTATAAAATTGTACGTTCTCATAAGGGGAATTCTTTAGCACTTTTATCCTGTGACACAGTTTTACATTTGGTTGTTATGTTCATTTGGCTAACAGCTTCTTAGACAACATGATAAGCAAGTAAATTTTGTTAAATTTTGTTTACTAAACTCTTGCATTCTGGCACAGAAGGGGATCATCAACAAGGTTTGGTCTATTTAGTAATAAGAGAAGTATAATGACTAGCAAAAAAAAAAAATCAGAGCACATGACAGTTGTATGTAATTGAGTATAAGAAGTGTTTTTGATTTTTTTGCTAACATCAACTGCAGTAGCCTAAAGAGAAACAGATAGGTGATGTGCAATTAAATTGATGCATTCATATGTTAGAGGAAGCTATATAAAAGTGAATGTCCCAAAGAAGAGTATCATGTTGGCCTCTAAAGATTAACCTGAGTTATCTGCTAATCATAAATCTGTATTTTCTGTGGGAAATTCAGTTAATTGAATTTTTCTTCTTTGTATGAGGTATAGCTTGGTCTCTGTTAACTGTAATTTATATATTTTCTTTTGCATTAAGTCTATTGAAAAAGTATGTAACAATAGATTACTTTAATTCTTTATCTCCCTGTACGTATGTATCTACGCCATGTGTACAAGGACACATTTCCCTGCACAGGTGCACACATATACATCTCTGAATTGAGAGCAGATGTGTCTTTAAAACATTATTTTTATTTACTTTGGAAGTATAAGGAGTGAATTTGAAAATGTAACTTCAGTTCTCATCTAAACTATTTTGTTTACCACCATGGAGTGTTTCAAAGTGCATCCATCTACAAGAGCTCCTAAACAGCCCTTCATTGAGACATAATGGTAATGTTTCCTGAATTCCCGTGGCCATTTCTGTATTATACTCAGCTATTCCAAATAATGAAAGGAGTAAGACAGATTGGCACTGTGCAACAGCCAAGGGAGGAAAAGGTTTGGGAAAATAATTTCATATACAAGCAAGCATGGTAGGAAAAACAGAAAATAGAAAACTACTTCTGCAGAAGTAACCTGGCCACAAGGGAAGACCGTGGTCCAGTTGCCTATTCTTGCTATAACGAAAGAGAATTTTAAATTAATTGAGTTTTCATATGTGTTCAGGTAAAGACCATTGTTGATTCTGTGATAATTTCTTCTCGGTTTTTATGGTCTACTGCGGCATGCAGTGTTAATTATTTCTTGAAGTGTGAAGTTTTCCTGAGAATAAGGTTTATGCAGACCAGAAAAATAGGCACCTGCTGCTCCCATCAAATCCTGCAGTTATTTGTCAATGTTTCTGCAAATCCATTATATATGCAACAGAAAGCACTACTGACAGAACAAAACAGCAGTCTAAAAAGAGAAACAAAGGTACCATTTTGGCAGTCCAGCAGCATTCATTAATTTCCCCTTCATGATCACGTAGCTTGACTCCAAGTGTTTGGCTAAAGAAGCAAACTCAAACTGAGTCAGTATAAAATCTTATACACATTTAGGAATACATACCGTTTTCCTCTTTTCCTCCTCCATCACCATCAGATTTTGCTATTTATAACTTCATTATGATATCACATAGCTTTCATTAAACCTATTTTTGTTAACTCTCTCACCATTGTCAAAAGTTTTCTTTATTTGCAAACTGTTTTGACAATGCAGTGAATGGACAAGTTGAATCTGTTGTAGTTTCATACTATGGACAACCATCCCCTAGTTCAGACAGATGAGATTACCAGTATCAGGAGGGAAATGAGACTAAGTGGGTTTGTATATATTTCCCTAGAGTAGTTATTTCAGCATGACTGACCTACAGTGAAAGAGAGATTGCTATTTATTTGTATAACTTTTTTATGTTTCTAGTTTAGAATGATACTTCAAATAAGAAGTGAAAACGTGGACTATCGAGTGGAGATTTTACAACCTGATATTTTGTGTGCACTTAGTACATTGAATTAAAGCTGTACAACACTTTGTGAATTTACAGTTATGTTACATAGGAAGGGATTTAATTAAAAATATTTTTGAGTCTTAGTTAAGGTTCGCCATATTTGCATCTTAAGGTAACACCTTTTTTTTCCTTCCTTTTTAGCATGTGCTAATTGGAGATCTCTACCATTTAATGTTATATCCTTGTGTGTCATATCTCTTGCTTGCTACCACCCCAGAGTTTTCTGAACTCTGGTCTTGCCTTTTCTTTTAGTTTTTCTCCTTTTTATTTTAGGGGCTATTTTAAAGATCTTTTTTGCTTCCCTTGTATTTTCTGCAGCTGTTTCATGGGCCACTGTCCTTGAACCAGTTCTTGTCTCACATCACTTCATATTAATATCTCCAAATGAGAACTATCTATGAGATCAACCAGTAGCTGAATTGTGTCCAAAATCATCTTGGCTACCTTCTGGAAGTATTTTGTATAAATTTGCTGTCAGCTGAAGCTCTACTTGGCTAAAGTCTCTCTTAATCTCTCCCACACAAATCTTTCCTTCCTAACTTTCTCAGCTGTGATGTCATCCTTCTGCTGACATTTAAAACTCTCTCTGTCTTAGAGAGCTTTCTGGATTTTCATGACTGGGGTATGTTTAATTTCATCCTCTGTAAAATCTCTCACTCCTCTCTAGCCAGATGGTTTTTCCTCGAAGTTCCTGATGGTACAGCTGTACTTTCTCTGGACCCAGCAATGCCTTATTCCCCTCCTCACCTCATGTTCAGAATCATGTTTTCATGTTTACCTACTCAAACCTGGAATAAATATTTCAGTAGAACTAGGAAAGATCCTTCTAGTTAATAATTTAAATGTTTTCTTTGAGAATCAGGAGTGAAATAAAATAATGGTAGAATGAATTTTCTGAAATAGTTTTGCATGTTTTCTTTCATATTTCAGTCAACCTCATCTGTGACTTATACTGCTCATATGATTTTCCCAGTCCCCCTCACCAATGAACACCAGTCTTCATTTGCAGTTTCATTTGCAACTCAAAGAAATTGGTCAAGGTCTCCTTTTCCTAGGAGCCATTAAACTGTCTTTAGTTAATATCTGACAAGGTCATTAATGAATTTTCAGCATACAGTGACTCATGTTAAAAAACAAACTAAAAGAAGACTGAAATAGGCCAAGGTAAAACAAACCTAGCAAGCAAACACCCTGAAGTGCATGAGATGTTGAAAGCTTCCTGTCACAGAAAAACATCACAGAAATGTTAACCCAAGTAATTTAATAAAGTTAGCAATAAAAAAAAACAAAAAAAAAACCAAACAAACAAACAAAAAAAAAATACACCAGAACACAAACAAGAAATTGACTTGAAATCCAGCTTCAAGCTATAGCTATCTCTTAAATGTTGTAGAGTATAGGTTTTTGTTGTGATTTACCTCCAGCTGGCAGTTAAGGACCACTGAAGAGTTCACTCACTGCCTGCTCACCCCTTGTGGGATACAGAAAAGAACTGGAAAAAGGTAAAACTTAGGGATTGAAATGTAAACAGTGATGAACCATATACTTGCTCACCACCCACTGTCTGCAGCCAGTAGCCAAGCAGTGATCATCAGCTTCCCCAATGTGTACTGTGTGCTATGGAATATCCCTCTGGCTACTTCAGGCCAGCTGCCCTGGCCATGCTCCCTGCCAGCTTCTTGTGCTCACTCACTGGCAGAGCATGGGAAACTGAGAAATGATTGAACTTGGGACAAGCACTGCTGAACAATAACTAAAACATCAGTGTATTACCAAAAGAAGCCTTTGAATGTAATGTTCCTGCTCTAGCTAACAAATAATACCAGAAACACAAAAGGAAGTGTTCCCTCTTTCACTCAGGATCTTCTCGGTCTGTTCCGGCCAAAATCAGGAACTGGCAAGAGAGTCTGTGTTTTCTGAAGTAATGCTATGAGCCAGAAAAGAACATTTAAGTAAGTGACTTTACATCTTTTATTCCAATTATTTGTCACATTACTGAGGGAATGACTAACTCAGTCATTCTATTAATACTTTCTGGACAAACACCAATCAATGTAATTTTTGAATGAACTTTACTTTTAGCATAAAGTTCACCTTGAAGAAACCTTATTCTTCCTGCAAAACAAACTACAAAGTTCTCTTTTTGCTCCATCTTAAGAAGGGTCTAAGTAGCTTTATCAAAAGCTGGTTTTCTGTTTGCTGAAATGGGATATCCCCTCAGGCCTCTTTATAACCCAAATGAGGAAGTGATACCCCTAAGGGAAAAAGAACTTCTACTGAACTTCAACTGTAGCTACATGCAGCTTAAATATTACTAGACATGTCTTCTCCTGGTTTTCCCTAAAGTTCAGCAATTCCTTTCTGCTTGGAAAGGCTTCCAAATATGTTTTAAAGCAGCTTATACTAAGAGGCCCGAGATAGCCACCACCAGCTTCTAGAATTTCTCATCTAGGCTCCACAGCCCATTGCAGAAACATACTTGCAGGGCTTCACTGAAAGCACTTCTAGTTTCTCATCAGATTTCAGAGCTCTGTGTTTCAGAGACACTGAAACAAGCTTTGAAGTCTGAACAAGGAATGAATTCCTCAATTCTGATTTGAGGAAGGAGTCATCAGTCCCTCAAGCTGACCACCACTTGAAGGATGAAGGACTGGGCCAGAGTTCAGGCAAAGTGAGAATGATGGAGTAAACTCTTGAGAATGCTCCCTTATCGCTGTCCATGGAACAACTGACTCTGAGACACCATTACTGATGATTGTCTCACTTCTGCACACAACTCTGAAGAACAATTAGAAATATCTATTTTTTCCTACAGTCTTTATAAAGAAAAGTCTAATTGTCTTCAGCAAAAAATTAAGCACTTGTGATGCTTTATATATTCTTCCATAATAGCTCTAATTGGCCTAAATAGTGCAAATACACTTAGCATATATATTCAGTATTTTAGAATGTAGGGATGATGTTACCCTACATGTTTATTATGGGATAAATGCTAATTATGAGGAGCTTGTGTGGACCAGCAAGTAGGATGTTTGGAGTCCATAGCAATCATACTCTAAGGTACTGGTATTTCCTAATCACACAATAATAGAATACACTGAGTTGGAAATGACCAATGAGGATAATTAAGTCCAGCTCCTGGGTCTGCACAGAACAGCCCCAATCTGCAAAGACCATTCCAGAGGCAATGACTACAACAGGGGCACCCCACCTTTAAGCAGGTTTATAGATGGGGCTTTTTATAGTACAGAAATCGTGAAGAGGTTATTGATCCTGGTTGAAGCAGGAGGATGGCTCCTGGATGTCCCATTCAACCGGGAAGATTCTGCAATAATTATTATTTTTTTGTGTGTGAAGGAGGGTGCTAATGATTAATATTTGTTGCAGCTTAAGCAGAAAGGAATTTTCCAATAGGCTTCTATGCTTGATAAAAAGCTTGTTATAAAAATACTTCTGACTGAGATTCTAGGGAGTTTTTCCTTAAATATTTCTGTTTTTAAAAACTCCAGATATAGACAATGATTGGAAACTGCTTCACTGAGCTTTATATGTTTCACTTGACTGTGATAACAAATCAGTTTTGTTTCCCAAGAGATGGTTCAGACTGTATACTTGGTAAAAGGAAAACTTTATGTATTGCCTGTAAAAGTTCCTTTAAAACTGAACCAACTGAAACTTTCCCTATAGTGAACAGCTGTTATTCCCCACTACAAGTGGTGTATCAGTCCCTGTGAAACTCCTCATCCACTATAGAACAAAGTTCTGATCTGACACAAAATATAACTTTAGTGTACTACTAAGGTGTGTTTTAAATGATCTACCTGTCAGTCTTAGGGAGAAGTAATCCTTGTTCTCATTTCAATGCAACTTGCAGTATTCATTTTCACTAACTATTGAAGTCCTAAAGCATCTGTGTAAAATAATTATGGCCTCATGATTTCTAAGTTCTGGAAGCATACAATTTTACTATCCCATACTTAGGATATCTCAGGAGAAAGTGAACCAAAGATTTCACTGTTCTGTGGTGTAGGAGACATTGCTCATCTTAGCTCTGCCAAAGATGACAACCAGAGGCCTTTTCCTGTGGACCCCAAACCTGGCTGGTGACAGGAGATGTAGAACAACAGGGCAGAGGTGGTGTTTCAGGTCAAGCTCACAAACCTGGGGGGACAGAGGTTAGAGGCTTTCCCTCAGAGGAGGAGACACATATGAGACAAGCCTTAGTGGCCAGAGAGCATGACCACAGCTGCAATAAGGAATCTTCTCTAAGCAGAGCAATGAGTGGTGTGAAACTGAGCTGTTAGAGACTAAGGTGAGAAACAGGTGAGTCCTTCTAATGAGAAAATAAGAAAAAGGCGCTATCCTGGGGGTTAACTGAGACTATTTTATGTGTGAACACTGATAATGTAACCTGATAAGAGAGTCTTTCTTGTGATGTACTTCTCCACAACCTGACCTGACCTGAAAGTCCTGTAGCACTCTTGCACTCTGGTGTCTGAGAACAAATCACTTGCTCCATTATTGTTTCAGTAGGACTTCAGAGAAACTTCAAACCTTACGCTTGATAAACCTCCTTTTTAAATTAAATACATCTTTTTGCTTTTCATATTTATGTGTTAAACATTATATAAAATTACATATTTAATTTCAGTATTTGCATGAATCTCTACTTATTGAGAATCTCTCCTTCCAAAGAGAAGACAACATAACAAAAGAAGAAGGAAGTCAGCAATGATTTTGTTAGCATTTTTTCACTCCGAGGAAATGGTGCAGACGTAAACTTTTCTATGACAATTTAAATAATCTGTCTTTCTCAGTAAAATACTGACATGCCCTAACAAGTCTTATACAAGCCTATGTTATTTCACTGTCTCATCATTAACTAATAGAGGATTCACTTTCCAGGGCCCAAGAAGAGTGAAATTTTCTTTGTTTAGACTTATGCTTTTACTCCAGTATGGAAGCTTAATCTGACAGGATCTAGTACATCATCTGAGAAAACGATTTCAAAGCAATCTTTTTCCTGTGAAATCTGATTAGATATTTACAGGTTGTCACTGAAAATTATGGCAATTACCAGCCAAGGTAATTATCAGACAAGGCTGATTAACAAATTCTTGTACAAAGTCAAAAGAAAAGCCTCCATGACCTGACTCAAATCCACATAATTAGAGAGAACTGCCTCAAAGTCTTATTTTAGGATGACCAATAAAAGGAAACTTAAAAATGCAACTCAACAGTTTGGAGCAGTTTGAAAGTAAGGACCAAAAGGAAACATTTTCTTCAAATTTATTGAAAATAAATAACTGTTGCAGATGGCCATTAGGATTTATTTAAAATTAGCAGAGAATTTAATGAAACACACAGTAAAAGTATTAAATAAATAAAATTATTTTTGTCATCTTAACATTCTGAAGCATTTGAAATGATTCCCTCTGACTTTTCCCAGGTATGTAATTTCAGAAAACTTGAGCCCCTCAAGAAATACTTCACATTTTCATTTATTCCGTAAATAAATATACTGTTTTTCCTTTCTCCTGTGCCCCGAAGACTGTATCATTCAGTAGTTTATTTTAGCCACTTAGGACACAGAGTCATCTGGAAGCTTAAAACTTTGAAACTGCATTGTGAGGATAAAGCACAAAAACAACAGTTCTACCTGAATGAAGAAAAAAAGCCTAGACTGTAGGGTCTCACATTGTAGAGGTCTTACAGAGAAATTCTCTAAACATTCCACATTACAAATCTGTGCTTCCTAGCTAACAGTGCCATTAATGGCTGGCACAGTAAGGCAAATTATTGCCTTTCAGGTAAAGAAACTGAACAGCTGTCAGAGATGATATTTAAAGGTGTTTTTAAACCAGATGTCACTGTAAGAACAAACAATATTTTATTTTCTTATACTAGGTTTAATTTTTATGTAATGTTAAGTAAGGCAGATTAAAAATGCTCTATAATTTTTCCCAAAGTGGAAAGCATATTTTTTCTGTTTTTTCATGTTTTGTTTTTGGCTTTGGCTTTGGTTTTGTTTTTGTTTGGTTTTTTGGTGGTTTGTTTTTTCTTTTTTGAGTGATGTTTATACTGCTGTCCTTGTGGGATGGGAAGTAACACCTTTGTGCAATAGAACAGATTAAAAAAATACGATAATGTAGATATAGATTGTTTCCAGTTTGCCAAGCAGAACATGTTGTGCAGAGAGAGCTGCTGTCCTGACCCCCAGCACTCAAAGGACTCTTAAGATGAAATTGTCCATCTTTCCAGTTGCAGTTTTTATGGAATAGTAGCATAGAGACACCTGAATTCAATGGTTTATTTTTAAATAGCACTCACTTCAATCACAAGAAAATTAAACAATCTAATATTATCTGACTATTTATCTGCAGCTTTCTTTTGAAGTTCAAGTTTTTAGAGACATTTCTAGAAAAGTTGCAATGTTTGGTTTTGTTCTGTTTGTGTTTTCCCACAGGTTTGCTAGATTAGTGCTTGAGTTAAATTGTGTGTGCTGGTAGAAGCACATAATTAGTGGAATTTCTCCCATTCACGCAGGTACAAGTTCTGTCTGGCTGACTGAAAAGCAGAACTCTGCTTCAATTATGGAAGAAAATGCAGTTGGAATTATACCACTGCATATCTTACTTCATAAGCTTCAGGGGAGCATTGTCACTTAGGTCCTACGTAGATATTGAGGAAAGTAAAATTAAAACAGTAATATCAACATTTAAATCATAGGAAATACTTTAAGAGTGAGAAGAGAAAAAAGAATTCTCCCTCTGATTGTGGAGGTCCTGCTATGCAGTATATCCCCACATCAACAGAAAATTCTCTGGTCTTCAACAAGAGATAAAAAAATAAATCACATAAAAACCCCCTGGGCTCTTCAAAGGAAGAATGAAATGACATCCCTTCCTCCCATGACATCCTGAATCCAACTGTGTTGAATGAAAATTAAGTTATTAAAAATTAATAGGTTTTAGTTTGTTTTGGGCTTTTTTTGCTATTTTCCATACACAGGAACTGTCTTTCCTGACTAATTCAGGTTACCTGGAGCACTATCTTGGGCCACAGCTGCATCTTCAGCCTCTTCTGTGTGTAAATGAGATGAACCATTTTTAAAATGGCCTTATGTTTCTTTCTGTTCTTTTTCTTCTCTCTCTTGCAGCTTTTTCAGCCTTTCCTCACCTTATCATATGTTTAACCATGACACTGAGGTGAAGATTTCAGCCTGTGAAGTCTAAAGCTCCTTCTGTTTTCCTTGCTATGAGCTTGGGCTTAGTCTGTGCACCTCAGAGGCTGCATATTAACATTTGACATGTAAAAAGACAGAGCTTCTGTGTTTCTGACCGGTTAAAAAGATGTTTGTGTTTAATGCATGAAACAAATATACAACCACTTTGGACTAGTGAGTCTAGTGTATATGGGTTCTGTTATGTCTGAATCTCTGCTCTAGTGCTTGTGATGTTGAACTAGTCTGATCTCTGACTAAATCAGACATGGTACCCAAGTACATCCAGCTCAGTTTGCAAAACAAGCATGTCCATCACTTCACCTTCCACACAGTGGAGTTGGTATGGTCTGTGATTCCCAGGTATCTCTGGCCCCTAATGGGCCTATTAGGACCACTGCCATTATACATACTAAGCTGCCTGAACTCTGTAAACACCATACTGATGGTCAAAGAAGACTTCTAGTGGTAAATGATGTCTTAGAAAATGTGCAGGTATGGAGATTGCCTTGGAAGCGTGTTCATGGCAACCTTTCCATCTTTTCAGCTATGAATATACCATGCATTTTTGATCTACGGCCAATTTTCTTCAGCTCTTTATTCATCTCCTGTGGAGTACACTGCTGAATATATATTTTTTCAAAGCCACGTCTTGACTAGAGTTACTGCCATTACACAGCAGAACTCCTTCCAAATTGCAGACAAAACTACAAACAACCCTGAGGAACGGGCGGTTGTGTCTCAAGGGAAATTAAAAAATCTTTTGCTACCTATATTTAACCTATTTTATATGGGGATTTTATACCATTAAGCACAGGGGAAATAGTGCTGCCAATATTTCAGACCTTTAGGCTTCCATCAGAAATTGCATGCTGCAAAATTGTATTTAAACTGTATTTAGATCATTATATCAGTATCCCAAAATTGGCTCTCAGTGGAAGTCTGAGATTTTTCTCCTGAAGAGGGAGGGAGCTCCTCCATAGTTCATCAGCTTCTCTTCTGTATCATATTGCAATAGATGAAAAAAATATGCAAAAAGGCTATTAAGTAATTTTAAGTTTCATGAAGTGAATTGTATAATATTAGGATGCTTGTACAAGGAAGTTGTAAAATATATGCATTTAATAGGCATTGAAAAGAAATTCTAATTATTTTGCTGAGCTAGAAGAAAGTCTTGTATTTCAGAAGAGTTTTTCACCTGTGGACAGCCTGGTTTATGAGGTGACCAAAAAATGTCTCCAAGAATTACCTGACCTTTTTGAATCCCATTTGGGCAAAAAACATTATGCTGGAGCCTTATGTACTTATTGATCCAGAAGGCATACCCACCAGAGGTGGCATCAGTAAAAAGCAGCTGGCAATTTGAAATTCATCCTGTTCTCTTCTGCCACCCCTGAAAACATATCCTCTTCAAAAGACATCGTGCTGGGAGGTGTGCAGAGCAGTTTCCATGGCTGATTATCTAGCTGCAAAGCCTCATCTGTTTATGAACTCACAGAGGAATGGGAACACAGCAAAAATGGACATGTCCAATGCCTTATGCTGGCTATTGCTGCCCCCTTAGCAAGGCAAGGAGAGATGTATGTAACACAGATTATAAAAGTCGTGTGCTGACTTCACTTTTGTAGTGCTTCCTAAAATGTGGGGCTGTTTCCTGCTAGCAATGATAATTTGGTGCCAATTTTGGTAATTAGATAATTTTTAAGTGCCTTAATAAAAACATTCAGTAGTGTACATTTAGCTCCCGCATGCACAACGTCATTAATGCTTTGACTTTTTCCTCCTGAGGAAACAGTAGGATGGGTAGCAAAATTAAGAATTAGTCATGTTGCTAGGAAGTAAGAGTTTTATACAGGCAGCATAATTTGTTCTGAATATGGCTGCAGTATTTAATTGCAAGATTTGCAAAAAGAAAAGTTTGAATGAAGAGTAAAAAGAATTTTAAGGAAAAACAATATTCTAGGCTTTGTTTTAAATGTCCAAATTAATTGACAAAGAAAGCCTATCTGTTTTCCACACTTGATATAACATTCTTAACATTAAAAACTAGTATTGCATAAACTTACATTATATTACATGCTACTTACCTTTCTTACCATGAGGTTCAACCATGAACTTTTTTTCTCTCTTAATCACCATTTTCACAAGTAAACTTGTAAAAGAATAAACCCCTATCATTTAGACAAATAGCAATCAGTTGACTGAAGAACTGTCACCCAAATGCCATTTTAGATATATTATTTTACAAATCTCCAATACTTAGGCCTGAATATAAAACTTAGATCTGAACACTGAATTCAGGACCTACACATCATTTTTTATAAGTAGATGGAACACAAATACTCTTCTCTCAAGTCTTATATATATAGGCTAGGAGACTGAAGGCATTGCAGTGTTCATCCCTATTTTGAAATAGGCTGAACTTGAAAACTGGAACACTGGTCAGGGCTGGTTTTATTCTGTCTTCTTCTCCACTGCTTTCAGACTGTGCCATTTGCAGTGTATGGATGTAAAATGAAGCAATATGGGATGAGCAGAGAGCTCAGATTCCCTGGCCATTTCTCCCCTGCTGGAGAAAAAGCACTGCAGAGCAATGGAAGAACAGGCTTGCCTTGAACATTGGTCTCATACCACAGGTCATTGGTCTTCATCCTGCAGAGGACTCAAGCACTAAGCTATTAGAAGAAATCCATATTGGTTATAAAATATAGCTGCACATACGATCCAAATCAATCTGAATCTTCTAAAATCCCATGGTACATATTTTCCAGACCATCCTTCTTCTGGGCCTCTAGCTTACAGTAATTTTGTGGCCAATTGACTCTTTTGCAGCTCCTATTAAATTCTATCTGAAATGCTCTGCAGGTGCAAAATTACCCTATGCCTGTGAAATCCAGGGTGTATAGGGTAATTGTAAAAGATGGGATAATTTTTAAACATTCACTCCTGGTTATATATATATCTGCATATTCTAGACTCTAATTTACAGTTTTCAGTTTAAAGAATCACATCTTTGTTTTAATGCATAATTGATGTTTGAAGGCACTGTAAGCTTCAAGGTTTTGTGGCATCTAGATAAAACATAATTTCATATGCCCAGGAAGCAAGCTGGCTTCTATTTTTTTTTTTTGGTTTTTATCACTTGTATTGATATCAAATAGACAGGGATGTAAAAGGCAGCCTCTAATATGTCTCTGTGTACTAAACATAAAAAGAAGAAGAAGACTTAAAATTCAGAGCAATTCTGTCAAAAGATTGCTATATCCAGGTACTTATTCCACTTCACTTGTCATTTGCATATGAAATCTTGCCTGTCAGGTCTCTGAGTGTAGAGTAAATTAGAAAAGTTAACCACTCTTTATCCATTATTTATGAGCTGCATAGTCTAAAATTACTGAGTTTTCTTCATATACACTGTGCTAAGGTATAAAAGTAGTGTAAAAACTAGATATGGAATAGGTTTGGGCATTTTTTTTATTTGCTAAAAATAAGAGCATAAAAGCATTAGCAATGGTTTTCTTTATAATTAACCTCTGTCATTTTAAAGTGTCAAGATATAAGCTGCAAAGGAGAGCTTTAGAACCTACCCTGGAAAGGAAAGAGAAATGATTATCTAAGTTAATGAACTCAGTTCTGTAATGGACTGGACAGAGGTAATTGATATGAAGTAATAAGAAAATCTGGCAAAAGATGAAAGGGGAAAATCTTCAAGCTGATGTGAAATGACGATGGAGAACTGATGACAGAGAATAAGTCAGACAGTAAGTAAGCAGCACGATGTGTACAACTGCCACCAGATTTCCTGCTGAAAAAAGTTGCACTGAAGAATTATTGTATGACTTCTATAGTATAAAGGAGGATTTCTGATAGCATAAGGCAACATCTCATTGTGGATACCATTGTGTAAATACTTTTCTTGAAGAATCTGCTTTACATTCTCAGTATTTCCCCTTTGCAAATCCCTTACCTGAAGAGAATTCTTAAAGAAACTCCTACTTCCTCCTGCCCAGAGCCATTTATTGATTACATCCTCTCGCTTGTTATTCACAGAATGGTAGAATTATAGGACAGTTTGGTTTGTAAGGGAAATTTAAAGGTCTTCTATGATGACCCTGCAAGGAGGAGGGAAGTCTTCAACAACATTATGTTGCTCAGAACCCAATCCAACCCGATCTCAAATGTTTCCAGGGTTGGGGCATCAACTGCTTCTCAAGGCAACCTATGCCAATGTTTCGCCATCCCCACTGTAAAAATTTTTTTCCTTATATCTAGTCTGAATTTATGCTCTTTTAGATTAAACTTTGACACTTCTTGTTCTATCAGTCCCCACTAAAAAGCCTGTCCCCATCTTTCTTTCAAGTTTCCTTTAAGTATTGAAAGGCCACAATAAGGTCTTCCTGGAGCCTTCTTTCCTTCAGGCTGAACAACTCCAGCTCTTCCAGCCTTTCCTCATAGGACAAGTGCTCCATTCCTGTGATCATTTTTGTGGCCCTCCTCTGGATCCAATCCAACAGGTTCATGTCTTTCTTGTGCTGAGTTCCCAGAGCTGGATGCAATATCTCAGTGGGTCTCATTGTCATGGAGTCAAGGGGTGGCATCACCTCCCTGAACCTGGTGGCCAAGCTCCCATTTGATGCAGCCCAGGATTCTCAGCTGTGCCAATATGTCTCCTTGCACAATCATGCAGTAAAATGGACCAGGGAATTTATTTTAGAATAAAGCTAATCCTCGAAATCTGATTCCTGTATTTAAGATGGACCATTAAAGAGAACTTTCAGATGAACAACTGAACTAGCAGAGTAAGGAGAAGAGTAAGAAGCAGGAAAAAAGAGATCAGGAGCAGGATTAGATGGTCATTTTTGGTATGGTGTCCTGAAGACAGGTTCAGCAGCTGTATGACTGCTCTCCTAGAAGGTCAGAAGCATTAATTAACCTGAAAAGATTTAAATTCCAGCTCCCAGTTTCTGTACTCTCACTCTAATTTCCTGTATAAAATGTATTAGGGAGGTCTGGGGTAAATAATTCACTGCTTATCCTGATGAAGACAGTTCAGAAACAAATAGGGCTATTGAAAAAGTAAGGAGTAAAAAATCTCTATTCCAGTGACTCAAGCACTTGTCTGTTGGAAGAGCATCCACCTTTCAAGGATTTCAAATACATTTCACACTGAAGTGTATCGGAAAAAATTACTGGTCTTATGAGCTAAAAGGTATTTGGTCTCTGAAATTCAATTACATATTTGTCCAAAGTAGTTAGACATCCTGTAATGGTAGGATTTAAAAGTCATCTTTATGTTCAGTATTTCCTCTTGGCCAAGTTTGGTAGCTCTCAATCTGACACACTGACTGTTGTGACTCTGAGAAGTCCCATGTGCTTCCCCAGCTTAGGAAGAGAGTTGAGATTTACCACTGGCTGCAGTCTCCAGTCTCAGAGGGTATGCTTCTAAATTAGGCAGTGCAATGCTAAGCAACACAGTACATAAATCCCCTTGTGGAACTACCTAAATACTCAGGGTTTTTAGTAGCTGCAAAAATGAGAGACTGGATAATCAGATTTCTACTTTCTATTGCTTCTAATATGTTGCCCAAATTCTCTCTTCAGATACAAATAACTGATCCTGATACAGTTAAAACAAAATCTTTATATATTCTGTTTTAGGTGAAATGTCTAATAAATACTTTTTCTGATAAATAAATATAAAGGACAAATGTTTGATGTGAGGATAAATGCTAGACTATCTGGTGTTGGGAGAGTCCCCTGTGTCATGTTTGTGGTAGAGGCTTGCCACAACCTGGTAAATTTGCAAGAGTGCAAACAGATTGGAATTTTCCATAAACTGGTGTCACCATAGTCTGCACTGTGTAAAGTTCAGTTTATAAACTTATAGGAAAAAAACAGAAGTGTGTAACTTTTGGCAAAGTAGAAAACTAGATTTTTGGTCATGGCTTATCTTCTGAGATTATTCTTTTAACTCTGTGTGAGCTGACTCATGTCGATTTAAAAGAAAGTAGAACTTTATTATTATCATCAGTGACAAAGGAAGATTATCAGACATGTAATGGAAATTTCATACATACAGTGCATGTCCAATCATGTATAGATATCACAGTGATGACAATGAACAAGGTAGCAATTTTTTTTTTCCTTAATTATTTAGGTCCCTAAAACTCATGCCTGTGTTTTCAGGGTAGTGATAAACTTGAAAAGGGTCATTTATCCTAGGCATGCTTGTATGTAGGCTAGTTTTAGTAGTAGGGAAAAGAATTGCAAAGAGTCTACTCCTTCCCCAGCCTGCTCCTCCAAGGCAGTGACTCCTGTCCCAGCATCAGTGGTGCCTGTGAGTGTTTGAGTTCTAGAAGGAAAGAAAACTTTCTTCCAACATCCCTCGGATGAACAATCTCCAGAAGCCAAATGGTCCTGTGTGTTGAGCTGAACGTGAGACTGGTGTTTTGAGGGCAGCAGCTGGATCATGAAACACAAATGATAGGCTCAGACTTGGGCCTAGAGCACTAGAGCAGTAACCTGTGTATGCATTTAATGCAGTCTCAGGTCTTGAGTTATCCAGCACCATGTCAGAGAGTCAGGAGTTTAGACTTCAGTTTTGTAGGTGAACATAACCCAGTGTTGAGGTCAAGAGCACTAAAGACCTTTCAATATCTATTCCGAACAATTTCAATTGCTAAAACAAAACTACATTTAATTGGTAGTTGAGTGGGACATGGTGCTAGTCTGATATCAGGTAGACCCATAACTAAGTTAGTAGCATTTTAAAAACAGACCCTGAATGAGCAGTCCCAGATTTATGAAGTGTTTGAGACCCTGCCTTAATTGTGCTGTTTCCCTTATTTTTACTTTCAAAGCAATGCATAAACAAAACAGATAGATAAGGTCACTCTACTAGGATGAGAGCATCTGTTACTCGAGGACAAAACTCTGCAGTCTTTAAATTAGAATCAACAGGAGCTTAAAGTCACGCATTTGTATGAGTAGTATACTGATTTGAAATAATAATGAGAATTCCATCATTTAAGCCCTGCATGTTTTTAAATATAACTTTAGATGTAACTTCAAGCAGCAAATTACTTCTCAATGTTCAGTGACACACACACAGAAGAGCAACTAAAAATAGGATAAATGTACTTGTGATTTGCATAAAAATCATAATAAGAAAGAATATGCTATGGTTAGAAAGATAAAAATGACAATCCAATGAGTGCAGTGGAAAATAATGTCATTCTTGTGTGAATTATTTCCAGTTTAAGACACTGGATATCTTAAAGAAATGCTAAATGTACTACTGAGTAATTTTATATCTGTAGAGTTCAAATCATTGTGAAATATTTTTGTTTGAGGTCTGAACCTAACAAGTATCAAGAAGGCTTTGCCAAAGTAAGTATTGACAAAGAGCAGGCAAGGGATTACTTAAAAAGGGGAACAGAAGCAAATTAGTCATTCCAAACAATCTGCATCTTAAGGGAAATGGAAAATAAACTCATACAAACCTCTGGTAGTATAGTTTTAAAAAATTACAACAATCAAGGTGAAATGGGAATATGGCAGAAGCAAAAATGTGGTATTGACTCTGTCCCCAAGATATTAAGCAAAATTTACTGTCTATTACTCTCCTAGTTTAATCCCTTGTTCTTCCATTAATGTCTATAATGTTCTTAGCTATAACCTTATATATCATACTACAAAGCATCTACTCACAACCAACTGGTCTATCCCAGTATGACATATCTTATAATAAGAATAAATTTGATGTTTCAAGCTATGATTTTTTTGGGTCATTTTAATATTATTTTTTAGTGTTGAGTTATAAACACATTGTCTTGTTTCTCTGTCAATTTAACAGCTTAGCATGCACACAGCATGTATTGTTCATTACTACCTGTGGCTCATTCATGGTAACATGGTAATTCATAGCACAGGGAAAACTCAAAGTTGTAGTCACCAGGACTCAATTCTGAAAGATACGGAGCAGTCTGGCTCTTGCCCAGTAAAGCACTTGAAGCACATATTTATGGTTTGCGTAATTGATTTTTTGTCAAGAGGTGCATAAAAATAAAGTGTATGACTAAGGCTTTTGCTGAAGGGATTCCAGAGTATTCTGGACCACCTATTTCTGATGAAGGAATATGTTTGCTGGCAAAGTTGTTTGCAGGAACTGACCTGCTTCTAATACCAGTTTTTGCTTTAATTTTATTCTATCATAAGTGAGACAGCTTCTTCATAGTTGTTTTGAAGAATGCTGTGATGTAGCACCAATGTACCCTTTCCTGCCTCTCAGGGTGTTGATATTGATGCAAACCTACATATGCTATGCCTCCTACCACCATTCCTTCTTTTTTTCCATTCTATCCTCCCCTTTCCTTCCAAAGCTATTACTGATGTAAAAACCCCTTTCTATTCCAGTGAAGCTACTATTCACTGGGCAAAGAAAATGATTTACTACTTTAATTTTAAATGCTGTGTCTGAGTGCTTTCACAGATGAGAAATTGAAATGATGAAGCATGTACCTAATAAAGTCCCTTTAAACTGTGAATCACAGAAAGATTTAAAGAAAACAAATGCCATGCCCACAACTCCAATAGAATACTTGTACTTTGACAACTTAATGGACTTTGAATATAGTTTTCTATTAGGAACAGATAAAGTGAAAAAATAGGTACCCCATGCCATCTGGACGTGTTTGTAGAATAGCTTATCTTACAAAAGTATGTTCCCCTGTTCTTAGGTGACTAAAAGAAAACAAGAAAAATAACTATCATGTCAACTAAGAAACCTCACCTCCATCTTCTTCTGATACAGATTCACTCCGTGATGTCCCTAGCATGATATCAACAGAGGCTGTTAAATATACAAAATATCTTGATAAAAAGTTTTTGTTTTCCCTTGCATGCTTGAAATTTCTACTTTTTATTGTGTTCAGAAAGAAGAACAAAATGGAGGGGATTAATAGCTCTGAGGTACAAGGGTGAGGAAGGACAAGGGCACTTATCAAAACATTTTTGATGTCAGTCTTGGGCCTTACCACAAGAAACCTCACTCAGCCTGTCACCTATCATGGTATCATGTGAGTACTGCATATAAAGGGCTTGGAAAATTGTTGTATTTGGGAGCTGGACTCCTTTCCTTTTTAGAACTTATAACTAGAGTCCCCAAAATCAGATATTGCCAAGTACCACACAAACCATGTACTTCTTAATTTCTTTTTTGTTTTTTTTCTTCACTTCTTTCTTTTTTTATTTCTTTTTTACACTCTTACCTCTTCCGAGGAAGGAGTACCACGTTCTGGCACCAGCCAAAGGAGTAACTCAGTTTGTGTTTGGGTCTGCCTTCAGTGGCACTACACATTGATAAATTAAGCATTAGAGCTGAAGAGTCCCAGATTTGGTATAGAACACTCATCATCTTTGGCTCTGACTTGGAAAGGCATTCAAATATATGAAAAGCATTCAAATATATGAAAAGCATTCAAACTTATGATCCTCAACTTTTACTTCCCCTGATCTGAGTGAGACACCGAGGTACGAAATTGGTAAAAAGCATTCATGATTAAGCAAGCACATCACTATTTTGCTGGATGAAAGAACAAATGCCTTCTCTTAAAATATTTATATAATAGGCCCCAATCCTGTAGGTTTGCAGCCTGTAGTCTGGCTTTCAGTTGCGCTGGTTCCCATATCCAAATGCCTTTCAAATTCAGTTCTGCTCTCCCAGCTAATATGAACACTCGTAAGAATACGGTAATTAAACACAATTACAAAGATGTGCACATTCCATGCTGAACAACTACAGGCCCTTTTCCAAGAACCTTTTTTTACTTTCCTCATGATCTGTAATTTTCCTGGCTTCTTATTTATGCTTCTTGGCTATCAAACCAGTTTCATGTGACCCTGGTAAATTCTTTGTAATTTTGTTGCTGTTGCAGACTCCCACTTCTTTGATGAGTGAAAAAATACATACTCAGCAAGGTGAAAAAATTCAGTAATGTGTGGAACCCCAACTTCCACTGGCTTTGCCACCTTTTACTCAGGGCAGAGTTTATAAAATAGCCTAAGCAGACACAAAAAAGAGCGATTTGATGGAACTGCTCTCTGTTGGTAGTGAAGTTTGTCATGCATTTGTGGGAGTTAATCTTATGAAATAAAGGCCACTTTTGACCTGTCAGCATTGGGAGGTGTTGGCCTCTAGATCACCTGTGCTTCAAATATTATAGATCTTAATATTTCCTAAAGGATTTTGTGAAATATATTTGTGTTATTTTTCATGAAATTAATTGCCAAACCTGCGAGTCAGTTGAACAGATATGGAGAGGTTTTCTACAAAATATATGTTATTTTCATGCAAAATCTTTTAATGCCAGCTGGTAGAATTGTTTTCAAAATGTAAATAGTTTGTGATCTTTTGTTATCTCCTACTGTATGTAGCTCTTTTTACCTGTTGTCCAGAGATATCAAGTTCTAGATCTCTTAGTAGCCCTCTCAACAGAAGATAGACATAACAAACACTACATAGAATATATCAAAGGTAAGCACAGAATGGTCTAAAGCTTGTGAATAATTTCAGAACCCTGAAACATTTATTGGAAAGAGCAGTCATGGTGAAAAACTTCCACTGCTATTTGTTGAATAAACAGGTTATTTTGTGGCTAGAAAGAAGCAATCTTTATAGCAGTACTGAACTTTGAGTTTTCAACTGTTATGAATTTTAGCTTTGTCATCCCAGGTAAGAAAGAAGCTCTGAGGCATGTGTTTTAAGTCTCCAAATGTGGAGTCTCATGATCTGGGGAGTGATTTTATTATAGAATAATTAAAATATACAATAATATATATTTTACTATCTGTACTGTATATACACTGTATGTTTTCACATCATATATTTAAGATAAGGCAGTATGAGAAGTAATCTAGATTTCTTATTCTCCAAAAATAGCCAATGGATAGGCAGAGTTCAGGGAGAAATTCAGGGCATTCTGCTGGGTTTCTGAACTGAAACATCCTCTCTGGGATCTCTTTTCCTCCCTTTAGTAATACAGAGAGCTCAGACAGACAGAAGAAACAGCAAAATAAGATGCATGAAATTATGTGATGAAAAAAATCAACTGCTAGTCCTAATTCTAATGCATCAAGGCTCAGGAGAATATTGCACAGCACAGTGGTATAAGGGAGAAAATAGGAATAAATGCTCACAGGCATCTCTGAACTGCTTGCAAAAAAAACCCCAAAAAAACAGAGGGAGAGAAATGGGAAGAAAAGCACCAATTGTTTCTTTCTTCGAATATAATGGGAACTTTGAAACATTTTCTTTGGCAGAGATTCAAAAATATTATTTTTTGTGTCTGCTTCTCATGGGCTCATTGTTAACTGTGGTGGGATTTTGTGCTCTTTTTCTGGTTTTGTTTTTGTTTTGGCTTTTTTATTTTTTTTTTTTAATTACAATGTCATCCTAATTCAATCCCATAAGTTAACTAGATCTCAGGACCTCACACTCAGATTTGTTCAAGTGAGGCCCAAAATGGGAAAAGTAAGTAATAACAGATCATGGCTGCAGAGCATTGCACTGTTTGGGACAGGCTGTCACCCGCTGATCACTGACTGGCGTCCAAGTCTAGAAGCACAGATGTGCATACCAAACATGGTGAGAGAAATCAGAACCAGAAGAGAAAGGAAAAATGAAACAAAAATAAAACACATCAACAATAAAAAGAATGAAAACATACTACATAGCCTCACAGGGAATCAGAAATTCCTGTGCTTCTAAGATTACACTAGATTATTAATTTTTCTGCTTTCTAGAAGTTTTGATACTTGCCCTTGCCATTTCATGCTGTATAGGAGAGTGCATGGCTGCATAGTTTGAATACTTGTGCCTGACTTTATACTGGAGTGCACTGTGACTACTTTTCATAGGCCAAGCATCCTGTGCAATGGCAACAGATTCTAAAAACTAAATTTAAGGTAATACCAACCACCTCTTGCCATCTATGAATGAGTTGATAGAGACTATATCCTAGCAAGTAATGCTAAGATTGATAAAGCATTGCTGGAAAATGAAAATTGATCTGGAGCTACAGGAAAAGAAACCAAATCTGTTTACTTATAAGTCTCACTTGGTTCTGAAAAAATATTTAAATCATAATTCTGACAGAAAATTTCCAGAAAAGCTTCTCAGCAAAAGCAGGCACTGAGGTGTTGCCTCTGGCTTTTAATCACTAAGAACTTAGTCCCCTCTGCTCACAACATGTGCTTTCAGAAAAAGCTTTACTGAAACCATCAAGATTTTCTCAGTAGGACTAAGAGTAGCTCTTTACTTCAGCTGTTTTTGGAGATACCCAGATGGACCATTATTTCCTCAGTCTTCAGTTATCTTTGGTTGGTCTATTAAAACTTCTGCCTGTGAATGACATGAGTGAAAGTCACCTCTAATAAATGATTTTATATATACTTTCACTTTATCTAAATATATAAGTATTCATACTGACTTCAGTGAAATTGCCCAAACAAGGTTGTGAGCATGTGTACGTCCCTGGAATAATGGTCTACTTGGAGGAAAATTGAAAGAGAGAAATCAAAAAAGAACCACTATAACGAAAAGAAAGAAAAAGAAAAGTGGTTTTGCAGAGATTCTCAGCATAAACACAGCAGTCCCACAGAAATGCAGCTACAGGTAATGTCAGACTTCCAAAAATAAAAATGTCAGAAGTAATTTACTTGCTAAGTTCACTGTACCACATCTTTTCATCAAGAAGAGACTCTTCTGTAAGGCCTGCTCTCAGAGAAGGTACTAAGAAGCAGCAATACCTTAAATCATTATAGACAGTCATTATATTGATCAATACAAACTGTTTATATTCACAAAGTGTTTATATTTTAAATTATTTTTCTTTGCTAAAAAAACATTACATACACTACTTAACATCAGGTTTTCTTCCAAAAGTTTTTGTTGTTTTTCCCTCTTCAAGTTCAACTAAAAAAATCCAAAAGCACAGGTTTCTTAGAATACTCAGCACTGAAAATTACTTGAACATGTTTGTGTCAGCAATTCCTATTTCTTAAAGGTCAGACCTGGTTGAGACCCTATTAAATTCAGGGAGAACATTTCATTAACTTAAACAGACACTGAAGTAGACAATGCCATAAAATTGAAAAAGCAAATAGATATTTGTATATCATTTGGAGTCAGTTCAGCATTATAATATTTCCCAAATGTATAAAGTTGCTCTCAGACAATAAATCAGAGTACAAAAAAAGGAAATTTAGTGTTAAGTTGTCCTAAGCCAAATATTTTTTATATCTGCTCAACAATCTGAAATACAGCAATATGGAAATCAAAGTATTTTTTGTTAAGGATACCAGTATAAATGCCGCCATGATTTTTCAAAAACTTCTAAAGAAATTAGTATTTTAGCTTTTTTTCCAAACCTTGAATAAAAACAAACAATAAGATTTCATTCACAGCAGGAATAATAAATTTTGCTGCCTCCTACTAAAAATTATAACAGACTCTCCTGTGATGGCAGTACATGATAACATAGCTAAACAGATAAAAGAAAGCACAGATAAATGATACACTCCTTTGGAATATGAAATCAAAGTATTCAAAATGAATTCTATTTCCTTTGTTTACTCTTCAGTCACCTATTCACAAGTTATGAGCTGTTTAAACACAGAGTATCCTTGAGAATTTAGAATACTTCACCACTGCAATTATTACTATTTATTTATTTATTTATTTATTTGGAAAAAAAAAATAGAATTTTGGATGTGAAAGTGATAAATAGGGGCTAATAAAGAAATATAGTTGTAATGAAAGGTAATATCTGAAGACAAATGAATCAACTCATCTTAATAATAAGTCATATTTATTTATGCCTAATAAAATAGGTAGGAAGAAAATATAAAATAGCCCTAGTTTAAGATTTGGAGGTTTTTGTTCATTTGTTTTTGTTTTGTTTTATATTTTTTATTTTTAAAACTCAAAACAAGGCTAATATTTTTCTTTCTCCTATTTTGTTTCTCCCGTTCTACTTTATTCCATGGATGTTTGTCTGCGCATTATCACCTGTTTTAGGGCCTTGAAAACCTTTAAAAGTGGGATACCACACTGTAATTTTCCCTTTCAAATAAGAGTTACTGTGCACTTGTGCTCAGAGGGGCATCAACGGGTGCTGCCACTTACAGTGAGAAGGTGCTGCCATTCTGCTTCTCTGTGGTATCTTCCCTGTGTAAGGATGAAGCCCCTCTGAGTTGAGATTCTTTGCTAAACCTGCTTCATGTCTGTCAGTCTGTACCAATCTCATTTAAAATATCCATTCTCTAAGCAGTAACTTAGTAAAGACCTGTGTCATGCAAAAAAATTCTCACTTCTGTACATAAGCATTCTATCCCAACGCAAAGTACAGTATACTAAAATGAAAAAAAGAATGAGTAGATTTCAGTTTTCCTTGTTTCAAATGTGATAAAATGTATAATAGAGTAAATAAACCTTTTGATTATGCTGTATTTTCTACCAAATTTAATATTTTATAACACTTTATAAATTATTACTCCAATGTAATGGAGCCTTGAAATCATTATTCTCACATTTCTCTATGCTTTCTGGGTCAATAACCAGAATAAACCTAGTGCTGAATCATTCAAGTGCTGTATAGGTATTGTCAAGAGCATTCGTGATGGGACTTCAAATCAGCCAAAGCTTTGAGCTGAAACTTCAAATTTTGTTTTTAAAGTGAGTGCTCTAAAGAACTGAAACTAATACCATTTTCACCAGTCCTGCTTTCCTCCAGTCTTGCTTTCCAAGCCATTGACTTTCCAGCGGTTTTCATCCAAATCAAATTGTACACAGTTTATTTTGGTTCCTTTACAATATTTCCTTCTTTCCTCTCAAGATTTAGGTCTCTGGTTTTTCTGTCTTTCTCTTCCTGTCAGTCTTGTTTCATGTTTCTGCCTCATTCAGACAAATGGACTGACTTCTGCTCTGCTGTCAGTGTCTGTGCTTTAAATATTTTTATCCTCTATTCAGGATAGAGGCTTTTAGCTAACAAATAAAACAGTTATAACATCCATCACAGTCCAGACTGAAGTAAATCTTACTTTTTTCCTATGTAAATCTGATACAGACAAATTTTCACACAGAAAATTCAGCCTTCTGCTCCAAGTCCCATCTCATAAATCTGGTCTGAACTTCTATAGTCCTAGGCCAAGTTTTCAAGGTCACATACAGTCCAGTCTCTTAGGAAGAGAGCTAACTAATCTGAAAAAAGAATAAAGCAGAAACAAATTGGAAAATTTGAAATTCCTCACTTTTGCAATAATAGGGCTTTCAATACTCACTGAAATTTATTTGCAATAGATTATTCTAATTAAAAAAAACATTATTAATGTTAGCTTGTCTCTTGAAAAGATAACTCTAGCTCCTTACCCACATCATAATACTTTCCAGATCGCTATATGCTCGTCATTGCAATGCAGTACCTAAAACTGCAATTAGATGTTGTCTGTGTACGATTCTTTTCACAGTAATTTTTTTTTAGCATAAAGCAAGGTAAAGCAGAAGCTTTTAACTAGTTATATTTGAGAAAAAAAAATGTTGGCCACACCAGCAGTAGGAGAAAAGGTGGCAGGAATGTATTTTATTGTTAACTAACTTATTTAAAGTAGTGAAGTCCAGGACATGGTGGAGGAAATTCCTCTTAAACTAGCATTTACTTCATTTGCAAAATGGAAGCTAAGGACTTGATTCAGTATTTATATTTTAATCAACTTTTGCATGAAAATATACATGAACAATATTTTAGATTTATAATAATTATGTATCTCAGTGTCATACTTTTTCCTTCACTCTGTTAATGAGAAAACAGAGCTGCATTCTATGCAAGGCAGAAAGAATGAAAAATGACTCAAAATGGTATCAGGCTATTCTTGGCATAGCTAGTGATTCTGAGAAAAAAACCCAACAGCTTTTCTTCTCTTAAATTCAAACTGTGCTCTGCATTGCAAATCAAGAAAGATAAAGAAACAGGTTCAAGTATTAAAGGTTTACTGCTGTGCAAAGCTATAGCGTGTACTGTTCTCTCTCTGATAAAAAAAAAAGCACCAGTATATCAGACCACAATGAATGAGTTGGTTGAGACACTGGTGAGTCACAGCACAAGGATTTTGTCAAAACAGAAACTGCACAACAAAGTTGTTCAAGTAGTCAAGAAGCACATAGAAACCTGCATATTTTTCACAAGAATAAACAGTATTGAATCTTCAATCAAGATAGGCAAACAGAGAAAATGTTTCTGGCAGTATTGAAATGACATTTTAAATGAATACTCTGGTGATGTGACTGAGGTGTTTTTTTCTGTCACCAAGCTTTCTGTCACAAAGAGACAATGAAAGTGAAGTTCAAACCACAACACTTATTCCTAAGTGAACAGAAGTGTTTAGCACATATGAATATTGAGCTAAGACATTGCACAGTTTTTCAAGTGTTGGAAGAAAACTGCTATAGATATTCTCTAAGCAATCAACTCTCAGTTGTAAAATAAGCACAATAAATGAGCAGTATAAGACAGGTACAATTTATTTATAGAGTTTAAAGGCTTCTAAACTGAAAGCATTATCTATAACCAAATCGAGGAGCTAAACTCATCAACCACTCCTTTGGTAGGCATCACTTGTTTATTGGTATTCCAAAGCTAAGACTGAGTTCTCAAGTAGTCAAACCAAAAAAGAACTGCCTTTTGTCTCCTGTTAATTTAAATCTCTTCCACTCTCTATGGCTGTTAAAGAAGGGTCTTCTGAGAGGAAAATGTTCAACTTTGACTTGTCTGTCTCCACTGATTGTAGAGGAACATAGAGGGTAGCAACCTCCTATCCCAGATCCCTATAGCTATTCAATAGCAGATGATGCCCTGAAGCTACTCTACTGCAGCAACAAGGACTTGGTTCAGATGGGTGTTGGATTTGTCTCATTTAAATGAGAAAACCAGAGGATATATTTAAACAAGAAAACATGAAGTCTTAAACCAGAATTATGGGCAGGGTACCATCAGCCAAATCTGACAAAATCTGAGCAATTCAAACGCCTGCCAAACATGGAATGCGATACCACTGATTAGATCTTGATGAAATGCTCTACGTCCTGCTCTGATGAGGAATGTCCTTGTGCTTATTCTCTAAAGACACAATGATCATCCCATCAGTGAAAAAATGTAGTGGACAGTTGTCTTAAACCTTTGTTCTTCAGCTACCTAAAGGATCTATATTTCAATTTCCCATTTGTGTTATTTTTGTTCGCAGCATTGTATTTTTCCCAATTTTCATGGGAAAATACAGCATGGATTCACGAAGGCAAATTCTTTATTGTGAGGCACTGGAGCAGGCTGTGCAGAGAATGTGTGGCTGCCTCATCGCTGGAAATGTTCAAGGCCAGGTTGGATGGGGATCTGAGCAAGCTGGTCTAGGGGAATATTCCTGCCCATGGCAGAGGGGGTGGGAACTAGATGATGGTTAAGATCCCTTCCAATCCAAATCATTCTATGACTTAGGAAATTTTAATGATTCACGTAGCAAAATGAAACTACCTGTTTTGTAAATGATACTCTGTCATGGCATCAAGCCATGGCTATTCAATGGGTTTACTATTAGCAGACACCAAACAAGATGTCTGCTAAATTCCTAAAACTTATACATCATTCAAGTATGAAAAAGTTTAAATAGCTTGGCGAAATAGAAAAGTTTTGCTAGAGAGAAAGAAAAATGTGTGTGAAAGAAAAATAAACCGTGTTTTTTTCAAAGTTATTCAATTATTCTTCCTGAATTTTAAAAAGAATATGTTCAGAAGTACTGATCAGAGGACAAAGCTCTCTCAGTAAAAGGTCCTGGCCAAGATTTCAAAGTTACTGATTACAGATCACTCAAAAAAATGGCTTACATTTATGAATCTAAGTGTTCAGTTCTTTGAACACTTATTTTGAGGGGTTTCAAATGAGCTCCTCAATAATTTTTGAAACTATTTCTTCTAGGAGGAAAAAAATATTCCCTGAAATTAAATGACATGTTGCAACTCCTTAACACAGGCTATAATTTTCAAAATATTTTTAACAAAATACAACTTTGATCTTCTGAATGGTATTAGTACATAATTTTCTTGCTGGGATCAAAATAATGACTGAAGTAATTACGCAGAATCCCCTTGTAAAGTTGTATATGTTCATTATGAAAAAGAAAGCAACTGAGTATGTCATTGTTGCCATTTTTCCTGATTCCAAAGTTAGGTTAGGGTTAGGGTTAGGGTTAGGGTTAGGGTTAGGGTTTGTGTTAGGGTTAGGGTTTGTGTTAGGGTTAGGGTTGGGATTAGGTTTAGGGTTTGGGTTAGTGTTAGGGTTTGAGTTAGTGTTAGGGTTAGGGTTAAGTTTAGGGTTAGGTTTAGGATTAGGGTTAGGCTTAGGTTTAGGTTTAGAGTTAGGATAAACAAACTTTTAAAATTTTCTTCTACACTAAATTTGCAATAGACTTTCAAAAACTCAACTTATTTAAACCTATTTGGATTTCTTAACATTCCAAGTTTCAGAATCAAGTACCTAGCCAACCTGCTCTACTTTACTACCTATTTTAACTTATAATTTACTGGTAATCTCTTTAAATAAACCACTATAATAATTGTTGCATCTGAAAAATTCTTTCATAATGGCATTCACAACTTTGATATGGAAATGGATCTCTTGCGGGGATCAGACTGATGTGATTTAGCTCAAACAGGGGTAGGATCATCAGCTGCCCCATATCAGCCCATTTTTAGATGAAGATCCTCTATCAGGACCTCATTCCTTAGCCTAAACCTCAGTGACCTCTTTGTATACCCCCAATCCATGTTTTTGAGTTTTCACAGTTCCATGGCAATAAAGCTTTCCTACCTCCTTTTTCTTGCACATCTATTGGGGTTTTGTTTCCCTTCCTATCTCTTTAACCATTTATTACAAAACTGGTTAAATTTATTTTTCTACATCCATTCTATCAAGTGGATACATAAAAACAGCTACAGTTTTTTCTGGCTTGTCTCTGACATACCTGTTTCTAAAGAAAATTTTGACATCTGGAAGCATTTTTTGTGATAAAAGAACAGAGGAATGACATTAAACAATATGAGAGAAAAACGATGAACAGACTATCCCCATGATAATGTTCATATTTATTTGATCAGCAAAATAACTTGGTATTTACATTTTTATTTGTTGACTTGTAGGCCTGTACTAAAAGAATAAATAAGAGGAGACAGAATTAAACTGACATGTAGACTTCATCATTCTGAACCTTTACCTATCTGTCCTTTTCTTTACTTAAGCTGTTTTAGATTTAAAGCATTCGAGGAGAATATTTACATCTTTCTAAGCATTTGCAGCAAACAGGAATCAGAAACATAAATCTTTCTATGCTTCTGTGAATGCTGTCTCAAAAGAATCAATAATGTAGACCTTTTTTTGGAAGATTTCTACAAATAAAATCTGTTTTTCTGCAATACTGTCTTACCTTGATTACTATGTAGATTATTTTCTTCCACAAATCTGTTTCTTATCACATGACTGGAACACAATACGTGATTTGAAAAGTAATAAGTTAAAACTGTAGAAACCTAACAGAAATCTCTTTTCTCAGTCCAAAAATCTTCCAGTGCATGTCACAATTCAAAAAGGTACAAATATATATCTGGATAGTTTATCTGAAGCCTTGTGAGCAATAGACTAAACAACTTCAATGTCAAACCTAACTTGTCTTTATCTTCTTTTAAAAAATCTACACAGTGAGATAAATGGACCATAAATAATGTTTCCTTCGGACTTTTATTTTCTTTAAAATTACAGTGATAAATATTTCATTTTGTTGTTCTTCTAATATTGGCCAAATAAACAAGAGGCTGAATTCACAGAATAGGAGCAGAGTTGATCAGTCCTTAAAGACATTCGCATCTGTGAAATGTTAACCCCACATGTGGACACTGGAGCCCAGGCCTGGTATTTCTAAACCAATGGATGAATACATCTTTGGACATGTCTTTCTCAGTCTTGCTTAATGTTCAGAGGGGTATTAGAGACGGGAGCACATATTTCTTTACCTGCCTCCAAATGCTTCTGAAAATTAAGGTAGGGAAATAGTCTTTGTGGGTCCCTGCAAAGAGGAAGAGTTCTGGCAGAACACAGTGAGACCACATAAACTTTTGTTTTGAAAGGTGGAATGTTGAGCTGGGTCTCCTCAGGGGTAAATGAGGTCCCTTGGAGTAGACCTACTAGTTAAATAAAGACCACCTCCTACTGTGGGAATTTTGAGATGTAAGAAGTACCACACCATAATTTCACAATTCCAACCATAGCTAGATCCTGGGGCGTATTTCTTGTGCTTGCATTCTCCTATTACAATATTTATTGCCTACCATCTCTCTTTTTCAAAGGATTACATATTTTAATTCTTTATTAAATGAGGTACAGTCTCGCTTGATACAAGATTTTAACCACTAAAAACAGTGCCTTTAGGTAAAGAATAATTCAGCTGAGTGTTTATGCCAATACTGGCTTTAAATAGAAATGTGAATCATATTTGGTTTTAAATTCAAAAAAATACTTAAACAAGCAAGAATACAATGACGACAACTTGTGATTTGCTGTGATTATCAATGGTCCTGTTCATGTGAAAAAGAGTGTGGAATTCTTAATGACTACAAGTTACCAGAGCTATGGCTTTATATTCCAGCTGAGATAGTGTTTCCAGAAAGGAATGTTTTCTCCTGCCATGCTGG
This sequence comes from Lanius collurio, assembly GCA_020086605.1. Classification (NCBI taxonomy): domain Eukaryota; kingdom Metazoa; phylum Chordata; class Aves; order Passeriformes; family Laniidae; genus Lanius; species Lanius collurio. The sequence continues at coordinate 13,861,356 of JACBWW010000005.1, read as the reverse complement.
AATCATCTTCTATTGGCAGTTTCACAGAGAGGAGAGTGACACCTAGTGAAGCATAAGCACTTCCAACATTTTTCTGGGGAGGAAAATGGTGGAGAAGGAACCCAAATTAGTCTCTCAACCTATACTTAGATAATCCTCTTAAAGATCTGATGAAATTTCAGTCTTGAATAGTTTAGCAGTATTACATGTCAAGACTAAATATTAAAGAATTATATTAAGTGTGCCTGATGTGTCTAATTCTTTTATTTTGATAATGCATCTGCTAAAAGGGTCTAATAAAATACAAGGCTTCTCCAAGAAAATAGAAACTCTTCAATCCTTTTTAATAGCATCATGATATAAAGAAAGACCCAAATTCTTTTCCTTTTCACATTATTTTCATCTTATTCAACAATTCCCTTGGGGTTTACTAAACATTTATCTTTATTTTCATGAAAATGTAACGAACACATTCTAACCATGGAAGAGAATGAAGGGGATATTTCAGTTCTTCCTAGTTCAGGCAATTTAGAAATTATTTCTTGGTAAGATTGAAAAGTGACTGCAGTTCTTCTTCTGTTTTATTAGACTTTATACATTGTTTCACGAGTCTAGAAGTGCTTTAAGGTTTAAATGAACACAACATTCCTTTGCTACCTGTTACCCTAACATCATCAAAAAGAGTTGGCACTGAAATACTTTTAATGTAATAGAGTTTCTTTTACCGATTTGCTATTCAAAAATGAGGCAGCCAAAATCTAAATGCAGGCCAGAATGGTGACCTATAGTTTCCAGATCTACTGATTTTTAGCACTGATTTTTAGACTTACGGATTTTATCACAGAATATATGTCTTTTTCCAAAGCAATACAATTGTCTAACAAGTAACACATCCCTTTATTAATTCATGTTATGCAGAATGTAAATTTTCCAAAATTTTAAGTCAAAGGCATGTTTTAGTTGTGAACACTCTCACTTAAAAAATAGTACAGTTATCAGAATAAAATACTAGAGTCTTTCAGCAGTCTATGTGTTCAGCTTATGATGATGTTGTAATTGCATGTCAAATTCAGCAAAAACAATATATTTCCATAGTGCGCCAAATTCCAGCAAACCAGGATATTACACATATTGCAAAGCAAAACTTACAACCAGGAGATAGTTTTGTGTCAAAAATTAAAAATTAGATCTCAGTACAGACTGATATTTATTATTTATATCAGTTAAAATCTGTGATTCGGTTTTATTAAAATTCATTACATGATGATTTGGATAACCTCTGGGTGGAATTTTAAAGATCCACTGGGATAAAAATGATGGTTAGATTTGTATGAACTTTACTAAAAGCAAAGCAAGCAATTTTTCAGGAGACAATTTTTAGGATGCTGCATGTCCAGCCTAGTTGCATGTCCAGGCAAACTTAGATATCAATGGTAGCTCTCTTCTTGCTAGTTTTGGAAAAGTGTTCATGTGTGGGTCGAGGATAGCAGTGTATCATTGCCTATTTCCCTCTCAAATACTGTTAATACTCAGTCTTCACATCTACAAAACAGGAGGCTCTTGCACCCAAAAAATAGTGAAGACTTTTGATTCTGTCCAGCATCAGTAAGGACTTTTTAACGACAGGACTTTAAAACAGTAATTAGTTTCTAAAAGATCCAGTCTTGTATACCCATATTTTCCCAGATCTGGAACTGGTCTAGAATCTTTTTGTGTGCCAGCTGATTCACATAAATGTTACATCATAACACAACCTCCAGCACATTACAATACTCACTGCTTACAAAAAAATCCACAAAGTCATCAAAGGAGAAAAACGAGGTTGACAGTAAACTTATTTATAAGTGTGTTGCTCAAAGGTATCACAGTAAAAACACCCATTTGACTCATTCAGAAACTGAAAAAAAACACCCAGAAGAAACTTCTTAAGAAGATTTTAATGTTGAAAACTTCAGAAACTTGTGAAATATAATCACACAACAGATACATACTCCTTTAAAAAGAGCAGATTCTTGACACCCTAAAAAATACCAAATGCAATTGTGTTTCAAGAGGTAATCAGTGGCTTTTTAACACCATTGTTCAGCTAATTCTTCACTTTTTGTTTCCATTAAGATACTTTTGTTAAGTGTCTACAGAAGAGATGTCATGAAAATTTTGACCTGTATTTTTTAGACTACTCTGTGCCTTGCTTCCGAAGAAGGTGGCCCACAGCAAGACCAGGACTCCACATGGCAATTGTTTGTAGACATACCCACCCTCAGCCAGGCTCTGAGCACTGCAGAGCATGTAACCTTTGACACAGCACTCTGCAAACTCTGCTCACCTGCTTCTTCAACAGTTCTGCTTCCTGCCTCACCAGCATAACTGGAGCCTTTGCACTTCTCCATGAGCTGTCTCACAAGTTGCATGTCTGGGAAGTATCTGGCCCTTTGTTATGGAATAGTCCCAGTCATGATAATTAAGATACAATAGAAGCTATGCCTAAAATCCTGCACCATTACCTGTACAAGGGTAAGACAGAGGTAGATATTTTCATGCTCTGCAGGTTTAGAACCCGAAATCGGTTCTTGAAGGCAGAGGCAACTGTTATGTCAAATAACAAGCAATACTCATGGTCTTCTTTTTTAAAAGTTAGTTCTTAAATTCCATAGAATCTCTTATTTTTTGGACTTTTTTGCTATTCTTTCTACATAATAATCTGACAGAAGTGGTTCTTTTTGTAATTGTTGTCATCTGAAGTATCTAATTTATTATAACAGTTTTGCAGATAGAAATTTTCCTATTCAAGTTTGCCTAAATACATATGAGGAAAGATAAACATTAAATTTTTGTTTTTGTTGTGTGTAAGCTTACTATATCTCTCATTGAAGTAATTTCAATGTTTATTTATTCATATTCCCAGAATCCTTATAAGGTATCCAATTATTATAATCTGTTCTATAGATGAAAAGTTTTGCTGCTGTAAAACAAGATAACTACTCCCCCAAAAAGTTTTACAGACCTATGAATATAATCTAGACATCTTGCCTTTCACACAGTATTTTCCTAGTGTCAAACACCGCCTCCCAAAAAACAATAACAGCAACAACAGCAAAACACCCTAAAACAAAAATCTAGAAAGAATATATGTGAATGTTTGGCAAAGTTTCCTCAGCTGTATTACATACTGCTAAATAACAAAGTAAATCAGAGGATAAAATAAACCAAAAGTCTTTCTATCAAACTACAAGGGAGGTCCAGATGATCTCTCATTGTTTCTGTCTTCATTTAGAAGAATTAGGAACATGTCTGCAGAAAACATCACATCTTGTTGGGGACCTCATGTCCATGCTGTATTTGTTTCAGGATGCTTTGCTTTGAACTCTCTCCAGCCTGGTCCCATGCACTGAGTGTTCTCAGCAGCTGGAGTGCTTTAGATGTAATTTGGGAATGCACCTTCTGGCTTCTCTTACCCAAATGAAATTCAGTTCGTCTGCTCTGAGTCATCCATGCAATAAGAACCAAAGCCCAGCAAATGGGAACAGCCAGAATATTTGCTGTAGTGTGCTCCAGATTCTAGCAAAAGTGCTGAAGAGAACATATCCTTTTTATTTGTTGTGCCAGTTAGGCACTATATCTAGTGGGCTTTGTAGTTGCCTGACCTTGGAATGGCAAGAGATTTTGGGAATTCCCTGTCTCCTCGCCACTAGCTACAAGAAAGACAACTTCTGGATTTTGAGCTGCATTCTAATTTCTTCTTTCCATAGTGAAAGAAGAATCAATGCGGCCTCAGAGTGTATCCAGAAGGATTTATATAAGCAGGTATCAAATGCTAGTTAAAACAACTGTTGCAAAAAAAAAATGTAACCAAATCAAGACAAATATGTGTATATATATATGTATATGTGTATCAAATATATGTATATTTGATAAACATGTTAGATTAAAAGAATTTGCTACCCTAACAAAAAAAAAAAAAAAAAAAAGAAATCCCCAACACCACCAAAAATAACCAAATCGAAACAAAACATCTCAAAATGAATGAAACTAAAAACCCAAACATACCCTCTTCCCCAAATCACCATTTTAATCTCTGGTGATTTGTAGGGCTGTTTAAAAAAATTTTGAAATTATTGTCATATTTTTAAAAAATCAGAACAGCTTTATTTTGAAACTTATTTCTTTTTTATTTTAAATGTATTTTAAAATAATTTTTTATTGTTCTGATTTTTATTATCTTGCCATTACCTGAAAATAAATATTTGAAATAGATATGTACATATGAATATACATTACTGAAAAATCACAACTTTAGTTTTAAATACCGTAACATTATAATTATAAAATACTGTAGTATTATAAATATTACTGCAATACCTTAGAAAATATTAACAGAATAAAACTGATTTCTGCAAAATTTAGGTGGCAAGCAATATCATTTATATAGATATTTATACTGATATTCTTATTTCTCTTCATATCACATGACATTCATGTCCAGGTATTCTATATTTCTACTATGCCTTAGATATGAAAGGTACTTTAAAAACTTCTAGAAAAATAGATTGAGGAAAAATTTGTTGATTCTCCTGACTCCATCTGAGTCACACTGTGCAGTGTGAAATGATTTTATTACGACATCTTCTGCTGTCACAGACTACAGAGAAAAAAATGAAGGAATTCAGGATTCAGGATGCCTTACAGTGAGCCACACAAAAACTGTTTTTTAATCAATAGAAGCAAAATGTAAAAAAAATCCCCAAACAACAAAGATTAAAAATTAAAATTAAATTCAATTATAAAAAAACACCCAGAGAGTTAACACAAGTTATATACAGAAAAAGGAAATATTTCTGTTAGAAAGGAACATATGACAAGCCCATGAAGGCATTGAAACACCAAAACCCTGTTCTGAGCAGAGTATGAGTAGTAACATCTGGGTTGTAACTCTACACACACACTTAAAAGGCAAACAAAATATTTCTTCTTTGTTCCAATGATTAAGGGACTGAGGTAACCGTGGGTTTCAATGCCGCACACGGACAACCTCCCAGGAGTGCTCATGGGCATACACTATGAAGGGAATGTAAGGAGCATGAGGTTTCCTCCAACTATATTTCCTCTTCCTACCAGACTCTCATACCCAGACTGCTGTGATGAAGGGAGAAAGTGAGGCATTTTCTGTGACCACGTAAAAGAGAATTAGACAGTGGCATATTCATTTAGTACTTACATTTCTCCTAGAACAAATAAGGGATAAACCACACAGAAATTGTCTGCAGCAAAAAGAAATGAGATCTCCCACATTTAAAACTTTTTCTCTTTGCATAGGCTAACAGTGTTGCTTCCTCCTTGTTTAAGAAGGCAGAGAAACTATAAACCAAGTAAAAACCTAGAATTCGACTCTTAGTACTTTTCCTTTTGTTCATCTGGTATAAAATTGCATAAGGAATAGGATATTATTCTTCTCTGGATCTTGGGTGAGGAGGTCTTCACTCTATCAGCTAATGGTAGCTACATTCTTTAATTTTGTACTGGGTAGTAGAATTCTTTTGAAGCCCTTTAGAAAAAGTAAAGACATAAGGTGAAGTGCAACATAAATAAATCAATGTAAAAGAATGATCTGACCAAGCTGAATAGAAAAAATTGTAGCAAAGTACGCAGTGTAAAATAATAAGTCAATAACCTTATTGCTGGTTCTACAGTATTAACCTTGTCTGTAGAGTCTAAGTTATGTGTTAACCCTGAGAAAGCCTAAGTTAGTTAGTTTTGACAGGAACTTGTCCAACTCATACTCCAAGAGTCTTACCCAACTCATGTAGAGAAAGCTCTTCTCTTTGGGGGCAGGCTTTGGAAGTGGTAAAAGAAAATGGAGCTATTTTATCACTATTTATATAGCTCTTTAAATTTCCTTGGGACTGTACAGTATGCTGTTATGACAGCCTCTGGCCAGGAAATCTTACAGTTAAACAGCATGAGCCTGAAACAATATGTTCAATTATGTAAATAAACACAGAGTGGCTCAAAGGGCCAGATGGTGTGAATCAGCCAAGTCTTACACACTTAAGTGGTACTCAGGCAATTCACAGGAGTTAAGAATCTTCCCCAAGATCGGTTCAAATGGGAAGCTTTGCAGAACATCTGCATTTACAGCTGTGTTGTGAGAAAGAGATGAAAAGTCACTGCGAGAATGCTGTCCAGGCACCCAAGGAAGAACAAAAGAAATCATTAAAAACAGAGGAAACAGAGTTCACATAGTGGAGAGGAGAGGTTTATGCAGTGTGATTCGGCATGCAATTACAGTGACACTTAATAACTTAGATGAGCTAATACATCACAGATTTCTTGACCAGTGGTTGTCTATTTCAGAATCTTTTAGAAAAAAAAAATTAAAAATTATCATATTTCCTACAGTAGATTTTGTTTGGTTTTGTTTTCCTGGAATGTAAACAATCTTCAAATGTTTGAAAACTGACATACTGCAGGGAAAATTGATAATAAAAGGGGCAGGCAAACAGTCCTTTTTAAAAATTGAAACCAACCCTTCTTCTTGGACATGTGGATGTTTTTTTTCTGTGTGGAGATGCTCCCTACTATGCACTAATGCCAGAAAGCACCCCAGTAGTTCATATGGGCACCCCCTGGGTGTGTGTCTCTCACTTTCTCACCTGCACTGTTGACTGGAATGATGCTCATGGTGTCTGGAAGGGAGGAAGCCCTGCATGGCCTAGACAGGTTGAAATGGTGGTGGGGCCACTTCTGGCAGCACCAAGACTATTGTTGTGGCCACTGTGAGGTCTCCTTCCACTGCTAAAAAAATTCCAGCCTTCCTTAATAGCCCCTTTTCAAGCTGACATTTTTTTGTTTCCAAAGCCTCTTGGTAATTTCCTAGTTAATTTTAATTCTGTTTTGTGATTATCTTGCTCTACAGGGAAACCTGTTTGGGGCAAATGCTCCATCAGACAGTTTTGCGTATTTCATTCATACACACTGATATTCCCTCGTTAACACTGATATTCCCTAGGTCAACATAATGTTTCCAAGTATAGGCAACACAAAGACCCTCCCACACTCTGTCCAGGAAAATATCTTGAGATAGTTCATACTCACCTGAATATGAGCTCCCAATGCAAGACAGGAGCAAAAGGGCTCAGTTAAATCTTGGTTTTATAGATAGTTACTATGGAAACATGGAGAAGCTCTTTTGCTTTTGGAGTAGTCTAGAAATCTGTGCTAAGTTCTACACTACATTCCAAATTCAAGAAAAATGGTGGAAAAACCTTTGGGTGTTCTAATCTTAATTACAAGAATGACAGTTGCATTGAAATTCTTTACCTGAAGGTAGAGACATCTGGAACAGATTAGAGAAAATTAATCTCAAAGTTTAAAGATGTGTACAGAGGAAAAAGAAGATCTCAGAAATAAAGACTTCAGTTGCAGGAAGTTGAAGCTAGACAAGATGAAATTGGAGAAAAGGTAATTATTTCAGGTGATTTTCACAATCCTTCCTCTTTAATAATTTTTATTCTAAATAACTGACTTTATCTTTTATAATCCAAACTCAGGCATCAAAGTAAAACAAACCGTGAGAACTAAAAAAACACACATACTGCAGAACACTGTATATCTGTATATAAAATTGCACTCCATGTTTTTTCAAATCTTGATCATAAAATTTGATAGTATATATATATAAAGTTTTCCATGATATAAACATATACACATAGTAGCTTACATCACAGGAAATAAAATTATTACCTTGTGATATGCAAGTTCACATGTTACAGTTACTAGAGCTGGATGGAAAATGAAAATAAATTCTGCTGTGATAACAAAATATAAAAAAAATCCCACCTAAAAAAAGTTAAACTTTATTACCTCCTTTTTCTTATTAAATGTGAAAGTTCTTGTACTCAGCAACATGTCATCCACAGACCTTAGAAAAGGAATCGTTGTTAATTAGGAATATAGCTGGTGAATAGAAGTGCAATTACTTTAAGCCGCCTACAAAAATCCCTGTAACAGAAAAAAAAATTAAAAGTTAAAAGAAGCTCAGAAGAAAATATAAAGAATTGATAAATAATTGGCATATGAGCTGATTAAATCGAAAGGATATTAATATTAAAGAACTGGAGTGCCTAGATTAATGTCACTCAATAGACAGCAAATGGAGGCGGCACTAAATACCTGTAGGTAGCAAAAAGTAGTGGGAGGAAGAGAAGTGCTTTCTTTTTGTTCTGAAATCAGCTCACTGAAGAACCTGGCTACAGGCCTGGCTGCTATCCAACATACATCTTTAAGATCATGAAAGATTATCCACCTCCCTTTCTGGAAGATAAAAGTTTCAGCGTTGGAGATGTAGGGTTTTTCATTTTAAATATTACTTTGCTTAGTTTTCCATTTATTTTTCTCAATTAACTTGTAAAATTATCTTGGTACGTTATTTCGTATGTGGGCAATTGAGTTCTTTCTAACAGGTGAGTGATGTGGACAAGGAACCCTGAGGCTTCTAAGTACAGAGCTGCTATGGGCTCTGAAAGAGAGCAGCCATCCTTTTGCTCTGCTGATGAAAGGACACGATGCTACTGAATACAGCCACAGGAATTCTGCTTCTTCAAATCAGTAAGTGTATGTTCTCTCAGACTCTTCACTCTTTGGGCATTTTCTTGCTTTCACAACACAGGAGTTTAATCTTCTACTCCTCATTTGATGCAAGGAAGACAAAATGTGAAATATTTGCTATGATGAAATCAGTAATTTCCCAGCCCACTTTGTACTAGTGTTAACAAAAAGTCTACATCTGTCCCTAGCATGAGCAGGGAAGAAGATTAAAAATAATTTGAAAAACCAAAAAAGCAAACAAATAAACTTGACATTTAAAATGTGGATTTAAAAACAGCACTACAATTTAATAATGGTTGTATTCATTTTTTAGTCAGTATATAGGCCACAATAAAGGGCAATGACAGATACTCAGTAAGTATGCATAGAACAGAAACTGCTTGGTTATGGAGTGGAAGAAGAGAAGTAAAAAGGCATTGTGACTGAATGAAAGCTTAAGTTCTTTGTACCAGCTGCGCTATTAGTCAGACTATCTCAGAAGTCATAACAACTAGAGGAGGACATCTATGCTAGTATTCTATTTTATTTTTCACAGGAAACTCTCTAGAATTCAATTTTTAAATTAATATGTTCCCATATGACCCTGATTTTCAGCTCCTGAGAGGTCCTCTCTGATATACATTATATTCTTACTAAATTTTCAGTCTGCCCAACAAAAAGTTCTACAGGGTAGAACTGATTTTAAAATTAAATGATTTAAAAAACACGTGGAAGCTGGAAATGGCAAAAAACTTTATCAACTCTAAATTCTTACTTTGAGGACTCAATTTTTTGTATGCAAACCCAGAACTTGTTTCAGAACATCACTGTGTATCTTTTTGATTCTTCTTTTCTCAGAGAAATTACTTCCTCTTTTGTGGACAAATGCTCAGATTTGTTAACAAGTAGGCATAAAAATAAACTAGGGATCAATTTGAAATTTTTTTTTGATTAAGGATAAAAAATTGGAAGGGAGATGTGCAGGAAGGTTTGGAAGAGGTATCCTTGGTCATGGGAGGACAGGTAAAGAGCAGAGGTCTTCTGCTCACTCTCCAAACCTGGCAGGTGGAGTCTATCCCTCTGTGTCTCTGTCTGTCTGTCTCTCCTTCTGTAGTGGATGGTGTCTAACAGAGTGCCCAAGCCAGGACAGCCTGCTGTAAGCCCCTGCTAGATCATAACAATGTAGACAAAGTGCCACGTGAGCGGTGGCCTAATTAGCCAGGCAAAAGGAAAAGATTCACAGCTACCTGCCTGGAAAGGCAGTACTTGCTTACATTGACAAAAATACTGCAGCAAGTTAAACACACAGGAGAGAAAATGAATGTGCCTCAAGAACAATATTGGCACAACAGATATCAATAAGCTGATTTGGAAAGAAGCTAAAGATGAGACAAGTTTTCCAATAACCTTCAGAGAAGAATCCCTGCTCCAAAGTACCTGCTCTTTTCAAGGAGATGATCTCCATATTTATGTGTGGGATTACATGAAGCCTCTGGCAATGGCAAACCAGACAAGATGTTGTCTAGTAGACACTGTGAGTCCTATACAGAACCCTTTTAGCAAAGGACTTAGATATTTAATATAATGGGGGACTTGTTAGAATTAATTTTCATTAGACTGTATAATAGCACCGAATTAAGGTGGAGAAATGCATTTACTTATTACATTAAAAATACAGCTGGATAAAGCAGTTCTGGGAGTTATCCACCAGGTATATCAAAGTATATAAATGTATTGGATACATTGGAGTAATCCATTTTTCAGGATGGATTTCTGATCAAATAAATTTCTTCAGTTGGAAAAAGTTGGTCCTTTGAATTTCATATCAATTTCTATATTTAATGTGTGCTTTTTTCTGCCTTGTCTGTCCTTTGTCTCTTGATTACAATACAGTTCTCTAGATCTTGACAAAATGAACTGCTAATCAGTTTCTCTCTTTTTTTTTGGCATGCATTCCTTCAGGTCAAAGATTAAACTTACCGAAATCTTATTGACACGTGAGTTGTTGGAAGAGAAGAATTGTTTGTTCTATGCAGCAAGGACCTTAAAATCTCACACAGATATGAGTCAGTATAATTACAGAAATGTAAACTGTATGCGATTTTATTAAAGGAAAATTAATGTAAAAAGATTAGATTTAATATAGCGTTTTGGTGACTATGACACAAATTATGCGTAAGTAGGGATGTGGGATTCTGCTAAGAAAAAGAAGGGGTAACATCTGAGAAGAGTGATATCACTTTAGGTGCTGCCTGTTAAAAAGAAAATAATAATGTGTTAAATAGGATTTATGAAAATCAGATTATGAGGCTTTCAAGTTAGGCAGCTTTCCAGAGGTGCAAAAAATAATGTCCCTCTTTATATCAAAGTAATCAGCTTTTGCTCTTACAGAGAGTCCATTTACTGACTCTTGCAGGAAAGGGTTGTTTTGCTGCCCAACTCAGCTAATTACTTTAAAATTAAAGGAATTGATTAGTGTAAAATAATCATTCTAATTCCTGCTAGTTTGCTTGAGCTTTGTTAGACATGCAAATTATGCATCAGTAGGGAGTAAAATACATCATCACAGTATTAAAGGTTCTTTTTGAAATCTCTCAAATAATAAAACAGTGGTAGCAATGTAAAACTCTTTGAGGTTCTGATGAAACTTAGGTATAATTTCATATAGATAGATAAAAATTGAAGATTAAAATCTTTCATAGTCAAGGGTTAGATATAATAATATATCAGCATCTCTGCTATTAGTGTAGCAATGCCTCTGAGCAGAATCCTGATGCCTGAATTAAGCGTCCAGGACACTTTACATGAAGAGAATCAGGAGAGGTTGATTTTGGAAAATGATGGTCTACAAATCTCATAAACTGCAAGGGAAGCCTCTGAAAGTAAAGCACTGGGAAATACTAACTGTGGCTGAAACCTTGCCTTTCTGAATACAAGCAGAACTAAAGCAAAATCCTAATTCCTGATGGGGATCCTGAGCTTTGCTTTCTCACCTCACATTTTCAATCTTTACTCTTCAGGGCTATCACAACCAGAAAGAGGGGTGGAAAGCAACTGATTGAAATGCATGTTTTCTGGTTTCCTTTCAGCTATTTGGAAGTTAGCATAAAGTCTGATGCTCTAAACCCAAGGCAGAATAATGACACTTCCACCTGGCTTAGACACCATCTTGGAGATAATCAACATTCTGCTGGAGGAGGCCTACAAGCTGGACCTAGCTTGAATGCCAATGTTGTTTTGAGGTGGAGATCCAACCAGATGACTTCTGCATGTCCTTTTCAGCCTAAATTACCATTTGATTCTATGAACCTGGCAAGAACAGCCCACAGAATATCACTCGATAAGGGGATCTGTGTTGAAGCTCTGGAATAGTTTATTTCAGTTCTACCCAAAGTGAGTCAAGTTAATGTCCTAGGTTAATCATTTACATGGCAGAAAAAAACCATAATTCAGAGGTAGTCTGAGGCTTCTTAAAAGGGTAGGTGATGCCATCTGAGGAAACCCCTTAGCAATCAGAGTCAGCAGATTTGGGGATTGTGGAGTGAAGGTAATGACTTTGCTCTTAGAAGGTGCTTCTCTCACCTCTCCCAGAGCTGCTGCCAGGGTACATATGCCAACTGCTCCCCCAGTTGAGGTGACTGGTTGGTTTTCCAGGACCACAAATATCTACTGTTTGCCATGACTAGTTTGTACAGCCATAACCTCCTCCTCTGCTCAGAGCTGGCCACATTAAAACTAAGTTCACCCCTAAAATCACCTTAAGCTCTCTTTTCCTTTATTGATGCTGGGTCAAGATAAGGAAAGTGTCAATTCACTTACTGAAACACAGAGGGAAAGAATGCCTATAAGACCAGAATGTGAGTTGTCCTACAAGGGAAGTTAAATCCAGGAAAGGTGAGAAGTACGTGCTCATTCTACTCTGTCCTAATACAATTCAATTCAAACTCTGGGAGAATAATACAAAGTAAGATTTCTTCTCCAAGATGGGTTGTGTTGATGCCTTCTCTCTGGGCAGGCTAGGCTTGCTCTGGGACCCCTGCCTGAGAATAACTTCTCTGAAGACTGCTACACTACATTTTTAGGTCTCAGCCCAATACCTTTGACTGCAGCTAAATCATAAGTTCTGTCATCTTGAGCTGCTAGAGTAAGGAATCAAATCCAGTTTTTCAGTTCAAATAAAAAACCTTTCAGTGCTAAGACCAAACAATAGGATGTCTACCGTGTCCATGAGCTCTACTCCCAGTGCAGAGCCTGCACTGAGTGTGCTCGCTGTGCGCTGTTCTGTCAGTTTCTGTCACGTGGATTCAAATACAGGCATCTACTCTGCATTTGCAAAATCCTGAATATACACCTCCAATATATAATACTGTACTCTCTAAAGTGCAGTCTTTGGTCCCTCAAATCATCCTTTTGAAGGGAACGCTGACGGCTGCCTCCGAAGTCTTAAAATAGACATGGTCAAGTCACAAAAGTGTTCTGTGGTTAACAGCCCTTCCACAGCTTACCCAAAACCCAGGCTGTAAATGCCAAGGCCAATGTAACATATAATTATTCCAGGACAATAACAATGATGGCATAAAAGCTCTAAATACTCACAGTGCCTTTCTTATTTATATCTGCCACGGTCACCTACTCGTTGAAGATGTACACAACTCTGAAGTGCAGCTCTTAGTGGCTTAGCAAAAATGGAGATTTTGGTGAAGTCTGGGTCACAGGTCCTTTATTATTAAAACAGAGTTTGAACTAGCACGTCTCTTTTTATAAAAATAATTTTAATGATTTTTTAAACTTTTTGTTCTTCTTTGCAATAGTTTGACAGCACTTTCCTGAGAGCTTCTGAAAGGTTAAGATCCAATAAAAGCACATTCAAAGGATTTTTAGCTTTAAATAGCTTTTGTAGATTCTCCCTCATTAGTCCCTCCAGATTTGTAATGGTTCGTGACATTAACTTTGCATCCCTTGGGTTTGTTTCTCCTTATGCATTCTAATATTTGCTTAGCTTGTACAAATAACTCTGTTATTTGCCTTGAAAATTCCTCATGCTAAATGAAATTGGCCTGCTGATTCTTTACTTCACATTAAAAGCTTTGGAAGGAATTATCACCTGGGCTAGAAAAAGCAGCAAAGTTAACATAAAAGTAATCCCAAGCCTTTCCAGAAGTTAGGGAAACCTGTTCATGTTTTGAGGGTTTTTTTATTTGTCATTTACGCACCTTGCAGTGTTTTATGCTTTTTAGGAAAGAGTCACAAGCAGACATACAAAGGAAATGGTTCTGTCACTGACTTTTCTGAGCTTATTAATTCAGGAAAAATAGAAACACAGGAAAAAGTCTTCTTGTAAGACATTCAGGAAAATCTGCTTGACAAATTTATTTATTATGTTTCCTTCTCTTTTTTTTCTAAGCATAAAAAATCAGACAATTGGGTACTTCATAGACTCTCCTGAGCTTGTTAAATTTAGTATCTATATGGGATAACTTCACTTATTCTATTTATGCTATTCAAGACACAAAAGTACATATTCCTTGCAGTCTCTAAGTGCTCAGAAATCAGTTTCAATTATGTATTTGTTTGCTGGATGTTTAAGTATATTCTGTAGCAGCAGCAGTAATTCAGAAGACAAATTTTGAAGTTGTATAAATAAATAGACCAAGATTATGGGAACATAATCAGTACTTTAAAAGTACTTCTTTTTTTGACCATCTTATTTTTCTTTCTGTGGTCAGTTTTCATTTTAGATTAATTTATATTCTGATCTGGCTCACCTTCCAGGCCCTGAGGCCATGATCAGACCTGATTGATCTTTGCAGTCCCTACACATTACCATCAACCAAGAGACTGTCACATTGACACAAAGGAGAAATGTAACCAGTTACAAAAGTCATGAAACCAGTGCCTTACTATAAACACTCTTTTATATCATTTACCCTTATTGATGATCTTTAAGCTTGACTGCTCTCTATCACTTCATATTATCACCAAAATTGACTCTTATAAATGACAGCTAGATAGAAGGAAAAAGTCATAAAGTATATTACTGTATAATGAAAATACAAGTGTTTACTAACAGATGACCCAAAAAACAAATACATTGGTTGGTTTCCTTATTTTATATTTTAATTCACCAAAGTATTTTTTATGGTTCTGTGATGGAGAAAGAGGGTAGCAAAAGAGGATACCAGGAAGAGATTTATATGATGCAATTATTTCTAAAATATCTGTGGCTGAAATGGAATAACAAGAAGACAGGCTGGTTTTACTGTAAAGGAAATGAAGACAACCCAAAAATGAAACAAAGGTCTTTGGTGTCTGCCCAGAGCTTAAAGGCTTTGTTATTTTCTCTTGGGCTATGCTTCTGCTTTTCATTCTAAAATAATGTATCTTTTATTGTGTTTTGCTGTTAAGATATCTGTCTGCATTGTTTTGCCCAACCCTCTTTGAGCAGCCTTTATTGATCATTCAGGAGGCTATTGTTTGGTCCCCTCTCCCACTGGACACATGAATTTTTAAGCTTTTTGAGTTTCAATAAAGTCCAGTTTCTGAGTCTGTGTTTGGACTTTTAAATATGATGTCTTGAAGGACCTCTGTTTTACATCAGTCTTGAGGACTAGGAATGTCTAATCTGTCTGCCAAAGTCCTAGGACTACTGCCTCTCATCCAGCCACGTACCCTGAGGACACTCATTTTCCAGAAGTCCAGCATGTGATTACTATGATTTACAATAAAGTCTCCAAGGATACAGAGTAATTGAAGCCCATGAAAGCCAAGGGTCTCAACAATTCTACTACAGTTTTCACAATCATATTCAGAACAAAAATACAGAGGAGAAAAACTACACATCTTCCCCTTTATAATCTTCACTATCTTGTTCTATCTTCACTATCTTCACTTGTGTGGGGCTTTGTCAAGAGGTCTTCTGAGATGGATGGGATCACTCTCCTTAACTTTGTCTTGCTCTCCCCTTATTTGCCCCTCTTGTTATCAGTGGCCTCCTAGTCTCTCTGAAATGGTTCATGAAACCTCTTCCTTTCATGTCAGTTTTTCAGATGAGTTTGATCAATCCCAACAGCTGATCAAAATGTATCACTGTTTAACCTACACTGACTCCTTCTTTTCCACATTGGTTGTATAGCCTTTGCAGACCTACTGAAAAATCCATGAATGAATCTCAGCAGTTCTCCCATCTGATTCTGATTTATCCACATGAAATAAACCTGCTATCCTGTACCACACTCCCAGGTGGAGCATCCTGGGAAAGTAGTTAAACCTTTGAGGACAGAACACAGATCAAGGTCAGAAAAATAAATGTCAATGTTATGCTGAAAGGTAAATTCAAATATAAAGTATCACATTTTGCAATAGAAAAATACAAAACCTCCCTTTCTATGTGCTGCAGAAGTGAGCAAAAAAACTTCTGCAATGGTCAAGACTGCTGGTTTTTGGTGCTGGCAAAGAAATATGTGCTACAGCTCATTACAATGAAAAATATTTAATATACTAGAAGGAAAGTTAACAAACATGAGAAGAAAGAATTTGGAAGAGATCAAGAGAGAAGCATTCTAATTCAAGCTGCTATCACACCTGACTATTACTGATCTTGACTGAAATCCTCCAGTGCATTTACATTGAAGCCCAAGTCTTTTAATGAATAAATTACCCACTCAGTTGAGAAAAGTTCATTTCTCAGTTGAGAAAAGTTCATTTCTCCCTACTGAACAAACCAATTATTTTCTAGTTATGTTTTGGGGGTTTAAGTATGGGTTGTTTTTTTTTTTTTGTTTGTTTTTTTTTTTTAATGTCCTGGATCAAGAGAAGAAAATAAGAATTTTTCCAGTATCTCTAATAGAAGCACATAGGGCTTCTCATCAAAATTTCAGGAATTTAGTGGGATAAGAACTAATATTTTGGAAAAAAAGAGAAAGTAACATAATACAGGGCACTCAGTGGGCCTCAGATGGCTCTCAGCTTGCAAGAGGGTTAAAAAGTATTCCTCCTTCTTTGACATGTAGTTACACGGAGTAATTTTCCAGGTTTAGCAGTTGCTGTGAAGGAGAACTGGGATACACAGTTCCCTAAGGGAGGCAAGGATTCCTTCCTCTGAGCCACCTAGGAATGTGCATGGGGGACCATAGACCTATGTTGCGATCATGATATGGGTGAATTCCAGTCCATGACAGGTTGCTACAAGAGAAAGAGGAAAGGTGGGCAGGAGAAGGCACTTGCTTACAAGTGGTTTTGTTATAGCTTTTCAAAATAAAGTTGTGTTTCTTTAAAAAATCACTTTGAGGGTCTCTCCATAGGATTCTGATCTTTACAGTACTCGAAATCTGAATAGTAATTTAGTGAAAAATATGAGAAATTTGGTATGTTCATCTCAGATTTTAAGAGCAAGATTTTTATGCATCACATATATACACAGAAAAAAAAAAAGCTAATTGAAATCAAGATTGGCCACTACTTTCCATAAAAAGTGATAGAATTTTGGGTGAATTTCCAAATGAACTTTTGAAGTTTCTGCTTTCTTTTTTATTTCTTAATCATTAGTGTCTGAAAGAATACATTGAAAAATCTCAAAGAAAAGAAGGGAACTGCTAACTTTCACCTGCTGCTTTGGTTCATGTTTTATCATCATATTTAGCAATCACATAGGACTAACTGATCAATGCCAGCCATAAAAACAATGTCAGAAATAACTGAAATGACAAGGACTGAAAAAGGTCATGTTCCATTAGGGAAAAATAGAGCTTAACTGTGTCTTTAGTTGAAGTTAATTAGAGTTGTTGACATTCAGCACTTTGCAACACTAGAGAAGAACAGAGAAATCTAACAACTGGGTTTTAACTTTGAAAACTTTTACTTTTACCAGTACAATCATCTCTTATGCTCTTTAATAGGAAATTTTTTGGAATCTTACTATGACTTTGGCATAGGTTTGATAGTGTAATGCGTGGCTTTTATTTCAGGCACAGCTAAATATAAAAGAATAGTGGAGAGCACTAATTTATTGATGCATTAATTTTTCAGAAAACCATAGTTTGATGCTGAAAAGTAATGGAATTAACAGGCCTATAAATCATATTTTATGACAGAGATCAATGTCTGGCAACTCAATAATATTTTTTTTTTTTACCTTCCTTATCAAGCAGGGACTCAGGAAAGGATTTCTCCTCCCAAGTTTTCTGGTTGTTTCTGATGCTCATAATTGTAGCTCTCCAGTCTTGTAAAACATGACCAAAAGAATAGGAGGAATGTACATAAAACAGTAGCCATTGGTGTTGTACAATATGTATTCCAGTTTGGCCTGAATTTACTCCCAAGTTGAAGATGCCATAATACTTCTTACCTAAAATGCCTAAGGTGGAACATAAGAACGTGTGTCAAATATAGAGGAGCCATTCACAAGTGACTGGGTGAGGACACTTGAGAGGAAAGTCTGTGTTGTAAAAAACTTGAAGTGAAAAAATAAAACGGAACAGAGATTGTATTTCTTCCATATAATTTGCTTAGGATATTGTGCTGAAAAACTGCAGATAGTGTACAACTGAATCTTAGAAAAAAACAGAGCAAATCCTTACAGAACATTGGTATCAATGTGGCAGATATTCAATATTCTAGAAACTGATGCTCTGGAAGTTGAGTTTAGGAGAGTTTCTTATTAGAAGAGCAAATAGTTCCACAGGTTTACAAATGTGTTCTAATTTTCAGTGGATTATTTACGTTGTTTTTTTGTTGTTTGTGGGTTTTTTTTGGTTTTTTTTTTTGTTTTTTTTTTTTTGGTTTTTTTTTTTTTTTTTGGTTTTTTTTTTCCAATAAAAATAGTGTTTCAGTCTATAAATCCCTAATAAGGCATTACAAAATGTTTATGAAGGTAATAAGAAAATTATCTTCTTCCCTAAAAATAAAACAAAACATGGTTGTATTTGGAATCTCTAAATATTAAAAAATTATTTTGCATAGAATCAATATGCTTCATGAGTATCCTTACAACTGTTTCCTTCAAGAGAGGAAAGCCCATCAATATTATTACAAGTGAGTGCTGCCACCTATAGCAAGAGACTTCACCTTTTAGCCTACACCAAGCGCAGTGCAAATTGAATTATATTAGAAAGAAATGACCTTATAGAATTTCAGCTGGGATATAGAAAATGGATGACAGTTCACTGAAAATTGTAAATTAAATCTATGCTCAACAAGAGCAATTATTTTTATACATTTCTATTCATAGTTTCATTTTCTAGTTGTGTCACAAAAGTAATAGCTGGCAAAGTCATGCAAATTACATTCCTCAAAACAGTCTGTTTTCTGTCCCATATATCCCAATTTGATCATGATGATAATGTCAAAAATATCTTAAGAATTGAGCTAAAACTTACTTTTTAAAATTATGTATTTCAGATGTTCTCTTGCAAGCTGTCTCGATGTGAGTTCAGAAAAATAAATGTTTTCCATGTTTCACATATTCTTATTTACACAAAAGTGACTTCTGTCATGGCCAGTTCTTCAAACTGGCCAGCACAAAGCAGTAGTACATTGAAAGTGCTCCTTTAGAAAACCATCCTTGCTTTTACATTCATCTGTAGAATGTCACTTGTCCCTGAAGAGCCCTAGTGTTTGAACCACAGGAGAGTAAAACCCACTGACATATTGAATTCTGCCATGTTTCTGGGAACATCAGAGACTTTAGTGATTTTTTTAAAAGATAAATTTGTAGACAAAATGCAACAGGTAGATATTTTCTTGGCATAAGCCTAACTATCATCCTTAGCAACAAGTCACAGCATAGTTTCTCACCTGGTTTTGTAACTTATCACATGGTGCCACAATTTGTTGGTTGGAGTTTTCCTTCAGAGATATAATAGGGAACACAGGCTGGAGCTGGAAGGAATAAGTCTCCAATGCAATAAGAATATATATGCTTGATAGGAGAAATGCAAATGGCTAGTCTTGAGTTACATGACATTGTTTTGCACTCCACAATACTTTTAACAAGGATCTATATTAATTATATAATTTCTGAATTTTATAACAAGTAAAATAAAAATAGCTAGAAAATAAGTCATTAATGAATGCTCACTAATTGCTATATATGTATTTTGTGGGGTAAGCATTGCATTTATTCATACAGTTGTAATGGATCACAGTATTTCATAGATAACTGATTGTGCATCAAAATTTAGCAATGTTCCCTGTTCCAATGCTCATGCTTATTTTAAAAATAAGAATTCTTGCAGTCAAAGTAAAGGGAATGATGATTTTAATTAACAGTAGTAATAACAGTAATACTAGTATGTGATGGATATTAGTTTCTCTTTATATTTACATGAAGAGGAAGACAATCACAGGAACAGATTTCTTAGTCCACTCTTGAATATTTATTTCAATTCTTTAAAAAGAAGCTAAACATCTGTCAGCATGGTCCTGTGTTGAAGAAAGGAATAGACTCAGTAACATTCTAGATTTTCTGTAGCCTTAGTTTGTGATTTCACAAAATCAATGCATTTCTTTTCTTTGCCTCTGCCCTTCCATTCCCCTTCCCATTCCTTAGCCCTGGCCCAGTCTGCACAAGTGTTTATGTGATCATACTCTGAATAAACACAAAAATCCTTGAAACAAAAATAAATCTATAATTTTTTTTTTTTTTTTTTTTAAGGCAGAAACACTTTAGACTGATACTGTTATTGAATACTACACCTTTCAAAATCCTGGCCTTATTTTTCTGTGATTGTCTATAATGATTTCATCAGCATATAGGCATTCTGAATTTCTACAATGCATTCTGAGCCATCACGTTGTCCTAGCACAAGGGCTATTCCCTCTGAAAACAGCATGGTTAATAACAACAAAATCCAGCCTATATCCAGCCCATAAACCAGAAACTATAGCTTGCAAACCATTTGTACAAAAAGCATTTATTATATAGTTCTTCTCACAAACTGAAAAGATAAGAAAAATGAGACAAAAGGTCTTGTTCAACAAGACCTTTCAGCAGATACCAAATTTAAAGCATATGAGCAATTCCAAAGTCAAAGCACCTGCTTGTATGCACAAGGATATTGTGTTGAATCTTCTGCAGTACTGAGAATGAAGTAAGTGAAGGGTACCATAGCAACAGGAGCTCAGTTCTTTCTGAGGAAGGGGGAATTCACAGCACTTTCCATGTTTAATGCAGGTCTTTATGTTCATTTTGCAAATAAATTTGCAAGAGATTGACTGAGTATTTTAATTAGCATATTCATGAGTAGTGTTCCCCCAACAGTCTGGAGTCTGTAGTGTGGAAACAGGTCATAGTCATTCCATTGACTTAATGCATTCATTATAACACAAGATAATAAAGAGGGGTTTTATTCTAATTAAGCAAGGTACATCAGCTGACCAGTAACTGTCATATTAATGGGTTTTTAAGCCTGTCACAGTTATAAGAAGAAATAGCACAGAACTTTTCTTGGAAATTTGAAAATTCTGGGAAGACAAAATGCTCAGTGTATCTTTTAACAGTGACAGAAAGAGAGCCATACCTGTATATCATTACTATAATTTTGTCTTTATTTGTGTGGAAATAAAAAGATTTGAACCTACACACTTGTTCACTACAACAGTCTTGTTACTCTTGAAGTCAGTAAAAGATACTTTGACCGTACTCTGCTTTGGTAAAAACAAAAAAGAAAAAAGTTCATCTTTGATATGTATTGCTGGTGATCCATTGAACCTAAAACACCTCTCTATGAATGGAGAGGGATTGAAAACTTCAGCCCATCCATACATAAATGTCTCAGATGGGATAACATCTTCTATCTGTTCCCCTGCAATTACTGTTGAAGAAAACTAGTTGACCACCTAAAAATAGATTACTAAATTTTAAGCCTAGGGAAAGCATGAAGACATCAAATTTGGCATTACTGTAGTCATTTTTAGCCTTTACAATTGTATCATAATACTTGTACAGAGATATCCTTTGACCTCAGAAAGACTTTTGTGCACATGGTAAAGTCTACACAAATGACATTTTTATTTGTGGCATTTTCTTAAGTACACTGGAAAGAGTATTTTTGTAGGTATTTCATGCATATGGAGGTAGATTTGTGCTTAGATAGGCTATTGAATAGAAAAAAACTGATCTAAACTAACAAGAATGTCTTAGTAAATAAGCAATAAGGGTGATGAGGTATAGCTTAGTCCTCACTAACAAAGAAACTAACAATGCATCTGTGTGAAATGAGATGCTCTTTATCTGTGAACATCTGAATATATTGAAGGCATGAAAACAGCACTATCACTTTTCAGTGAATTAATGGAAAAAAGCTATCATAATGCCTTTATTTTTTTGCTTTTTCCACTTAAACCAATGTGTTATTTTCAAGATCTTTCTGTTTCCTCTTGCAGCTGTTACCCACACAATTGCATAAGAAACACAAGTGAAAAGGTGTTAATTTACTAACAATGATATGTGAAGTTCAAATAGGAATGGCATTCATTGGAGGGAAGAAGGGGGGTGGTGGGGGGAAGAAAAGACAGCTACATTTAGCTGAATGTAGCTAAACCCAGACCTGCAGAGATCTGTGTGCCCGCTTACCTGCTGACATGTGGGAGTACTTTCACTGCCCATGTGAGTTGAGTAAGCATACAAGTAGCTATTCATTGCTTCAGAGCCTTGAAGTGTGCCTTTGTTCAATATTTACAAGTGCTGTTTGCTCTTCAGGGGGGCTGGCACCATTTAAGTCTTCCAAATCTCTCTCAAATGTCATGTAGAGGTAGGAAGGATTTCATTTGAGAAGAGATGGAATTTAGGTTTTTTCTTCTGCATCAGTATCAGACAGAATGATTTACTCCACATTTGATAAAACACACATTGCCATGCCATTTCCATTTCTGCTGAAGAAAAATATTCTTCTGAAGTCCCCTCCTCTAGTTCCTTGCTGCTAATTTCACAACAGTTTTGGAAATACATGAAATACAACTTGATAAAATGAAGCAGAAACTCAAAATCAGTCAAGCTTGACACTAATTTAACAATTGTTGCCCTTCACCATGAGGCAGATGACTGACTAGGAAAAATGCCTGCTTGTATGTATCACCATGGGTCTTGTCTTGCAAGTTTTTATTTAGGGACTTTATTAGTGGGCATCATTTTTCCTTTCATAAAGTATTTTCACAGTGTACCAAGATATGGGATCTCTTTCTCTCCTAGGGTCTTTTACCCTTGCCAAGGGTTTGACAGTGTTTATGGAAAGGTGGTAACATGGAATGACATCCATTAGTCTGCATTCTAAGACTGGAAACATGAATTGTGATTAATCCGGGTCAGAGACTAAGTTTATAAACACAGGTAAATATGTTAAGCACACAAGCACACTACTAATTAGTGTCCCTGTGTGGACTGACTAACAATATCTTTCCATTTCTGATTAGGTCTTAAAAAAAAAAAAAAAAAAAAACCAAAAAAAAAACGAAAGTCATCTTGACACTGTCTGTAACTTCAGGCACCCAAATGAGGCACCTAAATCTAAAACTTAATAGTCCGTAAACCCTTATCTACTCAAAGAAGATAAACATTCAATTTTATATGAGCTGATATTTCCCCTCCATTCACTTTTATACTTTATGTCAGTATCTTAAGCAGAGCAATTAGATATGCAAAGATGAGATGAAAGAGAATATATGTAAACTATTTGATGCAAAGCACTAGTAGATATTTTCTCTTCCTTCATCTTTGATATTACTTGCTCAACTGTTTATTTCAAAATGCCAAAAATGTGTTTTAATGATAGATAAGTTAAACCTTTACACTGACAATAGAATTACCACACCAAGAAAAAGCAATATTGCAAGTTTCATGAAATTTATTCCATGTGGTTAAGTAAACATATTTGAATTTTTCCTATGTATCAAACCAAATAACAATATTTTTCTTCTGTGAAAGGTAAAATAAGAGACTGTCATGCTTAAGTGTCTTAAAAACTCTTTTCCCCAAACTTGGCATTATATTTTCATATGAACACAATGTGAAAACAAAAAATGAATCACATTACTCTTAGCAGAAGTATCTTAGGATCATAAAATCACCATGTAAATCTGTTGTCAGGAAAGATCTGATAAAGAAGGAGGTCAGAAATACACAAACGATTTTGCAAAATGCAGCACCACCTACCTCACATGCTAGTAAGAATTCTCAGTGTAACAAAGATTTACTATTCTTCTTCTTATTAACCTCTATAAATTCACTATAAAATGAAATTTTTTAAAATTGTGGGAGAAAATACATTTTTTTTTATTGCTTATAAGTAGGGAGAATGTTCTTCAAAATGGTCTGTTTGACATGTTGAGATTTTTAAGATTGTGTGTTTGTTATGTATTTAATACCATTTTTTGGTGCACATCCTACTTCTTTAATTAGTTTCCTTCCATTAGCTTGTGAATGCAGGCATAAATTTCAATTCTGTTGCCTAGTTCAAGTGTGGGTTAGCACTAATTCTATTAGTTAGGTTAATACAAGCAAATATATGGTAATACATGAGATTTGCATATAGCATACATTTTAAGGATACATTCTTTTATCCTTATCTCCACAAAACAGCAAAATTAAATTATTAAGACATACAACTATAATCCAGATCCATCCATACTCAATCTTGAAAACAATTGTTTTTGTGGCATTTAACTTTACTCTTGTATAATTTTGTCAAGATGAGAACTCAAAAGTAGCTGACAGGTTAAGAACAGTTATATGCAAGTTTGAAAACCGAAACAAAAACATACAGACTTTCCAGTCAGAGCACTACTGAAAACAAAAAAAAGTCCATGATGGTTGACATATGATAGCTAACAAGCTCCATTCCAAAAGCATAAATGAAAGAATATCAAAACAAAAAGCAATTTATCTTCCACTCCATCTCTTTGCTCTGCTCTGCTCTGGTGAGACCACACCTGGAGTGCTGCATCCAGCTCTGGGATCCTAAGCACAGGAAAGACATGGACCTGTTGGAGCAGGGCCAGAGGAGAACCACAAAAATCATCAGAGGGATAAAACTCCTCTCCTATGAGGAAAGGCTGAGAGAGTTGCAGTTGCACAGCCTGGAGAAGAGAAGGCTCTGGGAGAGACTTTTTGCAGTTTTTCAATGCTTACGAGGGCTTGTATGAAAGATGAGGACAGACTTTTTTAGCAATAAGACAAGGGGTGAGGTTTTGAACTCAAAGGGGGTTAGATATAAGGAAGAAAGTTTTACAATGAGAGTCAGGAAACACTGGAACAAGTTAACCAGAGAGGTGGTAGATGTCCCATCCCTTGAAACACTGTGTGCCACCTGGCCTAGTTGAAGATGTCTCAGCTCATTGCAAGGGGATGGGGCTAATGACCTTAAAAGATCCCTTCCAACCCAAACTGTACTGTGATTCTATGATACTATGATCCAGAATCCAATAAACGCAATTACGTTTAAACACAGCAACAAATCCTTGTTTGAATCTCATTGGTACACTTGTTTAAATCAAACTAGAATGTTAATTTCCTAAATAATTTACATAAACCATGGTTCATTATCAGAGTAAAGATATATATTCTCTAGAACATGTATAGAGACCTCTGGGAATGCTGGACCTACTGTTTAGTACCTCAGGTTCAAAATACAACTTAAGCACTCAAACAGTCATTTGTACTTAGTCACGTATTTTACACGTTTTAAACTAGGTTAACATATTTTCAATGTATCAGCTTCAGAAAAGAATGAGTTTTACAGCTGATGCATTGGTATCTCCTCTGTCAAGCAGGTGTCAATTCCATAAGCCTATCCTAATCCTCTAGTCAGACAAGGAATTCATTTTTCTTTTTTAAAGCAGACTTAGAGATTGTAGCTTAAGGGTAAGAGTCTCAGAGTTATGTTATCTTCAGGCTTCTGAAGTATTTCAGAAGAGGTATGAAATATGTAACAATTCCCCAAAGGTGAGGGTATACAGGAAGAATATTTACTAAATGAGAGCCCAATAGAATACTGTGAAACATCCTAAAACACACTCTCAGCTGGTGAAAACTTTTGCAACTATTACAAGATATTATATATGTGTATGTATATGTATATATAAAATAAATATTTTCCTTGATCAGGAAAATACCCCCAATAATAGGAAATTACAAAATGGTGCATTAGGGAGTTGGTGGTATTGTCCTTGGATGTGTCTTCAGCAGCTTGTGCATATCTGAGATGTTACTATAAACATGGCACAAAATGGCTCAGAATTCTTAGGCACTGTGTTTTCCTTCTCTTTCCTTAACATAACTGATCAGCTCATGAAAAAGAAGTAAAGGTCATTCCCAATAGAAGAATAAGTGGAAGACAGCATTTGCTGTGGGGATTCAGGTCAACCTAGCATGACAAGAAGGTGCCTAGCTAACTGTAAGACAGTAGATTGGACAATGTGAAGGTTTGAATTGTGGGGATTGGTCTGGAAAAACCCACTCCATTTCAGAAATGCAACTAGAAGCACTGAGAGCTAAAATTAGGGTAAAGAGTTACCCAAATGAAATCTTGCCAAAGACCTGGATACTCTTTTTTAGTTGTGGGAGCTATATATCAGCTATGAAATAATTCTTTCAGAAATAATAAAAGAAGAGTTAATCCAGTAGCAGACATTACTGAAAATAGCACATACTATTGTTGTTCTAGGTCTGTGCACAGTAACCACATTCTTAGGAAACAGGCAATTCACATGAAGTTATTTTCTTTATTACTTGGCTTAGCCCCTGAAGTGCTGCTAACTAGTAAGTAATATTTAAAGCAATTTGATCTAAAGCTGTATTTTTCTCCTGCAGATGTTTTTAGAACATTGCAGTGAAGCTGAGGAAATCTACAGTGGTCACAGTTTCTAGCCTGAGAAAAGGGAAAGCAAAAAACCCCCCAATTTGTTTAACCAGAAAGGGAACGAATTTATACTAATGCATGTTTCTTGAATAAAACTTCATCTAGCGCTCATGTTTCCAGAAAGCAAACCAGTTTTTTGTTAGTCTGACTTCTTACTGTATCCCTGCCTCACTCTGCTGTGAAGAATATTTGCCTCTTAGCACGGCATTGTGCTCAATCCACCTGTACCCCTCAGCTCTTGCAGGGTGCAATGCCTCCTCCGTCTTCTGTCAGCAAGGTGATGGGGGACGAAGGTAACCCCTACTTCCACTCAGTTTGTTAAGGTTTAAATGACTACACAATTGAAGACATCAGAAAAACACTCCCAATGTATTATCTTCTTTTGGAGAAAATGAAAGCCTCCTGAAAATAATTTGTTTAAAGGGCTTTTCCCATTGAAGTGCTGCATTCTCATCAATATGAGTTTCTTTGTATGGACATCACTAAGAGATATATTAAAAGTTTTAAATTTTGTTAAAAAAATACATTTTGAAATGACCTAGAGGTACCAGAAAATTGTGTCCTGATTTTTTTTTTCCACCATGAAAGGAAAATAAAATTAACTTTTAATTTGCAATTGAGTGGAATGTCTACATTTTTTGCAACTAACAAGCATGGAGGAAAAATTGCAAGTGCAATTTGTTCAATATCTGAAGAAATCTGGCTACATGTGATTGTGTCAAGGTGATACTGTAGTGCATATATGCATGGGTCAAAAAAATGCTTTATCTACATTTCTGAAGATTCAAAATAAAATATAAGTTTATGCACGCTGGAGGTTCTCACAGTTTGCACTATACTCAGACAGAAGAGATCATCACTTAAGAAGTAAAAAGATGTTTCAGATACCAAGAGGAAAATGGAGGAAAGTGTTTAACAATGGATGAAAGTACAAAGTAGCAAATAAAAACTACAAAAATAGACTGCATCTACTGGAAGCAGAGATTTAGATAAGGCTAGCACCATGAATTCACTTATGAGCTGAGAATGAGGTATTTGAACTGCATATAGAATGAAGGAAAAAAGTGGTGAAAAAGAGCATAGGAGAGTGGAATGGAATTGTAATGGCAAGTATAAAAAAAAAAGAGTAGATTCTGAGATAACTGAAGAAGGAAAAGTAAAAATATATGCAGAGAGCCTAAATGTGATAAAAAAAGGTAGAAGAGATAAGGAGGATTTTTTTTTGGTATTATAACTTTTGACTGATATTGTCTGATAAGTACATATTTCATGAGGAACAATTATTTTAGAAGACAAAGCCAAATTTAAGAAAATAACCTAAATAGGTTTCTTATTGTCTTGTTGTTGTGGTTTAAGCA
Organism: Lanius collurio; assembly: GCA_020086605.1. Taxonomy (NCBI): domain Eukaryota; kingdom Metazoa; phylum Chordata; class Aves; order Passeriformes; family Laniidae; genus Lanius; species Lanius collurio. The sequence goes on along the minus strand of JACBWW010000005.1, from coordinate 13,833,587 downwards.
CAGATGGAAATGAAGCACCATGCAGACGCTCAATCAACCTCCCCCCTTGTCCTCCCCATCCCAGCAGAGTGGGGAGAAGGATCAAAGTAAAACCTTCATGTTGAGATACAACAATTTAATAATTTAAAATAAAGCAAAATACAATAATGATAGTAAAAAACAATAATTATAATAAAAAGGAAAGAAACAAGCAGTGCTCAATGAAGGAGCTTACCAACACCAGACCTCCTTTCCTAAACTCAGATTGGCCATGCTTCCAGCTAATTCCTCTCAGTTTATGATGTTCTGTGGTGTGGAAAATCCCTTTGCCCAGCTATGTTCCCTCCCAGTTTCTTTTGTGTACCTCCTCATTAGCAGAGCATGAGAAAAGGAAAATGTCCTTGACTTAGGATAAACATGACTTAGCAAGAGAACGAAGCATCAGTGTGTTATCAACACCATTCTCCTTCTGCATCCAAAACACAGCCCTGTAACAGCTACTGAGAGGAAATCAACTCTCCCCTAGCTGTAACCAGGACACTTGTTTTTGAGAAGAAAAAAGTTAAAATAACTTTGATAAAGAAGGTTGGTTTTATTTTAGAAAACCCAGAAATAACTACTTGATGAGTGGTTATGACTATATCTTCTGCCATGACAAGGCCTTCTGTGAAACAACTCCAAAACAATCAACTAACCAAAAATACCACAGACTGCTTAGAATGTCCTGTGGAACTCACTGGAAATATGTTTCAGTCAAATTATGAAAAACATCTTTTGGGACTAGAACATTTGCGACGCTGGGCCAAAGTCCGTTTAGTATCTTGTCCCTTATAAGACAAAATATTTTCTACTACAAGAAACACTGAATTTTAGTGATTTCCAGTGGGAAAGCTAACCATTGCCAGCAAAAGAAAGGGATGGAGCTGGGAGTTTTCTTCATTTACCTAAGAAAGAAGAGTGACAGAAACTGCTGTAAAACATTATTTTTCTTAGTATGGAGAACAAAGAGAGCAAGCCATGCAGGAGTTTAATTAAAAAAGGAAATGCCTCCTGTGCTACGAGCACTAATCAAATCCTAAGCTTGCAGGAAAGAAGTCTGGATGTTTCATTAACTGTATCCCTCCCCTCATTCATACACTTCTGGTGAGAAATTCCTCTGCTAAATGTCCTCTTTGGACATATTGTCCCCAAATGGTTTAACCTGGACCCAACTGTTAGATGAAAACTAATCCTGTTTGTGCAAACACAGGTTATGTCAAGTCTGAATCTTTGACCTCAGGCAGTGAGGCAAGAAGCATGGTGTGACAGACATGATATCAGCATTTCTCAATTATCCAAAACATAGCTCTTTGCTGTGTATTGTGCAACCTTGTGCTCAGATAACATTTCCACCCAGGTCCACCTTTCTATCTAGGCCATGAGAACCACAATCTTTGGTGTATATATGCATAGCCCTCTGCACCCTTTGCTAGTGGATGAGGCATCCAGAGCAGCACTTGTGTGTCCTCCTTCCCTGGTGAAGGCTGTGAACAAGCTGAGCATCCAGGGATGCACACAGTGGAATGAGGGTGTGATAACAAGGGAAGTATTTTTGAACTGTAGAAAATTAGTAATGTTACTAATATATCTTGGTATCATCTATTTAATTCTTCTCCCAAAGTATCTGCATTTTTTTATCTGTATTTTTATTTCTCAGTTCTTTTTCTTTGTGGAGTTGATGCTGGTCATACTTTTTCTGTTATTGTTACTACTATTAAAGCAAGCTTCTGCTACAGGAATGAAATTCTGTAATCAAAAACTCTCTGCAAGAATATGTAATGAATTCAGCTGATGAGTGAGACTATGTGAGCTATAGATGCATCGAAGACAACGGTTCTTGACTCTCCTGATTCATTCTGTGACAGATGTTACATTCAGTGAGTAGGGGAATGTTAGAAATAAGCAGTTATTTATTCATTCCAAAGTCTCCTGCGGTAAAAAAACTATGGTAGTGACAGTGCTCACCCACACTGAACAGCTTAGAAATGCCAATTTATGATTAAAAAGAAAGCTGATTGTTCTGTTAACATGGAAACCTTTGAGAGCACAACAAAGGAAAAATAATCTACCTTCAGGGCCTTACTGGCTACACAGTGTGACATGTACCAGAGCACCTTACTGCAAGATTTATTTATTCCAATATGCAGGTCAGGATGGCAGACATTTTTCATGCAAGCCTAGATCTCACACTGGCCCTTTTCAAGGAGGTGATTGGGACCCAGTATATGAGATTTCTCTATAAATAACACTAGCATTTCTTGGCAAAGAGGTGAATTTCATCGTGAACATAGATTTTACTTCTAGATGAGTGACGCTCCCACCTGTCCAGTGTCTTCCGGGAATAAACACTTTGCCACAGGAGGGTGTCACTAATAAAATTACATCAGTGCAAGGCCAATTATAATTCTCTTACTCTTCGCAGTGTCTAAAGAGCCAGCAAAGGACAGTCACATGGCTTTAGCACTCAATAGCTTTGTGTATTTTGGGATATCAAAGTTCCACTTCCACTATGATTCTGTAAAACGTGATCTTTGCAAAATCTTACATCTCAGCAATTGCAGGAACCTTCACTTTGCTAGCCCATCTTTCCTTCAACCTCAGTTGAAGCTCTGGAAACTGCTGGTGATGGCATGGCTCATGAGCTTTTAGTACATATGTGGCTTCCACTTTAGCTCTGAGCCATGGACAGACAGTGATATCTAATCTGCTGTTTCCAACAGTTGTGGGAAATCTGTCATTTCTGATCTGTTTAGACCATTATACTACCTATAAGCTGTGTTAACTGTTGATAATGACAACTGACTGCAATCTTCTCCTTTACTCTTGCTTTCCATTTCTTCTCTGTCTTCCTTCACCAGCCATGAATGTGGAGTGGTACAATTTTGCATATATTCCCAAAGGATAATCTGGTAGGGAGAAATTTGAATGTGTTCCCAAAGCAATAGCTTTCTGGTTGTATGTAAAAAATGAAAATCCTTTTTTCTCCTGGGATTTTCAAAATTAGGTATTTGATGCCTCTCTATAGGAAAGCAGCATATTAAAATATGTCATTATTAGTGCGATTTTGTCATGGTTTAGGAATGGAACTCCCCAATGCACTGTTCCCACTGAAACCCCAAACCACACAATCTTCACTCCCTGTCCCCCTTTTCCCCTCTGCATCTCCACTGCAGCAGATTGGAGAGAAGAACTGGAGGTACAAAATGGAAAGATCACAGATTGTGATAAGAACAATTTACTGGAAATGACAATGAGATATGAAAATGGACAGCGACAGCACAATATTGATAACAAAAGTCTAGACAACAAAGAGTGAAGAGCTCAGCCCAACTGCAGCCACTCACCCCAACTGCTCCCTCCAGCTCAGGACAAGTGTCACCCCACCACTCCATCTGCTGCACTTGCTCAACCCAAAGGAACCCCTTCTCCCTGGAACAGAGGTCCTTTTTCCTGTCCCTCAGCAAAGGCATGAAGTGCTATGGAGTAACATCTATGTTCTAGTAGCAATGTTACCTCCTGGCTAATGCAAAAATTTACCTTGTATTTACTGGAAACAGGATAGAGCTCTTACAGAAAATCACTATTTTTAAATCCAGGCAACCTCCCTTTGTATACTTGCTTATTTCTTTCACTATCTTTGGAGGGCATATACAATGGCAGTCTCTTGTTAGCTATGTAGCTTTATTCTTCAATGAAATTCTCATACTTGGGCTGTTTCTTTGTGTATTCCTTAGTTCACCACTTGCTCTGCAGCTTTATATATTCATTAAAGGTCTGTGAAACATGCTATCAAAATGTCAAGCACCTTGCAGCTCTGATTCATGTCTGCTCAGTATTCAGATATTAGCTCCAGCAAACCTTCTGCAAACTTTTAGTTGCAGCTAGTATAAATTTTGTGTTCTCCTTGCCTGTTTGCAAACATCTTTTGATACTGTTCTGTGATGCATTTGAAAGCTGAATCTTGTCTTTCTATAGAAAATCTATAGAACTCTTCTTTCTGTTTCCCCAACTGGATGAAATTGCTGTCAGTGCCTCAGTGGATCAATTAGAAATTATTTCACTTGTGTGACTATAGAAGGACAATCTGAGCTCTTTCGACAATGGGAAAAAAAAATCAAAATACTATTTTATGTTAGTTCTTCTTTCTGAATTAACCAAAGTTAAAAATTAGTGGAGTTTTATTTTCAGTCTCTCAGCAAGTCCACATGCAGACAGTGCAGGATGACAGCATGGCCACAAATGGTCCATCCCTTAGAACATCACTCCAAACAATGTCCTCCAATTGGTTCACAGTAATAACCCTAAACCTGACCTCAGTACAGAAGCAACAGAACATCACTAAGTGAGACTCTGTGACATCCCAGTATTGGTGTACAAGTGCAAGATTCCATGAGTCTTGTCCAGTAGCATGGCTTTTCTTTATCCTTTCAACCTCAGTGAATCCAATCATCTACATCCAAAAAGACAGTAACGTCCTGTACAACAAATGTTAGCTTTTCTGACTGAAGCATTGTAATTTTTGAACAACACAATATATTAAGGAATGAACAAGACATCTGTGGGAATGTTTATTAACTGGAAATTAAGAAACCACAGAGACTCATGAGGCACACATGGAACTCGTGATAGATTATAAACATCCCTGAGTTATGCAGCCACCCAGAAAGTATAAATGAAGGGTTTAATTATCCTCTGCTGTGAGCAAGAAGATTATTAGAAATAGCTGTTCAAAAATTCAATCTCAGGTAAAAAAAAGCAACTGCTGGTTCCTCAGAAGAGATTTCTGTGGTACACATTAAGGAAAGCTTTGGAAAGAGAGACTGTCAGTCATGGAAAGTAGAAAACAAACCAAGAAAAGCAAAGCTTCTTCAGATTTAACACAGGGTTTTCACAATAAAATCAGTAGCAGGAAGTGCAGTAGAGGACCTTAAAAACTTTAAAAAATAAGTAGTGTCCTTGTAGAGAGGAATCTCAGAGCTATGTAACTGCTATATATTGGTACTATAAATTCCTGAGTTACAATGAATTAGCAGAGATTATGGCAGGCAGGATGCCTGCTCTGTCACAAGTGACTTGAATAGATATTAGCTGTAGCTGGTGGTAAAGAAACTTGTGTCACAACAATCTCTCCTTCTATGGAGTTACTGTATTTCAGCACAGCAGCACTCCTTTTTCTCTTCACCTCCATGATTGCCAGAATAGTTCAAAATACTGATAACCTGAAACATTTGTATGTTGGTTGAAAGGAAATTAGGACTGTGGGAAAGGAAGATGCACAAGGAACTCCTTTAACAGAGGTGTGATAAGGAAACTACATAAGGCTCTCCAAGCTAGAACAGAAATAGAGTACCTTGAGTCCTTAAAATCAGGAGGAGAGAAAACAGACCCAAAAATGTGTTTATGAAGCTATTGTCCAATTCTGCTTTGAGCTACTATGAAGAGTGACCTCTAGTAAATAAATTACTGCAAAATAACATATAGAACTGATCCTGTACTGAAAAAAAGTCTTTGAAAAGGTAACTAATTTCCCACTTCGTAACAATACTGAATAAGCCCCTTGTAGTTTCTCAAATACAGTAGGAATACAGAAACTGAAGGTCTAATTACGTAGATTTTCTTCCTTTGTATCTACCTTTCTTCCTGTTAGTATGCAAGCAGAAATTTAAATATAAGTCAAAGGACCATCAGACCTATTACTCAAGACTGCTATTTTGAAAAGGTCATCTTCTTACATGCAAAGCATTTAGAGTGAAATCGAAGCCTTGGAAGTCTCCTATTGATCTCATTTATTTCAGATGCATGTACTGATCAGGAAAAACACTTGTCAGTGAGGAAGGAATTGAACTGGAAATTTAACTTTATGAATAAAAGTCTTATATAGTCTTGCTATAAGATTTTCCTTTTGTATTTCAGGTTTCAAATTGAAAACTATTTTTTTAATTCTCTATAAAGTTTTATTTAGTTCATCTATGCCACTTTATGGCACTTTCTTCAAAGCTAGCTTCTATATTGGAAAAAATCTTCCTGCAGACAATTTAAATTCTAACCTGATTAATTAAATTTTTTTTTATTAATTTTTTGATTGCCTTCAGTTACCTGACCCATTCCAATTAATTACTACAGATGATAAAAATAATCATCTTATTAGCTAGAAGCCATAGCTACCATGGTACTCTCATTTAGTATGCTGCAAGAAAATCATGAAGAAATGAAAAGATTTAGAGAAGTTTTAAGCATGCATGAATTGTTGTGATTGTATTAACTCCCAGATCTACAAAATCTCTTTTATAGCTGAATTTTATAGTGTCTGACGACCAGGATGTCCAAGAGAGTAGACCAGAATTTGGACAGGAGATGTGCTACTGTACTTCATAGTTATCAGTAAAAAATCCTACAATAAAAAAAAAAGCCCTGCAGCTAAAAGCAGAAAGTCAGACAAATTAGAGTACTTTTGAACAACCATGTGCCATCTAAGTGTACTGAACGGTCTCTGTGTTATTTTTTCTATTACTAGATAAAATTAAAAGGCTAAAAACCCATACGCATGTGATATTTCTACGAAACACATTTTTAAATTCAAAAATACATTTGTCAGACACTAAAGTTTAATTATTTACATATTTCCATTCAGTTTGGGGGATGGTTTGGAATAGGAGATAGGTATATCCTCTCCATCAGACAGGGTGAAAATTATAAGGTCTATGTCAGGCAGAATGCTGCCCTCTCAGATGGTGAACATCATTCTATTTCAGTATCAGCTAAAAAAAGAATTGGGCAATGGAAAAATTTTGAAATGTCACAACCTTTTTGTTGTTATTGTTGTTATCTTTGGAATGAGTCAGTTCTGAAGGTTTTTCATTTACAATTGAAAATGCAAGCCAAAGGATGAAAAAAATTTAGTGTCAAACACTTTGGATACTAAGAGAAATCATTTTTGTTTGACTACACAATATTTAGAAAAACACTTTCACCCACTAGAAGTATCAACTATTCTCAAAGCCTTTTGTGCAGCAGAGAACATGAATAGGTTAGAAAGTCAGGGTAATGCCCCTAAACAGGGAGTCTGAGCTGGAATTTGGATCTAAGAGGTCTCTCAGTGTTGCTGGAGAGATGCTGGCTGTTCACTGGAAGTATGTGCCTGTTTAAAAATACAGGGGATCATAAGGAGATGTTTTTCAAAGTTCTTAGGCTATTCAGTTTCTCCCTCTATATCTAAGATGAAAGTGTCTCCTCTAGTTTGGTTTATGGGAAGTATAATTCTGTGTATTAAGCAAACTATCATTTCTGTTTTAACTTATTTTCTCTAATCATGATACATATCAAGATGACAGGAAGCATTCCTCAAAATAGCAAAGACCAAATCCATTGTCCTCTAAGCAAAACTGCTTGACATCTGTGACATTTAAATCTCATTCTTAAATGTAGTCAGGGAATATGGTGAGACATTATTGGTGTCAGTCAAGCAACATAGGATATAACAGAAACATAGTCTGTGAAGGATGTGTCTTAAATTGCTGACAGTCACATTTTGCACTGGTGAAAAATTATGAACTCTTCCAGTTTTCTTTCTTTTTGATCATTAATAGCACAGAACACAGTCACCTAAGGGTGCTCCTCCTTTGCATAGACTAAGGACAATATTGTTTTCCACTTTTCGAAGATCTTCTGGCGAAACCTGTAATGAAATAAATCAGAGTTTAGATTCTGTATCTGTAGGTTAAGGGATGCAGTTGCTACAATATTACTTCACCCCGACAGTGCAATATTTAAAATAATTTCATTTTTAGCAGTTTTCTGGAAAGTCTTCTAACTACAATAGCGTAGCAGATGTGTCAGAGCAGTGAATTCCAACTTGTGTGCAAAGAGACAGTGAAGGAGGCAGCTCTGTGAGCTCAGGCTGGAAGAGATTACACCGGTGATGCAATTTTGAAAACAGAATATGGAAATTTTCAATGCTTTTGACCAAGAACGTGTACTGTGACTGCTGGGCCACTTTAGATAGATACTTCTCTTTCCTGACAGGCTTAAAAGCTCAATCAATTGCTGTGAACTCTAAGAAGAAACATCAGAGATCCATGTAAATGATTTTTCTATTTACAATTGTAGATTTAATTGCAATATGTTTAATTACAGTGAAGTATTATTGATGTCTGTCTTCTCTTCATCTCTCTCCTGACAGCTTTAAAACCATTTCATTGGCATTCCTGGAAAATAAACCTGTTTTTAGAAAACCCTTCATATCAAAGCTGAATCCATTTGATTCTAAAGAAAAAAGAATGGCATTAAAATAGTCAATTGTACTTCTAGGTTTTATAGCATACATAATATTCATCAAATTAAACCTTGTCAATTATTTTGTTTTGGTAATAAAAGAAGCTTTCTGCCTTTTCCTGTGTTAACATCAATTCTTCAATCTCAGGACTATCAAACCATCCAATCTTCATATGTGATATAACCCTACTGTAGATTTTTTTTTTTTTATAATATCTTTATAGGATTTCTCTTAAAAAAATCCCCATGGCTCTTATTACAGAAGAAGAGCTATTGAGATGGATGCTTTTGCAGCCATTTCATTATTCTTTTCCCTTTCTTAGCATACATATGCTTCATTTGGTATTTTGTAAGAATTTGAAAGCATTTTGTAAAAGAAAAAATATTTTTCTATTATTACATATATATAGTCCAGTTCACTGCCCTTGCTATTGTTTGTCAAGCTGGATTAGGTTAACTTCCAGTTGTAGTTAATAAATCTTTGAATTCTTTAATGTAGGGAGATGTAGTTAGAAAAATCTATGGCACAATATCACATGAATTATCTGTTAAGACACTTCAGATCTCTCTGAAGACATGGTGGAACTAATGAGTTACTAATACTCACTGTTTCTAAGGCAAGTGTTTAAAGGCCTATCTATGTCACAGATCAATACTTTAGAGTAACAAGGAAAAGGAGGAAGGTATTTCAGTGATGAGAACAAAAATCAATTGTTTTATGTCAGACTTGATCTATATCAGCAAGACTAATTGAGATGCATCAAAATGTTGACAGAGTATCTTTGAACAGAAAACAAAACCAAAATAAAACATTAAAGTAACTAGAATTTGAAATTGGAAGATGACAAAGTCATTACTGATTGCCTTATTAAAGACCTCTATTTTTAACTACCTGTAGTTTAAACTTTCCTTCATAGATACATTTTTTCGTGGTAGCTCAGCTAAAATAGCCATTTAGCTATTTTAGTCAATACATAATATCTCAATTGTATCAAAAGGAAAAAAAAACAAACAACAAAACAACCCTAAATTAGTTTTAGAATTTAGTTTGTATTTGTAGTGATAGAGGAGGAAATCAGATTCAGTAGGTAGATTATGGCACCTAATGTAGGGATCTCTAAGTAGAATTTCAGACCTACAGTGAGCAAGGTGTGTAAACTGTCATTTCACTGGAGAAATCTACAATTTATTGGGAGCTTAGATAAGAGTGTGAGCATAAAATTTACGTGTCTTAATCTTTAAGCTACATCTTAGCTATATTGTTTCACATAGGTTATTTATCTTGAAGCTGGATGGTGATTGTTATAGAATTTGATGTAATGCAAAAAGTGTCTGGTTCTTTTAAGGAGTGGTAAATAAAAGATTGCATGAGATTCTTGTGCTGATCTCTCTGAGCCTGAATTTGGTAATTTTTGGTTGTCATAAGGTTTGGCTACTTTAGTTTTTGCTGTGACCAAGAGAAGAGAAAAATAATTGACGAAGGGCTTGAGTATTGACTGACTTTCAGGCTTTATATGAAGCTTTCAATCTACAGCTGTCAAAAGACTATAGACATTAGTAACCACCAATACAAATGAGCTGAATGCATTGGGGACCATCATTTATGTTATTAAACTCTTATTTTCTCACCAGAACAGCGTTGTACCTGCTTAATGAGAGCAGTACTCAACCCATGTTAGCCTCTGAACAGTGCTCAGGAGGTGTTTGGAGCGGGGGTACCTGACTTGGGCCAAATCACCACAGCACATGTTCTTACAATTTAGAGGTCTATACTGATTCAGATCCTGGAAATATATCATTGCACTTTTCGGTTTATTTGTAGAGATACAGCTTAAAGAATATGAACAAGATTGAGACCCTATCTAGATGTAAAAGATTAAATATTGTAGAACACTGCTGCAGATGAGGATCAAAACTATAGAGAGAACAGAGTTTTGAAGGTAAGATCTTGGAAAATATACAGTTTTCAGTTACTTCAGAAAAGTCAGGATAACACTGCTATGATCCACTTCTCTCCATAGCCCTAAACTGATGAGAAAAAAAAGATGTCTAATATGTGCATAACTTTGAACTGAATCTTCTTTTTAAAATATTCAGTATTTTCAGGAATTTACTCTATAAAATTTTTCACATTGCTTACTTTTTTCATCTTCATATGCCTCCTCATTTGATTGGTTTGAATTATCTTCTTAAAAGTTTTTCAATACTTTATTTTTCAAGTTGTACTTAGTTGGAAGGACAACATACTTAGCAATGTCTATTTCTGTTCTCCTGGAGTAAAGTAATTAAAACTTGCTGCCCTTTCAGTTTGTGTGTTTAGTAGGCATCTGTCAACACTCCCTACCTGGATTTTCTTTTTCTCTCCTGCATAGTTTAAGTGCATATTTGCACTTCTGCAGGAATTTGAGCAAGGTCTGAATGTTAAGCAGAGAGAATGCCTGCCACAAAATCAGCATAATAGAACAGTTGAAGTTGGAAGGGATCTCTGGAAGTCATCTTGTTCACACCCCCTTGCTAAGAAGGTCACCTAAAGCCATTTGTCCAGGACCATGTCTAGATAGCTTTTAAATATCTCCAATGTAAATGGAGATATTTATTTTGCCCACTGTCTCCCTGGGCAATTTGTACCAGTGGTCTGTCACCCTCAGAGTAAAAAAGTCTTTCCTGATGTTCAGGAAACTTCCTGAGATTCAGTTTGTGACCATTGCCTCTGGTGCTATCATAGGGCACCACAGAAGTGAGTGAGCTTACATCCTCTTTGCACCTGCCCCTCAGTTTTTTATATACATTGATAAGATCTCTCCAAAGCCTTCCCTTCTCCAGGAGGAACAGTCCCAGCTCTCTCAGCCTTTCCTCATATGTTGTGATGCCTTAGGATTTTAGCTTTTATATTTTTCATATATTTGTAATCCTGCAATTCTTAAATGTATAACTCTAAACTCCATATACAGTGTTAGCTGCCAATCTGCCATTTTGGCCAGAAAAAACAATTCCTCTCTAGGCCTGGGAATCAAGGACACCTTACAATCTTAGGCCCTGAGAAATGTAAACAGAAGTGAGTTGGAGGGGAGCAAACTTGGGGTAAACGACTTCATCTCCTGAAGTTATAATTGGAGAATTAACTCCTGATATACAAATGAACCAAACTTATAAAAGTATAAAAACTGATGACCCTTTGTCCATTTTTTGGGTGTAGCCCCGGGGGGGGGGCTTTATCTGCCCTAAATGTACTTGAAGACCCTTCAATAAATATAACTACTTTTTATTATCTTAACTTTGTCTAGCCTCTGTTCTTAGGTAGCCCCAAAAAGGCACCAGTTGGATCCTCTAGTCCCTTAATCATTCTTGTGGGCCTTCGTTGAACTCTTTCCAGGATGACCATGTCCATCTTGTACTGAGAAGCCCAGAACACAACCCAATACTTTTGACATGGCCTCACAGCACTGAATAAAGGGGAAGGATGGTCGGATCACATTCCACATAGTGTCCACCAGGACCCTCACATCATTTTCTGCCAAGCTACTCCTGCTGTGCGGCTCATGGCACGTTTGGGTACCTGGGCTGGTTCTTCCCTAGGTGCAGGCCTTCAAAGTTCCTTTTGCTGAATTTCATGAGGCTCTGGGCAGCCCATTTCACCAGTCTGTCATGGTCCCTCCAGATGGCAGCGCAACCCTCTGGCGTATCAGCCCTTCCTTCCAATCTGACTTTTGAAAAGTTGCACTCTGCCCCATCATCCAGATCATTAATGAAGAATATTAAACAGGAATGGCTCCAGTATTGATCCTTGAGATACACCACTGGCCTTAAGATACAGTCACTGGCCTCCAACTAGACTTCATGCCATTGTTCATTGCCTCTGGAGTCAGCCATTCAGCCAGTTTTCAATCCACCTCACTCTCTGCTCATCAATCCATGACTTCAGTCTGGTGAAGCCATGCTGACTACTTCTGATGATCTTCACATTCTTAATGTGCCTGGAAAAAGTTTTTGAAATTACTTTCCCAGGGATCAAGGCTGACTAGCTTGTAGTTCCTCAGGTCCTATCTCTTGCCCATCTGGAAGACATTGGGGACACTCTCTTTCCTCCAGTCCTTAGGCACTTCTCTCAGCCACCATGATCAATGCCAAGTTTCTTAAGTATTCCCTGGCCTGATCCTCTTCCACTACGCGTCCAGCTCTAAATTTTCCTCCTGGAATTCTTGAAGGCTAGCCTTACTGGTAAAGAGTGAGACAAAGAAGGTATTCAATATTTCCATCTTTTCCATGTCTTGAGTCCCGTGTAACCAGGTCCCCAACTTAGGGAACAATTAGCCCACATTGCCTAGTCTTCCTTTGTTCTCCTGTGCTTTTCAGGTTTCATAATTCCAAGTGGTGAAGGCACTATCATAAATTTCATCTTAGGAAAGGCTTAACATGCAGGAATGTAGTTTGGCATACCAAAGTGCTGGCTCTAGCACAGCCCTGAAGTCTTGTTTCTTGGTTTGTGACTGCAAGTTCCAATCCTGCTGTATCAGGGTCATATCCTGCACAAGGAGAGATTGTGATGTTGGAAATGGTTCCATGTCCTGCTGTCTGAGGGCCAGGGCAAACCAACAGACCTATGTAAGACCTGGCAATGACAAATGGCCTCACCCCAGCATACACAGGTCCTGCTGTGACCCTCTTGGTAATGCTCTCTGCGAGACCTAGCACCATCATGGATAGTGGCAGGCTCAGTGGAGGACCAGACCAACAGGTTTTATGGGCAGCAGATTCTGAACACCTCTGTCTTCTCTATCCTAATTTGGGGATGATTCTTGGCTGAGGCCAGACAGGACATACAGTTGGGAGAGATTGCCCACAACCTATAGCTTGTCCTGGGTAACTTCTGTATTATAAACACAGTGACTGATGAGCAGCACATGCTTGAAAAGAATAGCAGGAGTGAAGCTGAAAATAGAATGCTTCAAACCATTTTGCTTTGGTGAGCCTGGTGTGCCCTGAGGCTGGTGATGTCAATAGATGGGTTTCTATAACCTGGTTTTGACCAGAATTTATTTTATTCTTGTTCATCACAAAAAAAAAAAAAAAAAAAAAAAAAAAAAAAAAAAAAATCACAGTTATGGTAGTTATGGTCAATGCTGTGTGTTGGTTTTTTGTGCTTCAGTGAGCTTGGTCTAGTAGTTAGAGAAATCTCAGTCTTTGTTAAAACTCTAATAACCAGTCAGTGTATTCAGTGTGACATTGGTTACTGATAAGGTGAACCAGGTGAACCAGGTAATTCTGGCAACACAGTGTTGATTGGAATGAGAGTTTGTATTAGCTAGGAATATCTCTGATACACACATTGATAACATATATGCCACCACTTGGAAAAATAATTTCCTAGAGTAGGTGTTGTCACATAATGTATAATACAGTTTTCTTTTTAAAGTAATGAAAAAGTAAATTAAACTCCTTGGAGTGGAACGGAGTACAGGCTTTAAATTAGCAGGAAAATAATTCTTAATAGCTTTATTAACTTGAACAGTGGCTTCAGTTCACAAAATCTAACACTTAAGAGGGAAAAAATACTTGCATATGACCTGATAAATTCTTTATTTTTGCCTTATGAAAAAAAAACTTAAAAAAATCTAACCATGTATTCCAGCTGTTCCAAATAACAGTATTTATTAGGTGAAGACTGCTCGATTCATTAAGACAGGGCTACTGCAGACACTTCCTGTGATTATTACTTGTATTTCTTTTAAAATCAGTTAATCAATTATGTGATATTAAAATTCAAAGTTTTAACTTGTGACACTTCTTATTGAAGAGCAAGTTACATGTAAAAAATGAATGTCAGACTCTCATAATTTTTTCCCCAAAAATACCTTCCAAGGAAAGCAGAAGAATGATTCTTTAGTCATATTGATTGGGTCTTGCCATTTGGCTCCAGAGTTTGATTTCAGAAGAAAAAATATTGCATGGTTCAACTACCATCTCCAGGGAAAAGATATTGATTTTTCATGAAATTACAAGGTTTTAGAGCTTAAAATTGGCAAAAACCAATTATATTTAGCTTGTATTTAGGAGTATTGTGTACTGAGACATTCATTAGAGTGCAAGGATGTGCTTCAGGGGTTTTGTATCAAGAAATTATTTAATATTCTAACTCCAAAATCTCCTGTTCTTAGTTCCTTAAAATTGTAGAATTTTTATCTCTCCTCCTTGTAAAGAACTAGTGAAAAAAAACATTGCAAAAAGAGCTGGAAGGATTGCAAAAAGCTGTTAAATTATAAGTGCCTTAAGACTGAGCTTCAAGTTAATTCTATTTGAGAGTTTAAAGAGTTTTATGAATGGTTTTAAATAAGTAAATATATCAGTATTAAAATTAACTGCTGAATTGCAGGTCATGCTAACTGAATTGTGTGAAAACGATGCAATTTCTTTTCCTTGAAAGCAATGTATATAATTTGACAACAAAAATATCTAAAATTTACAATTGTCCCTACATTATGAATAGATTCTCCTTATTGCTGCGTTGCAGTCCTCAGCCTTCCTTCCATAACACACAAAATTTACATTTCATGATCATATCCTGTTCTGAAGCAATATTATCACAGTGGAAAAAGGACAACTAAAACTGATTTTGGAAAAAAAAGTACCCTGTGACACAACTAGACAGAAATTCCACTAATGTGAAGCTTGAGCAGTTCTTCAAAATATGACTGCACTTTTTTAAATAGTAATTGTTTAAATGTTACACACAAGATAAAGATTTCATTAAGGTTTTAAAAGGAAAAAAAAAAAAAAAAACAAATGAAGCCAACATTGGCCATTAGGATCACAGTATTATCTGACATCTCTGGGGTAGTACCTTAGAATTCTTTCCAGAAAATCCACAAAGGCCTTATTTTACATGTTAATTATATCTTGGCAGTTTTCTGAACAAAGGACAAAATACGTGCCAAGTTTTATCCAGTGTTGCATAGAAATTTACACAATAAAGAAACTTTAAAGGGTTTTTGTTTGCTTGTTTGATGATAAACTTGCTATATGAAGATTTTGTGATTGCTTCACGAAAAATACTGGTCTGCAAATAATGCTGTAAATGTACAGAGTAAATATTCTTAGGCTTGCAACAAATATTTTGATTTTTATTTAAAATGCACATTTGAACCATGGCCTGCTGCCATTACATATTAAGAACAAAATTTTTGTGGCATAGCATCCACTAACCTTTCTCTAAAATATAATATGCTTATTTTCACATTCTCCACAAAAATCTCTCAAAATAGAAATTTCAACCACGTTCCAGAAAGCCATCTTTCAACCTAGAGCCAGCACATATGAACACCTGCTCTTCCACACTGGAGAAGTCTCAGAGGCAAGAAAAGAGGCTCTCATGTGAATCCAAGGATTACTCAGCAATGCCTGCTGGTGTCTTGAGCAAACACATTAGTCTCTTGCTCAAAACTGATGCAGGTCACGTTCTCTGGGCCAATATGTGCAGATAAGACTGTTGAATTGCCATCTGTGCTTAATCTGTCACTGAAGAGCAAACAAGGGTGTTCCAGCCTTTCAAAGGAAATGCTGACTGGTAGGAACATGTGCAGCATTAAAAAGCCCTCCAGCACAGGACTCTGTTCACTTATGCCTTCTGTTTGATTGCTTTCTTAATTAATTATTTGGCCAAGATAGCTATCTTAATCAGTATAGGCATTTATTCAAAAGATTTATTGATAAAAAAAGAAGGAAAAAATATCCCCTTGAAGATTCTTTTTTCAGTACACTACAGTAGTTGTGTAATTTCTGGACATGTCTATTCTAATTATCCATCTTCTTCTTAATGAAGTCCTGGATTTTTAAAACATGGTTCCCTGAAATTATGTGCTTAGAGATGTAAAAATGTACAAGAAGTACTTTCAAGCTATTTTAATATATTATCTGAGGGGTTTTTTTTAGAGACAATTCACACCAAAGCTTGTTTCCAGGAGAAATGTTCTGCCAAAACCATTAGTTTGACAGTGTGTTTTTTAGTCCTCTTTTCTACAGTAGAGACACTTCTGTTGATTTAGAGTAGACTTTACCTTGCCAAAATCTTTCTCTTCTCTGAAACTCTCCTACATATGTACTAATTCATGCAGCTCCTTCTATCTTATTGCCATCACCAAAGAAAGGATGTAATTTCACAAACCATGTATTATGACTCAGCTACTGCAGCAACTAGAAAAACATATCAAATTACTTTCTCTCTAGGGGTAAGACATCACTTTGATAATTAGGTAAGATGGCAGAAAAAGCTGGTGAAAAGATCAAGACAAATCTGCCTGCATTTTAAATAATATGGATGACATGTATATCTGTATAAAGTGACAGAGTTCCGCTGATATAAATGGCACTCTTATTAATATAGCCCGAAAATTAAGCCTAATGTGTTTCGGATTTTTGTAATTTATCTAGCAAACTACTCAACTGCCTGCTGTCATGAACTGGGTGCTGAGGGCAGGGAGAGAAGATGAAATATAACCATGCAGTTTAGTTCCCCTTGCAGTTAGAGAATCTTCCTTCCCATAAAGCCCAGGAATAGTAGAATAATTTTGCTGCACCTTCCATTATGCTGCAAATGTTCAGCAAACTGGACAGTTTTCTAGCCTTTGAAAACACTTCATAGGCTTGAGTACCTATGGAAGAAGCAATACTTTGAAGATGAAGTGTTCTGAGAACAGTTTATTGTCTTTACTCTGCCAGTACATGAAGCCCTCATGAATCTTCCATGATCTCAGACATTTTCTGGCCAAGCATCCCCTTTTTCGGAAATTTACTGTTATATTTTGATTTGCCTCTGTCTTCTCAGATAATCTACTGTAAGTAGGTTTTCTTCTACATTTAAGAGCAAAGTATCTCCAACATTTATTTTACTGAGCCTAAAAAGAAGAAAATTCAGCTCTAGAATGGTAAAACTGTCTTTTTGTGTCAAACTGCCAAATTCAGTGGCATATTAAACCAACTGTAGGCACTTTTCTAAGCAAATATCTCCTTTTTTTGGGGCTGTGGGCATAAAATAATCTTAATGAATTCAGAATGGGTTCATGCTCTCAAGCTCTATTTCATAGAGATAATGATATTAAAAAAAAGTCAATGTGTGGATTTTTTTTTTTAAGTCTCCAAAATATTTCTAAAGTAGCTTTTATGCACACTTAGTGGCATATCCAGATTACGTGGTAGTGGAATATAATGGTAATTTTTACCAATATTTTGGGGTGTATGGTGTAACTTGATCCTGGTCCTATCATTTATAGATAATTCAGTTTCCTCAAACTCATGCTAATAGAAACAAAAAAATTATTTGGAAACAAAACCATAACCTTCCATTTTGCTTTTAGCAGAATCTCTCTTCTGTCACCATTGTTATTTTCTAAACAGCGACAATTTTTCATTGTGAACCTGAACTATGCTTTAAATTTGACAAACTGTTTTCAAGCAGGAAAATGTTCTGTTGGACTCTCTAACTAGCTCTGCATAGTAGAGCTGAGCAGATGGAAAGCTACTTGTGCTACTCCCACCAGCAGTGAGATTCAGGGGGTTGACGCTTTTCACTTCCCAGGAATTTTTACTGGCTTCAAATTTTTCTCCTCCCACTCTCAACCCCCAATCCTCTTAGGGGTTGAAACCAGCCTTTTCTCCTGTTTTTCACTTCTTGCTTCTCAGTAACAGTTAAAAATACTCCCCACCTGAAACAAGAGCTGGCATGACCTCTCGATACACAGACATTTTTATTTCTTTTGCACTATGCATCCAAAGCTTTCTAAACAGTTTATGAATGGATTAAACATGTTGGCATATTTAGCAGACTCAAGTAAAAGACTGCTGTTTTGCCTGTAGAAAAACCAAAGTTTAAAATTGTTTGGCAACCCACTTATCACCATTCAGAATGCTCGAACTGGAGTGGAGATTGAAATTCTGGGTTTACATGGCTAAGGGCAGATTATTCGTGCTTTCTTAAACTATTTTGTTTCTAAACCATTAAGGCTATTAAACTATTTAGGACTTGTCCTAAAATGACTGTCCCTTCCCTGCCCAAACTACGTAATGCCTTAGTGCCCAGATGCTATTTGTCAGGGAAATTGAAAGGATATTTTGAGTTTACTCTGTTCTTTTCAGGCTGCCGTACCTTGGTGCTAAAACTCTGCTGAACAGAGACGGGTTTCAGTGCCAGGAATGAAAGCTGGGATCTGACAAAAAGCTACCATTACAAATAAAACCTTTTTGCTGCAAAGGATCTGCCACTTCGGTGCTGACAAACACGTGTTAAACCGGCAGTGAAGAAATGCCGCTGCCGCGCTGTTTGGCAGCTCCCCGAGTGCCCAGGAGCGGTGCCGCTGCCGGGCAGCCCCGCGGCTGGCGGTGCGGGGCAGAGAGGCGCTGCGGCGGGGCTGGCCGGAGGAGCGGAGCCATCGCCTCCCCTTCCCCGAGCCGCCTCCGCCTCCCCGCGTTCCCGGGCGCGCAGCGCCGCCGGCCGGGAGCAGCCCCGCCTCGACAGCCCCTGCAATCGGGGCAACGCCTTCTGAAAAGCAAGAGTCAAATGTAAGGGCAGCAAATTGCTCATACATAGAAGGAATAAAAGAAAAACACCAAAAACCAACAACACAGCACCACAATAATGCCCCCTTCCACCCCCACCCTCCTCCCCAAGCTTGCCACGTTTAATTTGGTTAATGCACCCTCTCTTGTGTTGTCATGCCGGCTCTGTAATTACTCAAGGATTTCCATCCAAATGTTTCCCATTCAAAAGGATTTTAAAAGACAATAGTAGATAACTTAAGGCACAGTTTTGAAGACATGGTACAGTACTGGGATCTCAAATTTATTGTAGCTGAGTATCACAACCTGTCTAGTCCTCTAACTGAAAACATCAAATCTGATGGCTCTGTACACCTTGTTCCTACCTAGATTACAAACATTTTCTGTGAGTATCTGAAGAAGTGGATAGGTAATTACTCTATCCTGCTAATATTTCCATAATGCATGTGTTAGTCTGCCAAAATATTATAGTAATTTGAACTCCACATGCCTCAGAAACCACCTTTTACTCCTGAGGCTAAAGCCAGCCATGCCATGGATGAAGCATGGACTTCTACTCAGTGTGATCTAAAGAACCTATCTTATGCTTTTAGGGACGAAGATCATTTTTGTTTTCATTTGTGTCTGGACCATGTTCATAAAGCCCCGGAGGAGAAAATTGATGTTTCAGATGTCTAAAGAGGTGGGATCATTCTTATCACAGGCTTAGGTATGGAGAGTTTGGCACAGACCAAAGCTGTTTATCCCATCTTGTATCCTGTTGTGTTCTCAGAATATGTTTTTATTCAGGTGTAATTTCATGGGGGAGCAATTATTTCATATATGTGCAGTTTTTATTGGTAGTTCACTAGTTTGTAATTTTAAGCACTGCCTATTATCAGTTGTAATTGTCATTATAGTACCCTGTCTTCAGGTGTCTGTAATTGAGCATGGACTGAAATTTTCCATGTTAGATATATTATCCAGTTTTAATTTTTGGAGACTTATATTCAAATTATTTTAGCTGTTTCTTAGAATAAGACTATGAAAAGGTTTCATGTCCCTGTTAAAAATCTTTGTGCTCCTTTTTTAACCTCCTGCACTTCCTCTGAATGGCAGGAACTTGATGTTGAACTGAAGTATTACTTTTACTTTAGGGCACATTTCTTCTGTTGCAAATGAAAAATGCATAAAATACATCACTATTTTTTCTTCCATTTGTGAACCTTTAAAGAAAGTGCAGTTTAGTTATGACTGTAAGAGGTTTTGCAAAGGTTTTACAGTTTGGCTTAAGATTCCACTTGCTCTGCATACATGAGTGCTATCCACACAGACACATGTACCAGCTCATACTCCCAGGGCAGCATTGAAAAGGGTACCAAAGGATTTGGGCAGTTCTGATCTTTTGCAGGCTGAGTTGAGGCTAAATTCAGAATAGGAATCTTACTGCTGTGCTGCTACCAACAAGAAAATTTGAACCAGGAGTAGAGAAATGTTGATTCAAACAAGGACAGACATACAGATAGCAACAAAGTCTCTGAAGCTGCATTTGGACTTGAGGCCTACTGCCACAGCATAGCTTATTTCTATATAGCTCCTATCCCTTCCCACCCAAAAATAGGAGAGCCTTTCCAGACTGATGGCTTTGAATGGTCTTTCAGCCTTTGCTGACTGCAGGTATTGAGAAGAAATGCATTAGTTCATTCACATCAAAAGGATGCCACGCTCTGTACTGAATGTATACACATCTTCCCAACAGTGCCTTGTGCATTTTACTTTTCTCACGTAGATGAAGGCTACTGGTGGTGGTGAGGTAGGAACAGAGAAAACATTGAACAGCTCAATCTGGGAACATTAGAGAAGATGACTGAGTAAGAAGACTAAACAGAGAATGTAAGACTGGGAGAAAGCTGGTTTTAGAGAAAGTTCTTAGCATGGATGAAGAGCTCCTGGATGAGGAAGGCTGGGATCTGAAAGTAATTTCATTGCCATCTTTGTAAACAACTATATCATTTTCAAATACTGGATACTCATCTCCTAAACATTTATCAAAGCTAGATGACCAAAGCTCTATTCTGATATAGCAATAATAGCAGTCAGACAGAATGATAATCAGTCTGGGGCTTTGCAGTCCCAGGTTAGATGGATTTTGAAGGATGTTGCATTCTTGTGTTATTGATATCAATTATATCAATACATAATAAAACATAAATCATGTGGACATCTCATTTGCAAAAAAAATTAAACAAACCCAAAGTTACATTGTTTGGATTTCTTTAAAGCATATCCTTAATGTTGCAATTTCTTAAATCTATGTGGCATAATTTTTTAATGTTTACATTTCAGATGTATATACTAAGGCACACCTCCCATTTAAACTATAATTCCTGAAGGACTTTTATTGCTTTTTGAAATGTGCATTCATGATCAGTAGGAAGGTAAATACAAGGGAGAATTACTATGCTCTTGTTAATGGTTTGGAACTGTTTTTTTAGCAGAATCACAGATTTGCTAAAGTAGTGCTTAGCAACTAATCTGTGTTGCCAGAGGACAAAAATACAGCCAAGATAAAATGCTTACAGAATGGCTGAGGCTGAGATCCCTTTGGAGACTGTGGAGACAAACCCTGATGTTCAGAGCAAGGTCTGCTAGAGCAGGTTGCCCAGGAAAGGTCTTGAAGATCCAGAGATGGAGACTCCACAGCCTCTCTGGACAATCTGAACCAGCGTTTGGCCACCCCCACTGAGGCCGTCAATATTTCTCATATTTACTTGAAATTGCTTTTATTTCTGTTTGTGCCTTTTGCTTCTGGTCGCCACTTGGGCACCACTAAGAAGAATCTCCAACTCTGTCTTCTGTACTGTCCTCTTTGGATGTTGATACACATTCATAAGATCTGCCTCAGCCTTTTCATGTCTTTAGCAAACTGCTAAACTAGGGGCTGCAAGGTTCTTCTCAGCTTGTATTTAGTCACTCTTTGCATGTAATACCTAAAATGAAACACTGATCAGCCTGATCTCTTGTCTCTGTCACATAAGACCATGGAAAGGAAGAGAGATCACCTTGCTGTGCTCCTTGGATGATCTGCTCCCACGGAGAAGGAGTAGAAAGGCGTACCTCATTCTGTCAGTGTCCCATTCAGTAAATGAAGAATGGGTCTCTCTTGTGCAGCACCACTGTCAGGATATGAGGAGTAGTAAAAATAGTCTTGCTTCTTCATTAGTGTGCAATAAAGATATATTGCCAGTTATGTGGTCTGCCGTTAATGGCATTCCATAGCAACACTATGTTGGACTCATTTATTAAATTAGGTATATATTTAATTAAGTACAGGAAAAATATTAGTGGCTTAGATTTTTATGTAATGAGTTTTTAGTGTAAACTTCAACCTGATCTTTATGTACCACCAGTTGTCATCAGAAATACCTATTAAGACACAGTCATAATAAATTCATGTTTTAGAAAGTGCGCATTTTAGGACATATTAAGATGTTCTATCTAGGAGGCTTGAGAAATCTCCTTCTGGTGATGTGCCACATATTTCAAAGTATTTAGACAACTTGAAATTATTAGATACTGGTTTTCTGGAGAACTTAAATTTAAATTGTAGTTTGATAAATAAGAAAAATCCAAAATGTTGCCATAATGTTAAGGTTGTTTCATCCTCTTATCTGTGAGAGTACTTTAGAGCAAACTATTTTTCTATATTAGCCTGTATTAAAAAAATGGTGGGGGCAGGGGGTAGATGAGGAAGAAGCTGTTATTTTCTCTCAGCTACTATTTTTTACTAGATAGTCCTATGAGTAACTCATACCCTCTTGGGGTACATTATAGATAATCAATCCCTTTAACAGATTTTGCTCACACAATTTACTATTAAAAGAACATTTTCTACTTTCTATCTTTTTTATTTCTTCAATTCACAACAGTAAATTAAAAAACCCACAATTTTTTCCTTATACTCTTGTGATAAAATAATATTCCTGAACAGCTCTCCTCTAACAATTGTGGTTTCTTTTGTCAGAAGATGAAACTTTTAAAAGTGCAATAAAATATTTTTCCTTAGAAGTACTTTAAACAGAAATTCAATATTTAAACCATTCTCTACCATATTATTAAGCAGCACTTTGAGCTGCTTTCCCTGAGTCTATCACAAAAGGAGATGAAATAGATGAAAAACTGAGATATTCAAAATTTGGGATTTAAACAGTTTTATTGCCAGATTACAAGTACTTCTAAAAGACTAATTTATATATATATATAATGTCAGAATCAATTTTGAAGAAAGGCATTTCAACCTCATAACTGAACTGATATTCAGAGTCTTTTAAAACAATGTCCTACAGCAGCATGTGCGCAGTACAGCGTCAGTTGTCCACCACTGAACCCATGTGGCATGATGTCCCCCTTCTCTCATGGGTGTGGCATTTGGAAGGGATAACTCAGGCCAGATTAATAGCCCAGTGAGGAGCCTGAGAGCCCAGCAGGAGGTCACCTCCAGGCTCCTGAGAGTCTGAGCCCAAACCCCAAGTACACATCTTAGTATGAGAGCAGATGTGGAAAGAGATAAAGGAAAATAAACATCAGTGACCAAAAGACGTGGTTCTTATGTCTATAAAAGCCCACACAAATTATCACAGAGGCAGAAGTCTCTTACACACTCCTTGGGAACATGTGAGATTTCTTCCCTTAGGTCTGGATGTGAACTTTTGCAGTTACTTTTCTGGGAACTGAGGGAAAGGATTTCGATGTCTACTCCTTCAACAATTTGGTGGTAAGAAACATTGGATCCTAAGTTATACTATTTCTTAGCTAGCTGTAAATTTAACGGTACTTTTCACTCCACATGAACTATACCAGTATCCCACCTTGTCTCATCCCTGTGTAGTAATAGTCTGTTTTAATTCTTATGCCTGTTAGTTTTGTGTCTATTAATACATAATTCACTCTATAATAGACCAGATCAACCATTATTAAAGAACTTGTGAATGAGAGTGGATCTTGGGGTGCTGGCCACTTCAATAACTGCAACTGTCTGCTTCCAGAGGCCTGGGCAAAAGGCAGGGACTGATTTAAACTCCCATAGCCCGTTCATAACATCAAAAAGATGGCATACAACTTGTACACTGAGAATGGAGAAAGTACTCTGTAATAATCTGAATCCATTCGGCTGTGTATCAAAATGATTATTATTTCATACTAACTGTGGTGCATTAAATTGTCATCTTTTCTAGAGGAATGACAAAACAGAGAAAGGGAATAAGCAATTCCAGCTTTATAGGGCCTTGCTATTGCAATGATCAAAGAGCTCTTAAGTTAAAAAGCTAAATTTTTTTTGCTGAATTTTGAATGCTAATTGATGTTGCTTGAAATATAAATTCAGCCATTAGAAAAACACTTAAATAAATTGAAACAATCTTTTCTTATCCATAAAAGAAAATAAGGATGTTTATCCTGATCTTTCAATTAAAAATACAATAAGAAAATTTGAATAGAAGCAGTCTGAATGAGAATGCAAAATACTCAAGAGCTACAATTGAAATGCCTTTGGGAAAGCTCTGGTTTTTGTTCTTGGGATACCACAGTTCTTGTTAACCTTCCAACATTAGAATAGAATAGAATAGAATAGAATAGAATAGAATAGAATAGAATAGAATAGAATAGAATAGGAGTGGAATAGAATAGAACAGGAGTGGAATAGAATATTTTCAGTTGGAAGGGACCTGCAGTGATCATCTAGTCCAACTGCCTGACCTTTCCAGGGCTGACCAAAAGTTAAGGCATGTGGTTAAGGCCATCGTCCAAATTCCTCTTATCACTGACAAGCCTGGAGTCTTGACCACCTCTCCAGGAAGCCTCTTTCAGTGTTTTACTGCCCTCTCAGTAAAGAAATGCTTCTCAATGTCCAGGCTAAACCCTCCTGGCACAGATTCGAACTGCCCCTGTGTATTCTGTCACTGGATACATGTGAAAAGAGACCAGCATCTCCCCCTTCACTTCCTCTCCTTGGGAAGCTGCAGAAAGCAATGAGACAATCTCTCAGCCTCCTCTTCTCTGAAGTAAATAAGCTCAGAGTCCTCAACCTTCCAGCCCTTTCCTCAACTTTGTTACCCTCCTCTGGAAGCATTCAAGGATCTTCATATCCTTCTCAAACTGTGGGGCCCAGGATTGCACACAGTGTTCCAGGTAAGCCCAAAGTTAGTGCAGTGGGACAATCCCCTCTTTTTCCCAGCAGGTCATGCAGTGGTTGATGCACCCCATGCATTTTGCCCTCTGGACTACCAGGGCTCACTCACTGCTGACCCGTATCAGGACTGCTGCCCACCAGCACCCCCATACCATTTCCTACAGAGCTGCTCTCCAGCCACTCCTCTCCCAGTTTACACTTCTGTCGAGCATTACTCTTCCTAGCTGCAGAATCTGGCATTTGTTGATTGCTCATTTTCATTCCATTAATGACTGTCTTGATAGACTGCAGTCTATCAAGATCCCTTTTGGTAAGCCAAAGCTTTATGAAGGTTTTGTTGTCTTTCAAAGACAGAAATATAAAAAAAGGAGATACTATAATGAGGCTGTAAAACTTACACTTATTTAAATTGTTTTCTTCATGATTAGTGAATTTGAAGTAATTTTTACAGACAGTAAAAAGATAGAGAATTACACTGGTTTAGGAATAAATTTATTAACACGGTTTTCAATTAAGCAAGGGTTTGATAGGTCTGATATGAATTAATAGTTTCTACTTGTTAGGTTATGGCATATCAAACCTATTCTTGATTTACTGCCTCTCTCTTACTCCCTCTCTCTCTCAACACCACCCTATCCTATTACAGTCCATGATATCATCTTGTGGGCTATGTCAAAATAAGAGAGCTAAAAACTAGGCTTTCTGCCAAAAAAGAGATTTGCAACCTGCTAAATGTTCAAGTTCTAATGGTTTAAGAGGGTTTCTATTAACTAGCAGTGAAGAAGAGTGTGAAGGAGGACTAAAACATTATGAGATTTAAAGATGAACTTCAGGAAGAGCATTTAGGATTTTTAAAAATGAGTTGGAGAAAAAAGCCCAAAGAAGAAAAATAGATTCACAGATCTAGGTAGCCACTTAATTTCATGAAGTATTCAAGAAATTTAAATATGTATATTTATATATGCAAATATATACTTATATATAATTGCTTTGCACAGAAAGCCTACCAACCTCTATAGCAGCATTGTATTTAATATTGATTTTATTTATATTTTTTAGTGGTTCTTTCACTAGAAATATGAAAAATTTAATTCTTGTATAACAAGCTAAGTTTTAGATCTCCTCTCAACTTAGACCAAAGTTAGAAAAGGCTTATGGCACCTCATTTTATCTTTGTCTACAAATATAAGGATCCACAGCCTTTGCTGCTAACACTTTTCCTTCTCCCCATTTTAAATCCCTAGCCCACATCATTCTCTCTCAAGCAGCCTCTGAAGCTGAGAGTTATTAACTGTTGGGAATACTAATGTATTTGTGATGGTTTCCATGGCTATTTAAACCACCTTAAAAAGCAAAGCTGGGGCATATCACCAAGCCTCTGCCTCTTCTTGACATCTTCTGAAAGGAAAACTCTATGACCATTCATGATAGGTCAGGGTTCATGGTCTGTGATCTAAATGGGATTTTTTGTTCTTTTTTTCCTATTTTTGAGATTAATTTAATTTGCTTACTTTTATATATATGTAAATACACACTTCAGTCATCAATAAACAAGTAGTAGTGTCTGTTTATATCAAAAAGTATATTTATCTAACAAGTACTCTCTTTTTTTCTAATTCCCAAAAAACCCCTTCTTTCTAATGTGTGCTGATACATATGTTGGGATTTTTAAAAATTTAAGCATCTAGTTAGACTTTCTGTTTCCAGTATAACATAATAATGTACTTAAAAACCTTCCTGAATGGGATATATGTACCTGAGGGGAGCAAATGGTCTCTAAAAATAAATTTCTGGGGTTGCAGTTTTGACCACTCTGGCATATGCAATGATAACCTTTTTCTGGTTCTTATTCTGCCAGATGTCTCTCAGTGTATGCAAATCACTAAACAGTAGGCAGCAGGGTTAGAAGTACATATTTATTTAGGGAGCCAAATGTCAAGTGGTTCCCTGCTCTTAATAGCTGATGATTTTACAAGTCAGACACTTTCCTTGTGTTGTCACTCAAGTTTAGGTTTCACACAAGTTATCCTCTTGGAGCTTGCAGTCCTGGTGGGCAGGCTATGTTCTCTCCTCTTCCTCTTCTGCTGTTGTGACTTCAGCCTACTGGGCTGTGGGAGGGAAAGTAGCCATGAGAGGGAAAATCCTCACCTTCAGTGCTGCAGTTACTAACTTCTCCAGACACCTCCACTGGCACTTCGTTTTCATCTGTCTGCATGTAGTTGTGCTGGCCCATGAGGTAGTGGCTGGTGGGGTGCGGTGTGCACATCCCTGGCAGGCGGTACCCCGCCATGTTCATGGGCCGGAGGCGCTTTCTTGTCTCTCGCCGTAGTGCTGCTGGCAAACGTGAGGCTGGGATCCAGCAGCGCTTCTTCGCATTCCAGAGCAGTTCTCTTTTTTGATCACTGCCACCCTGCACACCTGCCTGGCCTTGGTGGAGGGGCTCAGTATGTTGTAGTGGTTGTTGCTTCCAATTCCTCCTAGAGCTGTGACCCTGCCACTGTGCCTTCCCAGGCTGCTTCTGCTGCTGTCCACGCACAGCAACCCTGTGCTGGCCACCCTGTCTCCCACAGCCATTTGAGGAAGATGCACGGGGGTCCTGCTCCATGATGTCCTCCTCTCTCTCCTGTTGCCGTTGCTGATCATCTCTGTTAACATGCCTTCTGCCCCTATGCTTCCATCCCTGCCATGGTGTCCTGCCTCTGCTAACCCTGTTGCTACATAGGAGCACGACAAGCATATTATCTACCTGTAGCTGCCGCCGCTGCCTCGATCTCTTGTCCTTGCCCTCATCTTGCCGTGCCCTCTTGCGCAGCCCAGCAGTGGCCGCAGCCAGCAGCGTGGCACGGCTGGGGACGCTGTGCTGGGGTTGGTTTCCCCTCCAGCTGCAGCCTGGCCCTGCAGCGATGGCAGCGCCCTCGGCCCCATGGCGGGGGTACCTTTTCCTCTCCATGCTGACACCCTGCTGTCCTGCAGAGGCTCTTTGCGTGGACAGACTGTGACACACTGCCTTGCCACCGTGCCTGGCTGAGCCAGCAGTGCTCGGAGGTGACATGGAGCTGGTGACAAGGGCACAGCCCATCAGCCAGTAGGGGGCTCCCTTCCGCGCGGACCCCGAAGGCCCAGACCAGGCCTCGCTGAAAGAAATCCCATATCTGGCCCTGACGCCACTGCCAGCCCTGAAACCATCGCCAGCCCTGCTCCGTGCCTCCCTCCCAACGCCTCTTGGGACTGAGGGAAACTTGTCCTGGGCACCTAGGGAAGAAGGGTGTGGAGGGACTAAGTAGGTGTCACAGGCTGGCACAAAAATCAGTACCTTCCAAAAGCCTTTCTCTCCCTCCTGACTCAAAATCCTGCTGCTGGCCCTTTAGGTCAATCATTGAAATGAATTCCCACTTTTTCAGTGTAGAAGGTACAAATATGGATACCAGGCTTATCTCAAGAGTAATTTTCTACACACGGTATATTTATATAACACCAGGTACTTTTTGTAGCATACCTACCACTGGTTTTTTGTGATACAGAATTGGCCTGGAAGGGACCAGAAAGATCTTCTCGTTCCAAACCCCCTGCCACAGGCAGGCACATCTCCCACTAGACCAGGCTGCTCAAAAGTCCAAACCTGGCCTTGAATACTGCCAGGAATGGGACTAAATAAAATAAAAAATAAAAAAATATATTTTTTTAAGTGTCTGTTATGGTGAAAGAAACAGCTGTATGGAAGACAGCTAGGTTGAAGACAAGAGGGTCCTCATTCTCATCATACAAAGATATGGATGGGATTTCTGGGGCTCTGTTTGTCTTTGGAAGTTTACATAGCTTCTGTAACTGGGAAGAAGTGGGTGTTTATTGTTTAGGATCCCCCTCTAACGACTGACACTGTCAGATCAGGCTTATAGTTTCATAGTGAGTGATGCATATCCACTTTTAGACCAGAAATTGTGTCTATCTTTTGCTGAGAGATATTATCAAGGATGCTGAATTTTTTGTCTTTAATGATTAGAGCCTCTGTGTAATATCATGCCCTACGACATAAATTTCTTTGATGACATTTATAGTCTACTAATTTAAATACAAAATAAGAAAAATAGTAGAATTTAAAAAAATCTACAAAATACTTGTTTTCAATATTGGATACACAAAGAAGATTTTCCTCTTTTTAAATTTTTTTCTCTTTATTTTCTAGGCTGATTAGAAAACTCCAAACAAAATACTGAAACCAAATTAAAAAAACCCTCAACCAAAACAAACAAAATATCCGCATAAAGTTCCTTTGTTTTTATCATCAAAGAGTTTTCCATTCCTTCAGCTTTCATTAGAGATGAAAGAAAAAAAAAATGTGCCTACAGTCAAGTTTACGGAACAAATAAAGACAAGTCTCTTCTACTGTTGATGTTAGGCTTTGGTATGATATCAAGTGTCACTATTTAGTAACACACGATGGCAGTAGCGGTCCATGAAATGATTAACCGATGCTGTACATTAGGGAAACAAGTCTGTCTTAGCCTTTTTTTCTACAGATAGCTACAGCCTTTGATTATAAATATTGACAGTTCTGAGCCTAGCTCCACAGAGAAATGAAAAAAAATAAAAAAAAAAAAAAAAAAAAAAGACAAAGGTTTGCAGTCTTTTCTTAATCAAGGTGACCCTAGATGTTATCCCAGATAGAGTTTGTGATCTTCTCAAATGAAAGATTTTTCTAGCATCCCATTTAGCTAATAATACTCCCTTATCTGTGATCAATTTTGAGTGAGGTATCAAAGGTGCTTACTGAAGAGACATATTGGCTAAGCAAATACAACTTCTTTCAAACTGCACTGCCACTTCATTTTCATTACATGAAGGAAAAGTCTTATAGACATGTAAGTTAATACTCACAATTATCAGTTTGTTTTGATGTCATTACTTATTTCCTTGTTGAAGGCTGACAACTTCAGCCTTTCTGCAGAACATGCCTTTGTGGATTTCCTTTCAGGTTGATCTTTAATAGAAACTGGACATTTAACATCAACTCCCTGTAACTTAAAGTAATTGCATGGCTGAGATTCTCATGAGTCTCCCAAGATGAGTCTGTGTCTGAAGGAATATTTGTACTGGTCAATGGATTATGCTGCTGAGGTAACCCTGTATGCTCCCCAGCTCTGGAACCCAGCAGCAGAAATAGCTGCATCACTCCAAAAAGCCAAAGTTAACAGGATTTACTCAGAAGAGCTCAGAGGTAAGATAGCTCTGCTGTTTCCGGAGGCTTATATTCTCCCAGCACTTTTCAGTTTCCCAGGCCAAGTAATTATTTACAAGTTATTAATTTCTCCTGTGATAGTCCTTGCAGATATTCTTAGAGAGATGTCAAGCACACAACTGCTGCACTGAACAGTCTATAATGTGCAATGTTTTCTTTTAAAATCAGCACTGGTTTTACTTTTGCCATTCACTCACAGGAGCTTGTCTTAGAGATTTGTCTTCCCAACAGAGGCCAACTGGCAGAAAGTACCTCTGAAGAGACAGGGCTCTGTTCGCTTCCATGACTTTGGTATGTATCTGGACAGGAATGGTAGAAAGCAGTAGCAGATCAGCCCATATGTCACTCAAACATGTAACCTTGGCACAGTTACTGCTAACCTCTGAACTGTTATCTGAAGTGGGAAGAGCAGCAACTGTATTACCTCTGATAACACTCTAATGCAGTAAGGGAGCACACACACACACACACAAAAGGAAAATATACGCACAAAACCTGTGAACTCCTTGGCTAGATTTCCTCAGCTGAATAATATCTGCATTAGATTAGTACAGTTGACCACTACACAAGAGAGGGAGCTTTGGTCTGTGATTTTGGAAGTTTCTTCAAAGGCAAAGTTTAGAGACGTTACACTCCCATCTAGTATTTCTTGACTTCCGGAGCACAATAGTTGTTTTTTATCGACAGCATACCCTTTTCTCACTGTCCTTGATCTGAGAGTATCTTGCAAAACAGTCTTGACATTGCAGGTTTGCACCATAGAGTATGCTTGGGGACCAGAAATCTGAACACCCACATTCCTTTGTATAATTGGGGTGCACCATACTCCTCATGATTAGCAAGGTTTGCCCTCTCCAAAAGAAATGCATCTTCCCTGAAACAGATGTGGAATGGGAAGCAAATCCCTCACCATGGCATGGAGCTTGACCTCTGCACAAGAGTTCAGGGGCTGATTCAACCTCCTGCAGCAACTGTGGAAAGGGCTTTAGTGGTCTCCCTCACTTACCCCTCAACCTCTGAATTTTTATCTTTCCCAGAATACATGTGCTCTGTTGGGAACACAATGAGCTGATGATGGCATGAGAGGTGACATGTGAATAGAAAGGAGGGGTTAGAATTTCTTGAAAATAAAACTTAATGCAGCTAGGGTCTAAGACTTTTGGAATTTTGCTACTCTCCTAACTTTCAGCAAGACAGGAGAGAACAAGAATGATCTGTCTCTGCTCTCAATGTTGTTTACTTCCTCTTTTGCTTCATCGTATCATTCCATATCCTGTCCTTACCTCACCTCCTTCCTCCCAGCTCAAACTGTGCTGATTTTAGTCTGTCTGATGTTGTTCCATGTGTGTTCACTTCTACAAAGTGGCAGCGAGGGTGAAGAGTGAGGTCTCTCTGAACAGTTTCCATTGCCTGGCCCAACAGAAATTTATTATTTACATTTTAAATGAGCATATATATTCAGCTAGATGAAAGGGAACTTAGATATTGAACAACTACCAAACTGTCTAGGTGGATTTGTTATGCTTAAAGGGATATTTTTTTTTTTTTTTTTTTTTTTTCCAAAGTCTTTCATCAAACCTTTATCACTGAAGCTGTGCAGGTGTTAATTGCTGCTTGTCACCATAGAACAGAATGAGCAGGTACCTATGCTGTATCTAGTGGATCTTTCCTGGGGGCTTTCTCCCTAGAAAAATGTATTAAATCTTCTCTGCTAAAGGAGAAGAGTTATTCAAACTATCTCAAGAGGGAAATTTTGTAATCTTTACCAGCAAAAGCTGTTGAACAGCAAAGTAGAGATGTTTTCGTGAAATTGATTCAAGTAATTGGAAATTGAGCTCCACAAGGAGGTTTGTGACTTTGGTCTCTGAATCCTGGTCTTGAGCGTATTGAACTGCAAAATTTTGTTTGACTGTGTAAATATGACAAAGGGAATTTTTTCCATTTTCTATGTAGAATAAAATCTAGTATTTCTCAAATAGGCTAATTTATTTGAGATTTTTATTACCACGTAATCTATCAGGCAACTTTATCAAAGTTACAGGACACAGCTTTTAGTCTCATCAACATTACAAAGATAAATTATTACTGAAAAAGTATAAATAAATTATGAGAGAATAATCTGATATGATTTTGAGCTCTATATTTCATTATTGAATCAAGGAAATATTCTGTTATCTGAAGAAAACATGTTTCTTTGAATATTGCTAGTACTTTTCCAATATAAAGGGACCTTTAGGGAAAGAAGTAGAAAAATGGATGTGTCTCTGAGAGAATAATATTTAACTAAAATAAAAGCCCATAAATAATCAATTGTGTACACACATTTTATTTTTATTCCTTTATTTACCATGTAATAGTTAGACTTCAATATATAAAATTATTTAAATTTAGAATTCATACATTAGTTCTGAACAATTGAGCAAAAAATTTTGGTATTTGCTTTGTTTTTGTGGTAAAGGATTTTTCTTGATATTGCTAACTTGAAGTTGGGTAGATAATGGATTTGCCTTTTAACATTTCATAATCTTCTTGATATCTCATTAATAATTTCCAATATTAATGGAAATATTTCCCAATTTAATTATATTTGTAAAAATTCAGCTTGGTTAATGTAGCAGTGAGTTAATGATTTGTCTTTAGAGATTCTTATAGCATATGAAAATTTTGGCTGCTGTCAAAGCTTAGATGAGGTTACCAACTGGCAAGCGGGGTAGACACATGTATGCATAAGGTGTTTTGCTCAGGTTGATGGGATTACCATCCAGTCTGATGTCTTCAAGAGCCCTACGTACATAAGTAAAATCTCTCATTTTGCAGAAAGTATCTTCATGCATCTCTTGAATGTTGTTGTTCTAAAAGAAAACAAAAAAACACAAAACTATCAGAATGGTTGCCTGAAAGTAAAACCATTTATGGATGTATTTTCAGTGTCTAGAGAGATACTTGTTTGAACTCAAGGCCCAGATTGTGGCAGCAAGTCATCAACAGAGAAATCTTCCAAGCAGGCAAAATTTTCTTGGCCAATGCAAAGCTTCAGAACTAAGTAACTCAAAACAGGTAGCACAGACAGGCTTTGAAGGAGGAATCTGGTAGAAATATAGAGTAATTTCATTTCCAGATTACATTGAGGACCCTTATTAAGACAAATTTGAACCATAATAGTCCAGTCTAAAAATCATAGAAACATGATTATCATCCTGACATCTTAATGTACCTCAACCTGCAAAGGCACAAATCTGTAATTTGGTCTGTGAAAATTTCTCTCTCCTAGGCTCTCTCACATTAGTTTAACTCACATCTGTATATATACTGGGAAAGTTGAATGCTTTCAGTTTTATTCCTTTGATTTAAATTCCTCTTATATTCCTTTTATTCACTGAGCTTCTGTTCTTGAAATGAACTATTCTCAACAATGAATTGCTGGAATGCAATGTTGTCAGGAAACTGAGACAAAAAAGTTCATCACCTAAAATAAGGGCTGTCTGAAAATTCTTCCCTTCTCCATTCCTTTGCTAGTCAGAAATTGGTGTGGAAAAAGTCCAGCTCACTAACCTTTTTCTGTAGCACACAATGCTGAATATTTAATTTACAGGCACAAACAGGTGAAAAAACAAGTCATCTAGCAGGCAGAGTTTCTATACCTTTACTTGTTGAAAGACAGAGGTTAAATGATGTGAGGTACATTATTTTGCTTACTGAAAGGTTTTTTCTGTATGATACAATAAATAAAAATATCTGATACACAAAAATGTAAATTGGTATAAGAGGAGATAAAGGGAAAGAAGCAGACCTGGAAAAGGCTAAAAGGAAGAATTCAGAGAGAAACTATTTGATAAAAAGAAATAGAGGAAAAAAGGATTACAGAAGGATGATGGACAGGATGTTCCAACATAGTCAAATGGAAAAATTGGCTAAAAATGGTAGCTGATAGTTACCTTTATTAAAAGAATGAAATGAACTGACTATAGATACAAATAAATACGTAAAATAATTTCCCCATGGTATTCAAAAGTATTTCTGTTGGAAGATTCATATGAGCAGTGTAAAGGATTTGTCATTAGTCTCTTAGACACTTAGATAAGTCTCTTAGACCAAAGTTGTTCTTGACAACTGTGAATATAACTTGTGCTAATAATAATTCTAGAATTTGATTTTTGGAAAATATCATATTAGAAATTCTGAAAATTCATGCTTAGCTGAGCTAAATTTTGCTTCTTTGAAAGACTGCATTCACTAATTAATTTTATGTTTCCCATAGCTTGTTTAGTCAAGTAAGAACACTTTTGGATAAAGAGAAGGAACTACAAGACAAATAGCTGCCCTTCCCAGTTGTGCATACTATTTGAATATGAGATAAGGAGCCATTTCTTTTGTAGCCTACCTGAAGATGAAGAGCTTGGAGGCTTTCAGGGAGCGGCAATGGAATATGATCCAAGTTATTGTCAGTGATATAAAGGTGCTGCAGTTCATCCAGGTTCTAGAGAAAGATGGAAAAAAGCAGGGGGAAATGACAGACATATTTGAAAAAGCCATCTCGATATGTAGGGATGACAAGAAGGTGATCACGGTAGCCAGCATAGATTCACAAAAGGTAAATCATGCTTGACCAACCTGATTGCCTTCTAAAATGAAATACTAGAAGGGATGAGGGGTAACATTGAATATTGTTTCCCTTGATTTCAGCAATGTTTTCAACTATATGTCTCATAGTATAAAAATCAAGAAGCATGGACTGGAAGAGTGGACAGTGAGATGGATTGAGAACTGACTGAACAGCAGATCCCAGAAAGACATAATCAGTGGCACGGGGTCTAGTCAGAGGTCTGCCACAAACACTGTCCACCAAGGTTCAGTACTGGGCCCACTATCATTTAACATGTTCATCAATGACTTGGACAGAGGAAGAGATGCTTCCTCAGCAAGTTCACTGATGATACAAGCTGGGAGGAGTTGCCAATACCCAGAGGACTGTGCAGCCCTCCAGAAGGACCCCAACAGGCTGGAGAGATTGGAAGAGAAGAACCATCTGAAATTCAATAAAGGCAATTGCAGGGTCCTGCCCCTGGTAAAGAATAACCCCACACAGCAGTATAGGCTGGGGGCTGACCTGCTGGAAAGCAGCTCTGCAGAGAAGGACTTCAGGGTCCTGGTAGACAGCAAGCTGTCCGTGAGCCACCAGTGCACTTTTGGCCAAGAAGGCCAGTGAGATCCTGGAGTGCATTAGGAAGAGCATCGCCAGCAGGTCAAGGGAGGTGATCCTGCCCCTCTACTCAGCCCTGGTGAGGCACATCTGGAGTGCTGTGTCCAGTTCTGGGCTCCTTGGGACAAGAGAGAGACATGGATCTCCTGGAGCAGGCCAGTGGAGGGCTACAAAGATGATTAGGGGTCTGGACTCTTATGAGAATAGGCTGCACTTCCATCCAAATCGTCTGCAGAGAGGAAGAAAAGATTTTCCCATCACACTGAGACTTACTTTAAATGCCTCATTTGGTATCCCTCTGCGACCAAGCCTGTTCTTACTAACATCAATGAACGTTAAGGTAGACGGCAACTCAGGGAGTTGCCTTATCCTGTTGTCACGGAGCACCAGCTCCTGGAGTTGGGGCAATCTTCGGAAGGCATCCTTATGGATCTCTGATATAAAGTTTGCAGTCAAATCAATCCTCTTTAAATGGTCTGGTAGAGAAATGAGATATAAAAAACATGTAAGAATGTATTTCAAGAAATTTAAAAAAAACCCTGCCTTTGTGATTCTTGATATATATTTCAGTGAAAGACTTCGAAGTTCAGAGTTTTAAGATTTTTCTGTGTTTTGGGAATCTTTTAAATTATTATCTTTTGAAAAAATTTCACTTAAAGGGAAATAAACATATTCTCTACTACCTTGTTCCACATTTCTTTATTTCAACATTTTCCTACATGTAAGAAATTTGATATATTGACTTCTTTATAAAATACACTCAAGCATTTTTCCAATTAAAAAAAAAAAAACAACCCAAAATTAATATGAATATTTGGGAGTTTTTATTACCATTCTAAAGAAGATTGCAAGAAACAGCAAAAAGATCAATGATCATTCTTATTTATAATTCATAAATTTGTCAGAGAATCTGCATTTAATGTATTGACCTTTTTGCTCCAAAGTAGCAAAATGCATGTGCATTTATGTGTAAAATTCACCATCATTAAACATTATATAAAACATATCATTACATTTTAGCTTGATGTGAGGCAGAAATAAACAAAATTAAAGCTAATTGTGATAATACTGCTATCCATACTTAAGTTAGCAAAGTCATTTCTGCTGATCTTCCTGATTCTGTTATAGCGTGAATAGAAATACGTAGTTTTCTTAGGCAGTGGTGGAACAGCATCAAGCTCACGGTCATCACAGTAGACTGTGGTCCCTAGGCATGTACACAAAAGGCAAGTGGGAAGACCTATTAAGAAATTTAAGAGAAAACACTTTGTTAGAAAGGAAATGTATAAAAATTTTACATAAATTACTACAATGAAATGCTCACATAAGTACCTAATGATCAGATTTTGTCTGTGGTAAAGTTCACTTCCTATTCTGCTTTGATCACCAAACCATATAATTACAACAATAAAGTGATAAATTATTTTAAAAATGAAGTTATTTTTCTCCCTATGCCTAGAAGAACAATTAACTTGTTCTAATATAGTGTTTCTCAGACTATAATAGAATATTTGGTGACAGCAACCAGTCAAATGTTGATTGCCATTTAAGCTAGTAGGTATATACTTCTATCTAGGTAGAGGACTAATAGCTGATGAATGAAACTTGTTTTAATTCCTATTTTGTTTAGTAAATTTTACTTCTGACTGTTTTGTAAGGAAATTAGTAATTTCCTACAGAGCTCTGGAGAAGAACCTCTGTTAAGTTTGTAAGTTGTTGAATTACATTTTCAGATACAGAAATTCTACATCATGACAAATTTTTCAATATGAGTGTGAGTTAAGGTAACTTGGAGACCATGTTAAAAAAACATTTGGTTGCCACTAGAAGTTTGTGAAATGAAAAATTAAGTCATATGATCTCAGCCATAAAACTACATCAATACCGTGAAGCTAAAAGGGGTTTTTTTTTTGATAGTACTATTCAAATATGGTGAGACTGGTGAAAGACTGAAATGTTGTTAAAGTCTTAAACATTGTTATAAAGGACTTTTTGCCATTATGGCAAAAGTGTATAAGGAAGCTTTGACCGCCAAAGCCCACCCCTCCCTGAAGTTGTCTCCTGACCAGAACTTTGGACTGTGAGCTGAGCCACCTAAGGACACTTGAGATAAGATAAAGGTGACACTGTTGTTCAATTATCTCAGGTCTGGGGAGAAATAACAAAGGCTGAGGGAGAACAATGTATCCACAAGATAGCCAAGACCCAGCAGCTGTCCTGGAACTCAACTCTGATTGGGTTTGGGGAGGCACAAACAACCCCCTAACTACAGCAGGAGGAGGAGATTTTTTGGGTGTGTGGTGTAACCTCTAATCAGTGGCAGTGAACACCCATCCTCCCTTACACAAACTGGCTCAGCTGTATACCCCTCCCCACCCTGGAAAGGCCACATCCATGGGACATTGTCTTGAGAGGCAGCTGAGGGGGTTTCCTAATCCATCAAAGACCCCCAGAGTGCCCCCAAAATCATTCCTGAGGCCTTGTAGCATAGGTCTGCACATGATGCAAAGGGTTGCAACAGATCCAGAGTCTGCTGCAAGAGCCTGTGTCAAACTTGTCACCCCCAAGGAGACCTACTGGGGCATTCCCACCTGTATATTAACACATTGAACTCTGCGTTCTGGCATCCTCACCACCAAGAAGACCAGAAAATGAGGATCAAAGGGTTGCCATCAGGATCCATGGAGTGGTGATATTTTCTACTTTATCTATCTCTCTCTCACTCTCTCTCCCCCTCCCTCTTTTTGTTAATATTTTTTTCTATCTCTCTCCCCCCCACACACACACATATTTACTATTAAAGAAAATTAATCCTATAGACTTGGGCATATGGTCTTGTTTGCACCTTAATTCAGGCAGAGGAATCTCTCTAACAGTTTTAATAATGGGATCATAATACTTGTGACATTCACTTTTTTGGTACATCTTCTCATTGATTATGAGTATAAATCATCATATCTGTTTATCATCTTTTAATCCCACAGAAATACTTTTCTGTTGCATGTTTTCCTCCTTGACCAGATGGGGTTGTTTGCTCTCATTACTTATAGAATGGTAAGATAATTCAGGAATATGAAAATATTTTTCTTGCAAATTATTTTTTTCTCCAGATCAGTTGTGGCTACATGAGAGATGTGCCTTCTTAATCTGCCTCAATTACCTGTGGGTAAATGAGGTGCCTTTTGAAACAAGATTAAGGAATCAGTAACCAGAGTAGTCTTTTATTTTTATGTGATAATCTCTACTTGGACATCCAGGAATACAATTTCTGGAGAGATAAGAACCTTTTCATGCTTTCCCTAATTTTCTCCACAGGACAGATTAAATTGGTTACAGAGAGCAAGCCTGATACAGGGAAAAAATATCCACACTTTGAACTATCCCAGCAAATCTAGGCCTAAATGAATTTAGAGTTAAGGGCGGCTGATTTTTTTTCGTAATACGAAATATAATATCATAGTTTCACCCTGTCCTATTTTTGATCTTAGAGGAGTGGTATTTGTCACTTATTTCTGGTGGACACTGTAAAAAAAACAGAAGTAGGGGAAGGATTCAAAAAGATATCAACAAGAAAAATGAGCTTGTCTTAATGTTACTGGTCCTTGTAGTCTTCTATTCAGTACCAGGCCAATAGCAGCAAAGTCTGACAGGAAAACACACTGCTAAAATGTGGAAGACACGAGAAATATGATTTGACATGTTACTGTCTGGAGCATTTCTTTAGTTGATGCACTACTTGATTGTCATTCAGTACTCAAAAATGTTGATAGATACAGAATTCACCATATATAATATTTACAGGATATATTGTAACATCTTGTAGTTTTCAAAATTGAAAAGAATACATGGGCCTTTGTTTTTCTTTTTTCTAGAATCTCCTGGGAAGTTCTCATCCCTTTTTTTTTTTTTTTTTTTGAAAGTGTGTATTTTTGCCTGGTCAAGCTCACTTGTTGAAATAAGATTATGAATTATTAACTTCACTGAATGCACAATTTTGGAAGCAGGAACTCTGAGGTTTACGTTTGCGGTTGTTTCTTTTTTTCTTTCATTTCATTTTTCTTCTATGGCACTCAGCTATAGTGTTAGGCATAGTAAAATGTAGGATTTTCCTGCTCCCCTATGTTGATCACCATACAACACAAAAATCACTCACAGCAATGGATAACTCCAGTGAATTTTACCTAGAATTTAGAGGAGCTTCTGAAAAATGCCAATAATTAGCATAGCAAAGTTTGTGTGGGAGAGGGACAGATTATGTTTTGTAATTTTGATTCCCTTGCAAGATTTATAAAGTTCTTATTTCACTATAGATAGAAGAACTGAAAATCTTATTTACTCAAAACTTCTAAGCATCCTCTCCCTTTCCTTAAGTTTTTTCAGTTTATTGGTTTTCATGATCAAAAATTCTTCAAAATTTAAACTATACTTTGTATGAATACATTTATAAAAAACATATAGAATATCATTATAAATAAAGGCAGTTGATAATGCTATTGAAATCTAAGACAAAAACCCCAAGTAGCCTTTTCCAACCATCAGCAAATTTTAAGTTATAAATCATCACTGGCACAGTTGTTTTCACAGTGAAATAGTATGGAAACCTCTTGACTAGACACCTAACTGACTTTGGAGCATGCAAGATAGGCATGTTATCTATTTCTTCAGTAGGAGAAGTATAGAAATTATGTACTGCATCTTCAGTTAAAAAGATAACAAAGTGGGCTTGCTCAAAACCGAAACTACACACAAAAATCTCATTTCTCTTTCCTACTAACCATCTTGAGTGTGGGGTCCAAGAACGCCTGACCCCTGTGCTGAAGACCCATCAATTAATTTTGGCGTTGATGCTTCATCCTCAGTTTCTTCTGTCAATGGTGCAGAAGAATAACTCTCTTGAATTACAGAAGGTAGTTCTGTCCCAATCTCTGTCTAGGGAAAATGAAGAGGAAATATTACTGTTTACTTCCCTTGGAAGTTGTTTCTTTTCCAGTTATTCATATTCTCCCACTAGAGGTCACATATTTTCTGAGGTTTAGTGCTTGAGCTTCATTTCATCCAGGAGCTGTAATGAATTCTGATGATATATAAAACATTGATGAAAATCCAACATACTTTTTCACTTTTTATCTCAGTGTTTTGAATGGTTTTTATTTATTCACACATGTATATACTTAATTACTGAGAATATATACTAGCAAAATTACCTTTTGATATTTATTTAAAGGTAAATTAGATTTGTGATAAAAATTGATGAACTCTGTGTGGCAAATAAAATTTGCTGTGAAATATAAAAAAGGTGCAAGTCATTTACCATAAAATTATAGGTTTTACCATCATAAATCCAAATCCAATATAGCTATGCAGGCTCTGCTTAAAACATTAACATAATTTAAAAATATTATTAATAAATTCTGAATTCTGACTTCACATACGACTTGATAATATGTCGGTGGATTTTTTTGTCTTTTTTTTTTCCCCTATATCTGAATACCAAAAAACTCGGGTTAGCTGCATTCATTAGTATCCATATTATGTAGTATGAAAAAATTCATTTATATTAAAATATTGGATAAAATCTAGATTTAAAAACATAAGATTTGGAAGATCCTTGCATGGAATTAGAAAACTAATTTTTTTGTCCTTCACTCAACATAATTAGTCAAACCAGTAAATTTTGTAAGGCCAAATTTAACTCTAAAAGTGCATTCTGTTGATTTTCCTATATGACAATTTAGGATAAAAATTAAGATGTAGCAATTTTCTTGTATCATATCATTGTTCATAAACAGAGTACTGCAGACTTGCCAGGCTTGTTGGAGAGGGGTCTATGTGAGCAGAGAGAGTTGTTTTCTTTAATCACCCAGACACAGCTGTGTGGTCTTTGGAAGT
This sequence comes from Lanius collurio, assembly GCA_020086605.1. Classification (NCBI taxonomy): domain Eukaryota; kingdom Metazoa; phylum Chordata; class Aves; order Passeriformes; family Laniidae; genus Lanius; species Lanius collurio. Next base: position 13,792,262 of record JACBWW010000005.1, on the reverse strand, counting down.
TACTTTCCCTCTGTACCTTCATTTCCCCCTGTGTAATAATATTGTTTGACTGCACTGAGCCCCTTTTGAAAATGTACTCTTTATTCTTTAAATACAAGACAATGAATTAGTGTTCTGATAGGGTTTTGCACGGCTGAGGTTCTGTTGAAAATTTGATGTATCTAACCCTGTGGTGCTGCACCCCTGCAGCGCAGTTATCATTCCTTATCTTTTTCTAAGGCACGGCCAAATATAGGAATTTTGTCACAGTATCATTATTCCAAGTGCAAAGGCACCAAAGCCCAAAATTCTGCTTCAGTTTTCATCCACTGCAGCTTTCTAGCACAACTCCACCATTAAACTATTGAATCCTGAATCTTTCACCTGATCAAGCATCTCTTTTTTTGAGACCACACGACAGCTACTGCTGTCTTTGCTGTCTTTATGGAGAGCAAGTTGTTGAAATCCATCACAGTAGTGTGTATAAATTATGATTGTAAAAGACAGTTAAAAAGTCATTACATCCAGACTAGCCAAATGGTTAGAATATTTTTAATTTGATTTTGTGTGTAGGCTATAAAAGTTAAAAGAACTGAAACACCTGACATCTGGATTCCAAGCAGTGGCAAAACTTTTGCTGTATTTGATCCCTTTTTGAATCTCTCTGTATGTGTGTATACATTTCATATGTAACCAGCAGCTCAAGGGATGTAATTCTGCCCCTCTGCTCTGTTCTCCTGAGACCCCACCTGCAGTACTGCAGTACTCTGGGGTCATGGAGGACATGGACCTGTGGGAGCAAGCCCAGAGGAGGGCCAAGAAGATGAAGGCTGAGAGAGTTGGGGTTATTCTGCCCAGAGAAAAGAAGGCTTTGGGAAAACGTAGTAGCTTTTCAGTACCTGAAGGGGACCTACAAGAAAGCTGGAGAGAGACTTTTTACAAGGACATGTAGTAGGACAAGGGGGAATGGCTTGAAGCTGAAAATTCTATATATTATTAAATTCTTTTCTGTGAGGGCAGTGAGGCATTGGAAATGGTTGCCCAGAGAAGTTATGGGTTCCCTTGCTCAAGGCAAGTTTGGATGGGGCTTTGAGGAACCTGGGCTAATTGAAAGTGTCCCTGCCCATGGCAGAGGGATTGGAAGTAGAAGATCTTGGTCCCTACAACCCAGAAAATGCTGTGATGATATGATCTGTGAAAATTTTGGAAAAAAAATACTTTACAACTCATAATAGGCTACCTGGATCTTGCAGCACAATTATAAATCATTACAAGCACTATTAAATATTGTGAACCTGGACTGCCTTAGAACATCTAAATAACTACCTAAAATCTAATTTTTCATACAAAAATAATTTGGTTTAGGTTATATAATGGCAATAAGTTCAAATATTTTGTATCAATTGGTTTCACTGAAGACAGAGAACACAGAAGCAATAAAAAAACACTAAGCACTCTGAACCATGCAGGCTCAAATTTTGACTAAGAACAATTTAGATTTTCTGTATATTCTTTTGTTGTATTCTAAAAAGCCACAGATTTTATTAATAATTAGAGTTCATGGATAAAAATGCCCCACTACAGATACCAAGATCATAACCTCACAAAATGCAAGGTAATCACATGAGTAAGATGACCTTCAGCTGAACTATGTCTGAGTAACTGAAGTTGATGTAAGTAAGAGTAAGGATGCACCTTGTCATTTTGTGCAGACAAGCACACAATGTTACCATCTGCAGCACTGACAGTAGACAGCTTAACCAGGAATGGACTTGGGGACAAATCAAAAGAAGACTTTGGGAACAAAGGAAATGGGACAGCTGTTCTCTGAATGGAGGCAGCCTAGAGGGAGAGATGCATTCCAGATTTTTATTGACCCAGGTTAGTACTGCACTAAAGATCTTGCACATGTTGTCTACTTCTTCACCAGTTTTGTGGAAATCAGATAAAAGTCCCTCTTCTGAACTTTGGAATTAAATCCAGAGATTCTGAGACCTGTTAATGTCCTTATATGCAACTTTTATTCTACTGAAGATAATATTCTGGAGAAGAATATTTTCAAGGTGGACTTTTTTGTCCATATTTGGAAGCATACTTTATGGAACTTACTCTCTTGGGATTTGTGGTTTAATTTGTGCTCTGTGAGGGTTCTTAGTTGATTAATTCCTGTAGATGTTGGCTACCAAAGCAGAGGTGTTAACCTCTAGTACTTCCATTTCTAGACTATTATCCCTCTCTTACAGTAGGATGTTATCTAGATCTGTAGATGCACAGTTAAAAGTCTCCCAGCAGCTTCCTTGCAAACGCACTAAATCCAGGGTTTAGGGAAAGTGTTCCAAGTAGTTAGCTTTATCTATTAAGCCTCCTGCAGTTGTGAGTGTCATAAGAAAATAAAAATTATTGACATCAACTTAATGATGTTGCCATTTTTATACTGGTAACAGAGTAGGAGTTCACTGACTTATGTGTTTTACATACCAGACCCAGAGCATGAGCGGTATTTTCTTGCTGTACATAACTTGGACTTGAACCAGTGACCTAAAGGTAAAAGTCTGTTTCCCATTATTGGTCATCTGATCCATGCAGCTTTTACATGTTTGATAAATCATGCAAGATTGTAACAAGACAAAGATGTTTCTTGGACTATATACTGTACAGAATGATCCCTCATCTTCCAGATGTTTGTTTATTTTTGGCAACATGGACTCTACTAAAAAAAAATAAATTTGAGACATAAAGGATTGTATATCACTTAATGGCATTCGTTTCCATAGAGTTTTTTGGAGGGACAAGGGAGCCTGGAATTAGGCAGGGAGTGGACTTGTTCTTCATTTGCTACTTTAAGAAATATGCTTTATGGAAAATCACAAAGCAGGAAGAACATTGTAGAGAAATACAATAAAATATGTTTCTCTTTGCCAATAGCTGCAAGTCTTCAAATAACAATCTGCTGTCCAAAACAGTTTTATTACCTGGCATAAGAAAAAACTGAAGGGATATCACATCACCTATCTTTAGACATCTAACTATATGGTTAATAGTTACCCTATTCTGTCTTTGGAATCAATCAAGAGATTTAGAGAATACCAGTGCATATTAGTCCCAGAGCACACCAAAGGACAGTGATATCATTCCAAAGATTGCATGGAGTGTCTGTTTCTTTCTCCATCCTATAGTTATCCAATGTGACTCCATTTTCTAATGAAATTGCTTAGTGTGGCTGGCCAATTCAGAGGCACTTTCAGACCAGCAAGTTGCAAAGGTCAAGAATGCAGATATCAGAACATATAAGTAAGTGATAAAAAGCAATTGGTAAAACCCAACTTGCAACTCACCATCCATAGTCTGGGCATTTAGTTTATATTAGCATCTCTTCACAGTCAGTACTTCTGAAAAGAAGCTCCAGACACTGGTTACAGAAATTCCTTTTAGGGTGGGCTCTTTAGGTATCTGTCTCTCACCACTGACAGTAAAGTAGGCAAGACAAACAAAAGACTAGAAAAGGCTCAGGAATATATGTGTCTTTTATGTCTACATTTTTTAGGATCAAAGCTGATGAATTACATATGATAAGTTTAAATCCACAGGAGAATCTGAAATGTGTTCTGTTTCAATGTTTCTTTTACTGCAAAAAAACACTTAAAGCACAGATAAAAATTCAAACCTTAAAAAGAGGCATTATAGACTAGAAGGGACAGCTGTTCCACACACTGACCCATCAAAAGGAACTAGATTCCCCCACAGCTATTCTGAAACTACCAAAGGCTTACAAGAATATGTCTAATTATGGTAGAAGTTATTCATAGAATCACAGAATGGTTTGGGTTGGATGGGACCATAAAGATAATCTATTTCCAACCCCCTTGTCACAGGCAGGGAGGTTTGTTTTCCTTTCCAAAAGTAGCTTGTACTGGTTTCTTCTTGAATTTTTCACTTAAAGACTTTTTTTCTCCTATTGTTCTATCTTAAAAGGAAAGAGATTTGTAGTCACTTCAGACAAGTGAATAATAAGAGCTGTAGTCAAAGCCTTTCTGAAAAACTAGAAAAATTCCTATTTGAGGATAAAGCTTCAAATGATAAGTTTGATTCTCTTATCAACTCTGCGGCTGACTTGTACATTACTTATATTAATTAATAGGGTTTTTAAATAATGTATATCACATGTTCTGAAAAGTCATTGTATACCTAGTTAGAAGTCTCTTATTTAATCAGATACCTACCACAATGACAGGAACAGCAGTGTGAGCCTCTCTCAACTCTGTAGAATGGCAAGAATGAGTTCTTGTTCAGATATGGCCCCTCTTTGTGTGTGTTCTTGCAACAGCAGAGACAGCTTGTGTGTATGCAAACAGACAGGAGCAAAGTTCTCAAACTCAAGTTCTGAGCTTTGTGCAGGCACCTGAATATCCTATTATTAGTTTGATTCAAGTTCAACAAGCTAATGCTAATCAACTAAAATGCATCAAATACAAGACTTTCACTTTGCTTCTTTCTGAATATTTTGTGGATCATAATTTACAGCTTATTTATTTTGTGTAAACAGACCCAGACCAACATGTCTTATTTAACTCCCTTGCTTTTCTGTTTATTCAGTGTTAGGCAACCCACTCTTAATTAAGTGCTCCTTTGCTTTTCAGCCTCACTGATTGCCTATCTTAGCAATGTAAATATTCTTCTGATACTCCTATATTTTCACTTCTCATTTTTCTAACTTAGTTTTTCCTACATGAAGAAAAAATTACTGATTATGTTTAACACACACTGATAAAATTGCAGTGCCATTTTATTAGGCATTAGTAGCTCATGTACATAAGAATCTCTCTCCACAATTTGTTTTTCTCACACATTTTCCAAGAAAAGTTTTAGTTTCAAAGAGGGGAAAAAGTGAGAAGCTCACACAAGAATTCCTTTGAGAGTCTGGTTTGATTGTATTCATTTTGAAGAAGGAAATCAGTCTTTGTATATGTTTTTAGAGCAGCTGGGACACTCAGTCTTGATTGCAGCCTCTGGACCCTATCATGATATAAAACTAATTCAGAATATTAATGAAGTGTAAAGAGAAGGGAAGGTACAGCAGCTCATGTTAATACAGTTGTTACTGTCTCTTTCAGAAGATAAGTGCAACACAAAGCTTGTACACTTACAGTAAATTTATTTGCAGTGTCTTTCTCCTTTAGGACCTTGGAATTCTTTCTTTGATAATAGACTTTTATTTTACATTGCCTTTTCTTAGCCATTTTCTGTGAAAGAGTTGATTCTGCTATCTTAATGTATCTATGCACATTTTATTTCTGAGTGATGTTACTTATGGTTTTTCCAATAGCAATTTCCATTTGGATGCAAAGCTTTAGCTAGGTCTTCTGTGTCTCAGAAACCTGGGATCTTGGAAAACAATGGATTTTGTAGCCCAGATTTGACCCACCTAATATATGACAATACATAGCTTTGATTGAGGATTCAAAACAATTCTCACAAGAAATTCAGAGCTACAATTATTTTCCACACACAAATATTTCCATTAAAAATGTATTCCATGTATACATTAAGTAACCTTTCCCAACCTTGAGATTATTCTAGAATCTATGACAAAAATGGACTTCAAGTGGAATAATATCAAGAGCCATTATCTCGGAACGTTTTCAGAAAAACATTTTCAATACAATGAAGTGTGTGTATACAAGAATAAATACTTCCAGAGAGTATGAGAAGTAACAAACAAGTCATGAACTTGGACTCAGTCACTCTTAGTTAACTGTATTAAGAAACAAGTTTTGTACTGAGCCTGAAACAGATGTCTAGGGTTCATCAAAAGTTATTTGAGGAAGATAGGTGTATGGGGTCAGGCTGGGATGGAATTAACTTTTCACATGGCATCCCTCAGTGCTGTGCTTTGTGTTTTCAGCTGCAAAGGTGTTGATAACACAACAGTGTTTGGTAACTGCTGAGCAGTGCTGGCACAGCACCAAGGCTGTCTCTCCAACATTACACTCTCACCAATAGGCCAGAGGTGGTCACAGTCTCAGGAGGGGACACAGCCAGGGCAGCTGACCCAAGCTGAGCAAAGGGATATTCCATATGGCTTCTGGTCAGTAATACAAGCCAAGAGAAAGGAGGCAGCAAGGGCAGGGGGGGGTGGTTTTTATTATTAAGGTGTTTGTCTTCAGGAGCACCTGCTACATGTACTCAAGTCCTACTTCCATGGAAGTGTCTGGCCTTCACCAGCTGATGGGATGTAGAAAATAAACATTTTGTTTCCCTTTGCTTCTATGTGCAACCTTTGTTTTTCTTCATTAAATTGCCTATATATCAACTCACAAGTTTTTAACCTTAATATTTTCCCCAATGCCTCTGAGAAAGGGGAGTGAGAAAGCATCTTGATGGTCATCAGGCAGCCAGCTAAGGTCAACCCACCTCAATACATATCCCAAGAGAATGATTCATACTTGTCTTGGAGCATGATCTTGGGATGCAAACAAAGCCTAATTTCAACCAGACATAATGAGTGGAAACTATACCTTTCTAATTACCTTTAGGTCTTTCCTCATTTTGGTGATTACACCTTGAATGTGTGATTACAGCACCTAATGGGTCCAGAAAAGGACATTCTGACACAGATGCTTTAGTTTAACTCCTTGAAGTGCACAGGTGATTAATTCACTTTGAAATTAGCAGGAGTAGCACACTAAATGCACCTGAAGTACTAGAACTGGTCAGTCTCCCAGACCTTCTGTAAATCAGTTGGATGCACAATCATGGTAAAGTTTACATTTTCCCAATGAGTCTAAAAATGTGTTAAGCAGAATGACTTATCTTTGCACATAACTGAATTTTAAAATTTTAAATTGAAGACAGCAACAAGAGAAAATGCTACTTTAATTTTTTCTCCAGTATTTCAGAAGTCTAAAGACATGATTCAGAGCTCTCTAAAGGGAAATTCAGGTCTTAAAGAGTTACTGCACACAGGCCAGATCTGTTAAAGGCCTGCTGTTTGTCTGGGTCTCTGTGTTATTGCTCATCATGTAAGCTATGCATAATAAAAACTAACCCATGACCTTGAATAAATATTGAATTTTACACATAGACCCACTTGTGTTGTTCACATCGTTATGATAACAAGATTTTAAAGAGGAAAGTCATAACCACAATCATGAAATCAAATGTATTCTGTTTAAAACTTGAGTGACATCAATATTATTCAGTGATTAAAATATAAATTGCAAGACTGACATGCCCTATCAAATAGTACACTGACATGTCTGTAAAATTTGCTTGATTTCTACAGCACTGACCACTCATATCTCCTGGGATATGGGGAACTGAATGCTTAGGATTCTCTTGGGTGGTACATGGTATTAGGAATGTAAGCAAAAAGAGGATTTTGGCTAAACATCTATGAAAAATGGCTCACACAGGGAGGTCCATCCATATGCAAAGAAAAATTCTGTTCAACTACTGTGATGAATGATGTTCACCTGACGAATTTTAAGAAGTCTGTCTGAAGAGCTCAGTAATGGAAGATAATCATGCTCTGGAAAAGAAGTTTACCAGACAGTATGAATAGTCTTTCTGAACTCTGCCTATTCCATGTTTTCTTAAAAGAACCCAACCTGTGTTGGGATCTCTTGTATCTTCTCTTGTTCAATGCAAAATCAGTCATCCTGAATTTCCTTTCCACTGGAAAAGAGCACCAAAGCCTTGCTTTATCTTTACCCTTCACTCAGAAACTTGGGAAAGGGCTACCCCATGCTTTGGTGTTATAGGACCTCAGAGAGAAAGCACAGCACAGGAGAATCCCACCTATCATTTGCTGCTTTACTAAGAAATCTGTTGTTTGAATGAGAGAAACTCAGTGACTAGGCACATTCAAAATACCTTCTCCCATTTCTGGGAGAGAAGTCATTTCTTCAGGAAGGACAAATGCTTCATTTTTAAGAGCAAAGAGAGACAGAAACTGTGATTTACTAATCAGTGTGAAATAGAGAGAACACAGTGACTAAAATTGGTAGTGACTTTATCAGGAAGGCAAGCTCAAACAGAATCAAGTACAGCAAAGAGTGGCACAAGGGAAACAGGCCAAAGGCAAGGCAAGTTCTTCACAACAAAGTTCTTCTCAGTCCCACCTAGACTGCAAATTTATTTCCTACAAACTATAAGGTTCTGATCTTAGCTCTAACTTTGAGATTATTTTTAACTCTTCTGTTCTCCTATTTTGGGATATATTTATTCTTAAATTGTCTCTGTCCTTTGATTTCAAAGCTGTTATCCAATTTCTATCTCACATTGATGAAAGACTAGCTCCTATCTCTCCTTCTGTAATCATGAATCTTTCAAAGGAATGTGCTTTCATGAATTATGCATTGTTAGGTGAAAAAGTACCAAAATATCATGTATAAAAACGAAAAGACCATATTATTTAAATGATGTATTTTTCACTCAACTTCTGTGGGAAGTTGTGCTGATGTCTAACCAAGAGGGTGAAAATAAAATTAATATAACCCTTTAATTATTGTAAAGGAATAAAGGAATGTAGAAGAGGGAGGAAAATTTAAGTTAACAAGTGGAGTTCCCTTGCTTCTACAGGCAACATATCTTACCAGCTCATATTGTATGAGAATTTCAACAGTTTTTCTTCAGTAATTTTTCTTACTTTCCTGTGTTTAAATTCAAGTGCTTTCCCTTTATTTCTCCTTCCCTCTTCCACTTTCCTAACAGCAATAGAAAACATTAGCATTTATGGCCTGAAATAGTTGTACTGAACATAAGGAAACAGCATTTTACAGCCTCATTTGATAGGAAAATGATGGAAGTCCTGTCTCAGTTGCCTCCATGCATCATGCAGACAAATAAATCACATGACGATCTCCAACAGAATTTGTGGAATTACATGGAGACATGAGGAAAGCATGGTGCCTTTCACCTCCTCTTAAAGATTGCCACAAATAAAATCCCAAACAATCAGAATATATTTTGGCTTTGTTTGTAGGTTAGGTGGAAAGTGTATGAACTGCAATGGCAATAGAAACCACATGAGTATATTTGTCTATAAATGTTTTCATGACAAGGAAAAACTGATCAGTAGCTACTGCATTTATGCACTTTGGAAAGACAGAAAAAGTAAGTTCCAATTACCTCTACGTGATCAGACTGCTTGTTTTCATCAAAGGCAAATGGATGAGGCAGCTCTCCAAATGGTATGTTATAGAACTCAGAATCATAAATTATGGTATCAGTGATAGGGGCAGCTCCAACAAACTTGAAGACAAAAAATCCCAAGAAAACATTTACAAAGGTCTGCATTCTGGTTTGCTTTTTTTTTTTTTTCTGAAAGAGAACAAAAATGGACAGATTGAAGGTAATCTGGCATTCACAAGGAATCTGTGACAATTTAATGTTACAAATACACTGCTTATATATATATAAACCACAATATTTCTGATTAATAATTTGTATTTTTTCATGGGCACTCAGTGGTTTAGTCTGATTTTCTTCATGAAGAGTTCTTGGATCTGAGAATTCTGCAGACTTCTTTGGCCATACTCGTATTCATATAATTTAGAAAAGCTGAATTTTATTGGTGTAAAAATAAACTGACCTTAATGAGAATGTCTGAATGGTGTTTTTCCCCTTCCACCTATTTTCATTGCACCATTAGTTATGAACCTTTGAGAACTAGTGAAAAGGTAAATTACTATATTACTTGTCTTTATCACAATAAATAATCTTTTGAAATGTATAACAATGTGATGTTACATTTTTTCTACATCATATAAAACACCAAACTGAACCTTACCAAAAAAAAAGAAACTAAACCAAACAAAACCAAAAAACCCCACCAATCCATTAAAAAGCATTAGAAACTCTGTTGCCTCTGAATGAGCATAATTAAAACACTTTTCACTCATTAGTTGTTTTATCAGAATGTAATTTTAACTAGTGTGGCATATTTGGGCCATATTTTGCAAAGATTTTGAGAACAAAACAAAAAATATGTCCTTCATAGCCCCATGGACAGTAAAGACAGTACTCTGAATTCCTTCATTATTCAATCAACACCACTTTCAAAGTAGTGAGAAATGGTGGTATAGTACATTCACCTGTTCTCCTTGGAAAATAAGATGGTAAAATTGAGTTATCACTCATTTAAAGTTCCAGAATTTTGTGGAATAGTAGAAAATTCATGCTAGGTTTGAGCACTACTGTTCACGCATTCCCTTTTCCTTGTAAGGGATGCATTCACTATTATCATATAAGGTGCCTGACACAAGGCTCTATTCAGAATTCTTTGCTTATACCTTTACTTATCTACAGCTCACATTAATTTCACCAAAAGCATAGTGATAATGAGCAATGAATAAGTCTAATAAATTGTACTCCTTATGGGATGCCATGATACACATACTTAAATATTTAATTTCTAAACTGAAGCTACTTAAAGTGTAAGAAATACATGAGACTTTTTTAATGTGTGTACTGAGCAACAAGCTGAATTTTAGCTTCATGAAAAGAGGTCTTTATAAAGCTGGTTTAGGCATGAGGATATGAAATTCCTCTGGGGATGGTCAGTAACAAGGCATTCATTTTTCTCTCATTTTCTTTATTCAGAAAGGCTTCACTTGCTGATGGAAGAAGCTAGAGTCACTGGGTCTTCTCTTTGAGAAAGCTTGGATGAATTTCACCTTTCAGTATTAGCTTCCAATAGTATTAAAAGTATTCTGCTTTATTAAAAAAGTTAAATGACAAAATAAAAATTCAATAAATCTCTGAAATAAGCAAGTATGCTAGAATTTGCATTTTTTTTTTTTTGTCTGTCTTTATGTTTTCTGCTGCCTATTTTTGACAGAATCGGTTTTGGGCTTGCTTTTCCTTTCCATATGATTTACCCCAGATAATTCATCTATAAAGGGTGTCATCTCTTAACCCAAAATGCAGTACTAACATATGTGGTGTAATTTTTCCTCAGAATAAACAATTCCTAAATAAAAATTTGCTCCCTATACAAAATTGTTTTCATGCCACATTGCCTAAAAATAAAATATTTTTAAAGGGTATAAACCTTGATAAGTATTACATTTTTCGTATATGTATACAAACCCAAATCTGTGCAAAAAAATTGTTTACCAATGGCTATAGTATCTGCACTAACTTGCAGGGTTTGAATGTCTCTATTTCCCTTTCATGTCCTATATTGGAACGCACTGTAGAAATATTGGCATCTGCAGTAGCTGTAAGATCAAATATTTTGATGATTATGTACACCTCTCACAGGAAGGAGCTAAGACATATCCAGGGAAAGATAAATAGGCTTCACAATCTGCAAGCTTTGAATCAGTATTAAGCATGATAAAATAAAACAAATACTAGTATTTCCAGCGATAAAAATTCAACTAAGAGAGAAGTGCCAAAACTTACCTTTAGCTTCCACTGTCTCAAATGGGATGGAGTTATTCAGAATACCAGAGTGGTATTAGACCCTGACCAATGGCAGTGGCATTCTGGGGCTGTGGGAGGTAGTACAGCTTCTACCCTCAGCTGAAGACCTCAGCCCAGGGAGTTTCTCAGACTGCAAACACCTTTATATGTATGATTTTGCTGAACTGATTTTTTGGGAGGTCAAACAAAGATTTGTTATGAGGAAATGGCATTTATTTCAGGTCACAGTTTTTTACCCCTTCCTTTAAAATTTTTTGCTGCTCCTACCAATACACCAATAGCACACTCAGCTGTATTCTGGAAACAGCTTTTTGTGCTACCTGATACCCTAGAAATAAAACTTTGTCAGTGTCCAAAATAAAGGCTTAAGAAAATTGGGTTATATATTAATATTTTTCCTATATGTAACATTTATATTTTGTGGCTTATTATATATGATAATGTTTAATGAATTTCCATCTACTGCAGGTATTATCTTTTATGTATTCAGAGGCACTTTTTCCCCCCTTTACTTTTCTGTAAGTACTTATGAGAATATACTATTTCCAGTATGCTTTCTTTCCTGGATGAAATTCCACTTTCTTAATAGATATGAACCTCTACCATACGCTGCAAAGGATAGCCATACACTCTACTATAATGTGCTCTATTACACCAGAAAAAGATTTTACCATATTAGCATAAGTCAAGCTCTCCTTTTTCCTAATTGATGGTGGTTTTTTATTATCAGTTCCTACTTAATTCTGTAATTTTATATTACCAGTATTTGTGTTACATGCACTTATTCCTCTGAATGTTTTCATCATTTTTCCAACTCTTCAATGAAGTATGCCTCCTAATACTTTCAACGTCCAGTACTAACAGCTAGGAAACAACAGAACCTCTTCTGTATCTCTTCTGTAAGATTCATGTATAAGGTTCCAGTGTGCTAAGGAAACTTTATTCCCTTTGCTTTATATACCTTCCAGAAAAATATTTTTTTCCAATAAAAAATTTTCCTACTAGGCCAAATTTGCATGAGGCACTGGAAGCACATCAAGAATTTAAGCCACATGCCAGTAATTTGAATGTCCAACATCAAGTTTCTAGAGCTAGCCTAGTGAATCCAAGATATTTGACAGGGTTTAGTTGATAGGTCAAAGGGTAGAAGAGCCATAGCTTTGCTAGCAGACAGGTAGAGGATAGGGTGTTGTGGAACACACCAAATGGCACGAGGTATCATGTGCTGTTTTGGCAATTGAGTCAAGTCTGCCCTGGCTTATGGTACTATGACCCCTCTTGGATGGCAGACTTCTTTCTAAGGAAGGTTTAGTAATAATTGTTTCTATGAAAATAGGGGTCTTGAATTATAATCAGTTATTTAATTTCTTTATTCACTGTCCCTCTCATTGCAAATGCATATTCTTCCATGAAGAATCAGGGCAGTAAGTGCAGTGAAAACATCACACTTTTGTGTCCTGTTGCTCTTTTTCTTCAGGTCAATAGCCTAAGTTTACTCCTTAATTTAGTGATCTAGCTGCTTGCAATGCCTGTGTATGCTCCTTCCTGACAACAAAGCAAACATCTGTATCTTTTGCAACAAAAATTCATCATTTTACCTTCTTACTTCTGCTAAATTTTAGGCTGCTCTGTTTGTAAGTAATTGTAATTTCTTTCATTTTTAAGTATAGCATTTTCTGCTGTGCTTGGTAATTTAAGATTTATCCTGCTAAATCCTCACTCCCAAGGTGTCTCCTTCATTTACAAAATATCTCCTCTCTAGACAGGTCCAGTACTGTTTTCATTTATACAAAAGATCCCAATATTTTATTCTTTATTGAAGGAAAAATCTTATCTATAACAAATTATTCATATCATTATTAATGTTTTTCTTCATTCTTACACAACTAAATAGATTCAGGCATACTGAGACCTAGGGCCTGAAACCTTTGTATTGTTGGTCTGTAGGTTTGCTTTTTTTGTTTTATAAGAGCAACTAACTTCAAACCACTTTGTGTCTGGATTTTAATTTTGATTTTAGTGGTATACTGTATTCCTGTCAGACTACATTATGCTTTACTGGCTATGTTTTCCAGAAACACTAAGCAACTATAATTAATCAAAGGCAAATATTAACTTTCAAATATTCGAATTCTATTTTTTGTTAGAGCTAGGGAAACTTACCTGAAAAATAATATATTTTATAAAAAGAATTTTACAAGCTTATGAGCGTGATATTTTGCATAGCACACAAATAGGAAAACAGTTTTATTTGTTTTGGTTTATGCTTTAAAGAACAAGAACTTGGAGAATGAGTGATATATCTATAGGGGACGTGCCTTAGTTGATGCTGAAATTAATGTTCAGCAATTTGCTTTAACTTGGATGACAGAAGTCCTGACACTAGCAATCTTAGGCCAGCTAGAAACCCAAGAGACCCAACAAAAAAAAGATAAAAGGAAAAAAAAAGACTACTTAGAGGCCTTGTGGTATTGCTGAGCAAAAACCCAAGCATTTAAAAAAGCTTACAGAAAATTTGTGCTTGAGTTAGAAACTGATTCAGATCACTGCTTGCATTTTCTGAATCCTGTTATCACAGAAGATAATGAAATTCCTGAGACTGTCTAAAGGACATTTGGGAGTGAGCTTTTCATGTCCTCTAATTAGTCCCTTCACTGACACTTGGGTTTTTTCCAGATCCTCTGGCCTTGTGCCTAACTTACTGTCTTGTGAACTTCCTCAGTTGTCTTTAAATCTCACTGTGTGACTTAGTGGGGCTTGATTAAAAGCCCACTGAAGTTAATGGAGAGTTCCATCACATTCAGTGGTTTTTGGGCACTACTTAAACTGGAAGCATATCCAGCTGTGTCTGTTGCCTAACACAATCCTAGTTAGAATGCATTCCCACTGCATAGTTTCTGGCAATAGTAAATGAATTTATTCCCCTGCTTTTTTAGAGGGCTTTGTTTCCATTTCAGTTCTCTCAGTTCTTGGAGGTGCAATGACTCCTAACTGTGTTCTTGAACTCAGTGCCAAAGCCTCAGGGTTGTCCTATTCTTGTTTTTCCAAAACTTTGATTATAAAGCACTGAGCCTTTTATTCCGACTGTCAACATTCACTTGTTATAAATATAATTTTTTCTTTGCTTTCTTTTCTTTCAGTCTTCACAGATTCATCCCCAGGAACTTGTGATAAGAAAGAATGTGTGGAAAAAATGCTAACTTTGCCATAAAATGAAAAAATCCTCTCTGACCCTCAGGAAGAGCTCGGATATTGTAGCAACTTTCCCTCTTGTCTGCTTCTTGACCTGCCAGTCTGAACAGAAGTAGAGGTCTTCAGTCTGCCTCTAGAATGTGTCAGCTCTGGAAAATTTTAGTACTGTTTTTTAACAAGAAAAGCAAGATATATCCAGCCTTGAAAGGAGTGATAAGGGAATCCCAAAATAACTCATTCATTTTGCTGTTTCACCTTGGCGCCTGGCTTAAAGATTCTCCTGGTCTGAAACTGAGTAATAAGGCAAAATAAATTAACATGTTGACTTATTCTCATCTCGAATAAGAGTAACAGAATAAAAGATCACTTTCTCCTGGGCCAGGGAGCAGTCCTGCATAAGGGGGAGGTGATACATGAGTGTTCCAGTAATGGTGACAGTAAGTTCAGCTCTTGGGTTATGCAGTCTTTTAAAAAGTTGCATTCAGTTTCCTCCAGCTCTTCCTTATTTTGTGATCAAAAGTGCATCCATCAAATGAACCAAATAGGGTCACTCACATTGTGTGACAGAGACAGTTGTGTTTTGGTCAGGAGTGGGAGGTCCATGAATATTTGTTTCTCAAAATATGCTATGCCTCACGAGTTTGTTAATGCTAGTATGAGCAAGCAAGTGAATGCTTTTTTTGAGTTTACTGTAGACAAGTGACTGCAAAGTAGATGTAACTCCTTCGACAGACATTCTAAATTCTTTGAAAAGACATGTATTATAGTGAATTTAAAAAAAAAATTAGGATTTAAAATAAGATTTTTCAAACATTATCTTTTTGCTTACACATATGTACCTCAATCTAATTCAAATGCATTGGTTTTAGTTTTCTAAATAAAAGTGATATTTAGTATTCCATATTATGCCACTGAATGAAGAATTTTACTACAGTGCACTCACTTTTTGCACGTGGATCAACCTTCTTACATCTTACTTCTCCCAGGCCTTTAATATGAAAATCCTCCAACTTTTTCGTGGATGTTACATGCTGCACCAGTGTGTCTGCTTCATGTCCAAATAAATGTTTTTCTCACCTAGTTTTTAGTCTGTGACTTTATTGATTCCTGAATCATTATTTATTATTTATTTTCCAATTTTAAATATGTGGCCAGAATTATATTGAACAAAGGAAAAGCACGATGTAAAATCCTGGAGCCATTGAAGTTACTACAATCAATTTCAGGGCTAAAATCCAGGCCAGTATTTTAGACTGATTTCTTCTGCGATACTGAGCACTCTTGAGTGTTTGTTTGTTTGTTTGTTTGTTTGTTTGTTTGTTCTAAAGGCATAGTGAGAGGATGGAGGGGTGGAAAGTTGCTTTGATAGATCCCTTGCCTGTCTCAGTATCACTTGCATTTCATGAATTGCTGGATTGTGAAACTCCATTCACCCTAGGGCCCTGGGAAAAGGAGAACATCATATGAAGCTCTCCGGGACTAGGGAACAAAGACTGGATAACAGAAAAACAAATATCTCAGAGAGAAGGAGAAAGGAAGGAAATCATGTGTCTGCAGAAGGGATTAGCATTTCCATTTTGCTCATCAAAGTTAAAAGAAGTACAAAAGAAGGATTTAGAATGCTCCAACTGTTCCATCCCCTGTGCAAATCAGCATAAACAGCAGGGAAAAGAGAGTTAAACAGAAAATTTGAGATAGCTACAATTGTTTTTGCTAGCAAAGTCTTGTTTAGATTTAATTATTTCTGCATAAACAGTGAATGCAAGTAATAAAAAGAAGCTTTTTAATGAGTCAGAGGAATAACTAACTACCCATTACATACAAATCTACTCAAGTGTCTTATTTCTCATATTTGCCTGAGTTTTGGTTCTTGATGGTGGATTCCTTTTCAATTCACATACCCTTAAAGTCTGTTATTCTTTTCCTCAATGGTTACTTTTATTGTGACCTCTCACTTCCATGGTTGATGCAGGCAGATAACATATGACTTTTTTCCTGTCATTCAAATATTTATTGTTGGGGTTTTTTTGTATTGCCTGTCCAGATGTTTAGTTTTGGATTTGGGGGATTTTCTGTTGTTTTTTTTTTTTTTTTTTGGTTGGTCAGAGTTTTTTGACTCTTTCTGAAAAAAATAACATGCTAATTTAAAATTTGTCAGATGTATGCTACGTCTGTTTAATATTGCTTACTAACAGTAAAATCTCAGAATATTTTTGTGCAATCTGGTCTACCAGACTACATTGAATTTCTAAGTGAGAATGTAGAATATGGTTTTCTTGCATATGTAAAGACTTTATCTATATAGTCTCTGATACATCATTGCATTCGGTGTACTTGGAATTTCTAAGTTAAGAAAAAGCATTAGCTTTAGCAAAGAACATGCATATTTACAGTAGAATCAATCAATCCATAGTTACAGCAACAGAAATGGATGGCTCCCACTTTTCTTTCAGAAAGGGTGATTTGGAGCCTTCAATGTCTGCTTCTGAAATTACTAAACTTTGTTGTAAACTGTGAGCAAGATCCAAAACGTATTACTTTTAATCATCTTAAGCCAGGCTTGCTGTAAAATTCTAAGATTTTCCTTAAATACATTTTCAATTTTACATCTCTAACATTTGCTTAATAATAAGCCCACAAGTTAAATCCATCATAGCATGCTATTCACTCTTTCTGTATGTTATAAATTTTAAAGCAGGTGAAAAACTTGTCAGATTGTTACTATATAGTGTATGGGAATAAACCATTCTGTTAGCCTAGAAAAACACTTCAGAAATTCAAGAACTTTAATTATTCAAATTCTGCAAAATTGATCTGAAGTACCCTTTGTAATAAATTATGTTCCTTGTGCTTCTTTTTATTTGATTAAAAAGTATCAAGAGAATGTATTTTTTCTAAGGATATTAAGTAATTTTTTTTGAAACAACTGGGAAGTAACAATGAAGTATAATCTAAATTGATGTTGGTGCCTAAGATAAAAATTTTTCCTGTTCCATGTAAACATAAATATGAGAGAAGAAGAGATGTTTTTTTTTCTAACAGTTTGCAGCAGAAATCTAATGGGTCAATTTTTCCCACCTTGTTCCTATTCCTTTCATACTTTTGAAATGACTTGGGTTACACGCATGGGTTGATCTGTCAGGTAGGTGCATGCACACAGATCTCTGCAGGTTATACCAGAGCTCACTAATGAAGGCAGTTTCAGGAATTCCCACTGAGGCCAAAGGCAGGAGTCAAAGCTTCAGGCTCACATACTTGGGTCCCATTTCACTCACATTAGACAGACTGTCATTCTTCTAAAACCAAATCTACAGTTTGTGTTTAAGAGGTATAATTTACATCAGTTTTGAGAAGGAACAGGGAAAGAAATCTCTGTTCTTTCTTAAATCGTGGTTGACTATAAGATAGCACTGCTGAGTATGCAAGCATGTGGTGTTGCAAAATGGTTATTATTAGCATACAGAGTTATTGTCTGCTGTTCTAGCCCAGCCTGTGGACTGGTGGTGTTAGACCCTTTCAGGAAAATGCAGTTCCTGGCCCTAGAGACGGAAAATTTCAGCATGTTTTTGCTTAGCTAAACAAGTACAGTTCAGAGCTGGGTTATCATATTTATCTCTAAAAGATGAATGACGTTTTGCTTGGGAATGAAAAATAAACCAGAAACAAATTTCAAGAAGACAAGGATATGGAATTCAGTAGAGCACAAGCTTTTTGTTGTATGTTGGCATACCTATGTATTCAAATGAAATTGTGAAGGCTATTAAATTGCACTTATTTCATAGATAGAGACTGTAAGAGATTTTATGAGGCATAATGTCCTCAATATCCTGAGAAAATTTGAAATTGATGTAATGAATTAAAGTTGGTTTTCTCATTAGCATAAATATGTCCCAATTTCCTATGAAGTTTGAATATGAAATTGTATGTGTACTCCTAGGTTTGCATTTTGCATTAAATATATTGCTGTGGTTTATACCCTCTATACATATTTCCAAAATGTTAAAAAATATTTGTAAAGAAGATGACATTTGCCAGTTCCCTTGCATTTTAATGCCTTCAACTAATCCTACGTTTGCAACATAAAGGTGTTCTCTGCTATCACCGAATTTGTTGCAAAATACATGGATATTAATAACTTGTAGTACCTTAAATTTTAGAACAGTACAACTCACTAGCAAGTAACTCTCACACACAGTGATCCAAAAAAGTTATAATTCCTCCAGACTTCAGAATATAATCTGGGAATTATAAGTGCATTGTATAAACCAGTCATTTTAAGACTTTGCTCTGTCACCAGTGTGTCAGACATGCATTTAGTGTTCATGTTCTCTAAATATCTGTTGCATGCTTCAGTGCCTTGTAGACATTGTCTCCTTTCGATTGTTTGTTCTAGCAGGAGCCAAGGTGCTGCCTCTCAGGGCTTTGATCTCAAGGAATGCTCTACTGACCTGAATTTACATTGCTCTGATCCAGTATTTTGGTAATATATTAATTCTCTTAATCTCTTATGGAATCAATGATTGAGTATGGGCCCTGTTAGATGACCCAACCCTGCCTGCAACAGAGAATTTCAGGCTCTATCCAGCTTTTGGATGCTTCATCTTACACATCTGTGGGTACAGAAGGATGGGGGCACTCAGTGGGTGCATGGGAGGTGGGTGCTGTGGTCAGGGAATGTGGGGAAGAAGTGAAAGGGCCAGTTGCACAGAGTGAGACAGACATAGTTGATCCGGGCCAGGGCTAACCACAGCCTGAGTCCAAGACCTCTGGCACTGTAAAAGAGACACATCACCCTTCAGCCAATAGTTCTGTTTATTTGGTTTGAATTTCTGCTTAAAACTGTTTCTTTTCTGAGTAGATGTGGGAACATGTCCTTTTGAGACACTAATGTACAAAGAATGTAAGAATCTTGGTTTTTCTTGTAGGCTTTAAGGAGGACTATTAATTTATTTTAGCTCTTAGAATGGCTATGGATTTATCTATTACCAATAAAATAATGTCTGTGAACAAGAATTAGATATTTTTAGCCAGGTCTTCATTTATATGAATTAAATATTTGGAAAATAGCTTCAAATTTTTTTTAGAAAATATCAACAAAGACAGAAATACAGCAAGAGCGCAGATTGCTATGAGCATGACAACGAAGGAAACTATCATTGGTTGATGAGTGACATGTGAACTTCTCTGTTATTCTACACGTCAGACAGTCATATTTTTAAAATGCAGGTATCCAATAAAAATACTTAAGTTAATGCTCTGTGCTTATTTGTGGTTGAACTGAAGTATTAAAACATTGCTTTTCAACTGAATTTGAAATACAGGTGGCATTTTCCAAAAGTGTTTTTCTAATTTATATACACACACTCACAAACACAAGCACTCGCACACACACAGATCCTGGTAGCTTCCAAGGATCTCGACATAGTGTAATCAAATGATCTTTTAACTTTTAATTTGTGGCATTGTCTTTTAGAGGTTTTCTTTGTCTTGCTTCATTGCCTGCACAATGTGTCATTGACCCTCATTTCCTATAATCAGTATTTACTCAGCTCACCATGTGCACTGAGTTACCACGCGGTCTTGCTCTGCAATCTCTGTCATGTCTCTGTTGCTGTTAAGAGAAGCAGGATAAGAACTGGCAGATGAAAGAAAGGCCTTTTTTCTAGCACAGTCAATACAGCTAAAATACAGGTAAAGTAGTTAACTGAGTGAAATTTCACTGTCAGATACCATCCAGAAGAAACAAACAAAGCAAAACCTTGATCTGAGCAAGTGTTGGGAAAATGAACAAGGACTAAATGATACACAGAAGGGAAAAGGAAAGTGTTATCTTTCCACGTAATCACAAATTTAGTGTGTTTCAGTACTATTTCAAGATTACTTATGTCTTGTTTTCACACAAAACTATGCAGATGAACGTGTAAAGGAATCATTCATGGGGAAATTTCAGCTTGTACAACTTTCCTGAAGTCAGGAAACCCAGATTAATCCAGATTCATCCAGCTTTAGACTAAGGGAATAACTCCAGCTCTGGTGCAGAGGAAAACTCTCCATACAGGCACAAGAGACAGTGTTGAATTTCATAGTATAAATGGTGCTTTCTTTTTGTTTCAGTCCTTTGATGAGCAGTGCAGTGATTATAGTGTTGTTTTGCCCAAATACCCACAGTTATTTTGCTGATTCCTTTGGTAGTGAGCTGGTCCACTGTAAGTAACTGGGGAAAACATTATCTGCTGGCACCTTGGCAAAAGGCCTTCTGTCAGCCATAGATGAATTCAGGTCAAAACTTTAAAGTTTCCTATCTGTAAGAGCAATAGAGGGATTCTGCTATGATGGTGAAAAGCCTTTGGTTGTTTTAGTGCACAGAAATGCATTAATTAGATTATGTGATAGCAAGTAATGGAGATTTTTGGTCCAAATGAAGAAATTGTATATGTAGATCAGAGGGGTTTTTTTAACCATCCATGGGAAGGGAGTAAGTGGGAATATTCAGCTCTAGCCTGATGTGGTCAAAATGGTAGGCAAGGAGAAGTATTTGAAACTGGGCATTTATAATGTATGAAATGTATCTGACTGAGCAGGTGTGAGGAGAGAAGGAAGGAAGAAAGTATTGCTGTACTGGAGAGCAGAAATAAGACTTTTTAACAGCAGAGCTTTACGAAAATACTGACAAGAACCATGCATAGGAATGACTGACAGTTCAGGTATATGAAACAGCATAACATGTAGTGACAAACTTCAGACCACAGAAGATTGTGGGGTCTGAAAGAAGAGTGGGTGAGATATTAACATCAATAAGGAGGACACATAGATGACATTGCGGAAAATCACAGAAGAAAAAGAGTAAGCTCCATTTTCCCCATTCAAAATTCCCATTTCTTTAATGTAGTCATCAACAGAAGACTGGGGAATCCCCATCACAGAGGTTAAAGGTAAGTAGTGTGAATCAATAAACTTGTCTAAGGAAAATGAGCAATGGGAGATCATCAGGGAGTGGAAAAGATTGAGGGAAGGACTAAGAGCTACTGAAGAATGACCTGAGATGTAAGAGGACATCCAGTTACTGATGCTGCTGTTTAACCCATAAATAAGATGATGAGCCACCTCTTTTTCACATAATCATTTCCTGGAAGGAAAAAAGACATTTCAATTTATCTCTGTTTTGCAAAGATATAAGTGTTCATCTGGTTTGTAATTTCTAGTATTCATAGATTTTCTTTACCTTAGTAAATTCTGAGCAACGCAACTAGTGAAAATCATCAGATTTTCCCATCAGAGTGCAGATTAATGAAAGTTAAGCCCTGAACATTTTATGGTGGTTTAATGATAACCAATACACAAGCATGATATGCCAAAACTAAATAGAAATTAAAGAACAGTGAAGTGTGACTTGTAAAACTACATTACTGAAGTAAAGCCATCTCTGAGGCAAATCATTTGCAGCCTGTGGTGAGCTTAGTCTGCTGGCAAAAGTCCTTGATTTCATTGACACCTCTGAAACTCCACTAACAAAGGCAGATTTTGGCCCATGTGCTACTTTAAATAGAATTCAAGGGCAGTGAATAAGTTAGACATTTCTGTCATTAAAAAGAATCCTGCTGAGGAGAACAGTCAGCTTTGGTTGCTGTTCTATAGTGTCAGTGACTGTCACTGCATCAGCTGCTGCAGAGAAAAGTTTGCTCCTGAAGGACTTAATGCAAGACAATTTGAAATGGTTTCATTTCATTATGTCTGGTATTTTATATCTTTGAATAAAGATAATAAAGGCAGCACAAGAGAACCTCGTAATATATAGTCTGAGAAGAATAACCAAAGGCAACAAAAACTTTCCCTTTGGCAGTTAGTTTTTTCCCTTTTACTCTATGAAACATGAGAACTTTTATTATACAAAACTGTGCCTTCTTGTGAATTTTTCCTTTAGGTTTGCCAATGAGAGATGATGATTTAATTCTTTCCAGATATTCAGTTGATTTAATATAATTTCTTTCATGTGGAACAAAAGGGGATAAATGGGCACAGATCCTAGAATATCTATTCTTTTTCACAAATCCTTAAGGGTACATTTCATGGAATCACAACATATTTTTGGCACTCAATTCTTGAAACAATTACATGGTGTTTGATTATAAGGCTGTTTATTGGAGATCATATGGCGTTTGTCCTGTGTGCTTACCCTGTTTTTTTTCTTTGTTTTAATTGACTGAGATCTATGCTTGAATCAGAAATACTATTTAAAACAGATATTTGGATAAGAAGCCCTCTTGTACAGGTTCTTTAGATGCAGCTGTTACTATTTCATACCCAGAAGCTTTCAAGTGCCTCATTCTCATTTCATTTCTCTTGGATTATTGCCAGAATAGCTTGAAGCATTGATTATGGCTAAAAGCTTCGTTTTCCTCTAACTAAAACCATTTTCATGAAAGTCTTCATTTCATAGTATCTTTTATTCATTCTTGTGTCTCTTCTTCTACCCTGTGTCACATAAGTGCATGCAGTATGTTTCTTCTGTGTGCTAAACATATTTAACTGGAAAAAAAAAACCATGCTGAAATGAGCATATGTATCACTCAATTGGGAGCTATTGACACAAAGAACAACCTTGCCACTGTGGAATTCTGGCAAGAAGATGAGTCAGTGAAGAGAAAATGAATGATTCAACCCAAAATTTTATTCCCTAATTAGATTGTGTATTGAAATAAAAATGTGTTGTGTTAAGGGTGAGCCAAAAACAAATACTGTGGGTACAAGGATTTAATAGGAGGGCAGTTGAGTATTTTTTTCTCAGCTTTCCCTTTCCTTTGAAATTCACTTTCAAAATTAATGTCTTTTTCTACTATTCTATATATGATTAGGGTAGAAAAGGGTTTAGGGAAACCCAAGCAGTTTGCCTGTTAGCCCTTACTTTTCCCTTAGTTTTTTAATAGGAATCCATAAGATCATCCTCCCTGTCTGGGAATGACTACTTCACTGACTTCATTGTCCTGAATGAGGGAACTGCTGAATTTTGTTGCTATTGCTGTCATGGCCATTTCAAAACAGTGCTGCTGTTCTCACTGTCAAATTGTTGACCAGAATCCATTTGGGACCAATGTAACCCAGTCTATCTCTATAATAAGAAGTTTACTTTTACATTCCTGGAACCCCAGTGGATGTAAGATCAGATGTCTATCTGCCTTTAAAAAAAAAAGCCTGCAAAATGTTTGTGTTGAAAGGTAACCTGTTCTTTAAAGAAAAAAAAAATACTGCAAGTTGGATTTCTGATATTTTAAAATTTGAACTTAAATTTGTTCCATATCAATCAACACTAAGCATCCAGTTGTTTTCCTGTCATGAGTAAAATGACTTTACAAAGCCATCCCATTTAGACGATCAAAGACTGCATAATTAAGCAGTGTTTGGACAGTTAGTATTTCTTTAAACACTTTTTCTATAACCATTAAATATTGACTTTTATCCTTCAGCATGCACAACTTTTTCTGGTGTTCCTAGAAAAAAATAGGACTTTTTTTTGCATGATGTGAAATGGAGGCCAGCAAGAAGCCAAAACTTTGTTTTTATCTCGTAGTACTTCTGAGCTTTGATTCAGCACCTGAAAGCATTTAGGGGGCTATAGCACTTCTGTAAAGCCCAAGGAGTAAACACACCTCTGAAAATTAGTAGACCTTGGATCTTACATCAGCCAGTGTCTGATACATCAGCTGATAAAACTAAGCCTATAAGCTGATAAAACACGGAGAAGCATATGGTTTACAGGGTGAAGGTTAAGCCTGAGAAGCTGCCAGAGTTGATTTGCCAGCTGACATTGCCTCTTCATGTAGTTTCCAACTAATGAAATTGATGGTTGTGGCATATTACCATATTCCTTCTGTAATTCATTCTAAAAGGCATGAAAAAAAGTATGAAACGGTGCACAGAATACAACAATGCATGATCTGAAGAAAGCTCATGGGTGTTATTCACATATCTGCACAGTTCTTTTATGTTTGGACTGCATATTAATCAATGCTTTAGTCAGCATTAGACATATTGAACACTTACTCTTAGCTGCTGCAGTTGAGCCAGTTCCCAAGAAAAATAACTCTAGACTAGGCTGAAGGATTTTAAGTCTCAGGCTATAAGCAGCATTGTGGACTGATATTTTCCAAGCTTTCCAGTTCCCATTTTTCCTCCCTAAAAGCACATGAGCATCTTGTGTCTCCTTCCCCATTCTTTTACTCTCATGCAAAGGGATGCCCAGTAAGAAAGGCCTGTCTCAATCTACCTTCTTTTCCAAATATTTTTCCTTCTTCCTCTTTTATTCCCTCATCATAAATTTTTCCACTTCCATTCCTAGTCATCTTTTTCATGTCTTTTGTTTTCTCTCTTCTAGCATTTGACTTTTTTCTTCTTCATTATCAAAGTATAGTTATATTAGTGACATGAAAAATGAAAGATAAAGTATTTTTCTAACTTGTTCAGATACAGACCACAACAAGAGCCTTTTCTCATATCTGGAAGTACTGAGTAAAGCTGGTAACAACTAAGGGTCTTGTACAGATTTTTGAGTTCTCTAAGAATTCTCCCTAAAAAGGCACTTTTTCTACAATTACAATACTGTGAAAGGGTACTTTTTGAAATGTGGAAGAGGCCATCAATATGGCTAATGTTACTTTTCTAAGTAAAGAATGCCATCCACAGCCATTTTGAATGTGATCTGTTAACTAATTTCTGATTTGTTCACATCACATCACTTCCTTTTCATCACAGTTTGTATCTGCTCCCAGTTCTACAACTGACAAAATAACTCCATGATTTTGTGATGCAGAAGGGATGCTGTAGCACAGGGTTTGAAAAAGTAGGAAAATACAAGCACAAGTCTTATTAGTGCTTTAAGGAAAACGAGAAGTGTGGATACCACTGCAACTGAAATAATTCTCAATGTTCCTCAATATCTAATAATTCTGCCACAATGATGCCATACAGAATGCAATTGTAAATAAAGAACAACGAAGAAAAAAAGGAAAGAATGGAATTCTTGGCTTAAGAACAGAAAATTTACTTCTCTGATTGTTTTTTTATTTGATGGTCACTCCAATGTAAAAATATTTATATTTGTTTGAGAAAGAAATAATTATTTTAATCTACTTCTTTATATAAAAAGGAAAAATAAACCTCACACCATGTTTATATGTGGTATTTTAAATTGAACGTTAAAGAACTTGCACCAAACCAAAATAAACACATAAATAACTAGTATTTTAAGAGATCCAAACCACTGGGACCTTCAGAGAAAACCTTCATGCACAGCTTTCTCTTCCCAATTTGGTCAGCAATTTAGAAGCATGGAATTTGGGGACCTTGTTCCTGGCAGATTTGTCAAAGACATATAAGTGTAACTCACTTCTATTTTGCTACTAAACAGAGTTGAGAAGGGTTGCCATCAGTCTTTTTCATTGGAAGCAGTTCCAGTCATTAAAAGAAACAAATCTTATGATTCACAAAACAGTGTGAACTTCAAGTCTGGTTCTGAAAACAGTCTCAGCAGAGAAAAAAAATAAAAAATGAACACTCCAATCTACTTCTGATTCAGCCAAGGGTTTGAGCCTAGATCCTATAGTACCATGAAGCCTATCCTCACTGCCAGGAGAGAGAATCAGTAATTATTTCAAGTCTTGTAACAAAGTAGAGCATTATAAGGTGATTACCACCCTTGAAATAAGCTTCCTAACATTGAGAGTAAGATTTCAGAGAAATTCAAGGAGTTCATTAACTGGTGAAGGGCATATCATGCTACATGGATATCTTAGCAAGAAGAATATTAAATAAGAAGCATGAAATTTTTTCCTTTCCTCTGGCTGAAATGATTTTCAAATTTTTTTCTGAATCCACTAAAATTTAATAAAAATGGAGATAGACCATTTTAATACAAAATTACTGAAAAAGCCTAGCTTCACTTAGAGCTGCTGAGTCCACATGCCACTTTTGTTGCCCCAGCCCCCAGTTTTGAACAGCTTTTCTTTGTGGAAGATGTGATTCTAGTTCCCTCACAAATTTTCCTACAAAAAAGCCTGGGGGTGAGGAGAGTAAGCCTTGGAAAAGACATTTCCAGATATACTCTCTGTACGTGACAGCACCAGCCTGGGTCTGCGTGCAGGCACCGGAGGAGGTGTGAGCGCTGTGAGCAGTGGGGCTGTTCTGCTGCTGTAGCTGTGTGCACTCAGGGCAACCCTTTCCCTGGGGAATTCCAGATGGAGCTGACCCACCAGGAAAGGGTAGGACATCAGGACAAACATTAACACCACGTGCGTAAAGATGCATAAGTGAAAAAAAACTGAAGAAACAAAACTAAATGAAGCTGGTAGGCAGATAGTTTGGTTAAATGGATATAAAATTATAGAGTTATTTAGATTGGAATTGATCTAGTTCCAACAGCTCTGTCATGGGCAGGGAACATTCCACTACACCAGGTTGTTCAGAGCCTTATCCAACCTGGCCTTGAACACTTCCAAGTATAGGGCACCCACAACTTCTCTGAAGCCTTCTCTTCTCCAGGCTGAACAGCCCCATCTCTCTCAGTCTGTCTCCACAGGAGAGGTTTTCCAGCCCTCTCATCAACTTACTGGCCCTCCTTTGGACTCATTCCAATGCTACAGAAATCGAGACAAAAAGAGTAAGTAGAATATTCAGACTCTTGGCAACAGTGCAGGGAGTATAAGCAAAAACTGTATTTGGAAAGGTTTTGAATTCATTAAAGTGTAGATTGCCTGGAACTAGCACTGCTAGAGCGAGCACAGGACTTAGAAGCAATCTCACTTCTACTAATGGGGGAGATAGTAAGTTAGCTAGGGTAGAACATGCTATTAATTATGGATATTGCTTCCTACACTTGACCTGAAGTGGTTATTACTATTCCTGGGTATCACTACACAGAGAGTGTGGTGCCCTGTGGAGCCTCTCTTCTTGTTTAAATGGGTGAGCAATTCTGGGTAACAAAATGCAATTATGGAGGAGACTTTCAGTCAAGAGAAAGATTTTAATTTGCTGACTTTAACAATGCCAAGGACTCTCAGCCACACATGGCAGAAGAGGGATATTAGTTACTTAACAATCAACACAGAAATGTAGATGTTACAGTAAT
Source organism: Lanius collurio (assembly GCA_020086605.1). Classification (NCBI taxonomy): domain Eukaryota; kingdom Metazoa; phylum Chordata; class Aves; order Passeriformes; family Laniidae; genus Lanius; species Lanius collurio. The sequence goes on along the minus strand of JACBWW010000005.1, from coordinate 13,764,544 downwards.
CTGATCCCAGGTAGGTAATGAAACTAGCTGCAATTTGGTATCAACAAATAATTTTTCTAGGCTGGAAAACTGCAGAGCAACTACTTGTAGCAAACATTGGAAATCATTTGAGTGCAGCAAAGGTGACTGAAAATCTCTTCAATGACACAGGATAAGTGCTGGAGTTAGCAATTTCAAATATACAAATTAGTTTTCTAGTTGTCTTCCAAATTTTTACCTCAATGTTTGTGTTTCTTCCTTCAAGTGTCACACAGTCCACTGGGGACACTGGCATCTATATACAATTGTTATGGTGGTGTTTTTCCCTCTAAACATTGAAGAAGAATAGTGGTAGCAAACTAGACTATTGAGAAAGAAGCAGAAAATGCCAGAGAATAGTATGGAGCAGGGAGAATCATGTATGTGGTTAAATTTTTAACTGTGCTGGCAGCATCTGAAAAGGACTTTTCTTCTTGCAGAGACAGCTGTGTTATAAAACCCCACAGCCTTTTGATAGATTCAGCATTCCAGTCTCCAATCATGCTGGCAGACGTATCAGAAGTGTCTGGATATTTTTCAGTTCTTGAATCTCTCACTTTGCTTTAATGTTTTTCTTTACAGGGCAACTGTCTGTACCCTGGACTGAGGTGATAGCACATCTGTGTTAAAAACCTTAATTTCAAATTTACCTAATATGTAACATGTATTTCTACAAAAAAGCCCCAGATGTTTGTGGTTTGGCTAGTGATCGACCATGACTGTAGTATGCTTATGGTGACCCACTCTCAGCCTCTCATACTTGTAAATGTCTTTGTTTCTGTATGTAGTACTCCATTCAAAACTGTTTGCAATGTGTTCTGACAAGTAAGGCAAGCAATTGGCTGCTCTGTGATGCCAGCTGCACCTTCACACAGGACAGCTGAGTTCCTCCCTTCTTTCAGGGGAAAAGAAGACAATTTTTTCTGAACCAGGAAATATCAGTGGGGAGTCTTAGAGCAATCTTGGATTAGGAATAATTAACATTAGATTTTCAAGCAGAGTGATGCTTTTTACATTGTATTAGCAGCTCTCAACATTGGGAAAAAGACAATGTGTTTTACATATCCCTTTATAGTCTTCTGGCACAGTGAATGAACTGCCTGTGTAGTGGCTGAAAGCCTACATTGTTTAGTTCCACACAGTAATGCAATTTAGTCCTACCATTGTAGTCTGAAAGAAAATTTCACCAACTTTCCTAGGACATTTAAGAATATTAAAACGCTTGCAAATGGCCATATATACACAATAAAGAAGCTTAACCCCCAGTCAGTACTGACATATTTTGTGAAGGTCACTGTAGCAACATAACTATTTTTTATTCTATTTCATGGAGCTGGTTCTGGGAGACAGCATCAAGATGGAACAAATTAGCCTAAGTGAGGATATTTAAGATTTTTTCTTTAATTTAATAGTTCCCAGATGTGAAGTCAGTGTATTGTATCAAAGGTGTAGAATACAGAGCACTTGGCAGCAGCAGCTCTTCATCCCAATAGAATTTTTCTCTTTACTCACATTAACTGGGATTTGAGAGAGACAAATCTTGAGCATCAATCTGCAGGTGTTCTAGAATTGTTCCATAGGAAAGTACTGATTATATGAAGGTCTGATTTATAAGGATTTCCAAATTACACTGTATTGGACAAATAAGAGTACAGCTGGTAAAAATAACAGTTAAAAATTATTTCATCAGATCTTGTTCTTCTGATCCCATCACATAATATGGCCCCTACCCAGAAAATGGAGTACCTTGATGCTCTAGTACCCCTTTATGATTTTAAATTTCAACCTCTCTTATATGTAAGCTTTACATCTCTTTAGAGAAAGTCTAGTCTTTTATTCTTTGATGTGTACATGGTACTAAAAGGTAATTTTTTTACTGGACTGTCAAGGTGTTTTACTGCATGATTAGAACTATAAATTATATAAAAAATATGCATATATGCCTTTGAATATTCACTCTGGAGTAAATATATTTGTTCTTTGCTTAAAGAAGAAATTATTTTCCAAGACCAGAACATAATAAATGTTATAATCTAATTAATAGTATTGTCACATAATTTTTTTTCCAAAAATAAATTATTATCATATTATTGAGAAAAGAACATAGATAACATGAATACATATTGTAAAGACTTTTAAAATTTGGGGGTTTTATATAGGGTGAACACAGAGGTACAGAAAATACTTTCTTTAGAAGGGCAAGATTTTCTCAACAATTACATAAAAAGAACAACAAAAGTAAATGATTTTGTGACAGAATTTCTGAATGGGTTATTTCTATACTGGATTTCTATACTAGATTGTGTCCACAACTTCTCTGGAGTAGAATGAGGACTAATTTTCAGATAAAAAGGATTGATTGTTAGAAACTGTAGTTCTCAACACTTTTAAAAAATCTACTTTTAAGAAAATACCTAGTTTTCAAAGCAAAAATTGTACCACATGCATGGTCTTTAAATGCTTGCTACTGAGATCAGTCTTAAAATGTCATCAATAGATGCAAGATATCAATGAGCAACTAATTGTGTCTATCTAGAAATGCAGTAAGACTAAAATAATGACTGATGGATAGTCGGCTGTGCTGGCTAGCAGAAATAAGAGTATCTCTCTCAGTGAATAGTTGACTCTAATATTCAAGTCATTTATTGAAATGCCAATATTATAAAATAGAAAAAAAAAGGACCCATATTTGATGAAATCAACCATACTTCATAAAAAAGTTTCCTTCTTGTATCTCCATTGTTAGTGAATTGTTAATGTATCATGTTCAAATTATCTGGACTTCTCTAAAATCCAGTATTATTGTGTGCATATATGTGTGAGTTAGTTGAATACCGCTCTGAATTGATTGCGTTTGCTTAAATGATAAAATTCCTATGCAAGTTCTTGCCTAGTTCAGTAAATAATTGGGAGGGGATGTATTGCTTAATTTCTTAATTTTCCCTTCACCACCATTGTGTTAACTAGCCATTCAAATTTTTATGAATACCTAGTCCATGAAATATGTAATCATTACTATTCTTGGTTGTATTTCTCTGCAAACTAAAATTAACCAAACATTCAATGATGATCCCAAAGTTGAAGAAAGAAATGGTTCTAAAATTAGAAATGGAATAAAACAGCAGAAAAATGGAACTTTGAGAGAACAAGATTACATCTCATGTTCTCTTGTCCCTGGATTTGAGTTGGATCAGTTTATTCCAGTTCTGAAATTCACTTAATGAATCCCTACAATTATATATATTCAGCATACTGCTTTGGATACTAAGCCTCGTGTACTTTTTGCCTTAAAAGTATTAGTCTTCAAAGGATGACAGCAATTTATGGGTTATTTGCATGTTAAGTGGTTGTTCATCACGAGTCACCATCTGAAATGTCAGTGGCAGTTCTGATAACTAGTAATCATGCAGATCATGATTTTATTAGCATATGCATTTGGTCAAGTCCACCCAAATTCATCGTGTTAGTTACTATATAACAAAATAAGGACACATAATTTGTCTATAGCAGTGACGTTAGGAGGGTAGACACTGTCACATTTGACAAGAAAGATGTAGTAGGCAAGAATTTTCTTTGGAATATTTGGGACCTTACAATGATGATTTTCAATATATTCACAACAGGAAATTATAGGGTAAGGTGTTAAGCACGTTTCAGGTCCATACAAAATCTCTTCTGAAAGAACAACCTTTTCAGTTGTAGAAAAGATACAAGCAAAGAAAAACTTTAAAGTCAAATAAAGCTGTTACTTATTGATTTATGACTTAGAACAAGTTTCATTCCAGCAAAACTTGTATCTTTGCACTCTCAGAGTAGAAGAGTGACTCTGCAATATCTTTATATGACAACAGCTTGAAGTAGTCGGAAACAAATCAACACGTCCAATGGGATTGGAGGTTGAATTTCATTTCCATCCAGACGAAGGTATCGGAGGCGAGGGATGTTGCCATAATGACCATAGTCTTCTTCTAAGGCAATGGAAACTGGGCATATTTGAGTACCATTGACATCTGAAAATGTAGATCAACATTGTTAGGTTATGGGAAAATTCATGAAGGTAAAATTAACTTAGGACACAATTAAACTTACACTGATATTTGCATGGGAGACTGTTGTTTATGTTAACATTTAACTACTTTGTTGATGGAGCAAAAAAGCATCTTAATATAACGTGATTTAGAACAGTTAATCACACATTTACTGTGGTGCAATTATGAAAAAAGGCCACTAGATGCATAATTTAACCTTGGAAAAAGAGGATACTAATTTAGACAGCTACATGGTAAGCATTGAGAAATAGCTCTTTACACTCTGAGTGAGGAGGACAAGATTATTGTTGAGGGATTTTGAACATCTTATTTCAATGACAGTGCATCAATTTTAGGTTGATAATATTCCCTAATGAAAATCTTGCATTCAAAATAGTGACAATATTGAATCAGAGGCACATTTAATATAATGTTTGTAACTTTTAACCTCTGTACTTTTCCGTTTTCTCACACTATTCAGTAGAGTTGGTTTTAATTACAAGAATATAACTTGTGCAATGGAATATTTTTCTTCCTAATCTGAAAGCCAAAGAATTCTTAAAATTCTGTATACATCACACATACTTTGTTTCTGTAGAGATAAAATTTGAAACTATGGTTTAAGTCATTACCCATATATGTAAGTGTTGAATAACTTGGGTTCTTTACATTGTCTTCTCCAGGTTACCTCTGCACCATCACTTGGCTGAAATGCTTTTTATATTTTGTCTTCAGCTGTTAAATAGTCATGCAGCTGCTGCCCTATTTTAGCCTCAAAAATGTCTTGTGAAAACATTGAAGTGGTGTTTGTTTACCAAAGATGTCAAATTCCCTTGACCAAATTATATTTTTTGATTGGTCTAACTGCTTGGGGATCTTGGTCCCAGACTAACTGAAGAAAAGCAAATGGAGAACGTGTATGTAACAGATTGTTTTGAACACATTTTTAACAAAGAAATAGGAAAAAAAAATTTCTACCTTTATATTTAGTTATGATATCATTCACAAATCTTCTGACTACAATCCCCCAAATCAGATAAATATTATAATATAAAAATAACAACATAACTTACTTTTCTCCCCCTATAGCTTACTTTTGTTTTGTTTTTTTTTTTTTCCCTCCACTCTGTTTTGAAAAACTGCCCAGATGTTTGCAACATCTTAGAAGTGTACTTGATCTTTGTCATGGAAACTAGATAAATACATCCAGTTGTTCAAGGCCTGAAACTTTTGTTATATCTGTGATATCAAAATATATTTGTCTGTCTTGTGAAATTTGATTAATATTGGCAAAGCTTTTGATATTCTTGGAAGAAACAAGCTACAACTTAATTTTATGTGTGAAATTACAACACAGAAAGCTTGAAAATTTTTATTATGAAATCAGCTAAGTTTAAGTATTAAAAGTTTTCTGCTACACTGTGTAGCAGAAAATATCTGCTTTGTTTGGTCAGCCCTACTGTTCATAGAGACAAGATGGCTTCAAGTGCATCTTAAATCTCTGTCTTCTCTGACCTAGAAACTATCTCACTTTTCTCACTATACTCCTTTTCACTGGGTTAATTGCTCCAGCCTTGAAATGAGGCAGCAGTTATCTTACCACAGGCCACCTAGGAAGAAGTTATTTCCTAATGATGAGTGATATGAAGTGGTTTGGGTTTTATTGTTCTCTTCCCATAAACAGTAAATCCCACAAAAGCTATCAGGGGAGTAAAAGCCTCTCTCTTTCTATCTTTTAACTCTCTTCATGGATATATTACTGAATTTTGTTTAAGTGGGAGGAACAGGTCTTTCCTTCCACAGGTACAATTCACCCTCCCTAAACTGATCCATGTAGAGGTTAACTGTCAGTCTAAGTAAACCATTTAGACTCTCTTTATAAACTCCAGAGAGAGACAAATGCTTCCAAAAGGGGACTGACATCTCCTTAACATAGGATGAGTTTCCCTGTGCAATAGTGTATCCCTTTCCATCAATTGAGTAGGAGGTCTGTTCAACTATCACAAACTTGATAAAAAAATCTCAGATAATTTATTTGAAGAAGATGAACTCAACTGCTTGTCAACAGAATTGTTATGTCATAAAATATTTAAAAATAAAACTCCAGAGCTCCTGTAAGGGAAAACTGCAAAAGAGGTTCTCATTAATGGCTAATACTGTATGTCTGCTAAAGAACTGGAGAAGATTTCGTTTCTTTTCTAGTAAACTTATAATTTAGAAACAGAATTTAGGTAGTTGGCCCAAGGATTTCTCCCTTTCTCTACATGTGGAATAATATCTCAGAGTGTCTATCTCAACCTCCTGTTATTCTTCTAGAGGAACTAACTGTTGGCTCCCTTTTGTCTGTCCTTTGATAGCACTGTTATACCACCAGGTTACCCTTGCTCACTTGCTACATCATCACTTCACACTGTCTTTGCTTACTTTAACTTTCTCTTTTCTACTATTTAACAACTCCACAGAGCCTCATAAGGCTCCTAGGTAAATATGTTGGCATGTGTGTTTTAAAATGCCATGGAATAAAGACGGTGCAAATCTGTTGGATCCGTAATTATCTTTGGTTTTAAGTTGATTTTACTTCCAAAATTAGAATAGTGATTTTTACTCTGTATGTTGAGATCCTAGTGAAGGGACTAGATCCTTAGGGAAGGAAGGTAGGTGAAATTCTTGTTCTACTGAGACAAATGATGAGGTTATCATTGGCTTTCTTGGGCTTCAGAAGAAGGCCTTAAGTCTCCATAAATGGTCTCCAGAGAAATGAGGACATGCACTTATACAAAGAATTGATCTTACAAAATAACATACAATAAAACATACACAAATAGTATTTACATAAAAATGCTGATGTCTGAACTCTTGCAATAACAACAGTGTAACTCATCAATAGAAAAAAAAAAGGAGTGATTTGCAGTTGTGAGGGAATATCTGAAAATTAAACTTATAAAAAGGGCTTGTATTGCACACATAAAAATAAACCTTCAGAAGGATTCTCTTGTGGAGAAACCAGATCCAGGATTTTACAGCTATTTTTCTTTCAAAAATTTTTCATTGATTATCTTAAAATAATGACTGATCTGGATTTAAGAAGACAAAGTCAATCTGCAGAATTAATATCATGTCTTATTAGTCTAGCCTGATGGGATTACATTCCTTTTTTACAATCCTAAAGGCCTTTTGAGATATCATCTATTAGAGCAAAGTCTCATGAAGACTACTCCATCATCCCTTACCTCTTGAACAATAACACTATGTGGTTAAATGTGCCTTACATAATACTTGATTTTCATTTAAGATGCCAGGTGGCAACTATTTTATATTCAGTAACTAAGAATATCTTTTTTTTCTTTTTTTGTTTTGCTAAAGTCAGTTCTGTGCTTGAGTTGATACTGATTTTTGAAGAGTGATAAAGGCATTAAGGAATACAAGGCTTGTGGAAAGCTACCATGACACAGTTTCACAAGTACTCATGTGTCATTGGAACATGAGATTTGAGTTTGCACATACAACAAAAGTTAATTTTCATGATCGTAAGCTTTGTCAAATTTATTCAGGGAAGGAAGAGAATGGGACAGCTCTCTAAATACTACCTAGACACAAAACTGTTCTTAAACTGGATAGGCTGCATTCCAGTGATTTCAATTTTGTGTCCACTCAAAGTGACAGAATAATGTCCGCACCTGAGGCCTTGTAGTGAAGCAATTAAAATAAATCCCTTTGTAACCAGGAGGCAATTAAATATATTCATAAAAAACATCTGTCATAAGCTTTAACTCTAATTACTGTTAGAATTCTTGCAGGCCACTTAAATATGTGCCAGTTACACAAAATTTATTTTTATTTAAATGATTTCATACATTTATTTTACCAAATGCAGTGAACAAACGTAAATTATTAATAGGTATCTTCCTTTCATGGGTCCTTGTTTCATACAAAAGTCAAACCATTATTTTTAGTATAATTGTGAACTACAGTGGCACAAAAGACTGGTGACCATGTATTCAATTAAATCACCATGACAGAAAGATAAATACAGAAACTTGGCTTCCATCTGTGTAGAGGTAAATAAAAAGTCACCACTTTTATTATGGATTTTGGCATGAAAAAAAGTATTTACTGAGCAGATAATTTCATTATATAGAGTATGTGATGTTCCTTACCACATCCCCACTATACCTGGATGAATTTGGAAACAGTCCTAGAAGTGAAACTATGAAAACTAACAGGCTTCCATTGCCTTAGGTACAAAACCTTATCTCATTTACACAAAATGGAAAACTTTTGAAGACATAAATCTTAGTAGAACAGATATCCTATGAAATCAGTAAAGCACTAAAGCATTTTGCTCAGAGAAGTGGCAAATGCCCCATCCCTGGCAAATTTCAAGGTCAGGCTGGACAGGGCTCATTGCGTTGAAAATGTCCCTGCATGTTGCAGGAAGGTTGGAAAAAATGACCTCTAGAGGTCCCTTCATTCCCAAATTATTCAATAATTATATGATTTTAATCCCTTTATCTCAAGGAGTATTTTTATAGTTAAATAGATATTTTAAAATAGATATAGTTTTGAAGGCTCCCACACTGGTAATACACACTTACTTTTGATTTTGTTGTGATCAAGATGAAGGTGCTCAAGGTGGGCATTGATTGGTGGAATTTTAGTGAGCTGATTGTGAGACAGCTGTAGGTCTAGAATAGATGAAACATTAAACCCATTTGGAGGGATACCATCATCAGATAATTTATTGTAGTTCAGCCTAAGGAAAGTCACTTTGGGTATTGCACTGAAGTAGTTTTCTGGTATAACTTCAATGGAGTTGTTGTCCAAAAACAGCTGCAGTGTATTAGCTGGAATGCTTAAAGGCATTTTCTTGAGTGAATTTTTTGCTATGTTGAGTTGCATAAGATTGTTGAGTCCTTGGAAGGTGTCACTTTGAAGAGCGCTGTCCAACAAACTGTTCTGGTGCAGGTCTAACAGGGTAAGGTTTTCCAAGTGGCTGAAGACTCCCTCTGGGATTCTGGAGATTTTGTTTCTAGCTAGTCTTAGCTGTTCCAGACCCACTGGTAATGGGGCAGGCACCTCTTCCAACTCGTTATCTTCAAGGAATAAGTAGAGCAGTCTTTTCAGCTTACTCAGCACGCCACTCTCAATTCCACTGTTTGTGATCTTATTCTTGTTCAGATTTATCCATCTCAGATGAGTGGCATTCATAAAAGGCTTCTCTGAAATTGTTTCAATTTGATTGTTTTGAAGATAGAGGTACCAAATTCTTGCTGGAATTGGAGGTATTTCTTTTAGTCCTTTGTTATCACAGTATAATGCATTGGGGAAACTAGGAGGACAAAAGCACTCCTGTGGACACTCAGAAGTATAGTGAGACCAATGGTCAAGACCCAGATCATCATAAACTTGCCTCACAGTTCGAGTCCACACAGAATTGACCAAGAATAAGAGCAAAAGGCTTGTATAGACTTTTAAAATCATTGTGTTTCCTTGGAAGGGGAAAAAAACAATTAGCTGTTTCTCAACAAAACTCCATAGCAGAATACTAGATTAACAAAACAGTTTTGCATATAAAATAATATTTCCTTTAAAAACAACCAAATTCTGCCCTCCAGGGTATTATCCATGGCATGTTAAGGAAAAATTGGAAAGTAATATAAGAGGTATAAACGATGCAGTGCTATCTGTTGATAAATATTTACCTGATTCAGTTTAGACTCCATATTGGCTACCAGTTTAACTGATGTTCATACAAGTGTCATTTCAAAGGATATGAAAATATGGATCCTTTTTTAGACAGTAAATCAGCGCCTCTTTTAAATTTGTCTAAGTTTTCCTGTACAGACCTATAATCTACATAATTTTCAGAAAAGATATCATTACCATATATATCAATGATATAAGTACTATTGTACTCAGGGTTCCTCCTTTTAAAATCAATCATAGCCCCTTTTCTGCTTTTGTTCTCTCTTAAATTATAATGGCATCTGGATCAGATTTTCCAGGGTCTTTTGTCTTCATTCAAAAGTGGGAGATCAAACACTGTTTTAACAGCTGTTTGTTGGGCATGTTCTTAAAAAGCTTGGAATGAATATGTTTGACTAATCCATTCCCCACCTCATTCACTCTCTCATATCCAAAGTTACAAATGTCCTTCTCTAAAGCAAACAGACAAAACCAAATTCTTGATTAAATGACACAAAAAATAAGTCCTAACCAAAATAGATCCACAAAAAGTAAATCCTACACAAATTATTCATACACATTAATTCACCTTGTAATTATTTTTCCTACTTAATTACTGGAGTTTTTTCAGCTTTTCCCTCACTTAATGATGAAAAAAACCCCACAGATAATTTACTCCAAAAGGAAATGTTTGTGTAGCACAAAAACAGTGCTTTACAAACTCTGTTATGTTGATTGCTGCCTCAAGAAGGTTAACAAGCATTTTGCAATGTAGAGGCAAAAGACTGAAAGCTGAAATTTCTGGTCAAAATTAGGAGGTTGATTTTGGCAAAAATAGTATTTAAATAAAAAGTATATTCTCTCATAGGATTAATGCATCAATAAAGTTAAGAGCTCAATTAAGTTGCTGCATATGATATGTAGTAATTTAATAGTTTTAAACATTGTTATTAGCAGTAACAAGTGCAGTATCCTATAGTTTTTCCAGCCCCAGAAACTGCTATCTGGAAGCATTCCAAAAAAGGGACAAATAAAATATTTCTAAAGGATAACATTTCTATTTTACACAGTGAATTTGCAGCCTTCTTACTCTGTAAGTATTCATAACCTTAATAACATTTAAAAATTAAATATAAAGCAATTTACCTTGTTAGTCAGGTTCCTGGAGCTATCTGAAGCCAGCTAGAAATCACTGTAAATTCACCCCTTTTGGCTGCTAACCTCTGTGTTTGTTTCCTGTCCTCCTAAGAATTAGCAGCGTATAAAACTGGAAGTACATACTAGTATTCCCAGATGTATTTCCATGCACACCTTATTAGCTATTGCTTCCAGTTTGACATTGCTTCAGAGTCTGGGCTTACCTCAGCTTTCTTGGATCTTCTTCTCTTTCTATTGGTCCCTGTTGTTAGACTGTAATAGCTTGAGTCAGGCTACAAGCCGTGTTCTAGGAATACAGCCTCATATATACGCATCAGTGATTACAGCTTTTAACCCCTGAAATAGCTAAGGCACCTAGGCAGGAAAACAAGGAAACCCCGGCCTCAGGGTTTCAAGCAGCCACAGAGCTGAAGCCATTTGATTTTTTATGTTCTATCAGATGATAAGAACTGGTCTAGATCAAACAGGTAACCCAAAATGTACATTTATTCAAAATTTTTGTTTGAAGACAGTTTACATGCAAAGCTCACTTACATCATAATTCATTCCCATAATACCTGAATTGGCCACAAAGAATTAAAACCAGTGCCATCTGTTTCTACGGAAATATTTTATTTGATTTTTATTAAATGCAGATGCTGTCATGCCATTTAAAGACAAAATTCTTGATTAGGAAAAGAAGAGAGCAAAAGCATTTGCTAAGAATTTTTTAATAACATATTTTCAGTTCTTTAAAGATTAAACCTTACCTTTTCCTTTTTGTTCAGAGAGATATTTACATATATTTCTACAAAGTTGTAATACTCTCCAGTGTCTCCTGCAATTTTCTTTTATCATTGATCTAAAGCAAACTCTTTCCAGCCAACTTGCTCTCCAAAGACAGGCACATATTTCTCACATTAAGTATTTTGGAAGATTTTTGTTTTCCTTTTTAGTCCAAACTTAAAGTAACAACTTCATATCAGAAAAACTATCCATGTTCAAAGCCAGAACAATGACATAAATATTTTAAGAGAAAAGCTAATGAAAAATATTGAAAACATAAAATATATCCTGGTACTTATTAATGAGTCATATTAGTTTTAAAACTTAGCTATATAATTATTTTAATTCAGTTTTACCTGATTGATTTTAACCATAAAACCTGTAACAACTTCTTTCATAATTTTTAACACCTTGCTTCTTAAACTCAGAATGTATCAAAAGAAGTTTTGAAGTAGAAAAGACAAAAAGTGGACAAAAATAAAAAAGCAAACCATAAATACATGGGCAGCTTTCACTGACTTCAGTGAGGCTAATGTTAAATATGTCATAATTTTTTTTCATGAGTATATGTTTGTACTGCTGTGTTTCTTGTTTAGGAAAAAATGCATCCTTATCATCAGTATTTTTTGCATTGCTCATGTACTTAAAAATAAAATAAGTGCTTAAGTGTTTCACTCTTCCAGAACTCCAGGCCCTTCAACACCTTTTAAAGATTATTAGGGATTTCTTACAAAGCATGTATAAAACTGTTTCCTTCATGCATACTAAGTAGATTATTTTAATAGTTTAAATTAGATTAAATTAATCTACATCTATAGCTAAGAGCAAAAGTTCTAGTTTTAAGCAGATGTAGTAGTTACAGGACAAAAGTCATAAAAAAATAAAATCCGTATTGGTGTCACTTTAAACACCTAGAACTTAAAATGATTAAGACTTGGACCTCCTGCAGCAGAGCTGGTACCCCACACTAGTGACTTGTCAACTGGTGACCACCCACAGGAGATAGGAGAGGCAGAGGCACCCCTGTGTGAAGTTTAAAACAATTGTATGTCCAGTTGCGAGCCATTTAAGGAGGTTTCACCATGAAAATTGCATCTATGGTTCTTGTAAACAAAAAACAGTGCAATAAAAATCTGGTTTGAATTTGTGCTAAATCTTCTCAAACTGTGTAGAGAGAATATGGAGGCAATGAGGTCTCTTTGTCACCAAAGAATGAGCCAAGTCCATCCTCAAAGTTGTACTGGAGCGTCTAAAATTGTGAGTCCTGAAGACAAATATCTGTTGTGAGACACTTAAATGCACGTTGCCAGATGTTTACATCTAGCAACAACAAAAACGATTGATTTATCTTATGCTTCATGGTGGTCTGAATTTACCTGCTAATCATGTCCTGATATTCATTAAATTATCACAGGAGTCCCTGGCAAAGGGAGTCACTGCTTACCTTGTGGGAGACAGTGGTACTATTTGTATGAAATGCTGTTCAGCAAGGGGTCACAATCTGCCCTTTGTGTTTTTAGAGGCCAGGTATTTGATCCTTATCAAGCATATGTTTCTTTCTCATTCAAAGGAGGAGTTCTTCTCTAGGAGAAGAAAACAGAAAAATACATTTTCTAAGATTTTCTCAATAATGTGAATTTCCATTTCATCTGGTGCAAACAAAGAGCAGGAACAAGAAGACAAGAAATGTCCTCAAAATCAGGAACCAAGGGTGTGACAACTGTAGTTTGTATTCTCACATGCACCCAAAAATTTTTGAAATATCTCTGCACAAAGAAATGATTACTTGGATGTCTAAGCAGACTTTGCAGAAAGCCTGCTTTCCATGAAACCTTCAAGATTATGCACATATCATGCATTTGATCTGTTCAGTCCTCCATCATCTGGTGTAAGTATTTCTTATTTGAAGAGAGGACTATATGATGATAAAGTTTTACAGACTAATAAAAGACCATGGCCAAGACTTTAAAAAATGACTAATGGTTTGGGTGACTTTTTGTTTTGCATATCCAACCTGAGATTCTTTCCAGACCTTATTTTCAGTAAAAGACAGCTAAGAATTTTGTGTTAATGAGGTAATTTTTAACTTGAGAAACTGAGAGATCAAAGGCAAATATCAGTGAAACACAAAGTGCTCCTGAGACCATGAACAATCTCCCAAAAAGTAACAGTATGAAAAGTATTTGGAAGGCAATAAAAAGAAGTGGTAAAAAAATATTACAGTAAAAATACTGAGGATAATCACTCTGAATTTTGGAGATAATTTTTAAAAGATACTGTTGAGATTGCTCTCATTTGACAAAGATGTCTCAAGAAAGGATTTTTACTGCATATGTCTCCTTTCAATCCACACTGTTAATCAAGAGAAATTGTATTAAAAAGATATAAAAAAGCAAGGAGCATCAACAACTGCAGGAGGTGGTAACATGTCCTTGAGATGAGTAATGTACATGTGTGAAGCTAAAACAGCTCACAACTTTGAGAAAGATTTGAAGAGTAAAAAAGTAAGACCCATTGGGAGGAGATATGGACAACTGGGAGTGCTGTTTGGAGCTGTTGCTCTGTTTCAGCATCAGAGTTGCTGACAGTGAAAAAATGCATTGCTTTCTTTCAGTAATGGCTGCCATATGTCTCAGATTTAATTCAAAGCAAGGTCTGTTAAGAATCAAGCATGTGTATAGTTCATCACCAGCAAACCCAAGAGTACACTGCAAGCAGAGCTTATTCATTAGCCCTGTGGATTGTTCCATTTAACAAAGGCTGCAGTCCAGGGTGCCTAAATTTGGGCAGTACTTTGCTAAAAATCTGTGTGCCTTGTTCCACAGGACAATCAGTTCATCTGAAACAGGCTCTTGGATTACCTTCATGGTTAGTAGAGAAAAGGTAACATTTCAAAATCAGAAGCCTGTAAGCCTAGTTTGTGTATCCTTCATCATATACTCCAATGGTAGCTCCAGACTTCTTTAGTGGGGTGCTGATTTTACTCAGGGTTCAGTCTGCTTCTTTCACTTCTGATGACCAGCATGTAGACAGACATGTCTCTTTCTGCATTGCAGCTCTGAGTTTTACCCAGAGTCAAAAAGACAAAACTTCTATTTCCAAACAGTACCCTGATCACCAGACAGTGGTATATCTCAATTAATAGTATCTGCTGCTCCTTTAAAAAAAAAGCCTCAAAAGGTCAGCTAGATCAAAGAATCTAAAAGAAAGCAGATGACTGAGCCCTTCAGGCTAGCCTGAAGGACACTGCAGACAGATCAAAGGACCAGCCCAGATGATCCAGACCCTGCTCCTATGGATGTATTTTACTCTGCATCATTCCTAGTGAACAAAAGAAATTAAAACCAAACAGACTTAGGAACAGGAATGCTGCACCTCTCCTAGAATTACCCACTTAGACCTCTCAGTGGAAGAAACTGCATTTTTTGTGCAGATGTAGGCAGATGAAGTGTAGGGAATTTACCTGGGGAGTTTTCAGTTTAGATCGGAATACGTTACTTAAAGAAACCCTGGGGAACAGATTGACTGGCTTAATTTGTTAAATGGAGATGTCACCTGACCTCCTGTTTATTTGGGATTTAGGAAGATAAGATCCTATTCTAAAAGTACAGAAACAAAACTAGCAGTTTACTTTCTGCACAACTTCACTCCCTTGTAAAAACCACAGTGGGAACTGAGTAGATTAGCTAAAAGAGATCATTGCAGAGCAACACATTTCAGAAAAGAACAACTATGGAAAAGGGCTCAGCTTTTATGGGAAATATTCTGGTCTCCTGATTATGCTTCATTAAATAATTTTTTGGCACTCTGTTCTCTTTCTCTCTGTTTTGAACTCTTTACCACAGTGACACCATAAAGGTTCCATGACACAATGCCAAGATCTGGTATTTGTCTTGGCTTGCTAGGTTTACTTTACCTGCTATGTAAATGTTGCTGTCAATCTCTTACTTTAGTTTGTTTTCATGCTTTCAACAATTTCAGGTATAGATTTTTAAAATTCTAAATGTATCTTAAATCTCTAACATGCATTTATTAAATACACACATATATTTAGTTACTGGGCCCACATGTGGCTATTAGATGATGTCAGTTTTCCAGACAACTAAAGGTAAATTAAAACTGCCTATTAGTGTTCAGATGCCCATTCTGTAAACCTGCAGTTTTGAAACATAGACCATCAAGGATTAAATATTCTGAGATAACATAGAGAAAACAAGCTGTTTCCACCACCATTTAGTTACATCCTCATCCTTAATTTATGTTATGTTAACTTCTGTTTTCTTATTTTCTTCTGTTGTTAAAGGAGTCCAAAAATATTTTAATTCATCTTCATTTTAGATCCCCACAGTAAGACAATGGATGACAAGAAGTTGAAACGTATATGAAGTTCTGTCCTCTAAAATAAATGGCAAGGGTTTCATAGAAAAAAACACCCACAACTTAAAGAAAAAGAAATTTTTTTCCCCTTATAATAAAGCTCTGCTATAGTGATTTTGCCACATGAGATATTCAAGGCTCGGGGGCTTTTTTAATATTTAGAAAGAAAAGCCAAATGGCATAAGCTATATGAAAACTCAGGTCTTATTTTCCATTAATTGTAGTAATTTTTGTTCTAATTTTTAATGCAGGTACTCTTGGGAAATACTGAAATTAAACATTAGACTATGTGATTTTTATTTTCTTAAATTGGGATATCAGTCATCGTTTCCAAGAGCTGGTGTTTCCCAAAGCACTTGAGTTTTATTCCAGAGTCCTGACTTCAAGCTCAAATCTCACTCACCATGACCACTCCAGTCACTGATTATCCTTTCAGATGGAACATGTTGAAAATAAGTCTTTGCAATGTAGATGAAATTCCTCACCACCCAGCACTTTGATGCAAACTGACACCACCTTTTGCTTTGAAGGCAGCTCTGGAACTCACCTCCAGGGAGAATTCATTGTCCATCCCTGTCCCAGCACCATGCAGTGCTCCAGAGCCCTAAATAATCAAAGGGGTGCTCTTCAACACTACCTGCTCTTTTCTTAGATGATTCTGTGCTCTGCATGCTGGCAGCTGGGAATCCCAGCAGTAAATTCTTAGTTCCCTTCTGGCTTTCTGTGTATAATATACACTCAGCTCAAGGCTGTGATTTTCCTTAGGAGCAACATACTTTTCCTACTTTTGAATCAAGGGTGGGAATAAAAATACTGAAGGGGATTTTCTAACTCAAACTTAGGAACTTGAATAAAAAAAAAATTAATTTTTTACACATATAGATGTTTTACATATTTGACACATGTACATGTTTTTACACAAATTTGTCTTGAAATTAGTGCAACACTGCATGTATTTTTGAGAACTTATTAGTCCAACTGTTAATTTTTTTGACAGCAAAATGGCTGTAATGATGAAAGCTGAAGGAGAAGTTCAGGAAACATTTGTTCATGGAGCTTGGAAACCAGTGTGCACAGTAAGATGCAAAATCCCATGATGCGATGCCAGAAATATGATGGAAACAGGAAATTTGATAATTGTTTATCTTCAAGATAGCTTATTGTTAAATTGGTTTATAAGGTATGAAATTTCTAAAGACTTCTAATACTTATTTCTGAAATACTATTCATGTTCCAATGAAAGCATTATCATCAATAGAAATATATATTTTACAAGTATTATTTAATAAATTCCAAAGTATCTTTGAAATTATTTGAATATATGCTCTAATCAGGCTGACCAAATACCACAGCAGTTTTGTATGCATTTCCCCACACTAGGACTCACAGAATAAAGAGATTTTGCATGTCTAATGAAGAACAGAAGACTAAAGTGAGCAAATTCTTTAGTGTTAAGTAGCTAGTTAAGTTTTCTGGCAAATAAATGTGCTAAAATTCAACTACCTTAAACAATGTAGGATTTTTTTTTTCACGAACATTTAAAAATATTTTTAAGCATCTCATAACAACAGATTTAGACACTGTAATTCAAAATATCACCAAAGAGTGCTTTCTTGGAGGAAATTAAAAGCTCCTTGATGGTTTATATCTTTCCTTGTGACATGGGTTTGCTTTGTCCTCTTTTGTCAGAACAGTAGGTTTTTTTACAAAATAAAGTGTTCCTCTTCTTCAGAAGTTAGGTGTGCTTGACCAAATCCCTTTGTTTCTACACTGTTATATGGACCATAAATACTATTTATTCTCTCATGTATTTCCCTAATTTCTTCACTACTGTAGTGGCTTAGTTCATACACACATTTTCAGATATTTTGGTGCCCACTGAAACCCTGATAAGTATACCTTTATAAAGTAATGGAAGCATAAACAAACAAACAAAAAAACCCAGCAGACAGAACCTTAAGGGTCCACAAAGCATGAAACTGAGAGCAACTTAAAGTACCCAAACTAAAATTTTCAAAGCAAAGTGTTCATGTTATTCAGTGGGCACAGCCTTGAGCACATCAGTCTCACTTTTGAACTCATTCAAGTTGGGCATCTCAGGCAGGTCACCTCTCTGAGACAGCAGATGGGATCCTCCTTGTGGTTCCAGTGTGTATAAATATGGGCAGAGTTACCTCCTCTTTACCCCACAATCACAGCCTTACCTCAGAACCTGGGTACGGTGTGATAAAAAGTGCTCAAGCCTCTAAAGCTGCTTTTCTTTACATAATGAAATTATAATCTGCCCTGGTACGTGAACCTGACCTTTCTACCTTCAAGGTGAAGAGCGTCTTAAAGTACAGTTAGCCCTCCTTTTCTTTCTCTGTGCTAATTTATGTTGAACTGTTCAGACTAAGCAGAAAAGAGAGTTATTTATGTATGAAAGCCATAAGGCCTACCAATTAAGTTCTTCTCTTACAGATGGAAAGTTTTTTAACCTAACCTAAGTCTTTTAACTTTTTTAGTCTAAATCAGAAAAAAAAACTTCAGAACCAAAATGTGCTCCATGATCACTCTGTCCATTAGGATGGCAGCATGTTTGCCAGTGCTGGGAGAGTTAGATGGGATGGATCTCTGACTTCACTGCCACTGCTTAGTAAATCACAAGTGTTAAAATGGGAGCAGATTTGCACAAGTCAGCTAAGGCATCAAAAGAGAGACTCCACAGTTTCTGCCTGTGGAATCTATATCCAAATGCCATCTGAGTTAAGATTCTTTGAGTATCATGGGAGTTGGAATTATGGAGGGGAACCTGAAACGAGATTTTCCACATGCATGTCATTCTAAATTCTTCTGTTGTACAACTGGTTATTAAAATTGATATTGTTCCCCATTGGTTGCTAGTATTCTTAGAATCACAGATTCACAGAAATTATAAATAAGTTTGAAGAAACATCTGAAGGTTGTTTAGTTCAATCTCCTTCTGAAACTAAGGCTAACTTCAAAGACAAATCTGTCCCTCAGGGCACTGCCCATGCAAGTTACGAAAATTTCTGAGGATGGAGAGCCCACAGTTTCCTTGGGCAATCTGTGACAGTGTTATGTGAACTCACTGTGAAGAATTATTTTGTATGCCCAGCTCAAATTTCTCTTTCTGGAACTTTTTTTTGCCTCCATTCCCTTTGACCGTGCACCCCGAAACTGGACATGTTTTCTATAGCACTCTTTTAGGCAGTGGAAGACTGGACTGAGTCATATGGTGTATTCAGAGAGGCTTAGGGAAGTACTTTGGCATTACCTGGAAAGAAGAAGGCTGAGGGAAGTTCTCTTAACAGACTTACATCTTAGTGACCGTCCACCAAATTTCACTTTGCTTTTTAATCTCACAATTTCTTCCATCTTCAATCTATGTTTGTTACAGCTGTACATGGAACAACTCAGACTGCCTTTCTGAATGGTGTTTTTCTGTTTAGACCCCAGTTGTCCAAATAGGTTCGTTCATGCTAAGCAAGTACCTATTTATTGCCTTTCACTAAAACCAAAGGTTTGCAGTAGGGATAGGACCCTGCCAGGTTCCTTGCACTAGAAGTACAGATCTATTCAACAGCTAACTGCTCACTCTTTTTGTAATCCATTTGACTATTCTGGATTTATAAAGCAGTAGAGGGGATGAAGGATTTATTATTCCAGTAGTCCAAAAATCCTCTGCCTGTTCCTTCTAGGGAACTTCTGCAATTAACCTAATATGAAAAATATCTTTTAAATTAGACAATGCTTGTCTACTTGAAAGGTAACTGTATCTTTGCAAATGGCTGTGCAACACACTTGCAGACCAGTTCCTAAAATTCCGTGGGTAAAGTTTTTGTCTGTGGCATTTGTATATTTTTGTTGTAATACTTTATATTTGTAGAAAAGTTTCCTTTTTATATCTGCTTTCCAATTCGTGTCTTTCCTAGAGCTCTTAATTTTTGTGAGTTCTTCCATATGAAAATTCATGTGAAAGTTTTATGGAATATTTAACAATTTTGACCTGAAACAAGGAGGAACACATATTCTAAGTAAATTCTATAGCCATACTATATGTTGCATAGTATGTTGTCATAGATTCAGGCTAATTTACCCACTGTCTCTGTGCTACTGCAGCTGAGTTATCTGTTCACATTGCTTACTTTTAAGTAACATGTTTGCACCTGTACACATAAGCATTTCATAGTATGAGCACATTAGGTGGGAACAGGGATGTGTGCATCATGTTTTTCAGGTTCCAGAATATTGAAGGTTTTATAATCGAGATCTTTCACTTTCCTTCCCAGGAAGGGCAGAAATTCCAAGTTACAGTGACTCAGTTTCCAAGGCATTAGCTCTGTTAAGTATTCCCCAACATATGAATTTCTGCGTAGTGTCTCGAAAATAATTTATGTTGCATTCATAAAATGAGAGCTAAGGAACATATATATTGTTGTCTGTTTCTGTAACATACGTAGAGATGGCAAAATTAAACAGTCTCTATAGTGATTTAGAACACTTCATTAGTGCAAAAGCAGAAACATGAGCTTTTGTGTCTCGTAATATGAAAGAAGAGCTATAGTGGCCCATCTCTCCTTTAGCAGGAGGATTTCATGTTCTATATTTGTTTTCATGAATAGTGTGACAAGCAAGCTGAGCAATGTCATATCTCCCCAACTAACCATGAATTTCTGAACCACAGAAAAGAGATGTTCAAGATAAAAATGTACTGCCAAATGCCATTTTCATTTACTTGGCTGAGTGCTCATAGCAAGCAGTAAATGTTCTCTAGCTTCTGAGGGAGGCCATTGGTACAATTTGCTATTTTGAAAGAGGGCTTCCTTCTATTTTATCTCTTGAACAGAACATCAGAATGTCTTGTAGACATCTGTGGATGCTTTCTTTGCAGCACAAGGGTATGTAGAAAATATCCTCAACAAGTTCTAATCTATCATGAAATGGACTGTTCTCAGCCTCACTATTAATACCTTTGTATTTTGCATAAAAGTAACTGGTTTGCTGAAACAATCTGAAAAGAAGATACATTTCTGTTGTGTTGTTAGATTACAGCAATCAGGAGACAAATATCATTAATAGTTTGTGTTCTAGGAGTCTTAGTTTATAGTTTATTTTTCTATGAAGGGAACAGTTTAAATGGTATTTAATAATTGCCAGGGTTAAAAGCTCCCCGGAAATGGTTAAATACCATACCCTGTATATTTTTCTTTTCTTTGGGGAATTTTGCATGCACTTCCTTCTTCTTTCTCTATGTTGTAATGCCTAGGTGCTATTCCACAGTGATTCCCACTCTGATGTGTTCAGAAAGCCCCGGATTTCATTCTTCTATGAAAATTCTAGCCCACTTGTAACAAATTTTACTGTCAATTCTTCCTATATGTGGATGAAAAAGCAGCAACATTCATGAATGCCAAAATGAACTAAGTGAGGAGGGAAATATTTCTGGTTATTCTGAATCCCTCTTTTTTTTTTAGTCCCAGGTTTCTTTGTGAACTGTGTTTTGATTTTGAACATCTGGAATTGGCAATGTGCCGACTAAATGGTTTAGTGAGAATTGGTTTGGGGTTTTTTTCAGAGGTGATAGTTTCTGCTTTTGCCATAGAAACTTGCAAAGTTTCTGTTTGAGTGTTTAACAGTTTAGTAGTTGAAAAGAAAATAGTACCCATGGGATGATCTGTGCTTGCAAGCAAGCCACTTACAGCTCTCAGTTACGAACACATTTATTTTAGTGTGTTCCAGGATGCTGACAATATTTGGACTATTTATTGCTGGGTAGAATATAGTACCATGTCTTTGCCATGTGTAGCTGCATTTTACTCACCACCTGTGGTTTCTGAGAGATTCCACTGTTCTTTTGACTATACTGAAACATTCATTTGCACGTTTTCATAGTGCCATGATTCCCACACTGCAAACTTTGATTTGCAGGCCAATACAAGTGTAGTGGTGCGTGTTAAATTATGTTTACAAATATATTGATAATTCAAAGTAGAGAAAACAGTTTATTTAACCTTACAATAAATTTTAATAATAATAGAATAGCTTAGATTTTCTTTTCTTAACCTGATTTTTTTTTTTTCATTTTATAATAGAAAGAAACATAGTTGACCATGATATGGACAAAAGAACACTATTTTATATGATTTATTCTCTACAGTCTGGTTAAAAGTAGCATGCAAGTAATTGAATAAAAATATTTATATATATGATTTATTTTGAAATAACAATTATACCAGCAATGTATACCATGAAAGTTAAATGAAAATATGACAAAAAAGAAGAGTAAACAATTTTTTAACCTGATTTTTTTTTCCTTATCTTTCACATATTCCATTAATTTAACAAAATGTCATAGGCTCTGAACAGATATTTTAATAAATTTTAAATTGTTCAAGGATTGTTAAATAATTTGTAATGGGTAACAATATATAAAAGACATGATAGTAAGGAAAGATGGACAAGAATCTTGTATTTACACAGGCCAGCTCCCATTGTTCAATGTAACTCATGATGAAGCTCACCTGACTTCCCTGTGAGTCTGGAACCTGCTGGCATGTATTGCATGCATGGATATAGATTTTTATGGAGTTGAATCTTTTTCATCAGCTCCCCTAGCCAGATGAAGGCATATTTTGCACCAGATTGGGTAATTATTGTGCTTTCTAAATAGAACCACTTGTAAAAAATATGCACACGTTCCTTTAAGGTTGCCGAGTGCATGCTAAGTATTAACAAACAGAATGGATAATATGCAGATTGACGCTTGCTTTAAGGCACATCCTAGTATTAAAGCACTATCATGTTGTGTTGTTCCTGTA
Organism: Lanius collurio; assembly: GCA_020086605.1. Classification (NCBI taxonomy): domain Eukaryota; kingdom Metazoa; phylum Chordata; class Aves; order Passeriformes; family Laniidae; genus Lanius; species Lanius collurio. The sequence continues at coordinate 13,741,692 of JACBWW010000005.1, read as the reverse complement.
GTTACTGCCCCTGGAAGGGAACCAGATGATCCCAGGTGTCTCACTCCAGTGAAATCTCGGCAGCCACCCGAAGGCAGTTGTACATCTCCTGTGGCAGGTCAGCCCGAGTGAGATTGTTTCCATCCAGGCGCAAATGTGTGATCTTGGAATAGGTCATTGGTCCAACTACCTTACAGAAGCTGCTCAGTGGGAACTCTGAAGCAAAGGGAATAGAAATAAGGGGAGAACAAATAATTAGGGAAAACAGGACAAAAGCATTATTTTTCTGCTCTTTTTGATTTTAGTTGGAAATCGTAAACTTAATTCGTTATACTATTTTCAATATTCTGCATTTACACTGATGTAAATCTCCATTAGTATATTGGAACTTGAGAGAGCTCTGTTGGGAGAGGTTCTTTCCACTAGTTGTGAGAGGTTCAGAATTTCAAGACTGAGTTTTTCAGATGCCATTTGCTCCCAGTACAAATTTGACCTTTAGACTTCAGATTTTATATAGATGTCTAATCTGGCATTTAGATAAAAGGAAAAATCACTCTCCAGTAAAACTGGAGATGCAGAGAGAGGAATCAGTCATGTTGGGTACATTTCAATGGAAAGGTAAAACCATTATATAAGGTATTGAAGGAAGTAAAAAGTTGCTGAAGAAATTGAAATCATGATATAGCCTTACCCTAAAGAACAGGCAGTCTAATGGGTGTCTGTGTATCTTGTATGTATTTTATTTGTACCATTTTGATTTACCTGTTTCAAAAAGAAATTTGGGGTCTTGGGTTGGAGAAGAGTTTCACCTTTAAATCGTGCAGTTGAACATTTCCATATCAGGATTAGAACGTAAGTATAAATGTAAAAAATGCTTATAAAAATATTTATATGTATTTTAATTTCTATTTCATTATTTATATGGTCTCTATTCAGTTGAGGTATTATTTGGTTCACGTAATACCAGACAGATCTTGAATGGAAATCTGTCTTGTATCCAATGATCAATATTAACTGTAAGCTAGAAATTATATGAATCACTGAAATTCTCAGTATGCATAGAACATACATACCCATTATATAGACCTCTTTCATGTAGAGATCTACCCTCATGAGAGAATGTATGTGAATAAATCTGATGTCCCCTGCATGCTACATTGTGTAATTTTGTAAAGAGGGTCTTTACTCCCACCTGTGTTTCCTCTGAGTCAGAGAGGGGATTAGTCTACTGAAAAGCTCCATAATTTCTAAAGAAGCGGTCTGAGACACTTGTTCTTCTTCAGAAGACATCAGATAAATTCACACAAAAAATATGTTGAAAGGTTAAAAGGACTCCTTCAATGAACTCATGCATCCCATAATTTCTGAGACATCAAGTTAATATAATCTAAATCAAATGCCATTTGATTTACCAATCATAAATCATCTTATGTTTCTTTTCAACCTGGCTACTTAACTCATCTAAGAAAATGTGACCAAATTGCAGTACCAAAGGAAGTGAAGGAAGTACCTTTCAGACCTCCTCATTAACTTTTGGATTAACATTCTTCTAATCTGGCAGAACTTGCATTGCAATAATTTTCTATCACTGATGAAACATGGCTTTTGTAAACTAAGTATAAATGCACAGGCAGCTCTTTAGAGCATAAGAGCTTAGGTAATTTTTGGACAGATGTTAAGAGTGGGTAAAGACTCACGTATCTTCCACAAAATGAGTTGTTTTGAGAGAGTTTAAGGAAATACAATTCAAAAGTCAGATCTTGATCACCAATTTGCTTAAAGCAAATCAAAGCAATTTTGTAGATTTTGTGTAGTGTGCAGCCTTGTTTTGGAAGGGTGAGAGATGAACGGCATCCTTTGGGCAGTCCATGTTGTAATATAGTAAAATTTTAAGATTTCAGACCAGTTCGGATACCCTTCTGGTTCAGAATGTACCAGCAGAAGCAAACTAATGATTTTTGTGCATTAAGATCATGAAATCTTAGATATTTATAGGATTATGTCTGTATGGAATTTTGCTGAGTGAAAATTCCTGAGATTTTCACTTATTTTCTTGTCATATAGGTTATACCATTGACTATTTAGTTCCAGTTTTCTTCAGATAACTTGGATTTAATTTGTAAAACTTAAAATAAACTTGAATTCTAATATTGGTTTTCCCATCTTCTTTTCATTCAAGAATGACATAGAAAGTATAGTTTTGCCGACCAAAGACATTTAAAAACTTTATAAATTTAAATTTTAGGGTTTTTTTCATATTGTTACTTCTGAGCATAAATGCTAACATTTGGTTGTAAAAGAAGATATGCTTATGTAAGCTGGATAGATGGCTAGCTATTCAAAGGATGTAAACCTCATACATGTAAACCACAAAATTTAACTGTGTTACCAAAATTCTGATCTGTGCTGTCTGTTTATGACACTAAAACCCCTTGGGAAGTGGATGGAGATCTTGTCCTCACAGAATTCAAATGAACTCTGTCAGGGACTACTTGGCCCACATTGTTTGAATGTGGGTATTAATTTTTTATACTCCTTATATAATTGTTGGTTGTTAAAATCATATTAAAAAATGTTTGATTTTAATTGAAGCCTCCACTAGCAGAAAATAAGGGAGATTTGTGAGTCCACTTGATGAGCTGTTACCTGTATGAACTGAATGAGGAACTGCAATCCATGAGAGTAGAGCACTAGTAGTATAAAATACCTCAGTAGTTTACCTCCTCCCTTGTTACACTTATTAATGTTGCAGGTGAAAAAATGTCATCCTGAATTTAAAAAATTCAGGTTCAGAGGCAGTGTACCTGAAAAGTTTCCCAGCACAGAATTCCTGCATAAGATGGATACTGGGAGAATAAGAAGTATTGGATGAAAATTGGATTTTTGTCTTACAATACTGTGGGCAATCCTAACAGGACTTGAAGTTCCGTAGTCATTATTCTTGGTCTGTTGTCCAATAATCACATGTGAAACATTTCTAGACAGGTCATGTTAAAAAAATCCTTTGGGAAACGCTGGAGTGAGACAGATAAAGACCATAAATCACCTCCACAATTCTGATTAGAATAAGCATAATTATGGTGTATTTCCTGATCCAGTCAATGGACTGGAGCAGAATATATAGTCTCTTAACTGTCCTCTGGAACGTTTTCATATTTTCCCTTTTATACTCCATCTATGTGATGTAACCCCATTACTTCCTGGGCTTTCATGTGGAAGCAACAATTTTCTCAATCCTTTACAAGTACAAATGAAATATGGAGAAGTCCATCTTTGGACCTTCTTCTTATTTCACTGAACCTCTTTGATTCTAGCATTTTTTTCCGTCCTGTAGAGTTTCTTTTTGCCTTGACGGAGACATAGCAAGTTAAGAATTCTGGAGAAACATCTTTATGTTAGGTCTCAGTATAATGAAAACTTAAAACTAAGTAAGCATAATCTGAAAGATTACATCTTTTGTATATTTTGGGGACAAATTATCATTAGTCCTTATACAGAAGTCTCTCACTGCATATGTATACCATGGGGCTACTATATGGAAAGGGATCTGGCCTTATTTACAGTCATCCTTACACAAATTACTGGTAAATTATAATAATTTATTAAACAAAGAAACTGGTCATTATTTTGAAGCTTAAATACTCAGAGATCAACCAACCCAATTTTCCAAAAGACTAAGCACTCACAGCTGTAGGTCAGGTGTCATGAATGGTGAAAAACAAAGGCCTTGATTGCCCTATTTATGGTACTTCATTGTTATGGTTATTTCTAATTAGTTTTTATCCCACATTTTCTATCAGAATTTTAGGGAACTGTATATTATGCCTGTGAAATTAGGTGGGAAAACTGATTATTGAAGTCTATTAGATTTTATAGTAAAAAAAAAAAAACAAAACAGGAAATCATAATTCTCTTGCATCACTCCATACAGTGGCAATGACAGTATAGCAGTAGCTGGTGAACGCCCACCCCACACCATCCCCCTGGAAATGCATCTTTCCATGAAAAGCTAAAATTGTTGTCATAGTTCTTGACTCTGGAGTCCTTGGAGAAGTGAAAGCAACCAAGGCTAGTACCTAGGTAGTTGCAGAAGACTCAGATCATTCTAATGAGGGAAAAGTCCCTCAAATATCTCATGAGAAATTAAAAATCATCATTGTTAGCTATTTTAGGAGTGGCAGAGTATCTGGTAGAGTTCCACAGGTTGCTGTACATAGTGCCTTAGGTGGGAAGTATTAACTCATTGCTTCCCCTCATCAAAACAAGGAACTGAGAGGCACTAGAAAAAAAAAGCCACTGAGAAAAATGAAACATCATAAATAGAAAACATTTCAAAATGTCCTGCTCTTAACCCTTGATGGATACGAGAAGGCAAACAGAAGGGAGGATTTTGTGGTTTACTTTATGTCAGCTAGCAAGATATAGAAATCCTCCTGCAGAAACACTGTCATGACACATCTCCCCTCTCTGTCAGGGACTACCACTGACAGAGGTGCAGCAGGAGAGCTTCTGACATGGTGGTGAGGCCTCTCCAGCTCTGCAACACCTCCTTGTCAACCCAGGAATGGGACAGCCCTGTAAAGGCCCTGTCTCAGCAGAAACCTCCGTGGTCTCATGCAAGGTGTGGAATTTCTTGACTTCAGAAGGAACATTTTTCAAATCATAAGTGAATGGGGGACAAGTTTGCCACCTTATCATATGAGGTGGGAAATGGGAATGAAAAGAAAGAACAGCGACAACTCTTTGGATTTCAAGATAGATTTGGAGGGATATTACATGACACAAGGGAGGAAAGAAACAAATGTAGTTACTTTTATGTATCTTTTCCAGTGAGTCTTGTGCCTGCTACCTTATGAGTTTGTTGTCGTCCCCCTTTCTCCTCTCTCCAGCACTTTGACTACCAGCTCCTGCAAGGTTACCATAGTCAGATCCTCACCTGACATCTCTCTCTTTTTGTTGACTAAGAATTCTGAACATCTTTTGCACCGACCAAACATTTCACAGTTTTTTCCTGAATTATATAAGATAACTCCACTGGCTTCTATGTGGTCACTCCAATTTAGATGAGATGAGAATTTGAGCAGTAATGTGGACAGCTGTCAGGTAAATGTCAGTGTGCTAACATTCTAACAAGTACTGTTTTTTCAGACTGGTTCATCTATCATTTGAGATACTTGCATTGACCATCAGTATCTAGTCTGTGGTAAACATTAATGAATATGTGTAAATTTAACTCACTGTTAATTTTGTTGACTTGGAGGTAGAAATTTTCCAGATTCTCACTGACAGTTGGAATGCTCTTCAGCTGATTGAAGGAGAGATCCAGCTCAACCAGTGATGTGATGTTGAAGACATTACCTGGTATTCCAGAATCTGTTAATTTATTGTGGGATAAACGTAAATATTGCAGGGCTTTAAAACCTTGGAAGTACTCATCGGGAACATTGGAAATCTGGTTGTTATCAAAATACAGCATGAGCAAAGAATGAGGCAGTCCTGTCGGTAGCTTTGTAAGTTGATTGAAGCTTAAGTCAAGATACAAAAGTGAATTCAGGCCTTTAAAAGCCCCAGAAATAGATTCTGCTTTCAGCTGGTTGTTCTGGAGGTGAATGACAGTCAGATTCATCAGCCCTTCAAGTGCACCAGGATTGATTTTTATGATCTTGTTGTGACTTAATTGAAGATCATCTAGAGTTTTGGGGAGTGGTCCAACAGCTTCAGTCAAATTGTTGTAGTTAATGTGAAGTTTCTTCAGGTTCTTTAGTTTAGAGAAGACTCTTCCCTTAATTTTTGAATTTTCCAAATGGTTGTGATCTAGGATCAGCCACTGTAGGTCTGTTACATTGTCAAACGTGTTCTCTTCAATTCCCTCAATCATGTTGTTTCGAAGATAAAGGTATTTTATTCCACTTGGTACAATTGGAATGGTTTTCAGCTTAAGATTGTCACAATACATGGCAGTAGGGTAGCTTAAAGGACAATTACATTCTGGGGCACAGACTGCTGCAGATGGACCAAAAGGGTCATAACCATAATCATCTCCAGGACCATAGTCATACTGACAAAAAATGCCACTAATCAACAGCAGAAAGACTGGTAGGGAGTTTAAAGTCATCTTTCTAATGTGTCTTGTTCCTGTATGGTGAAAAGGAATAAACAAGGTGTTAGTTTATTTTTTTATCTCTTTCAGCAATATTTGAGATTTTATCATATAAAGATTATCATTAAAAATCAATTAGGGTTCCTATTTAAAGTTATTAATTCAGAAAAAAAATATAGGTTGTTAGTATTACTTTGTTACTCCCATAAACTTACTGCCAGTCTTGTACAATCTTCCTTTGTAATGCAAAATTGCTTGCCATTCTGCAGTTGTAAGTAAAACTTCCTTTATATCTTTCAGCATTCATTCATTAAGTTACAAGAAAGATGACGAAGCACAAGGTTTTTAAACTCAGCACAGAAGTTTTCAGTTTTGCTGAAGGCCATGTTCAGAGGCAGTTCCGCCATTCAAATTCTATCAAGCATTCCTAATGTGCTGAATTGCCTCATATCTAAACATGTGGCTATTTGATCTAAGTTAGACAGAGAAGTTAAAACTGAGGGTAATGTTCTGATGTGTTGTGTATTGTTAAAGCTGTATGTAGCTTAAAACACATTTTTCTCATGGATTATGTTCTGTAAAGTATGATCTACTAAGGTTCATAGTCACCTAAAGAAAAAAAACCTAACAGAAATATAAAGCATATTATGTTTAACAATTGTGCCAAACAACCAGTATTGCATATGTGTGCAGTGGATCTGAAATGAGTGAATCTGACATTGGATCTGAAATGACTGAATTTCAAGTGGTGAAAATCTTCTTGCAAATTCTCTATACAACACATGTATTGGTTATGTTGTATGCCTTTTCTAAATCAATTGAACAATAAAACACTGGCTTCATGTAGTTAGTCTTTCAGCATACAGCAAAAGGACACCCCTAGGTGTCCTTGAGGTGATTTGTGATTCAGTATGACTGGTGTCACTTAACTTTTTAAGGCCATACCTTTCTCATTAGATACTCCACAAGATGTCAATTAATCTGTGAAGACTAGTATCTTGTTTAGACCTCTCACTGGCTAGATAGATGTTCTGCTGGAAAAGTAGGTCTAAAATCAATAAAGTCAGTAAGCTTATTTTGATTTTCACCCGTAAAAGACAAGGCTCCTAGTACTCAACTACTGTTCAGAGAATGAGAGGATTAAGAAAATCCTTAAACCCATTTTTTTTCTCAAGTAGTCTCAGAAAGAATGTGAAGCCGTACACAGACCACAAGACATTGATCTCAGATCTGGGCGATCTTCCAGCAGAGTAAGTTAGTCTTGCTATTGGAATTGTTACACAGAGGACTTAATGTTAAAGTGCAGGGCCATAGCTACAAAGTTTTCCCTAATTCTAAATGACTTTACTTCTATTGACTGATAAAAGCCACATCACATTCTAGTGAGGTAACAATCTCATTTAAAGTAACTCTAGGAAGGGCCTATTTATCTCATTCAGTACAGCACAAAGAATTTTTAAAAAATGTTCTTATGTTACCTCCATTCACACAGACCCACAAAGTCTCACTGCTAGATATAAAGCTGCTATCCCCTGAAAAAGGAATCTGATTGCATAGTGTCTCCATTGTGCTAGTCCCATCATATTTACCTAATTACAAACCCAAGGATAATCACTGAAATATTAGTTGTCAGTGTAATTTTCTTTTTCTGTCTTTCATTACTGCATGAGAACGTGCAACATGAGCATCAGCTCAGCTTTCAGTCCCCTGCTGGTACAAATAATTACAGCTTGTCTGAAAGCAAAGACTGCAGTAACACAATTCATCTCAAAATCCAGTCCTGTTTAGGTGCTAGACAATAAAGAAAGGACATCAAGTGCTTCTGTATGCAAAGTACAAAAAGGGTACAATGAACTTCTTTGACTACTCTCTTTGGCTTTAAAGTGGCGTTTTTTACACACCTCCTTAATTTTATAGTTTTAAAATAACACAGACATTTTAAATTCAAATTCTATTGTTCTTCTTGTTTCAAACTATATTTGTAATGCTAAGTTTAATTACTGATATAATAGTCTGACAATCCTTTAAATAGTGTACAAAGTTTAACTGCACTGCAGAACCCTGGAAGTAATTAAAATGTTAGCAAGTGTTTTGAATTAATTTATCAACAATGTTTTAGAATATATGTGACAATTCTGTAGTTTGAGGGCATATAGGCATGCAAGTGACATAAAATAGCAAAATAAGTATGTGATGTATTTAACTTGTATTATTCATAAATTTTTCATTCAAGTATCTGAATGTTTCTCTATCAGAAGAGTAAAAGGTTAATAAATCATGCTTGTTTGTTGCATTGAACTACATGAATCCAAAAGACAAAATCAGAATATATTCTTAGACGTTTATCTTACAACATAAACATGCTTTAACTAATTGTCTGTGCCTGTTCTAAGCAGTTATGTTGTAAAATACCTGTGAAAATATTTGTGAAGTTACTCAGGCAACTTGCCAAAACATACTAAATGGTAAATCCATGATTTTGGAAAAATGTTTGCTACATTGGAGTAGACATACTATTCAAACTATGTTTGACCTTGTCTATATTTCCTTAATTATAAAGTTACTGTGAAACAAAATAAATATAAGATTAACAGTCAATCCACCTTAATTATGTAGCTAAACTTCTTACACAGTTTGCAGAAGATTGTATTTTTTAAAACTTTTAGTAGTAGTAGTATATTTAAAATGTGCTTTAAAATTAATTAGAAATTTTAAAATACCTACTGTTTCCCTCTCATTGTTTATGTGATTAATTATTTAAATATAGGGATACCTTGTCTTTTTGTAGAATGAAGCAAAATGATTTAACAAATGGGGTTTACGGAGCTCTCACAAATATTATGAATGAAAAAGTAAACAGTGAGTACTCTTACAAACTTCTTTGCACTCTATATCAAATCTCTTTTGGAAGTAGAACAAAACAGACTGTAAAAAATTGCAACACTGATGTACAAAATATGTGAAGTTGTTTTAAGGCAACTGAGAAAGTGAATCAACTAAGCAACTGTTGATTTGTGCTCAATTTACAAATTGGCAAACTTATCCTGTCATGTTTTCACGTTCCCATTGCAGCTACATTTAAACAGCTGAACATTACCGTTAAAACATGCAGCAGCACTTACCTTACTGCCTTGAAGCTGCTTTCCTTAATTCCCAGAGCAGATGCAATAAGAGACTGTATCGACCAATATATGCTCTAAACAGTGTCAGGAGGTAAAAGCCTGCCAGATCCTCTGTGTTACAAGAGGGGAAAAAAAAAAAGCCCTAGTCACGCTGTTCTCTGAAGCTGCTATGTCATCATGGTGATCTTGTGGTGTGGCATGTACAAAAATGCAGCTCTCTAATGAAGTGCAGGTGGATACCATATTTCGTACAAGGACAACCCATCTGTTCCTCCTGTGGGATCAGAGAATGATTTTCCACAAACCTGAGAAAGTTTATAAGCCATAGGTTCATACAAGATTTTTTTTGTATTTTAGAGGGAAACATGTTGGTTTTTAAATCAAATTGCAAACAGGCTTTTGTTTTCCAACTTATTTTATACTGCTAGACATGAGCTAACACATAGCACTCAGACCTCAATGCTGTTCTTCTTCAGCCAAGTGACTCATTCATTTTTCTGCCCTTTACTTTAACTATCTTATGACCACAGTAAAATATCCTTAATAAAAACTTTAGCCTAAGGATCAGATTCAAATATTATCATTGAATCATACCCTTTTCCACATTATATACTGAGCTAAAAGATTACATAGTTGAGTTCAAAGATTCTTATGCAAATCATTGGAATTGATTTGGTCTGGAGATTTTCTTTGGTGGTTGAATGTATGTTTGTTTAATAAAAGCACATCCCAGGAATGGGTTTTCTGCAGTTTCTGTAAACTTGCTTCATCCATTTGTTCATTTTTTGCATTTACAACTTTCTCCTGCTTTTCAGAGTCTGGAACTACTCAGCTTTATGTTGTCTGTTTCTTATTCCATGGATGTAGTTCAAGAATGCATCTTAAGGTTTGGATGAGATGTTACTTTCACTAGGCAATGTCGAAAAATAATGCATTAAGAAAGTAACTGTTTAAAGTGTCTCTTAATGCTTCCATAAGAACCTTCCCTTATCTCTAAATGGAGGATGTCTTCGTTTTAATGAGAGACATCTTTTTTTCATAATTTGGGTAGGGGCAAATGTCAAATGTGCATCTAGAAAGCATGTGAAAGGCATTAATTGTCTTGCATGCTTAATTGCATTTGACTGTTATTGTGGGGGGTAGAAATTCAGGGATTTTGTCCATTTTCAACTTACTAGCTTTATGAAAAGTCATGGCACAGTATATGTCTGGGCTGGAGAACCTTAACAGTTTCCTGGAGAGAGGCTGGATGTGAGCTTCTCCCCAAATATCCTGCTGATGCCTGTCAATTTCCACAGCAGTGAAGGTTACTGGGAGCAGGGAAAGCCAGTGCCCTTCACCAACAACAGGAAAGACACCAAACAATTACAGACTTCTGTGCTTCTCCAATGCCTCAGTTAGCAAACAAATGTGCTCAACACAGAGTGTCATATACCAGTGCAACCCACAGGGAGTGAGTGCTATGCTTTTGGACGTTCTGACATCATGCCTGTCTCCATGGTGTGGGAGAACCATTCACACATTGGGAAACATGTTGGTGACAGGTCATAGCTGCACTACTTCTTGAACGGTGCCAAGAAGTGAATGTGAAGCAGTGGGGATACAGTAGTGAATTAATCTGAGAGACTGCATGGTATCAGAAATGTAGAAGTGGACAAAGCTGCTGTTGTTCTGCATGTGGCCAAAAGGAGACCAGATGGAGCTTCTCATGCACAAAATGATATTTATTTGAAAACTACTTCGTTAACTTTAGTTGACTAAGGAAACCTAAACTGTGACTTGACTACAAATGTAACAACAAGCAGGAGCACTCAGCAAGACCTCAGTTGGAATAAAAAAGTATATGTCATACAGAAAGAGATAGTCTTTAAGGTAATACCAAAGTTTGCTCTGTGGAAGAATGTATATCAAGGTGAGCAATGGAGCATTATTTTTGTAAAGAGAATTTTAAAAATCATATGAAAGGCACTAATTTAGTTTTCTCTGACAGTGGAATTGTTTTGAAGGACAAGCCCAATATTATGATAAATAAATACATATTTTGAACTCTCAGTAACAGGTGTAGTTTTGCATTTGCTGTACAAATAGAATTGTACATTGTCTGCAAGAACAGGATAATCCAGGCTTAATATATTTTTGGCACAGCTGTATTTATGAACCAGTTTTGCTATACATCCAGTATACATCCTTTTTCTCATTCTGATAACAGAAATACAAAACATGAATATCTTTATAATTTACAAATTGTATTCAGCAAACCGATGATATTTTGCAATTAACATATGGTAAAAGCTTGGGTCATATAAAGTTCAGCTGAGACTTATTCATTCATATAGTTCCTGTCTTGCTGACTGTTTTAAATTAGCTATGGAAATTGCACAGTCAAGATGAAGAATCTCATGCCTTCCAAAGTTAAGATATAAACCAGTGGATTTTCCTCACTTTTAAATAAAATTTTTTACCATCTCTCTACTCTGTTATTTAATACTGTTCCTTTGACATAATTTTTATGCTTTTCCTAATCTTACTGTTCTGACTCAATAAGCTGTCACCTCATCAGCCTCTGTTTGGGAGACCAGGTAGGTACTACACCCCAGCAAATGATGGTATTCCTGCCTCTGCATCAAAGGGTGGGAGTGTGCTTGGGTGATTTCTTCTAGGCCTATTTTGTGTTCTGTGTAGGCATTATTTTGGTAGCTCTCAGAAGTTATGAAATGGCATGTGAATGAAGTCTAATTTCCAAGGAATACACAAAATAATATGTAAATTCAGTCATGTCATCTAAGTTGTAAATTGGTTATGAGTATACTTCATACTAGTCATGTCAGGGCATATTAACAATTCACCTTTACAACTATTGTGCTCCAGTTTTTCTTCAAAATTGATTTTCTTTTTGTACCTTATTTATTCATTTCTCTTTAATGGGAAATACGATCAAAACCTATTATAATCAAATTTTCTTTGTCTGGTGATCCATGAACAGAAATATTTCTTTTATGTGATCCAAAGTTTCTCTTTTTTTTAATTCATATTTTCCTACCTGGAGATGGCCAAGTCTAATAGGTTGTAATGAAAGAATCTGAAAGCAGAACTCACTGCAAATGCATCAATTTACAGTGGCTGAGATCCAGCCTTCAAATATTGTCGAGTTACAGTGCCACTATTTTGTTTCTACACTCATCAGTGACATTCCCTCTGCTTTTTCTCTCGTTAGCCTGCCTTCCCTACAACTCCTATGCACTTCTGCGTAAATGGAAGCATTCATTTATAAGTATATATGTATATTAAAAGATATTTACTTTTAATACCCTTTTTCCAAAAAGACTCAAGTTATGGAAACCTAATAGATATTATCTAAACCAACTGCTGCCTTGTTTTCATCTTAAACCTGTGCACACATCTGGTACACAGAACCAAGAGATTTGGTTGCCCAGTATCAGGAGTAGGGCATTTGTGTCATGGGAACATATAGCCCCAGAAAAATCCCCTGTTGAACTATTCACATTACTACATAAAATGAGTAGTGAGGTTTTACCTCTGATCACTCGAAATTTAAATTAAATATAACTCTCAAGATGAAATGAAGATTAGCTCATATTATTTGGCTACCTGCAGTAGGGGTTAAGAAACCTCAGTTAAGGGAAAATACTGTTCCATGGATGAATTTCTGCAAACCACTTAATTACAAAGAGGTGACATAGTGTTTATACATGATTTTTTCTAGGTCTCTAAACAGTAAATGTACAGCCTGTTAGCATATATATATTGTGAAAAAACAAAAATATTAATTTGGCTCAAATCACCAATAATAATAATTAGTTATTTATAATATATTAGTTATTTCTGTAAAATTCAGCAGGATTTTGAAGATATTACTGAAGGTTGACTCATATTTAATGAATTCCACTAAAAACAATTCAGTTCCAGATTGTGGAGGCTGTAGGTGTTTATTTTTTCCTCTGAAAACTTCCATTCCTCCTAATTGAAATTTTATTTTTTCAGCCTCTACACTGGATTTACATGTTAAGTGGAAAGTGTTAGAGCACATACTATAAGCGTTACAAAATTTGTGGTGATCCAAATCCTTCTTTTCCTTTCTCCTAAAAAGGAAATACCAGCTTTGGAAACTTACAAAAATGGTAATAGTGTTACAACCTATTAACAGACCACAACAGATATTTTAGTTGAGCATGAATCTTTGTTTTTGCCCTTCCAAAACACTGCTCACTGTTCTGTTTCAAACTTGACAGTGCTGTATTTTAGCACTGTTATCCTCCTCTCCATTGCTTTTCAGACTGTTTTTTATTTGATTCAAATAGTCAACAGCAAAATTCCTTTGAGTTGATTCAAAAATTGATCAAAGCTTTTTTATCATGGGGGCTAAACATGAAGGCAAGAGTCTGTTTTTAAACCAGACTCCTTAATATATACTGTATGTTTTGTCATAGCATTTAAAATTTATTGATCCACTTATAAAAGAAAATTAAGTGCCCCTGGAGCATGAGACAAATCAAGTGATTCCCAATGTAAAGAATTCAAGAGTATTTCAAGGAGTGGTTGAATTTTTGGTTGCAGATGAAAGTTAGAGCAGCATCTCTGTATTGTAAACAGTACAGATAATTTATGGAAGAGTAGGACTTGGCAAACTTGGTTAATTCACTGTCTACTGTTTGTATATCCTACTAAACACCTTCCCATAATCTAAGCATTATCAATGTCTGTCTACATTCAGATCACTGCAGTTTAAGGCTGGAAAGGATGTTAAATCATCTCTATTCTGCTGCATAACCAGAGTGTAGCATTTGGCCTTCTTCTAGTTTGTGATCCCGGACTTAAACAGGTCCACTAAGTGATAAATCATCTTTGCCATGAAGCTGGGACAGTTTGGGAGCAACTTAATGTGCAGCTTTTACAAATACTGTCCACTGCCATTTCTAAAATGAAGCACTTTGGACAAATCTACTGCAACTCCAGAAGATGTTTTACCAAGTTTAAAACCTCACGAGCAAGTAAAGCTTACTTGATAATTTCTATTATATCATTGTCTACCTATTAGTAACTATTTTGATGTTAGTTGTCACTTACCAACTGAATGCTGCATGAGATTTTTACATTATTTACCCTAGGACTGGTGGCAGATTAATAGCCTTGAGGTAGAGAGAGCATCTACCTATTTAAAGCCCATGAACAATAACACCACATTGGTGTTTTGGTATTCCCAGGCTCATAAAAAATGGGCTGTAAAGGACCAAAAAGCTCTTATATGTCTTCCTGAGATATTTAAGTACAAACTATTATGACAACCAAATCTAAAAGTATTTGTCACTAACAAACGTTTTTGTTTTTTTTTCTCCTTTAGAAAGAACATGATATAATAAAAATACATAGCTCTGAAAAAGCAAATCTACTTCTCTCCAAATGTAGAGAAACAATGATTATTTTTATTCATATTCCATTGCTAACCAATGTCTTGTGTCTCTTTAGGTGGGCTTCTATAACTTTACTAGAACTTATTTTCCTTGTCAAAAACTCCATCTTCTTACAACTATCTTCACCCATGCTATCTGTATATCTGTCACTGATATATTCAGTGAAACTCTTTTATTTTTTCCTTATTACTAATATGTACAGGGACACTATTACACATACTTAATCTTTCTTTTTTCTTCATGTCTCACAGTTTTTTTTCTCCTCTAATTACATTTTTTCAACTGAAACAAAGCAGGTTATGGCTGAAACCATTTTGCATATTATATCAAGAAGCAAGAGGTATTTGAGGACACACTCTTAAATTCTGTTAAAGTATAGGTATTCTTATTTTTCTTACAATTTTTTCCTCTCAGAAAATTTGTTCATCCTTTTCCTGTTTGGAGACATTGAGCTCCTCTGAAAGACTGGCTGGAAATATGGTTTTGGCTAAATTAAATGGTCAGCTTTGGCAACCACAAATTCCAATCCAGTGATTTAATTGTCTTTATTTTTTATAAGGAGATCCAGAGTGGATTAACCTCATACTGTACGAAACACCTTTTGTCTTAGGAACTGCAAAGTGTTGAGAAACTCTACTAATGATTTACTCCAGGCTGCAAGACACTGCTAACAGCATCTCACAACATCAGATTTCCCACTAGGAAAGTAATTTTATTTAAGTTACTCTACCTCATATCTCAGTAAGATTGCATGAACTTCTCTGAAATGCAGACCATCTGTTATAAATGGTGTCAGGTATGTGATGTGCCTCACATTTTGGTCCTGAGAGACAGCAAACACAGACATTTTTATGTGTGTCAGGAGTCCAGGCACTCCTCAAGGGCAGTGGGGATGCAATGAACAGTTGTGGAGCCTGGGGAGTGATTTAGTTCCCCAACACGGACACCATAAGAGTATTCTGTTACCTAAAGGTAGGTATCTAGTATTATTTGAGAGGCTCTCAGGTGTCCAGCTCATCTTTACAGATTATGAGAGACAACTTTAGCACTTATGCCTTTTTCAAATGGTAGCTGATGGCAGAGCAAAGAACTCCACAGTGCTTAATAGCAAGGCATCTGCAATTAGACAATTGCCTGCTGTCAAGAGGTTTCAGACAGGTGATGAAAGGACATCTTATTGTTCTCTGACATGCCCTGGGCTGTACAGCACAGCCAGAAGGGCCTGGCTACTGTGATTCAGGATTCTGAGGAGACCTGTCCTGTCCTGAAGTAGTAGCAGGAGGCCAGGCACATATAAGGCATCCAAAATGACATTGGGTACTTATCTTTTGGAACATAAATTGTGCTGTTGGAGCTCCAGTCAGGAAATAATCAGTCTCCTAAGTAATATCCTCACTTTCTGTAAACTGTCTGAGTAGTATTTTCTCCAACAGTTTTCTCTGCAGTCTTCTCTTAGCTGAGCATTCAGCAGAATATGTGCAATTAAATGTCACAGAAATAGAGCCAAGCAAAATGAGATGTACAAGTCTGGAAATAGTCATAATCTATTAACCCACAAGTATTTTCCATTTTCTTACCACCTCTAAAAATCACAATAGTAAAACAACCGAAATAATCAATCCTCTGAAAGGTCAAATAAAAACATAGAAGACAGTTCTCTGATTCCTTTAGGCCACCTGACCTGAGGCCTCTCTGAACAGTTTTCCTTTTCTTCAGTCAAGCAAAGCTATTCATATATAGCAGTGTAAGTTATATACATTGGAAAGGAGAGAAACTATTCAAGACACTCTGTGTCACAAGTGTCCATAAACTTATTTTGAATGGACACAAATGTATTTAAGGTCTAAGTTGATCCAACTCAAGAATGGCCCAGCTGCACTAAATTTTCCCTCATCCTGCAATGTTTTAAGGAGAATACAGCTTTTCACAATTAAACTTGTTCACCTCCCGTAGATTTCAGATCTCTGTCTACTTAGCCTCTTTTTTCTTCACCTCATTTTTTTCAACTTCAGCAAGCACCTAGCAATTGTATTTGGATAATTCCATATCTATATATTTATAGAAAGGTGAGTCAGTTTGTTAAACAGCAAACTGAATTTGATCAAAAACTGGAATCAACATCGAGCCTTTTAGCTTCCCAGGAGGCCTTTTAATGCTTTCATAACATTTTAATATTTTTTATATATGAATACATTATGCTACAAAACAGAATAGAATTTTGAAAGATGCTACATCTTTTTGGAATAAAAATAGAAAGCTGAATCGGGGAATGTCTTCCCCTCTCTCTTCTTAGCAACAGCTTTTGGATTGTGGGTATGCAAAGTAAAGCACTGCAATCAGATACAGAAACTCTTCCAAAGTCTCAGTCAGATCAGAACTCCATGTTATCAGCTGTTTAAAGATATGAAAAACCCAGAGTTACGCTTTACCATGACAGATTGCAGAAAGCATTGCAAGTGACTGAGAAGAAAAATGAAGGAAAGCATTCAGATATAGCAGGCAGATTAACAGCATTTTCAACATTTGGGTAGATAAATGCAAAATACTAAGGTCACAAAAAAAAAATTATTGTATAAAAGGAAATCAGTGACTTCTCTCCCCTTTAGGCTTTACCTACACTAATGAGTCACACAATGTCCCTGACACTGGCAAGTTATTCTTTGCAGTATTAGGATATTAGAATGGGTTTTTACATGATTCTTGCCTGAACCGAACAATTCCCAACCAGGGATTGGGACTCATCACTCTCACCAGAGAGTTTAAATGAAGCCACTGTGTTTCATGAGATAAGAAAGCCTTACAACAGAGATGGGGCTAAGTTGTGATCCACACGTGGAAATTTGCATGATTTCACTTAATAACACAAATGTATCCTTTCATTCTGGAATATAACCTAAGCCATCCATAAGAAAGTAGACATTCAAGTCCTAGGGTTTCTTACTCTGATAGCAATTTGAATTTTATCCAATTATAATTTCATAGTTACACCATTTTCTCAAAATGTAGGTGTGCTTGCAAATGTGTGGTTGTACTCATATATCACTTGCTTTGCACTGAGGTTTTGAGGAAGATACAGGTACTATTTTTAATTTTCAAAGGAGAAACAAGATCTGATTCCAAGATTTAGCAGAGTAATAATATTTAAGTTGAAAAGCTGGTTTCACATAGAACTACTGACACAAACTTTGCTAAAGCAGTACCAGTGAGCAACACTATAATTTAGGTCATTCTCTTGGCCCATAGAAAACTTCTGGATAGATACAGATAATAACAACTAGTCAGTTGTAGTGTAGCAAATCCCTTGCTCCTATTCAACCTCATGAAAATAGAATAAGACATAGCATCACATATTTGAAATAACTTTACTCATAAAGGGAAGGGTTTTACACTGTGTTTTAGCAGTTAAATCTTTGCCATTATTATGGACCTTGTAGCATAACCATGGTTGAATAACCCTGAGACCCATCAGATATGTGTTGTCTTAGAATCATTACTTGTCCAGGAAGCCCATATCAGTCATTCTTTCAAACAAGTAGGGAATAAATGTGCAGGTGATAGCCCACAACATTTTGATTCAAATGTTGGTGAAGGGAAGAGGATGTTAGCCTTACCAATTAGCAGGAAATCCTTCTTCTGAAAGCCACCACTGATGACTTATCACACACTCACCACAAAACATTTTTAGAAATATGTCTTCCAAGGCCCTGGAAAACAGGGTGTGAGTTCCTAAATAACTCAGGTGATGTTGAAGATTTTACTCCAGCCTCACCCACATTCTCCAGCCACACTGCCCCCACCCATTGTCCAGCAGCTGTATTCAAGCTGAATCCTGGTCCTAGCTCTGTTGCAGGTATGCTGTGCCTAGTTTTGTACCTGGCATTATATTACTGACTTGATATCTTGAGCTGGACCTTAAGCCTGCCTTCTCAGTGGACATCAGTTGCTGGATGGCTGACCCACTGTGGCTGCAGTCATCCAAACAGATTTGCTGTGCTTCACTGGGTGCTGTGGCACTGTCACCTTGCTCCCAAGGCTGTTGCCCTGCCTTGTGTGACTGTTGGCTCCCAGTTTGCCTCCCCTTGCACAACTGCTCTCCTGCTGAAACCCAGCTGTAAGCTCAGGGAAAGGACAAGGAATCAAGCTTGAATTTAGCTCCTGGACAATGAGTGGTAGAAGTCTAGGTGGACAGAGGTTCTGGAAGAGATGGTCATAGCAGCAAGGGCCTACTGACGTACACAGGACCCTGATACTGCATTTGGAATCACAGAATGATTAGGAAGGGACTGTTAAAGATCATCTAGTCCAACCTCCCTGCAGTAAACAGGGACACCTTCCAGGAGGCCGGTTTGCACAAAGCCCAATCCTACCTGGCCTTGAACACTGCCAATGATGAGACATCCACAACTTCTTTGAACACTCTGTTCCAGTGTCTCACCAGCCTTAATTTAAAGAAAATCTTCCTTATATCCAACCTACTTCTACCATCTTTCAGCTTAAAACCATTGTGCCTTACCCTGTTGCTGGTAAAAAGTCTCTGTCATTCTTATAATCCTTCTTTATATAGTGAAAGGCCACTATAATATCTCTCCTTAGTCTTTTTTTCCTGGAACAATTCCAATTCTCTCAGCATGTCATTGAAGGAGAGATGCCCCAGCCCTCTGACCCTTCTTGTGGGTCTCCTTTAGTCCAGCTCTATCACCTCTTTCCTGTGCTGGGGACTCCAGCACTTCATGCATAACTGCAGGTGGGATGTTCAGGAAAGTGAAGCAGAATTTCCTCCCTGGACACGATGGCCACTTTGCTTTTGATGTAACATGGGATATGTTTCACTTTCTAGGATGCAAGTTCTCATTGCTTGTTCATATCCAATTTTTCATCCACCAGTATTCCAAAATCCTTCTCTGCAGGACTGATCTCAGCCTATTCATCACCCAGTCTGTACCAATACTGGGATTGCTTCAATCCTCAGGAGGTTCACAAATGTTCATGTACTACTTCACATGCTCTCATACCAGCCCAAAAGCTATACATGAAGTAATCAAGGGGCTAGAAAGAACTTTTATCTCATCTTCCTCACTTGAAATGCAAGGGAGAGTGGAGCCAGGCTGGAGGCATCCTCAGCATCCTCCTCTGTAGGACAGAGCTTTGGTAAATGGGACGTCTTCGTCTCTTCCTGTTAATACTATTTGTTTCTCAGCTCTACAGAATAATCTAAAATCCTCGTGCTGTTGCATTTTTTTCATAGCGTGAGAGCATTTCCTCTGTCTAAGATGTAGAGAATATGACAATCCTGTGTGTCAGAATTCTAACAAGGAAGTTCAAAGGGAATATTACTACTTCATTGTAATATAGTCCTTTGACAGCAGTAAAAAGATAACCTATTTAAGTTTTTTCATAACAATCCAATTATCTGTATCTGTTAAAGAGAAATTCACACAATCTTCTCTATATCTCTGTAATCTACCCATGCAGAGGCTCCCTGTATATAAAAAAAGCTTGCCATGACTTTAAAAAATTTGGTGCTGAAAATGAGCTGTAAAGGGTAGAAAGATAAAATATAGACAAAAGGCTAATCTTTTTGTTTAATTTTAATGATGGAATATTAAGTCACTCAAGATTCAGGATCTCTCAATCACTCTGCTAGCCAATACATCAAAAACAGCGCTTTGTTTCAAAAATTCAGTGCAACGTATCCATGTTTTCCTTCCATGTAAGAATGATGTGTATGGAAAAACTTCTGAATGTTTACTCTCAGAAGGGAATAAGCCTTTTGAAGCATTTCAGTTGTCTAGAGTTTCTAGCACAGGCAAGCAGTATTTAGAATTATTCTGTCTTTCATGTCAAGACTACTTTATAGATCTTTAAATTTCTTTTAATTTTTTTCTACATTCTGGAATTTGGTCTAATCTTTACAAGCTTTTGGTTCCTGCAAAGATTCAATACCTAGAAATTAAAAGATTAAAGGATTCAGCATCAGAATGCTACATGATTAGGTTTAATTGGTTCTGAGTTTTTCCTGTTGAAAGGGCTAACATGCACTTAGTAGCAGACACATGGTCCTTATTTTCTTTCATATAAGGATTTGAACACTATCAAAAATTACTGTGTTGAGCAGGGCTAGCCTAATTTATGTCAATTAGTCTTCATCTGGAAACAATAATGTAACTTGAACAAAACTGTAGTTTCAAAAATAGCAACAAAATCCTTAGGGAATTTTAATTCAGTTATAATATATATAACATAATAGTTGAAAATGAATAAAAGGTGTAAGTAGGATTTATCATAAAATATGTACTTCAATTTTTTTGCGACAATAACATAAAGAGTTGCAAAAATTTTGCTTGATTTCATGTTAAAGATGAACGTAGAAGGTTTTGTAAATTGTAATCTTTTATACAGAATCACAGTTGGAAGGGACCCCTGGAGATCATCCTGTCCAACTCCCCTGCCAAGGCAACTTAGAGATGGTTGCACAGGAACTTGTGCAACTCATGTTGAGATGAAACTTCTGATGGTTTAATTTATGGTCCTTGTTCTTTTTCCTGTCACTGGGCACCACCAAAAAGAGTCTAGCACCACCCTCTTGGCACCTACCTTTGAGATATTTACATGCATTAGTGAGACCCCCTCTCAGTCTTCCCTTCTACAGACAAGCAGGGCCAGATCCTTCGGTCTCTCCTTACAAGAGAGATGTTCCTGTCCCTTAATCACCTTTGTGCCCCACCTCTGGACCCTCTCCAGTAGCTCCTTTTCTTTCTTTTCCTGAGGAGCCCAGAACTGGACACAGCTCCAGGACTGGCCTCACTAGGGCAAGGTAGAGGGGCAGAATCACCTCCCTCAACCTGCTGGCCACACTCTTCTCGATGCATCCCAGGGTACCATTGGCCCCCCTGACCACAAGGGCACTGCTGGTTCATGGTCAGCTTCATCCTCCAGAAGCCCCAGGTCCCTTCTTGCAGAGCTGCTTTCTTGGGGGTTAGCCCCCAACCTGTGCTGGTATTTGGGGTTATTCCTCCCCAGGTGCAGGAGCCTACACCTGCCCTTGTTGAACCTCATTATGTTTCCCTCTGCTCAACTCTCCAGCCTATCAAGGTCCCACTGCCTTCAGCTGTGTCAGCCAACACACCTCCTCCCCTGTTTTGTATCATCAGCAGTACATGTTCTACTGTCCATTCTGCCAACAGCTAGGAACAACACAACCTGTCAATTAATATTTGTGCATCTAAACAAAATATCATGCTATTTATAACTAGAAATCATCATTTTCAAGTATTCACCTTCTCCCCTGGATGTGACCAAAGACAATAGCTGGGACATTTCTTGGGACAAAAATTTCCTGGATGAAGCTGATATAAACAGTTTTTTGGTTTATTTAAAACAAGCCTTTTGTATTTAAAGAGTAGACAGCACCTTTTTTAAAATTTCTCTTCAAAATTGATGTCCATCTGTATTTTTCAGTTCCTCTGACTGAAAATTTTGGAGCTATTAAGGTGGATAAGTGTTTGCAGATGCAAGGCCTACAATTATTGTTGTTTTTCAAAAGCTTCTTCACTGTGTTTCATGCTGCAGACATACACATGAATATAGAAACACAGCCATCACTGCTTCTCATCACACTGATATAATTTTGTCATTAGTTTGCTGTTGTAGTCTAAAAAGATCTGTGAATTATATATATACATATGCATGCATATATATATTTAGAACAATATAATTTCTCAGTTTGTCCATTCTTTCTCCCACAGATTTGAGTCCAATTCAAGCAGGCAGTAACAGAGCATTAACATTCTTCTGGTCTGCTGACTTAAAACACCCACATAGAGGTAATCTCCAAAGCTTTCAAGCAGCATAATGTACACATTGAGTAAGGAAACTGGCTGACAAAGCAGTTTTGAAGAAACCACATCTTTATATCTCAGAA
The DNA here is from genome assembly GCA_020086605.1 of Lanius collurio. Taxonomy (NCBI): domain Eukaryota; kingdom Metazoa; phylum Chordata; class Aves; order Passeriformes; family Laniidae; genus Lanius; species Lanius collurio. The sequence continues at coordinate 13,719,141 of JACBWW010000005.1, read as the reverse complement.
AGGAAAGTGTGCAGTTTAACAGGCAGGGTAAACAGCCTTCTGTAGTGTCTGTATCCAGACTGATCCTCTCATACACTTATGGCACAGGAACAGCTCTGAACGTCCAGAGCAGGAAGCAGGGCAGGAGGCCAAAGGCTGGTTTCTGTCACTTAAAATGTAGCCATTGATGAGTCTAGCTGTTTGAGTGTTTGTGTTGAGTGTAATCCAAACAGCTAAACAGTTTTTGTGCCTTTCCAGGACATCCACAGAAACTTTGTTCTTTTGCAGATGGAGCTGCTGGAGCACTGTTAAGTTAAGGTTTTGTGCTAAAAATTATCAACTACTTTTAATTTCACGATTTCATGTTGAAGATGAGGCAGTTAATATTGAACATGTATCTCATAGCCCATGTTTCCCCTTCAGTGCTCTGCAACTTTTCACTAACATGACTCTTTAATTTATTTTCCTTTTTATTGAATGAACTACTTTCAGCTAAATTAGGGCAACTCTTTTGAAAAAATCCCAAAACACACAAGTGTAGGCCAGTCTCCGAAGCAAAACTAACTTCAGAGCAACGTGTGCATACAGACAGAGTGAGCAAAAACCCATCCTTGTTCAAAGCACACATATTTGGTTGTGGGTGTACAAAAAGATTATTGATTTCACAGCTCTGCACCTCTGGCTCAATGAAAATAGAAAACCAAACCAGCAGAGTATGTGAATTTGGTTACCCTCTTCTCATAAAGCTTCATAAACCTTTTTCATTCTGGTTTTCTCTAGTTAACAGTAACTTTGTTGCTGTCCCTCACTGACACTAGATGGCACTTCAGAGTAGTGGTGGGATCAGAAAGCAGGTAATCATTTTAGTTATTTTGCAAGTGATGTTAGAGATGCATTAAATTAACGCTTGCTTTGAACGAACACAATTTTCCAACTTTCTCCTATTTTTACATGTGAGTGTGATGTAGAAAATGCTATCTGTTTTCAAAAATAGCTAATATAAGCAGAAATAAATTGTAACAGTGGTTCACTAGCAACTAAAAAAAAAAAAAAAACAAACCCATACTAAAAAAACCCCAAACCCCAAACAAACAAAAATTAACAAACAAACAAATAAAAAGCCAAAACCCACAAAACTAAATTATGGGCCAAATAACTGTTGCCAGACCTTGTTCTTAGGAGGATTTTAGAAACACTTTATGGAGGCAATGGAAAAAACGTATGATCCTGAAAATGAGAGCAGCACACTGATGCCAAGGATTTGAGAGCTGATCCTTTCCTGGAAATGAAATTAGATTTAGTGTCATTTATACATCAGCAACTGAGTATATGATAACTGTCCATAACCTGGTACACTTTAGGAGAAACCAGAGTAAAAGGTGGCCACACCCTTGTTGGAAGTAAGGGACAAGATACTTTAGGCAACACTAGGAAACAAGGGTATTATTCTTTGTGTATTTGAGTCCAACGGTTGTAACCATTTACTGCCTTCATACTTTACAAAGTAATTGAGGATGCAGTGTTGGGCCCAAAGGCTTTCTACCTTAGTTCTCTTATTTCTTTCCACCCAATTGTTTACGAATTGTGTTTGTGGGTTTTTATCTTTCTTTATTTTCTTTCCCTGTTTTATTTTTAAGTGGAAGAGTCATCTGTTTTCTATTTATATGAAAAGTAGTTTTAAAAGTATTAGGCTTCCTGCTGCTTTGAAGTCTCTACAGATGCTGTGTGTGATAGAATTCTATCAGTCAAACATAGCTGGTGTGGCTGCACAATTTATGGTAAACCAACAGTGTGTTTACCTTTCAAATTTGTCATGATCTTGCTTAGGTGTTACAGGATTTACTCATTCTGTTTGATTGAGCAAGACTGGGAATCAGGAAAGTCCTGCTATCTTTGCAGCCCTTGGTTGCTAGCAGTGAACTTATTTCATGAAGAATAACTTGTGCTTTAGCAGCAAGCAGCAAGCTTGATAGGGGGACATATCATGGGTACTAAGGAGGAGGACCACACTCAGGTATTTTCTTCTGGACTTAAAGTTAGTTCTAATTTGAAAGAAAAGTCTTAGAATGTGATATTTTAAAACTATGGATGGAGAAATGGCAAGCTTGTGCATATGTTTATATGGTGCTTTATATAATTGTTATTATTTGTGTGTGAATCTCTTTCTGTAGCCATGTACAAACCTTGCAGAGTTTTTCAAGCTAAGACAGTGTCTTTGCTCTGACTTGGAATGCCAGGGCTTAGTTTTCTGCATGAAGTCTATGTCTGCACATTAGCTGATATCCAACAAAGAACCAAAAGGAAAAAAACATAACTGCTGATTTTCTAGAGGGTTTTCCTTCCAGTGACAGAAAGTTATCATGTACTGTTTGCTTTATTTAAAAACAACACTCTGAAAATGTGAAACCCATAAGAAGAACAGATGGAAAGCAGAGAAATCATTGGCTACTATATGAAGAAGACAGCTCAGAACAGGGCAAGCATGCTTTTTCTGTATGATGGCTATAGTGAGTCATAATTGTTACCAATTATTTACTATTGAATAAGTGACAGCAGTAAAAAGACTATATTTGTTTGCTCAAAAAAAACCCAAACAAACCTGTGAAAGTTAGGCATGAAAAAGTTCCTTGAGGCAAAAGAATTTCACAAAACTCATTCTGTCTTTAGCTATCACCATGCCAAAGATGTTTAATTTTCAAGACTTAATTAAAGTTCTGACACACTATGTTATGCTGTCAAAACAAAAGAAGAAAGACAAACACTTTGGAGTTTGCCTGTATTACATTATTCTTTAATATAAATGACATATAAGTTTTACAAATTAGAGAGACTGACCTTGGAGTATTAAGAGTCTGCAGAAGATTCTTTTCAGGTGATGTTTTTATTGAGTATATGCTTAGCTTTGAAGATTGACAGTAGAAATTTGCAGCCTACCTTTGATGTGCTTGCTACCCACCAGTATGGGTTGAAGAATCTCAATTTACAGAGGGCTCCAAATCACTCTAAATAGATACTTCTACAAATGATGCTCCAGCAAGGTCCCTAATTGCAGTTATTTCACTTCATATGTTTCTATACTTACGATTTTGCTTATAGTCTTAATTCCACAAATTCATCACATGGAGGAGCCTGCATATCTCTACTTCACAATTAATTCCTTTTTTTAAAAAAACCAAAAACAGTAAAGGATGATGACAAATGTACAATGCAGAACAAGTGAACAGTGAACTGCTATGGTTTTTTGTTTAGATAAATACATGGACCAATAACAATTACTAAACCCTTATACCATATTCTACAAGGCAGTAAAGTCATAAAAACTGCTCTTGTGACTAAGGTGAGAAGGATTTGCACTAGAGAAATTTAGTCATCGATGTCCAGATACAGGTTACACATTTTTACTGCAGACTACTCAATATTTTCTTCATTAAGAGGATGTCAAGCTAATTCTGAACAGCGTTACTCTAGAAGAATGGCAAACTTTAAAGAACTATGTGTACAATATGAATTTATTTTATTTTTCCAAAAATAATGACATTAGCAACAACTTTATTTGCCTCTGCTAAATAGATACATTCAGAATTATCTTAGAGTTATAGTGGATATTTTTAAACCTCCAGGGCTTGAAATAAATTTAAAGGAGGTAACTCTTACCTTCTCAAGTCTCAAGATGATTTGAGAGTCTTTTTTCCCTCTACTATTTTTCTCTGTGTGGCTATAAAAATAACCTCAATCATTATCTTTTTTTTTTTTTTTTTAATATATCATAACTTGACAAATATTTACTCCGAATTTCATATACAGTGGAATCTGAAAACCTGTAGCATTCAGCAAACTGAAAAATGCCACAGAAAGTAAGTTGGAAAAGAATGCTGAAATAAGTCAGTTTAAAGCACAGTTGGCAATTCTTTTTGATCATATGCTCACTTTTGTACATCTGTAATGTCTCATTTATTCTACATCAATGGATCATCTCCACTTTAAAGTGAAGTTTCTGGCATTTGGCATTAATTGTTAGCAACGACTCTTTGAACAGGCCTATAACAACAGATCCTTTAGCTGGAACACAACCGAGCCCCATCTTTAGACATCTACTTGTAATTTCCGATCTGTACTGCAGAGCGTTCGTGGATACACCGGAAAGCAGAGGGCTGGATTTCCCAGTACTGCACGGGGTTGCTGAAGAGGCTCACACCGGAATAGCTGGCCTTTTTGGTGTTGTAGCCAAGTGGGCAAAAGTCGTTGATACCAATGGAAGCAATCTTGTTGTTATGAAGATAGACCACCTGGAAAGCATGGAAGTATTGAAGTGAGAAATAGAGCTGCCATGGCAAATGAGATAAAAGATTTCATGTTAAATACTCGGTATGTGTTTTTTGCAACGTTATTCAAATATAGCTGCTTTCTAAACAAATCCTTGATTCTGTTTAGCTTTTGAAACACCTGGTGTACACCCAACTGGAACAATTCATACAGAAATTGCAGAAACTGTGCAAGGCAATCTAATAATGTTACTGGCAGCTGGTCATACTGTAACCAAAAGAGGAGCCAAAGACATGAAATTATTAATACAGCACTGCGGCTCAGAAGCATGTGCTGTATATGGAGAATGTATTTGATGGTGATTGGTTTCTCTCCAGCTCTAATACTTTTCATTCTCATGAGTGCAACTATACAGGACACAGAGCCAAAGTAACCACTAATGATGATTTAAAGTAGCTGATGAATGTTATTTTGCCCCAGATTCACCATTTCTGGAGAATTTTTCCAAGCTACATGCAAGGGGTAATTTATATTTGGTAGTCTTCATTCTTTGGGAGCTTTCTTTCCTGTAAAATATTAGTTCAAGTGAAGACAGATTTAGCTTATAGTCAAGAGGCAATATTTCTAGATATCTGGCTACAAGGACCTTAAAAATGCTGATGTGATGTGAAACACCTATTTTGTCTATTTGTTCTCCTTGATAGCATTGTTTTGTGATGTAACAAAGCAAAAGTTTTTAGGAAAGGCTGTAATAATTCACTGAGTAGAACTGAAAAAATAATCAATAGAAGAAATGTTCTTAGAAAGTATTTTTTGAGTAAAGAGGAAACCAAAGTACACAAATAATCCCTTGTGTGCTGTGGCCCCTCAGACACAAAGAGACAATAAATGTACACCTCCAGATATACACATCTGCATAAGTATTTCCACAAAAAAATCAGAATAAGAGTCTTCTATGCAACATTTCCTTGATAATTCAAGAGTTTCTGAAACTTGCAGCAAGATACAAATACTATGTATATTTCTGTTCAAGACTGAATAAACACACAACTACTATTAGGAACCTTTCAACTATTGCTCTCTGAGACAGTATGATAAGCTTTACCTGTATATACTTGTGTTCTCCCAGTCCACTGGGTACTCTGACAAGTTCATTGTTGTTCAAGTGGAGCTCTCTCAGATGGGGTACATTGTTAAGAGAGCCATTCTCAACTGAAGAAATACTGTTGAAACTGAGACCCAGCCTGAAAAAACCAAACCAAAACCAAACCAAAACCAAAAAAAAAAAAAAAAAAAAAAAAGAAACCAACAAAAAAATATGTTAAACTGGCCCACATAACTATCTTTCTTGGTTTGATTGCTTCTCTGCACTGCCATTGCTGAACAGACCAGGCCCATTTTAAGAACTGCGGGTGCATTAGGTAGAGCTAGGTTAATTAAAAAAAATGAAATGAGCTTGACATGTGATGTGAACAATCATAACCATTATTATATCATTCAACTTGTGCTTATGATACTGCATTTGATGAGCTGTATGACTAATCCTGGTGTAAATATGTACTGTGCACCTCCATGGGCACTAGCATTTCTTTAAAAGCTGAAACACTGAATAAGTGATACTTGTAACTTTAGGAGCTCTGTCTGTAACTTTTTTTTTTTTTTGTCAAATTACAAAACCCATGTTGACAGAATTGTTAACCTTAAAACTTCACAGCATCCTTTTAAGATACTTAAGTAGTTAGAGCCGTGTTACCTACTGGAAACAGGAGCTCAGCCATACTTTATGATCCCTTTTGCAGGACACCTAAGAGGGACTTATGCATTTCTCCAGTCCATAATTTTCATCACAAAATCATCCTTTCTGCTTTACACACTCACATACTTGGTTTATAGCACAATTCATGCTCAATTTGGGCAATCTATCTGTGTACTTCCATGTTAATAGTATCCAGGTTTGCAATTACCAAACAGAAGAAATTTTTCAAGAGACTCCCATAAATTACAACACTGAATTGCAGTAAAGAAATCAGTGACAATATCTCAGGAGTTGTAATCATCAGGAGTATTTTAATTTGAGAAAATTATTTCTATAAAGGCTGAACCAAGGTTGACTATTTTGCTCTATCTCTTTTTCTTTAAGAAATCTTTTTTTTTTTTTAATATTGAGGGGGAAAATGCTCTCAGATTTATTAATGGCTTAATCAAAAAGAGAATTTAATATAGGTAATAAGAAATCTCATGTTAAAATCATTTTCTGTGGAGAAGTACTTTTAAAGAGAGCCTTCTTCACTGTTGTCTAATGACCTGTAATTCTCTGTGATTTGTAGCAGTTTCAGAAGTCAGGGTCTGAACCCAGAATAAAATTACAGTACTGAAAATTCTTGTTTGATCTTTATGGCAGAGAGGTTTCCTAGTATTAACTAATATTACATATAATGCAAATAGTCTTATCATACTCAAACATGGCAATGTTTTCAAACTATTAAATGACAAAGGAGGGTTTAATGAAATCTCACAGTTACACCAGTAGGAATTTATTTCACTCAGAAATCAATTCACAGTATCCCATCATCTTGCTAAAATTTGATAATTAAGAATTTTCACATAAAAATTATTAGAATGAACTTTCTTTTCAATAGAGTATTCCAAATTTTAGAAAAGCTTGAGGGATTGGATCCTACAGAGAAATTCAGTCTGAAGTTCTGCAGAATGCTTACAGAGAACTTCAGTGATGGATATTCATAGTGGATGTCTTTGAAAGGATTGGAAAAAAACCCATCACATTTTGTCAGAGGGCTTTAAAGTCTTGTTTGACATATATCCAAATATGTATTCACTCTATATGCAGGTCTACAAGCAGATGTGTCACACCTGGGAGAGTAGTATGAAAAAAAAGTTGTTCTGACTCTCATATTGGTTTGTTGAAGAAAAAATAATCCCTTTGCACAGTCTCTTAGGGAAAGAATGAAATTATAGGAGCCCGTAGTGAAGTGGAACTAAATCCCAGGAGGAGTGAAATTATATATAATTACATCTCCTCTAAATGTCTTACAAAAAACTCTCCCTCACTAGGGGCTATGCTTGCAGATGAAGTAAGTCAATATTATTGTGCAAAACAGAGGGTGATTAAGAGTGTTGTGAAAGAATATGGTCTTCATCACCCTTCCCATAGGAAAATAGAGGGAAGAATTTGAAAAATCATTCTTGCTTCATACATTGATATATTACTTCCTTTTATATTGTTGAATAAGTAACATTTTTCCTGCGTTTCAGTAGATCTAGTCCCAATGTTCTAAATCATTGAATAACATAATCAAAAACAAATCTCAAAATTGAAGAAATTCCCAAATACTTTTTCACCTTTTTTCTCCAACATCCCTGCTGTACCATTTATCCACATTTTTTTTTTTTGAAAGAAACTTTGTGATGCTCAACATCATTGTTATTATTATGGGCTTAGAATCATTAAGGTTGGAAAAGACCCCTAAGATCACTGAGTCCAAAGGTTAATGTGGCCCCACCACGTTCACCACTAAACCATGTCCCCAGGTGCCACATCCACATGAATTTTGAATGCTTCCAGGGCTGGTGATTCCACCACTTCCCTGGGAAGTCTCTTGAAGTGCTGGACTAGACTTTCAGTGAAGAAATTTTTCCTAATATCTAGCCTAAATCTCCCTTTGTTTGGTTCAAATTTCACTGTATGTAGCTAGACTATTTCAGTAAGCTTTAATAGGATATAGACATTAGTAATATCAGATGTGTAATGTGAATGTCTTCTTGGAGCTCATTCCTGTGTGTAATCAGCAAAGTCTTTGTTGGGTTTACTTTCATAAGATTATTGGTTTTTCACTGAAGCAGCCTATGAAGATTTTTGAAAGATTTAAGAGTGATTTTACAAGGAAAACAAACAAACAAAAAGGACAAATATTGTGCATCACTAGAGTGCAAGAAGACTCAAAAGAGAATGAGCAATAGACATACACCAAGCTCTTGCATGAAACATTTTACAGTTTAAAATACCTTAACACACTCAGAAAAATTACCTGTTTCTCAAAGTTTAACTGTGCTTTAAGGCATCAATTAGACTTTTGAACTTGAGTGGACATGAACAAGGCTGTCTGATCCTGTCCTAATATCTCTGAAAGCTTCCATGTGTAAATAAGAGCTGGGGTTTGGTATGCTGGGCTGGAGCTCTTCCACAGCTCCCTCCTTCCCTCACCTGTCTGTTTTGTTTTGGACAGTGTCCTCCTTGTTCACCAATCTGTGTTCTGCCTCATCTCTCACAAAGGTGATCTGCCTTACCTCTCACCTTTGCAAAAGAGGATCTCTGACTGTGCTGAGGTTACCTGCTCAAACACAGGGCAGAGAGTGGTTTAAAACTTGGTGCCTGCTCTGAGCAGCTCCACATTTCCACATCACGGCCAACAGAGTATCTTGTTGCTCCACACAGTACAGCCACAATAGAAGCAGCCCAAGTTTTGATGTTCTTAGGAGTCCATTGGCACTTGCTGTTTAAAACTTTATGTCTTAAGGCAGACTTCCAACAGTGTTTTCCATGTGATGCTGCCTGTAGTGTTTTCCAAGTGTGAATGTGGAAACATAAAAACTGTGTCATCTGCAGGACAGCTCACACAGCCCACAGTCCCCACATCCAGTAATGTAAATTACTCTCTACCTGAGTAGTTATCATCTTGCTTTGGAAATTTTCTTCATAATTTCTCTGATGAGTGTTAAATTCTATACTAAGCCCCTGGTACAAAAAATAACTGCTTCATAGTCTCTAACCCCTAATTATAATATTTTTATTTTTTCATCAAAATCTAGGGCAGACTTTTTTTTTTGAGTCTGGGATCTAATATGAACATAAAACATAATATGAAATGTCTTAAATTATAAGCCCTGGAAAGCTGTTCTAAACGTTATATCTTGAAATTTTCAGATCGAAAATATATGTTATGTTACTGCATATTTCACTGCATGGAATTGCTGTCCAAGCTACTATAAGTACTAGTAAACTTAACTCCTGTAGCTCAGTAATCTTTCTCAGATATCTGTTTTCTGCCCTAATTAGGACAAGGGAATGATTAAGATGAAAATTCATTAACTAGGTCCAGTAATCTGATTAACAGTCTTGATTATCTGTCTTTTTCATCCATTAAATTATTTTCATAGTAAAGTTTTGAAGTCTCAAAGTATTAGAATAATTTGTAGTAAAGGCCCATTTTACTATGCTACATGTTTTTTGATGTGAATGAATTCACAAATCATTCTGTGTAACTGCTTTTTGGGGATTGTTATCTTATTTTCCTACAGTTTGAGAAACTTATTCAACAACATAGTCAAAGATTAGCTGAGTGTCAATTTTTCAACTAAATTTTATTATTTTTTTTTCTTAATCATGTTCCCAGACTCATTGCAGGCTTGCCTTTCTTGAGAAATAAAAGAACCACTGTTGAACAAAGTTGTGGTTCCCATGTGTTTTTTCCTCAGTTTCCAGACAAACTGCATGAGCAATGCTGTGTCCCAAGAAATCTTCATAAACCAAAGATGGAGGTACAATGAAAGAAGCATGCTTAATTTAAAAAATCTAATTATTCTCTCTCTCTTTTTTTTTTTTTTTTTTAAGTAAATTCAATAAATAGTTGTCCTGAGCACATAGCACTCATAACTGAAAACAAACAAAAAGTTTTGTCAGGAAAACAAGAGAAGTGTTTGTTCTCTTCAATCAGTACACAAATCTTTAGAAGCCTTTTCTGCTAAGTTATGACTATCTCAATGATTCTAATACTCATGAAACCCAGACTGATGTTTTCTAATTTTGTGTAGTAATTGCAACTTCAACTAATATTTTATGTGAAAAGAAGAAATTAATTCTTACTTTGCCAAGTTGGTGAGTCCAGAGAGACTTTCAGCATCAATTTTACTGATTTTGTTGCCATCAAGGTGAAGTTCAGTAAGGGATGGAGGAAGGCCTGAAAGAGAGAATAACATCAAATTACTTTTACTTAAACTGGATTCTTTTATTTTCAAAAAATACTTGTGTTATAGCAAGGGTCTTTTACAGTTGACAAAAGATTTTATCTAAACATGCCCATGAATTCATTAGATGGAATAAAGAACTTTCACAGTCAGGGAAACTGAAAACAGCTAGTAATGATTTATTTAGTGTGAAATAAGACCAATCTCCTATAGTCATTATAAAACAGTTAACTCTTGAAAAACACCTAAATTAAATTATTCTCAGTTATTACTTCTAACCTTCATGATTATGTAAATAGCACATATAAAATATTGTAGGAGAAAGAACTTTCATTTTAGTCAGACTACTCACATATATAAATGTACAAACATCTGGCACCTAGATATTTAACAAGTAACAGCAGCAGAAAATGCAATTGTAAGTATGAGGCAAAATAATTCTAATGTTATTTTAGCTAGAGTCCATACTAGTTTACAAGTTCTGTTTATCAAGAAAAAAAAGAGGAAACATATTTTACCTATCCCAGGTCCCTCAAAGGAACACCCAAAACAGGAAATACAGGAAGAAAAAAAAAAAAAAAAAAATAACAGCAAGTATTATCTTTCAAAAAGTTCTCAGCCATTTCAAAACAATCTGTTGGCTGAAGTATGAATAAATTGAATATAATTTCCTCTGTACTGGAACCATTCCTGTTTGTTTGTTTTGTTTTTAATAAATTACAATGAAATTGTTCTTATTTTGTAGGAATTTGCAATTCAGTACTTTGCTATTGAAAAATAGCAAAGGTTTCTGTTTTGCTATAGGGACAGTATTTTTGGCTCCAAACCCACAGACTCGTGGAGGGCTGATTTTATGCTTGTACAACACTTTAGTTAATTCTACACAAATTTACAATTTTGCAATGTTGATCGGGGTCAGTAACCAGGCTTGGAGGTTGAAAATGTTCCTCCATTTTATATTTCAGCTGTGAGACAAGAAAAGAAAAATAATATAAAATGACATTTTACAGTGCACCTCTCATGGGGTCTCTCGTAATCAAATGTCAAAATTTTCCAAACTGATAGAATTAATCTGATTTAAAAATAGATAGTCTAAGGACTGAATCAAAAATCTTCCATAACATGTGTTTTCCCAACTGACTTAATGCTACCAAATTATACCTGTGCAAATCTCTGAAATATTAATTGAATTTCTTACCTTTTGGGATGCTTGTAATGTTGGTGTCTGCGATACGGATATAGGAGAGCCTCTTCATCCCCTGGAAAGCTCCATTTTCAATGCCTGAGCTCTTGATTGGATTGGTGCCTAGTTCTGCCAAAAAAATGTGATTGTGAGCTGTGCTGCAGTGTAGGTACCTGTATTCTTGAGGTCAAAGCTAATTCAGAAGGACAATTCATAGAAGCATTTGTTGGTTTTCTACATACAATCACTGATCAAACTGAAAATAACATCTTGAAAAAACACTCAGTAGTGTTTGTTATAATTTCTCATGCTCATACCTAAGACAATCACTTGATTCAGTCCGTTAAAGACAGCTTTCCTCAACTTGGAGATTTCATTCTCATGAGCCCGTATCTCCTGGAGAGACTTTGGCATATTTTCTGGGAGCTCCTTCAGGTTATTCTTGGACAGGTAAAGTCTTTCCAATTTCTTCAGAGGAGCAAAAGCTAATGGGCTTATTTTGCTGATTTTGTTGTTGACAAGGATCAGTGCCTGTGGAGTAATAATCAAGGAAATCTCAGATGACACAAGAGAAATTACTTTAGAGGTGAAACACTTAAAAATTATTATTGTTTTCTAGTGCCTTTTGATGTCTTATGATGGCAAATTTTGTGAGCTGAATAAAATGCAATGCAGTATTAAAAAAAAGATTATAAATTTCTGAAACAGTGAAAGATGAGTCCTAGAGAACAAATACAACTGTTGTTTCATTGCTGAGACTGCAACGCAACTTCTGTTAGCACCCATAATTTACGTTCAAGAATAAGTTTGATTTGAAAGCTGTGAAGAACAAGACGGCACCAAAAAATATAATTTTTGGGTTTTTGGGTATTTTTTCCCTGACTTTGTTTATCCTAAGGATACTCTTATACCTTACCCATCATCACACAACACTTCTAACCAGTTTCTCCTGAACAGAAATACTCAATAATTGAAGGCACAGCCCAGCTTAATAAAAATATGCATAACATCACCTCATTCCTCTTAGTCTTATAAGACTGTAATTACACGATTTCTGACCAAAAATAACCTCTTTTGTTTTTTTTTTTTTTTTTTGCAGAGACATAAGCTATCTTTTTGGTAAAGAAAACTTTGTATGGAAGGGGAACAATGTGAAGCATCATGCTTGAAGTCCTGCAGTTGGGAATCACGGACCATAGCCACTTTGCCTTCCCTATCAGTGCCTGATCCATTTCTCACAACTTTGATATCCAGACTCAGGGTAACTCTAAGCAAACTAGCTGTCTGTTCAGCCAGGGGAGAAAGGTCTTCATGAAAGAACTGTTATCTGTAACAGATATTCTCTGCATGACTCTGAAATTTTACATTACTGCTAAGTCTCATAGATTAATTCACCATGACACCAAAAGGGAGAAGAAGGTCCCATTACTGTCATAACACATTAATGGAAATTATTTCAGATACAATAGATACTCAAATGACTCTTATCATTCCATCTGTTAGCTACGTACTCACTAGATTTACAGGGCTCCATGTTTGTGCAGTGGATTAGGTAGAATGAGCCATATAAATATTGGTATAATATCTACTTTTATGTATTACTAGGGCATCTTTTGTCACCACCTCCGTTATGCTAGCTTCAGAAACAGAAGACAAAAGTGGTTGTATATACTATAGTGAACATTTGTAACATTTTCATACACTTTCATTATTTTCAGAATTACATTTTAGTCTGTTTCTTGGAGGAAAATGGAGTGTTTGAATTATTCCACAATCAGTTAAGTACTAAAACAATGACAACACTATCAGTCTCTATGACAGCACCTCTCTATCATGGAAACTAAAAGAGAAGTGGGAAGATAGTTTAAAATTGTGATGTGTGTATTTCCCCTAATGGACTCCTCTTGCAGATCACCCTGAGCAGAGCCAGCAGTGTGTACTCTGCATGACTTCATCAAGTGCTCGAAAGGCTGAACATGTCTGGCTTTAATTTTATGTGCTGGATAGAAATAACTCTTATGCAAGAGGAGGTGGAGGAGGTCACCTACAGCTCAGCAGAGTATTTCCTCACAATAAGCCTATCCCAAAATAAATATGTTGGTCAGTGGAAGCCATGGACCCAACTATCTTTAATTTGTGCCTGTATTATAAAATCTGACATGAGAACACATGGATATTCATTGGGAGTGGTTTAGTGATTTATGATAGCCAGAATTGTGATACAGATGTAGATTCTGCCTGTAGTAAAATTCAGCTACTTGTACAGTATTACCACATGGCAAACAGTCCAGTTATTTAAAAGTCGTACAGTTGGATTTATACTGATCAGTCTTTTATATTGTTTTAATTTCAATAATTGAATGTGCTGCTGCTAATTACATTATGCTTTATTTTTATTAATTTCACCACGGATTTCTTTTCCATAGATCTCTAAGTCAACTCACTCAGTGAGTTTGGACCCATGTTATGAGCATATGAAATTTTTATCCTGCATCTTGCTTTATACTGCTTAGCATTTGTTTCAGCTAAAGGTTCACCTTACATCTTTTATTTTTTTCTTTGATTTCTTTTAACTTTGTTACCTTTTAAATAAAAAAAAATAATTGGGCAACATTTATCACAACTGATAATTTGGTGTGAAATATTTCTTGATGGAAATAGGTAGGTATACATTCAGCTGGGCACTGTAAATATTCTCTGAGTAGTTGATTATTATATCTCTTCAGAGCCTAAATTATACCCTTGACCAAACCCAGAAGTTATCTAGGTACCTAGAATGAATCTGTTCTGCTTTGCCAATGTTTTCTCCTCAGTATGTAAATGTTGTTTTATTCAAACACTCAAGGAGTCCCTCACTTAGAATAGATGGTGTTATATCAAAGGTATGTATAAAAATACTAATTTCACACTGGGAATATATGTTTGGTGGTATAAAGTGGGAAGGTGCCACAAGTCAGAGTTTTCCACTTTTTCTGTACCAAAATATTATTTCCCACTTCTCTGCAAGTCTCTGCTCCTAGTATTTTAAATCTGCATTATTTTTCCACATTTTTGTGCAGCTGTAAAGAAGGAAAAATAAACCCACACGTTAGAGTTTGCAAGTGAAGTTTTACTGTCTCCCAGAGCAACAACAAATGATGAGGATAACACACCAGTATAGCACCTGGCAAGCCATAGTCCTGGATTCCTTTCCCACTTCACAATAACTCTATTATATCCCATGCTTAAAGAACTAAGTTATTAGCCTTGCAGCAATGCTGTTTACTTTCCTCAGAATGTGTCCCGTATGGTTTGCATGTAACAAAAGCTAACCAAACCAAAATAAAATAAAATTAAAAACTCAGGGGATTTAGAGGTCAATGAAAACAGGAACGAGGGGACAAAAACCTAGGGAAAACATCTGCAGGCAGTGTTACAGAGGAATGGATCTTAGACAAAAACAGGTCACATGGACCAGCTATCCTGAATAAAGCCCAGATGGCACGGTGGGACATTACATTCAGAGTGTTAAAGGACATTGGAAATTTTTGTACATGGCAAGAAGTACTTGGAGAGAAAAATAAGGGTCAGCCTGAAAGTGTTCACAGTGCTGGAGCCCTTGATCCCAGACATCCCTTGCAATGCTGCTGGTATGAAATGATTTGACAGAAATATGAAGCCTAGAACAAAAGTCACAGGAATGGATGCTTTTATTTGAAAATATAACTTCTTCCGTACTTCCACTTTTAGTGGAGGAAAAAAGATTTCACTTAGAATAAATATACTCCCTAACACTTACACCCCCCTTCCCCCAAAAATATTTGAGGCACATCACAAATTCCCAATACAAAAGACTGATCATACAAATGTAGAGCTTTTAACATGAGCTGGTATGGGTGTGAAGATATATGGCCTTAAGTAAAAAAAATGGTAATAAAGAAAAAATAAAGTGGCATAAATACATAAAGTATTAATACATGAGTTAGTCAGGCTCAGAAGGTTCATAGTAATTTCCCATGGATAACAGAAAGCTTTACTTTCACCCTCATTTTCCTGAGATAAAGCTTTTTTCCTTTGTCATTATATAACATGTAAACTGCACTGTAAACATTGACTCAGTTATAATGTCTCACCACCTTATCATGACTGGCACTTTAAGTGATGTTCAGAGAGGAAAAAAAATATTAAGCTTTGCTCCAAAGATGACTTTCTATTTTAGTGAAACACCTCTGGTGTTTGTGTAGTCAGGAAAAAAAAAAATCATTGTATGACAAGAATAGATGCTGGCTACATTGAAGTCAGTGGGAGTCTGGCCATTTATCTCCCTCTGACCTGGTTTCTACCTCAAATATTTATTCCCAACACAAAAAGGAGGATTCACAATTCAGGAAAATTTTGGAACCCTTGTTGGCAGGCTTTTGTCAAAATACACCCTGACAAACTGCAGAGGCCGAGTGTGGCAGTCAGGATGGAATTAGCGTGGGGTTGCTCTTCTTGCGGTTACTAAAACTCCCAATTTTTGCCCTGCCTAGGGGTGGGGAGGAGGAGATTAAATTTTCTGGTATAAATTAATTATGTGAGACTCTCAAGAGACTGTTCTGAGGGGTTTCAATCCCCATTCATCTTAATTTAGTGTAGTATAAAGCAAGAGGCTTGCCAAAACCAGAATTAAACTGGAAAGCTACCAGCAAACTGTTATCAGCAGTATTACATAGTGATACACCTGTTTTGTCAGCTGGGGATGGTACTGTTATCTAACATGAATTCTTTACTGATGCATGCATCCTTCGGGGTTTAAACTGAAAAGCTAATCTCTGACCCAACGGAATTTCTTTAATTTCCTGAGATATGTATTACATTATTACCTGGTTTTTATTACAATTCTTCTAGGAACAGTTATATCTTAAGAACTTTAACCTCAGGAGCCAGGCATGCCAATAAAAATAATAATAAAATTCATCTTTTTTGTTTATTTTATGTTTTCAGTTGTTAAGTCATACTTAAAACCTGGATATATAGTCAAGGTTTTCCAAATTATTAAGAATGTATGTACACTTATGGAAAAAAATTAAAAACCAAACAACCCAAGAATAAAATAAAACAAAACAAAGCAAACAAAAAAAAAAACAAACTCAAAAACCAGAAGTTGACATTCTTCTCTAATCATCCAAACCTAGGATCAAGAGGACATAGCTAAGAAAAGCAAGAAAAAAGGGATGGCATTGGAGCAATAGGGAAGAGATTAATGAATTGTGAAGGAAGAAGATGTCAAGGCACTGAAAAAACATCCTGTCAGGACAAACAAAAGAAGCCTCTGGAAAGCAGTTTGATCACACACACAGTGCCTTGTTGGATAATCTCACAAAGCAAAGGAGCCTGCTGCAGACCTAGTTTGCCTGGCTTTTGAGCTCTCACTGGTACCTCTCATGCAACATGACTTGCACAGATGATGAGGCAGCAGGTGGTTCTACATTTTCCTTCTTCTTTCAACCCTTTCCTTGTCTACTATAATAAGAAATCTTGGTCATTCGTTAAATTTATTACAATCTATCTGGGTTTTTTATTGTAGTCTATAAAATCTTTCTTTTTTCATTAGCCCAGTATGCTGACTCTCTACTATTTTAAGGACCTCAAAATATTTTGTCCTGTTGTTTTCCTCACATGAAAATATCTTTACCCACTGGACAAGAAAAATGTTTTCTGTGCATATGGTGTGCTGCAAGCTTGTTTCAGTGAAAAATCTCACTGTGTGTTAAGCACAATGCAAGGAGAGTCTGAGGAAATGATTAACATTTTTTTCCCCTCTGAATATTTGTTAGAAACCTAAGGCTGCACTATCGGGGGGGAAAAAAATTAAATAGTATTTCTCAGTCCTGCCACGGATGATACTAGGAATTGAGTTCAGAGGTAGAACCTGGACAGAGACATCCATCTTTGGTTTTTACAGTATGATGGTGATTGCTGACTCTTAATTCTATGATTTACAGAGAATAAATGTTTCCTTAACTTCTTTTTATGCCTGGGAAGAAGAAACTGAAGTTGTAATGAGTCATCAGAAGAATGGATTATTTAATTAATATTTTTTGATCTCTTAGGGGCCTTTCTGTATCCCTGAAAGAAATTCTTAGAATTTTCATCATATTATTTTTGGTTGGTTTGGGGTTTTTTGAGGGTTTTTCTTTTGGTTGGTTGTACTGTTTTATTTTGTTGGGTTTTTTTTCTTAAAAGAAAAGGATGGCATGAAATCTTCTAATTCAATACATTATTTTTCCACTTGCTCTTACTACAAGGCACGTTTCAGTTTCTCTGCCTGCATATTCAATGTTGATAATGCTTTAGCTGGGATAGGGTAATAACTTTAACATCCAAGTTTAAATCTTTTATCTCTTGGGTCTCTTCCTTCAGTTTAAACAAAGCTGGTGTTAGCACTGTCGGATGTACAGCCATGGTGCTGCCCAGCTCTGCTAGCTTCAATTAAGTGATGTTCCATTTGATTTCAGGCCAAAAGTGCATTCAATCTTCTTTCACTACCATAGCACTGTGCCAACTGAAAAATTCTTGTTGGAAAAGCATGCAGTCACTATTCTGTTGTTTGTGCTGTTCTTACAGGGATCTAACCCAGAGCAGTTTCTTTCACCTCTTTTTTCCAGGTGCCAGGCATTATGCTCGTTTGCTTTGGCTTTGCCACACAGCCTGCAAGTCCATGTGCTGTTTGTGTAGACTCCTCCTTTACTGTGCATGAGGGCTTACTCATGTAGTATTTTGGATTCTTTATTGTGTCCATGGGGTCAAAGTACTGAACTCCATCCAGAAATGTCAGTCTGCCTGGAAAATTCTGACAGTTCATAGAAATAGAGACTTTTTTCCTGGCTTTTCCAACAGTTTTCCTGTCTGACTTTTTTGCCACAGGTCTAAGCCGTGAGCAAGTTTCTTACATAATATCAGACAGTTTTCTGAAACCGTGAAACTCAGTCCTCAGCCCTTAAAAAAGACTGTCTTCAATTTTTCCCCGATTCTCTCAAGTGCTGTGATTAAAACAAAACAAAACAAAAACAAACAAACAAAATCTTTCATTTTCAAATAGAGTGAAGTCGCACTCATTTTTTATAGTACAAAATTAATAGTTTAGCCACTTTTTCCCAGATAATTTAAAACTATAAAAATATCAAGTGCATTATAACTGTTGACTCTGATGTTTCCTGGCAGAAATCTATTATTTGCAGGTAAATATTCCTTTAGTTGTATCCTCTTCTAATTGCTTGCCATATTTCCACAGCTGCAAATTTTAGGTGCTCTTGCGAAATCTACTTAGGAAAATTTTCAATGTGAAGAATATTTTGGTAGGTTTTAATTTCTGTTTCATCTCCAATGCTGTGTCCTCCAGTGCTGTGTACTGTGCTGTGTAGCATAACCAGTTACATTTGTACCTAAAGAGAAGTTATGGGTAAATCCTTTTTTTTCTCTCTACTTGTTCTGGGTTTTAGTACCAGCTGAACCTTAGGTTCAACCCAACTTGTCCATGAAAATCTCTTCTTAAACTAATGCACCTGTGGTTGGTGACAGCTATAAGTATTAGGACGGTATTTTAATGGACTATTCAAAAGTAAAAAAAAACTGTATAAACTTTTTTTTTTCAACACTTGTGAAAATTAGAGTTTAAAGAATTTTTTGCCTTAAGTGATGACTTAATGCAAAAGGTTAACTCCAGTTTCTCATTTTAGATTTTGGAACAAAAATACTGTTAATTTTTGTAAATCTTCTTGTTTTAGTGGAGTACAAGAAAGTTTAGTAAAGTCTAAGAAATTTTTGATCATCACACTATCAAGTGTGACATTAATCCAAACCATGTTTATCAGAAAAAAGATTAAAAAGCACATAACATTTTATATATATATTTCTCACACATTCACATATCTTTAAAATAAATAAAATAATATAGCTCTGTCAACAACAATGCTTTTTGAGTTTTACTTTCTGAAAACAATACTCCCTCTGAAAAATATTTAATTGAAAGTTGGGGAATGGGAATCGTTCCCAGATATTACACAGGAATATTCCTGCTGAGAGGAAAGATGGTGCCTAGTTACATAAATGTACTGCATGAATAAATTATTATTTTGAGGAGGAGAACATAGAATCATAGAATGGTTTGTGTTGGAAGGGGACCTTGAGAGAATCATTATTTGTTCTTGAGTAAATCCAGGAAAATTGCAGTTTTGAAGGTTATTTGTTAACATTTATGCTAATATATGATTTCCAGTGGTCCCTAAGCATGTAGTGGGTACTTTTGTGAGTAAACCAAACAAATAATTTCTTCCCTGATGAGTTATTTATTTAATTCACTATTAAATTGTATCTCTTGTAAAAAAAGAAAAAACAAAACAAACAAAGAAAACCCCTTAGAGTTAACCTCGATGAGGTAAAATAGTTCACAACAGCCTAAGTCACAGCAGGATGTGTAACTGAATCCTGAACCAAGTGCCAAGTGGGTAGAAGTCACTGGGAGCAGTGATTTTCATCTGCAATACCGTGCTCTGACTCATTTAATGCAGCCTCATGAAGAAGGATTGCCAAAAGATTAATTTCACTGATAACAATTCTGTCTCTTTTAGCACCTTGTAGATAATCTTCACTGAAAACACAGGACTTCTTTCCAAAGTGGAAGAAAACCAAAACAAATGGGCAGGAATTACAGTGTCAAATCGGTTCTGTAGCCAAAGAAGGGAATTGAAAAAAAATCTGGGGAACAAGTTATCTCATTTTTAAATCTAGCCTACTGAAATGTGATGTGGAAGAACATGTTTTGTTGACTTTAGAGGTTATCTCTGGGAGTAGAT
Source organism: Lanius collurio (assembly GCA_020086605.1). Classification (NCBI taxonomy): domain Eukaryota; kingdom Metazoa; phylum Chordata; class Aves; order Passeriformes; family Laniidae; genus Lanius; species Lanius collurio. The sequence goes on along the minus strand of JACBWW010000005.1, from coordinate 13,698,918 downwards.
CAAGTATAAACACCTATGCTAAAATTAGATGACACGAGCTTCATCATGATTTGCCATGCAGATCCCTTCCCTCTGGACAGTCTGGCATTTTATCTATTACTAGATACTTTTTAAAAACTGTCTTCCTGATGCTGCATTGAAACAAATATTTAAGAGGGATTTTGGGAGGAATTAAAAGAGGTGAAATTTTATAGGATTTCTTTTCCAAGAAGGAGTGATTAAATGCAGATTCTTGTTTGAAACAGTGCTTCCTTGGGTGATGATATTGGCACCAGTAATGGACAAAAAGTGGGAGTTGGCTCCTTGTTTGATAGAATAGAATAGAATAGAATAGAATAGAATAGAATAGAATAGAATAGAATAGAATAGAATAGAATAGAATAGAATAGAATAGAATGAGGTTGTAAAGATCCAGGCAAGAAAAGTTAAATAATATATTGTTTATAATAATAAAGGATCAAATGAAGGAATACACAGAATTTGTTGAAAGGCTAGAAAAATAATATTTTCAGGCATATGCCTGAATTAGGGTACTACTTACAAAGACAGAGAATAACTTTTCTCTGCTCTCTAAAGAAAGATATTTCAACAAAACTGAGGCAAAAATATGAGGTATGAATTTTAAGATGTTGCTAAAAACTGTAGACAGGGAGGACAACCTCAGACAGAGCAAAAAAAAATAGTAACAGTGGAATGTAGCTGTCTGATGGAAACTTGGAAAAGAAGAGGTGAATCAGAAAAAAAAAAAAAAAAAGCAGTCACAGAAATGAGGAAGGAAAATATTCCAGCAAAGAGGAAACCAGACAGCAGTATTAGAAGACACTGGCAGGTAAAGAACGATGAGGGTGGAGCTTTGCTAAGAGAAAGTTATTGCAGACACACAGTTTCACTGTAGTGCAAGGGGCAGAAGAGTGGTTTGGAAAGATTCTTGAACTAAAAGTAGTACAGAATATCTGCTGACAAACATGGCACGTATGAATCTTGGTGAGCTCAGAGGTGGGAGGGGAAGGAATACAGTAATAAGTGAGTGAGGTGGCAGAGTTGAGATGGAAATAACCAAGTCACTGCACCAAAGAGGCTGAAACCAGATATAAATGTGTGAGAGAAGTTTTGATCGAGATCAAGGGACTGAATGGACAGGAGACAGGCATAAAGAACTGAAAAGAGATGAGAAAATTCTGTAGTGGGACAAGAAAGTTTGCAGAAGAGGAATGGGAATAGAGATAAATAGTCTGGGCTGGAAGAGGGAGATCACAAAGTATTTAATCAATTTTCCTTAAAAAATGCAGGCTAAAATCACATTTGCTCCCCATTTTTGTTGGCAAATACCAGTTAATTTATACACTTACATGAAGATTCTTCAGGTTCTTGAAATCTCCTTCTTTAATTTCAGTGATTTTGTTGTTCTGTAAGTCCAACAGGGTTGTGTCTGGGGGAAGGTCTTTTGGCACCTTTTCCAGACCTAGCAACAGTGAAAAGAACAATTGACTTTGAAAGAAACTTTAAATAAGGGACAGCACCTTTCTTAGTAGCATTTTCCTTTCAGTAAACACCATTTCTAGAACTAATTTCCTGAAGCAGCTTACAAAGACTTATTTGACAGTGTTTCTGTCTCCAGCCAGTCAAAGAGAGTTTTATTTTGCTAAGTTGAACCAACATATATTTATTCACATTTCCATTATGCCTTTTCTGAGAATATATCTGAGTTATAACTTAAAGCAAAGGATTTAGTTTGGGAAAATAATTTCTAACATGTTTTATTCCATTGAATTGTGTGAATAAAGTTTCTTTTGGAAAGAGATATGGCATTTTTTATTTTCACTGGGTGTTAGGTTTTGTGGACAGAGAACATTTCCTGCTTTTAAAATGTACTAGCCTTTTTGAAAGAAGTGTGATAGTTAATTATAATAATTTCCAGAAAAAATACTGTTTGTTTGACAGTAGCTGAATAAATTGCAGTAAAGTCCACCTTAAAAAAAAAAACCAACAAACCGCCAGTCCACCTCCCCCCTTTTCTTTAAACTGAAACTATGTCCAAGATTTCTGGAGAACAAATCTCTTGGTTTCACTTCAACTGCCAAAAGAACATCAGACAGTTTAAATTAAAGACTCTCTTTGGGACTATTTTCTGAATAGCTGATATGTAAGTCTGATGAAGTCATGGAAATGAAATTATTTAGTGTTAAATAACACTTGCTTTACCCAGCTTTCCTTTCATACTGTGACTTGGAATAAAACAAATTTTTATAGTCATTCTGATTTACCACAAAATTAAAACGTTCTTTCCCTTTTTTTTTTTTTTTTTTTAAATAGAATGTGTAATGGTAAATGAGTAGTTGGTAGGAAAAAATTTCTAGACACTAATAAAGTCTCTATATGGGCATGTAACAGAAGTGGACTTCTCTGAGTAAAACTGACTTTTTTACCAGTAAATGTTTTAACTGGGATTCCTGAAGCTGTATTTGAACTCTTCTCGGAAAGATCTCTCTGCAAATATTTCCACTCTTTCCCCAGAATGATGGTGGACTGCATGATATTCCTCTCAGAGGAAAAATATATACATGTATATGTTATCTTTTAAAATCTGTACACTTAAATCCCAATCATGGCATTGCAAACACAATGAGATATGCTTCCCAAAGATAAGATATGATTTGCCCACAATGGCTGTAGAGACTCCACCCTTGGAGATACTCCAAAGTTGTCTGGATACAGCCCTAAGCAACCCCCCTAAGCAGGGGTGTGGCCTAGATGGTCTCAAGAGTTGATGTCCAAATTCAACAATTCTATGATTCTGTGATACTTAATGATATTCAAAAATGAGTTTTCACACACAAAATGTAGGTTTCTCTGTCAAAATCCTATGTACAGCAAAACTTGTTCTATTTCAATCCTTTCTTAGAATATATATGTGCATCTGTGAAGTAAAAGTATGGTAAGATAAAAAAAGATACTAAAATATTTGGATCAGATTTTTGTTAAAACTGAGAGCAATAAAAATTCACCTGTCTGAGTTTTAATTACACTAGAATTCAAAAGGTTTGAAAAGCAGAATCATGCAGCCTGGAATGGAATAATAAAAGCTTTAAAAACTGACAACAGCCAAAACTCACATCTCATCCTGTTTACCTTACTGATATTCAGTGCACAAATATTTGATACAGATTAAGATTCTTCATATTACTAAAATGTTTTCCTCATTTAGACATGGACTTTGTTTTTACTTCAGCAGTTGCAAAACCCTCATTACTTTCAGAAATGTATTACTAGAGTTCCAAATATATAAGAATGTGATACTGTATAATTTGTATGTTGGTTGTCTTTGGTCAGCTTCTGTCTTCTGTGAACAGGACTGATGCCAGCAACTAAAAATTCTTTCCCAAAAAACACTGCTTTTTCAAGACGATAATTTTTTTATAACTTCCTACAGTCTAGCAACTCTTATAGCATTCTTCACATATAAATAAAAAAACCCCAAGAGTTTAATTACTTATATTCAAATCAACATTCCTATGTTCTGGTTGTCAGTACACTTGTATTAGTAAACTTTACCTCTAATAAGTGTTATGGCAGACAGTAGGGTACAAGATCTACACAGCCACACTTTGTGTGATGCTCAGAGAACATACTTCAAAAGAGCACTTGAGGAGCACTTAGATTGCCACTGAAGTGATAATTTCCTGGAGACTAAACTTCAAACTAAATTTCCAGCTATACTTTTCAAGCTTCGCATTTCAGTTTCTAAAAGCTTAAATGTTCTCCATGAATATGGTAGAACTGTTAATTTCTCAGAGCAATAAAGTCAGACTTCCAATGTTTCATATTAAATGACAAATTTAATAAGAAATCCATTTGTGAAAATGATTTGTAACATCATTTTCCTATCTTGTACTAGAATCTAGCAGGATGTACAATTCAATAATTAGCTCTGCATGCAGAGTATAAATGCCATTACCTGAAGTGTTAAATAAGACAATAAAAACTTATTTTATTACCTATCCCATGTATATTCTGTTATGTATTTCCTGAAGCTGTTTTTAAAAATGTTTTCAAAACCAGGTGTAGACATTATATTTCATTTTTTCCCTTGTGTGGGTTTTGAAGTGCAGAGCGTAGATGGGTGCACACCAACTGCTGAGGAGACCTTGCACTATCAGAGTGCAATTTAATACATACTCCAGCTGGAAGCTAAATCATCTGGAGCTCTTCAGTGAAGGAAGAGTTTTAAATGGGTGAATCTGGACACTGATTTGCAAAATCAGCATCTAAATAATTCAGGACTAAACTGCACTAGAGGTGTAGACCAGACCCACATTTACCTTCGTTTGTTCTTCAGATTGTAGTTCCAGGTCTCTGTATGTATAATTTGATGTACCTCCAGAGAGATACATGTAGGAGGAGCATTGGTGTACTGCAAACTAATCCCTGTGCTGAAGGCTCCCAGCCTGGAGAGCAAAGCTTCAAACCTTTCTGGTCAACAGCAGCCAGTTCAGATGAGTAGGGGACCCTCAACTGGCATGACAGTGTGACAGAATTTAAATGAAGGGGAGAAAATTGTAAACCCACTGGGAGCTCAAATGGTTCTTGGGATAGAATTGTCATATTCCAGGAAGACTTTCTGTTTCTTCTGTCTGGGAGGCAGAAGTTTAGAGGGGAATTGTGTAATCGTGTCCTTACTACTCATTTCTAAGAAACTCAAGTGATGCTGTGTACTCCTGAAGCCATGTTGTACAGTGCAATCACACATCCACCTACGAATGACTTCCAGTGAGATTTATGTAATACCAACCAAAAGGACAGCTGGTTTGGAAAATATTATTGGAGTTACTTCTTAATCATTTTAAGAGCAGTATATACAGATATTCTGCCTCTTGGCTGTGAAGTTTTCAGACATTAAAAATTGCTTCTTGAAAAGCCATATGAACCTCTCATAACAGTCTGAGTTTTTATGTGAATAATCAATGCTACATAATTTTGTATTCAGTTCCCTGAAAATATTTCAGGCTTCTAGTTCCTAAGATTAAATTATAGCTGATTAAAAATTTAGATTCTTCTGCTTTTCCCACTTTATGTTAAGTTGAAAGTACATATATCCTTATTTATTTTGGTTCAATAAAACTAAGTTAGTTATTATTTAGTTGGTAAATAATTTTTTAAAACACCAATTTATTCACAAATAACAAGAAATGGTATAACTCCACCCTTCCAAAATCCTTGTTTACACTGAGATTAAGATCTTAAAGATTCTGGAAACAGAAGAAATTTAATTAATCAGTGCATATATCTTAGTCAAAATACCCTTTTGATTTGCACTAAAATTTTTGTTTGGGAGAAATCATGACTTCCTGATAGAAGCTGAACAGCCATCAACTCCTGTAGCACAGCTCAGATCTGTATTACCTCTTGTGACATTTCCTACTGTTCTACATTATCAACTTGGACCAAACAATTATTCCCATCAGTATACATTTATGTGTTTTAAAACGTAGGCACATGAAAACCCATGAAGAACAGAATAAGCCACAGGACTACAAAATGAAGGGGGAAAGAAGTGTGTAAGTAAGCTTGAATATTTCCTTTTCTTAGGATAAGATCAGTTTTATTCAGGACAGAAAAACTTCATGACAGAAGTTTTCCTAATTTTTTGTACATTTACGTGTTATACCACAGATTTTTGAAATAACAAACACCATCAAAATGTATTCAATAAAAGCCAGACTAATTAGATCATTAACCAATTTCTTTCTCACACAAGAAAGGCTCGTCCACTGTCACCTTTGGAGGGGAGATGTTACAAGGACCAGTCATCCCTGTTTAGTGGGAGGTTGGAGAAGGTAACTTTGCAGAAATCAAGCTTGTCTCTGTGGGATCTCATCCTTGTGGATTGTAGCCTTTTATTATAATTTCTTAAACAAGTGGCAGTGCCTGGCTGTTTAGCTGTGATTGCTTCACCTCCTGGAGAGGACAGAAGGCTGATGTGTCTGGAGATTTTATGAGACTAGAATTAGGCAGATAAGAGCCAAGACTGGTATAATTAATCTCTTATCTGGTCCCCAAGGGAGAATCAGTGGCAGCACTGCACCAACCCAACTAGCACGTGCTGCTGTTAGCTGGCCAAACAGATGTAGGAGATGTAGCAAGAGTTGGGAATAATGTGGGGATGTTATGGGTTTGGGTATACACAGTAGGCTTTATTATTTCTGCAGCTGAGGGAATAACCTGCTCAGCTACAGGAGCTGTGATCAAGTGGCCATGGAATCGTTTAACCCACAAAGGAGAAGGGTGAATTTTGAACCCTCCTTGCTGTGCTGTCCACTGCTCCAGCTTCTCGGCAGTGAGAGCCACAAGTTAGTCTGTAACTTGGCACGGAGCCACATTTCTGCTGAAGCCATACGACTGTTCAGAAAAGGAATGCAAGATTTATGGGGCCAGCAAGGGAGACTAAGCAAATGGAAGTCTTAATCTGTAGCCCAGAGATGAGGACACTCTCCTGAGAACTGCATCTTTGCCACACTGAGACTACAAAGTCAAAGTAACAGGTATGTGACCAGTGACAATTATAAACAATTTTTACAATACAACTGAGCTCGTGGTTTGATTTTTTTAGTGTGCTTGGGGTACTTTGGGAGATTTTTCCTCCACCTATCCATTTTACAAGCAGCAGTGATGGAGTTTATTCCTCTGAATAAACCTCTGCTTTCCCAGCTGGAGAGCATGGACCAAAAGGCAGAGAGACATCTGAACACTGTAGCTCAGATACATGTGTTATTACATTGCAACACTTAGGATTATTATCACAGGGGCCATAAAATGGGGCTCATTTAGAGACTCTCTCAGTTTCCGCAAACAGCTGCTGCCAGCTGAGGAATTTGGACTGAGCTCCGTGTAATTCCCAGCCGTGATCATCCGTGGCTGCACTCCCAGTGGGGGCAGCCTCTCCAGCAGCTGCCAGGGCTGCCTCTGCACACTGCTGGGTGCTCTCCTTGCTCCAAGCCCAGCTCTGCTGCATCCCACTGATGGGCAGCCATCCTCCCCAGGGGGAATGACCTTAGCAATGCCCTGAGTGGACTCTGAGGCAAATGAGGCGAAAGGCAAGTTTACAGGGTCAGGATAGTTAGTAATGGAAAAATAACTGCATCCAAGTACTGCTTTCTGGAAGGATGGCAAGGAAGTGCTTTGAATGCTTTGACTTAGAAAAGTTTACTGATCCTTTCCCAGGCTATGTGTTACAGTATTTACTGGAAATTTGTTCTCTATTGTGTGGGGTTTGCAAATAGGAGTAATTTTGTTACTTGCATCCATAAAATAACAAAACAATTGTCTTTTTCTACAGAGAAGTATCCATAGCCTCCTTTTCTCTCCCACTTTCAAATTAAAAGTTTGATCTCCACCTTCTCCTCTCTTGCTATGAAATCATCAATAATAATTTTTTCTAACAGATGTAAAAAAGCCTTATGGAATGCATAAGACTCTTAAAATATATATTCTTAAAGGTGATTCACAACCATATTTTAGACCTTTTTCCTGTTCTGCAGTCTGCAAGACTCATAAGGTCCATTTTGGACTTATTTTTATCACAGATTATTGTTTTTGTATGTGTCTGAACCTTCTCATAGGAAAAAACAAGAAAACAAACTCCATTCCCTGCTGAGGTGGCCCCTCACAAAGGTAGACCTGTTTATTTTTTCCCCCCAAAACATTTATAAAATTGCTTCCCAGAACAGAGTGAGGAGCACAGAAAAATAGAAACAAATGCACACGCATTGTGATCAAATGCATAGTTCTCCATTGTGGTAGTACAAATAACCATAAAATCCATAGCAAAGGTATAAAAGTGAATGCATTGCTCTAACCACTCTTTTCCACTTCCACCCACCCTGTGTAGTGAACACGTATTTCAAAGTATAATGGATATTGCAAGCCACAGCTGTTATGAATTATTTTTCACTGCTAGTCACATTTTTGGTACAGATAGAGTTAGTCTCTTGGCTCCAAAAGTTAATACCTAAGAGTAACAATATACTTTTGAAGCTAAAATTCAAGCAACCTCCAATTCTGACTTTTAATTACAGTGATCTCCAAAGTATTTGCTTTCTCAAGAACACTAGCATTTTCGATAGGCAGAAAAATATTCCGAAATAATTTTTAGACTTCAGAGGTTAAGACAATAAGTGAAATAAAAATCAAGTATTATGAGTTTTCTAGCTAACTTGTAGAATCATCAGCTTTACATTTCCCACTGCCATGGCTGCAGACCTAAAACATCCCATCAGAAAACAGCAACTGAGCCATGTGATTCATGCAATCTGCCAGCACCATGTGCACAAAGGCTTTACTCAGTGGATGCAATGCAGATGTACTATCCACAAGTACTCAAGCAGTGAAGGTGAAACATTTATTTCTTCAGCAGTCATAAGAGAGCATTTCAGTGACTCAGAAAAGTGAGCATTATTTAGCAAATTATGTTTTGAATGACCCTTTGGAGTAATTTCATTTGATGTTTACTTGTGCTGCCATTTCAGTTTGCAACAGGCAATAGATGACAATTTGAGGATAGTTCCCTCAATTTTTACTTTGGGATTTATCAGAATTAGCTCTAACATAATGTCATAAAGAGTCATTTGGGGGGAGGTCTTCTCTGGCTTCGAGTAAATTTACCCCTTCCTGTTCTGACCACACGGTCATTACACAGCCCTAGTTTATAACCTGGGGGCAGAGATATGTTCCTGGTTATTTCAGGTACTTCTAAACATAACACAGCCATTTCTCACAAATGTTGCAAAATTGTTGTCAACCTACTCTCATGCAAGCAAACAATGGAAGAAGCTGCTGTAATCATGTGTGGACACAGTGAATAACAAACAAATTTTGGAAGAGAATTTCCTGATTGAATCAGGAAGTCTGCAGACCTGCTAGTTCCCTCTTTCTACTACAAGATATTATATATACCCTTGTAACTCTTAGACATATTTGCTTTGTAACTTTTATTTTTGCCAGCCATTTAGTGATAGACCTTCCCCAAGACTTCTATAACAGTAAGTTATCTCCAGCCCAGAAGATGTAAACTCTCTGCCACAGAGTGAAAAGATAGAGAAGATAAAGCAAATTTTTTCCCCTAATCCTGAAAACATTAAGATTTTAATTCAATTCTTTGCCTTTGCTCCTGTATCCCTTAGGTAGAGATACTCAGCAATGAGTTTGATTATTGCACCACTACAGACACTTTTCTTCCATGTCACCCTTAAATACCAATTCATTGAGAACCTCTTTAATTTCTGAGGCCCGGTCTGGAGCAGTAGAAGGGAAAACCTGTACTCCAGCACAGAAACTGAAATCATTCTAGGCTTTCACATGTTAAGTGATAGAGGAGTTGCGAGCAGAAACCAGTTCTGGGATGCCTTATTGCATATTTCTGTTGTGCTATTGTTGTATTACAGGATGAGACTGTAGTCCCATTCACACATGCACATGTTTTAAAAGCTGCAACACTTCTATAAATAACCTGTCCATTTGGGTTTTTTGCCATTAAGTCCCTAAAGTTTCCATCAGGTGCGCAGAAATCATTTCTTGCTTTCACTGCTATTTTTTTAATATAATTATTGCATTCCTTATTGAAATTAAAACTATAAGCATCCTCTCCTTAACAGATTTTTGTAGAAACTAAAACCACTCCAAGTCACACCCAGGAAACAAACACAAAAGTGGTATGAGATGCTCTCCTGGATACCCCCTCATATGAGTATGCATGCAGAGAGGACATAAATTCTTTAAATATTGCTTTTCACCTTTTTTATTTCCTATTGACTGCATATATGGTTTGCAGTAGAGTTGCCTATATAGGAAATGCAACCTTACTAAAATCAGGGTCATTTATACAGAACTGTTTGAGTCTCATAATTGGCTCCCTAAATTGAAAACTACAACACACATCCCATCATTTTTTTCTCCCCCCAAAAAAACATGCAGGCATGGTCCTTTGTCATGAGGTCCCTGTGTGTCCATGTTTATTTTTTCCAGCTCTACCCTTGCAGAGAAGCCAATGAGCAAGTTCTACTCTTTTGTTCAGCCTGGAGAAGAGGAGACTGAGGGCAGACCCCAATGCAATTTTCAGCTTCCTTGGGAAGGGAACAGGAGGGGCAGGCACTGATCTCTTCTCTGTGGTGCCCAGTGATAGGACCTCAGGGAATGGCCTGAAGTTGTACCAGGGGAGGTTTAGGTTGGATATTACAAGAAAAGTTCTTCACCCAGAGGGTGGCTGGGCACTGGAACAGCTCCCCAGGGAAGTGGTCACAGCACCAGCCTGACTAGATATTCTAGTTCAAGAATAACTTGGAACACTCTCAGGCACATGGTGTGAATCTTGGGGCCTCCGTGTGCAGGGCCAGGAGCTGGATTTTGATTATCCTGATGAGTCCCTTCCAACTCAGAATATTCTGTGATTCTATGATTATCTATTTACTTTGCTTTCATAGTGTAAATGACAAGAGTGCTCTGTGTGAGCGTATTAAATACAATATAGATAAAGACACATGTAATTCCAGCATTTGTCAATATGTTTTTGTCAGGGCAGGCAAGGAAAGCAGGATGAATACATTTTTAAAAATGGCAATGTGTTTTGAAGAATAAAATTTTTGATTTGAACTTTAGAAAAAAAGTGAAGTATATTCAGAAAAATACTTTTTACCCCTGTAACCTATATATACATCTTCTTTTGGACCACTTCCTTTTTTAATCAAAGATTCAGGACATGTTTAAAGCAAACTATAGACCACTGAGTCCAAATTTTATAAGGCTAGGACACTCCAATCTGGGTTTGAGACTGGTGTTTTGAAAATCTGCTTAAAACTAGAATATATGGTACTGGACTTTGTGAACATAATCTTTCTGAAGAGCTGGGTGCTAATACCAGAAGTTTCTTGCAATTATCATTGGTGACTTCACAATGAACCCAAATTCTTAAATCTCCTTCCTGTTGATATGGGCCTTCAGTGAACACTAGGAAGGAGCTTTTGGACTCTCTGTCTCTTCTTTGGCTGGGAACCTTCCACAATTAAATTTCAGGGGCTTTTTGTTGTGAAAAAACAGGTATTTGTAAAATAGTTATATGTCTTACCAAGTAGCACACCCTGCAAAAGTGTTAAGAACATAATACAGATACCAGCTGCACCTAGTTGTCCATAATATTACGCCATGTATGGAGTGATTATTTAACATGTTTTAAGCATTGAAATCACCTACAATGTCTTATAGTTGACTCAAATTTTACTAGATATCTATTAGCTATTTATTCATGCATTGGGAAGTTTTAGAAATGAGCCATTGTCACAGAGCAAGCCAGAAAACTGTCGCTTCTTGTATCACTTAGACTTGGCAGTCTGGATTTCTGTTCCTGCCACCCCTGCCACTAGGCTTTCATAAATGGCATTTCCAAGCCTGAAGCAAGTAAACAAATCTAAATAAATAAGACAAAACCCCAAAATATACAAAGCTGGTCACTGTTACCTTGGCGTAAGCAATAAATAAGGAAGGGGTGTACTTAGAGTGGATTAATTTTTATCTAGGTTCATGTTTATTAGCTGAAACTGAATTATATTAGTAATTCAGGTGGTGATGCAAGATGGCCTATCTTCTACTGCCATACTGGAAAAAGATAATGGCTTTTTGTTAATATAAAGTAGTCTATATCCAGGCCAATATTTTTTTCTTGTCAGTTTTTCAAAAGTGTTTTCCAGTTATTGGGTCTTTGATTTAATAATTTGTCAGAATGTACTGAGCACAGTAATTTATGGTTTAATTCATGTTTTTTTAACTTCCGGGACATCTCCAAAGTTGTATCGAAGCAGAATATATATAAAAATTCTAATAATCCATGCCAGTCTTATCAAAAAATAAAACCTGGCAACATGGGTTTGTTTTTCCTTGCCTTAATTTTAACACACATAACTTTGTTAATTTAAAAGTTAGTTGTATAGCCTCAAATGGTCATGGTCTTGTCTTGGCAGTTTGGTTCTCCAAGAGTGATGCATCCTTTCCATCTTAGACAGAATGAACCACTGCATGGGCAGCCTAACTCACCCCCTGTCTGTGAAAGGAAACCAGATGACTCCTAGATTCTTAACATCACCCAAGACCCCTCCTATATCATAGATAATGCCTGTGATATTTCACATAGATGCTCCATTCTGACCTCCAGCATGTTAAGAGTACTCCAATTCACACAGTCAGCATGAGGAATGCCCAATGGCGTGTGCTTGATGACAGCCTAAGTTATGTTTGGCTAAAGAATGCCAGTTTTGAGGCCAGGGTATTGTGCTGTGGATGCTGTTCTCAGTATAAGTGATAGTATAGTTTCACAGATTTCATGTGATAATAGTTTTTGTTAAATTATCCAGTTCTATGAAGCCAGGGGATTTCATGAGAGTATCAGCTTCTATTATATATAAAAGGAGTAAGACTTTATTATTATCCTCATTGTTAGAAGAAAAAAAAATGCATAAAATATGAAATAACTTGTCTTAAAGGCTCAGCAGTGACAATGTAAATTCACCAAATTTTTTTTAATTTAAAAATTGCATTTGTTAAGATCTGGCCATTTAAGGGTACGTGCTTTCTTTTTTTGCATGTAAGATTTTGGGTTGAGCATTTAGCTTTAAAGTTATGTTTCAAATCAAGGTGTATTGCAAAGGAGATAATTTCCTTTATAGTGAGAAATGAGGTTCTGATGTGGAGTCAAAATCCGAAAATGGGTGTTCAGATATTTCTGGAAGATTTCATACAGTGAGATAAATTATCTTTTGTCAACAAATAAATTGCTGTGGTTCAGGTGTTGAAGAGCCATCAGTTAATATATTGAGACACTCAATGTGTTCAGACAAACTATCTAATATTACCAGATTCCAGTGATAATGCTTTGCATGCCTGTGAGCTTCTCATCTCCTGATCTCAAAGGGCTTTTCAAACACACACTCCAGATATCCATGCTTAGATCTAATGTACCCTTCTCTATACAAGCTGGAGAAACCCTGCATTTCTGAGCTGTGAAAAAAATTAAAATTTTAGCTGTAATAATGCTTGCACTTTCTTTGCTGACATGTCTATCTCTCACACCTTTTAGTGACCATAAAACCTCCTTGGATACTCCCAGCAAGAGAGATGGAGAGACCCCACTATGTCCTGTAAGGTCTCCAAGGAGGACAATCTCATTACATCCCATATAGAGATGCTGCTCATTTAGAAGGGGCTTCCAGACACACCTGAAGATGAAATAAAGCCCTTACCACTACCTCTGAGTGGGCTTGTGAAGCATTCTGCATCTGCTGCAGGGAGGAATAATCACACATGCATCCTCCTGCCTACCAGGGCACTCTGGGATGAACTTTCCTTGAAACTCCCTTTGGGAGGATGAGACTTTAAATGGAACTGTTAATCCTTGCTAGAGTTTTTATGAGGCATGTTTGCCTGGCCAACTGACTGCACAGCTCCCCTGTACGTATTATTTTAAAACAGGAAAAGTGGCCTCTGACCAGCTACATCAGCTACTCCCCACCTGTACTGTGCTCTAATAAGGAAGACATTTGTGATTTCTATGGAAAGCCCAGATATAACATAAAAATGCCCTGTACTGAAGCATGACCAAAAAGTAAACCTGTGGGTCCCTTTTAGTAACAGGAGGCAGATTTATAAAAGACAGGACTTTTATAAAAGATAGCATGGTGGCCTTCCTTGATGAGATCCTCGAGCCTTTTCACAAAGGTAATACATCTCATTAAATAGGCACTTGGGGTTCTGCTATTGATCCATCAGTAACCACAACCTAGACTTCTCTTTCAGGATGGGAGGAGGCAGCATTCTCCTTCTTGCCAACTCAGTTCTTGGCTGGGAGGCAAAATAAATTAATTTGTAGGTGCGTGCTTAGGAAGATATGACTGAAGTTGAAGAGTATAGGAATGCAAAATTCAGCTGACAAGAGTGTAATTGGACCACTGGGCATTTTTTTTCACTGTTTTTATTGAACTCAGATTTTATTTTTTTGTTATTCCCATCCAGTGCTCATGAGAAAAGGGGCAAACCTGATCTCTGGTCTCTGGATCCAATAGTTCTCCTGTGGTTTATTCACATAGCCCTGTGTCAGATAGCTGGTTTTTTCCTTATAAAGTAAGAGTCAACAAATAGCAAATGCCCATTTAGGCACAAAAGAAAGAGACAGAGGAAGAGGAAATCTTTCCATATGTTGCCCATGTTAGGGTCCTCCAGCTGCCTTGCATTGGCATGTTTCATGCATCCATGGGCTCGTGGTTGTAAAGAGCCCTTCTATGCCAGAGAGTGAGTAGGAGAAAGGATCCTGATTCAGGTTTTAATTTTCCTTTGTGATACTTTATTTAGTAAGGTCTTAATGTGTCCTTGTAAGGAGCCTTGTTTTTGCCTGATTTTTTCTCTTCAGTCAGTACTCATGGATGACTGAATGACTAAATTTGATAATTTTGGAGGATGGATGTAACTAATTTAGTTGGGTTGGAAATGCCCAGAGCTGAAGGGAGAGGCAGGCCAGGAGCACAGGTTAATAGGGAGGCAGAACTGTCACTGCTAGTTTCATGGCTTCTGTTTGCAAATTGCCCTCCTGAGCCTTGAAACTTGAGCACCCTTCATCCCACAACCCAGGAGCATGTGAGGTCACCTCCACAGTTTGCAACAAAAGGCCAGCCACTGCCTTTCCTGAAGTCAGGAGGTAAATATGACTTTGCCTGGCTCGGTCACACAGAAGCAAATCCAAGAGAGAAGTGCCCACTGCTCTCTCTCAGAAGCAAGCAGTGGGCACTTTTGCCTGTGAGCTGGTGACACACAGCTATCCTGTCCCTGCTTGTAGGGCAGCCAGCAGCCCTGTGTCCTCCTGAGCCTCCCAGCTGGGCTGTGTCCCATCAGGGGCTGTCACAACCGTATGCAACAAGGATGGGTGAAACTTAATGCCAAGGCTGTCTCTGAGTGATTTGCTTCCTTGACCTCTGCCAGTAACACAGTATTTACTTATTTTTCAGGGCTGCATATTTTGAGGCCAGGGAGATCTCTTTTCCTTTGTACCCAAAGGCTGGATGCTATCAGCCCAGATGCTCCAAAAGCAGAGTATTTTCATTGCATGATATGCAGCATGTGAGTTTAAAGAAAGTTCTTTCTTTTCACCCCACTTGATATTCACCAAGAAACACTGACCTGGGGCCTTAATTGATGTATTTCTGAGTCTCCTTGTCAGTATGGGACTCTACTAACCCAGAAGTATCTTATGCAGCAGATGTAGTACAACCCTTTGTAAACCACATGTGTGTGAAGGAGAAGCGCATGAGCACAGGAATACGTACAGGAGCAAAGGGTCCCTGTGTGAATGTCTCTACTTTTTTACCAACTGAAAGCTCATTACATGCTGCAGAACTGAAGCAGACTGAGAACAAGTTCTCAAAATAACTTAAATTCCATCAGCATTACTAAGTGTAACAACAATAAAACCTAAGATTTTTGTGGCATGTGGGGCAACCTCCTCCCCACTCCCCACTCCATGCATGCTCTCTCTGGCACCTAAATGGCAAAAAAAAAGAAAATATCTTTCAAGAGGAAGCTTTATGAATGCGTGGCTAGGTTAGCCCACACTCATTTGTGCAACTTGGCTTGCATTGTTCACTGGGTCTTTGCCAAACATATCTGTTGTGTAATTATGTGGCTCACTTTAATAAATTCACAGAAGTTTCTGGGGATGTAGCTAAAGTTTCCCCCTCCTTTCTGTAATTATATAACCCCCACCACTATGAGACACAGGTCCTAATTGGTGGATTTGTGCCATGACTTACAGTAATTATCAAAGCTAACACTATAATATAGGAAAATAGAAACACCCAGCTATACATTTAAAGGGCCAAGAGACTTAAAGGAAAAAGGTTCTACAAAACCATGAGAAGTAATTTGTCGGTTTCCTTGTGAGAAAAACCAGCTATAATTGATTTTCTGCGCTGTACACTGACTAAGACTAAATGATACTGGTTAAAACCAAGAGCAGTCTTACTGAAGTCAGCTTCATTACTTGAGAATTCTGCATGGAAAAGTCAAATACAGTCATGGCAGACATGGCTTCACATCCTGCTGCTCTAAATGTGCACATAAGCCCTTCCCCTATGTGAGGGAGTAAGGAAAGTGTGTTGTGGAGGTGCCTTCTCATGGTTTCAGCTCATATAGTGTCTAAGAAAGATATTTAGTAAGGAACTCCATAATGTGTTCATTATTTTGGAGTGTTTCCAAGCTCTTTCTTCCAAAGAGCTGGTTCCAGGATATATGATTCAGTTGGTTATTTCATACTCATGTATTCCAGTGGAACTGGGATGACTTCTATGTTGAGGTACTAGAGAGTATGATTAAAGGTGTTGAACCTTGGACCACACAATTTAGAGCCTTTTAAAATGTTTCCATCTCCATGTCTGACCTCACTGAATTTATTTAACATTATTCTGAAGGAATAGTTTGAAAAGTTAATTTCTCTGTAAGAGAAACCTGAGGTCTTTCAAAGAACAGATGAAATGCACAAATTCAAAATATACATTTAAAAAAGTTAAACATTCTTCACGATCACAGCAAACACCCATGTTGCCAAGGCTTTATGGCCTACTCTGTATATTAAATTTTAGTTAAACTCAGTTGCAGCATATTTCTTTGAAAAAAGTAAGTTATGGAGTGAGGGTGCACAGCAGCCTCACCAGCTCAGCTGCCAGCCCGTGACTAGAATGTGAGTGCAGAGCCCCTGAAGGTACTCTTGGGCTTACCTAGGTCAGAGCACTGCACCACACGGAGATGGCACTGGCAGCGGAAGGGGCACACCGGTCCAAATCCAGATATGACGGGATCATCCGTGGGAGCCATGTCGGCTGACCCCTCATCCTCCAGCATGAAGTCAAAGAGGCCCTGCTGGTGGAAAGGCTTGGCCAAGCATGCTGGCAGCAGTAGGACAAAGAGCAGAGCCAGCCTCTTCATGGCTTAGTTCATCGACTCCCAGCAGAACCTAGGATTGAGAGCAGTGGATTAACAACATAAGTAGCAGTTTCCCATAGTTGCACAGTTCCTCCTGAAGGAAGTCCAGCACATCCACCAATTGCATAACTGTTCCTTTCAATGAAAGAA
Organism: Lanius collurio; assembly: GCA_020086605.1. Lineage (NCBI taxonomy): Eukaryota > Metazoa > Chordata > Aves > Passeriformes > Laniidae > Lanius > Lanius collurio. The sequence continues at coordinate 13,681,767 of JACBWW010000005.1, read as the reverse complement.
AACTGAATTATAAAAATAGGACAGTTATGTGACAAGAGTCTGGTAACTGCTTGTCAATAGGCCTTCTTTTTTATACAGAGCAGTTTGAAGGCAACTGTAAACACATCTGTTTGCATATTTAGAGTAATACTTATTAGGAACAGGCAGTGCTGTCAACTTTGTTATGCAAAAGAGTCATAACAATAAGCCACATTTTCCATGTGCCTCTTTTCTGCCAACGTAACAGTCTATTTGATTTCATTAGAATTTATTCCACAGCAATGGGTTTGACCCCTGGGTACAAACCTGAGGTTCCCAAACTCATTGTAATTCAGTATTTCATGTCTTGAGAAATATTTTTAAGTGTCAGCTTGCTGTGTGTTTTAAGTTATAGCCTAGTAAAACTGACTGAGAAAGAGTAGGATTTAGTGACAGGGTGGAGAGTGAGGGGAAGATCTTTAGTTGTTTAAATGCACTATACTTCTTCCCTAGTTTAAACAGCACAATAAAATTAAATACATTGTGTTATATGTTGTGTTATATCTAATATTCTTTGCTTTCTTTCCAAATTTTGACATCTACCCTGAGAACCCTCTGTTTTGCACTGCAATTGAATTGGTGCTTGTAGTGTTGTGTGTATCCTTTCTCATAGGACTTCAGGGCTTCATTCTGCAGACTTTCGTGCTCAGGAGCAACTTTACACAAGTATGTACTGTCATAGATCTTAACAAGAAAGCTGCTTAAATACATGTTCTCAGGACTTGGGCCTAGATGCATTTCAATACACTGTAGGTTGTGCTGTCTTGTGCACTAAGGACAAATTACACAACTGTTTGCAAGTTTTGTATCAAGGCTGTATAGACCAGCTAATTTTCTGAAAATTTTCTTTACTGTGTATTTTATATCATGAAGTTCATACTTTACAAAATTTAATTGATCTATAAAAATCCACAGAAAGGTAAAATTAAGAAATCTGCCTTCAAATTGCCAAGTGACACAAAGGAAAACTTTTAATTTATATAGGACCTTTTCTTAAAATGGATGGCATAGTCCTGAATACAGATGCTGCTCTTTGTAATGAAAATGTCCACTTCCTTCTTCAGGCCAATATCTTAAAAATGCCTTGTCTGAGTGCTAGCTGGAATTAGCTCTGCAGAAACCTTTAGGTCTCTCTCTAGAGAGGATGATAAGGATATCTTATAAAATATGCTGGTGGCTTAAAATCACAGCATCCATTTTTGTTATCTACCTGACAGGAAGATACTTATCTAACATCTTCAGATACCCCAAAGACTTCAAAGTGAAATCACATGGAGTAAAACACTGTTTATGTTGTCTCTTTAAGAGACATATTTGTTTTCTTAGCTGGACATGAGAGTACTTCTATTCTTGGAACAGATATCTTACTCACTGTGTGCACTGAAGGGTATCACAGACCCCTACATCAGCTAGAGAGTTTTTAGTACGTCCTGTCAGCCAGTGCTGTGTAAACTCATGACATACAGCAGGGGAAGGCTGTGTCCCCATGTGGATCATCCTCCCGTGTTTCCTCCTGCCCTGGATCCCCACGGACACTGGGGCTGTGTCCTCTTGCCAACAGCAGCCCTACCAGTGCAGGCAGAGTGCACAGGGTGTGAGAATGTCACAGCCAAGTGCTGCTAATGCATGGTAGTGAGCTGGTACCAGGGTTAAATATAAAATAAGATTCTTGAAATAGTAATTATCACGTGCAAATCATCGTAAAATAACAATGCAATTTATTAATAATCTGAAAGGAGTAGAAGAGTTTGTTAAATCATCCTCATTCATCACAATAAGCTGCCTTGTAAAAATGACCAATAAAATATTACCCCAGCAAAAATTATTTTTCAGAATGTATATTAGCAACAATGAACATTGATAACACTGCATGAAAATCCTTGAATGGCAGTGGCAGTCAGGAATTTTTAAAGACTTTCCTCAGCCTTTTTTTTATGTGATAATATGATTTTAAAACATTTTTAAATATTTAAAACTTCTTTATTCCCTCTCAGGGTCACTGCTGAAGTACCACCCATCCCAAGAATGCACAATCAGGATCTTATCCTGGAGTTTAATTATTACCATTCAGAAATGCCAAAAAAAAAAGAAAAAAAAAAAAAAAAAGGAAAAAAAAAAAGTAGAAAGGCACTTTGGAAGTGTTTTCACATTTTGCTTCTTATTCACATTAATATTGATGACTTCATTTATCTCAGTTAAACCCTACAGCAGGCCTTTCCTTTGGTCCCTGTTTTGTAAAAACTGTAATAAAATCAGAAAGAGCTGGCTATAAAGGAAAACTGTAGGGCAACAAAGGATATCAAGTATATAATCTGAGGATACAGCAGAGCAAATAGCAGACACAAGCTACATATTAATCAGGGTGCAGGAATAGATATCTTCAGTCATATACGCATTCATTCTGCAGAGATGAGTATCTGTTCCTATTGTTTGCATGTGTAATTGAACATAAACAAAGGAAAAGATATACACAAAACTGGACTACCACGAAGAAATGTTTACACTTCACTTACAAGAAAAGAGTAGAGAGGGCAAAAAAATCTGAATTCTGTGACACAATATTTATGTCTGCAGGACATAACTGTTTAGAAGTACTTTAATTATGTGTTTACAATAAAGAGGACTTTTCCACAAACAGAGGAAACTATACCATAGGTTTGGCCACATTTTGTTTTAAAATACCACTGAAAAAATGCTTCATCAGTTCACGTCAGCACTGTATTGGTGGTCTTCTTGTCAGTTTACTTTAATATTAATGTTATATTATTAGTTCACCAACTGTCAGAAATCTCTTAAAAGTCCACAAAGACAAGCTAAACAATATTTTGCAGTTTCAAAACAATCCCCTCCATTTTATGTTTTGCCCATTTTGTGCAATAAAGTCTAGATGCAAAAACATAGGAGTTGGAAGTTTTTAAGAGAATAAAACTCTTTTAACAGGAGTTTCAACTTCAGGAATTTTCTTTTCTACTATTTCATTCATAAGAACCTTCTTTAAACATGATTCCCTTGTTTGAACCCTGCAACATAGCACTTTCTAACATTACAAAGGCATACTCAGAGCCTAACTTACTAGCATGCATTTTTTTCTCTGAAATTGAAATTATATTCATCAGTGTCTGAAATATATATGAAGAAACACATGAAAAAGAAATCACAGAGAGCAGTATCAAGCAGAAATGTAAGCATGCATGCATTTTTTACACTCTCTACATCACCGATTCTAAACACTGGATTGCAGAGAATATACTGCTGCAAAAGTTTACAGCAAAGAAAAAGAAAGGACGATAGCAGTGCTTATACAAATCAAAACAAGAGACAGAATAGTCAAATAAACAGTAGGAAATCTGCACAGCCTTTGAGAATGCGTTCTCATGTTTCCAAGAAACAAAAGTACGGGACAGAAAAGTTAACATTACTAAACATTTAGTAGGATTTTTAACTTGCTTCTCTTAAAATTCAAATACTTCTTGCCATAGACTTGCCCGAAGTTTTTTAGTGCAGCATAGTTCAGGAGAATTACTAAAAACCGTACCTTTTAATCCAGGGATTTGCAACAGGAGCTCTCAAAGCTGAGATGTAATTAAACTAAATATTCAACCCAGGCAAAAGGCTTTGCAGGTGTGGAAAGGAGGAGGGGGTAAATTCAGCTCAGTGACTGTCACTTGGTGGAAAACCCTCCTGCTTCTATTCCATAGCACAGTTAAAAAATAAGGTTTCTCTCAATGAACACAATCCAGGCTGACACCCACATTAGATCATATGGTAATGATATGTCTCCTGTATTGTAGCCAGAAACTTTATCAGCTCTTTTGCTTTCTTTTCCTCCTTTTCCTTTTTCATTTGCTTTATTTCTCTTTCATCTGTTTACAATCCCAGACTACTTGTACATTATAAGACAGATTCTTAGCTGTAATTCATCTTACATATTTTATTTATGTCCCTACAACATATATTTAGGAAAGTTTTCTTGGTTTTAACTATGGGGGGTTTTATGACTCATTAATGAAAAAAATGTTTAACTGTTCCTCTTGTTTATAGTATTTGGAAATCAAGGAAATGATATAAAATTAATCTCTGAGTTAGGCAAAGTGAAGATTAGGACCAGAAAAAAAGGGTTAGCTTTAAGTAAAACTGTTTAAACAGATATCAACCTGCCTTTGTTTATGCTATAACCATTGTCAAACTAAGCAGCATATAGTGTAATATATTATTATCTTGTCTAATAACAGAGTTTGTATGCATTTTTTCAAACTACAGCATGGTTTTGATATATATGAAAATCATGTTTTCATTAGTAAAATGATTCAAACATTTGTGGTTAAAGCTGCTTTATATAAACTTTGCTTTTTTTTTTTTTTTCACTGCCTTCTCACCAGGACAGCAAAACAGAGGGGAAATTAACTTTAACTGTTTGGGTTTGGGGTCGATGGGTTTTTTTGTGTTTTTAAATTCTTTTTCTTGAGTTATTTTTTTTGTTAGTTGGATTTTCTTAAGAGAGAGATTTTTTTTAAAAAAACATGGAAGGAAAAATATATCTAGCTTATTTTTTCAGATTTATATTTTATTTTAGGAATTTCTGGTTTTATGCAAATGTCAGTGGAAAATAAAATGCAGTTTCTTTATTCCTGCACAATTTTAAAAGTCTAGTGAACTGAAATGAGAGCAAATACAATAATTACTATTTATTTAGTCATCCAAACACATTGTGAACATGTGTAGCTTCACTGTGCTCTTAGTTGTCCTATCTAAATACTGAAGGCTTGTGTCTGTGTGTTTTGACTTGTATCCTTTTTATTTATGCCCCTAGGCTAAGACCAGGTGCAAATCCGAAATTAAAGCCTGTAAAATGATGCTTTAAAGAAGTCAGAATTTTTAGAAACACAGAAGACTCTGGAAATTTTAGCTGTCCTCCTCATTTAAATTCAAGAAGAGCCCTTATAAGAAGTCATATAATTATTCTCCTTTGGTGGAAGAAAACATGGTAGAATAAGTGCTTGTTAGTTTTGGTCTGTGTAGAACAAAGGTGCAATCAGACATCTTACATTACAGAGTCTTTATACAGCTGACTCTAAAAGTTAAGGATCAGTTATTCACCCCTAGTCCTCTAGCTAGATTCTTTTCCCTGCCTCACCACTGGATTCAAGACTGGTAATGATTTTTGTTGTGACATTTTTCTACATATGATTAGTGGTGTTCCAAGCTTTTATGCTTACAACAAAGCCTTATCTTTGTCCAGAAGTGTCGCCATGAGGCTTGCTGAAATCTTGGCTGCATCTTAGTAATGTCAGTTATTTGAACCTTGGTCACCAGCTGCATCTGGTGTTTAAAAACATTTCAAAGCAAGATTTTGATGAGGAACAGGTCAGGGTAAACTTGTTGTCAGTTTGCTTCACAAAACCCATTCATATTCTTTCCCAGTAAAGCCCTAATACCTTTGTTCTGATACCTGTTATGGGCTTGAAAGGTGTTGAATTTAATGCCTCAGTAATTTCTTTGGAGGCAGAGGGGGGATGAGTAGTCCTCTCTCCTTTTTGTCTAAGGCATTAGGGAGATTCAAACCAAAATATAATGATAAAGTTGGGAACAGCTGGAGCACAGAGTGCCTGCTGGGTGGACTGGGGGCTGCATTTTCTTTCATGAAGTTCATTCCAAGAAGCTCAGAGGGCGAAAAGATGTTACCAGCTTTAGGAATGATGAAAAAACAGTTATGCTACCTGTTGATACCCAGAAGTAGAAGAAGTATGTGTTAAGTGTCCAGCCCTTCCTAAAAGGGAAAGTGGAGTTAGGTGGAAGACAGAGCAACTGAATGGGAGACAACTCCTGACACTGAATATTGAGGTAATACCCTATTAATTGCTTTGAATCAAGGAATCACAGAATCATTTAGGTTGGAGAAGACCACCAAGTTCATTGAGATTAACTTTTGACCACCACCGCGTCAATTGGACCATGGTTCTAAGTCACACCCAGCAGTTTCTTGAACACCTCCAGGGATAGTGACTCCACCACCTCCCTGGGCAGCCTGTTCCAGTGCTTAACCACCCTTCCCATGAGGAAAGTCTTCTGGATGTCCAACCTGAACATGCCCTGGTGCAGCTTGAGACCATTTCCTCTTATCCCAATGCTGGTTGCCTGGGAGAAGAGACTGACCCCCACCTGGCTACAAAATCCTTTCAGGCTGTTGTAGAGAGCCATAAGATCACTCCCAATCCTCCTTTTCTGCAAGTTAAACAACCCTGGCTCCCTCAGCTGCTCCTCTTAGGACTTAGTCTCCAAACTCCTCACCAGCTTCGTTGTCCTTCTCTGGACACACAATATTTGCATGCTTTCATGGGAATGCAAATCCTTTATGAAATAACTATTCCTTTAATCTCACTCTTTGCCCCCTGCTGTGTCACTCAGAAGATAAACAACTTTAAAAAAAACAACCAAAGGACAATATGAAGTCATTATGTCATTCTGTGGCCCTTGACCATGCACAGTGCCTAGCATCAATCGGCTATCCTTCTCAGTCTGACCTACTTTGTCTACTGCTTAGTCAGCATAAAAAATCATTATTAGAACAGTCTTGGTTTCTATGTGACTTTATTACTCCAATTTAACAAACTTTTAGGGCTACATTCTGCTCCAAATACTGATTCCCAGAAAGTCACAGGCAACTGCATGTTAATGTTATTTATATAACAATATTTTTATTAAATTTTTATGGATAGCATCTGCTTCATTTGCTCTTAGCTTATTTTGTGAACCTTTCAAAGGGCAGTGGTGGGAAAGAAGGCAGGAAGCCTGCCCTGCTGGTGAGTGCTCTACCTGGGTCCAGTGGAAGTCTCTGCAGGAAAAAGATGAACACTTCCCTGTAAGGAGCAGGCATTTCCCTGGGGAAATTGCTCCTGGAGCATGGGGCTGAGCTGGGAGAGACATGTTCAGCAGGCACCAAATGCTGCCAGAACAGGTTGCAGACTCTTCAGAAGAACTGACATAATCTGTCCCTGGGAGTGGAAAGAAAGGCTTTTTTTACAGAGTCTAGGAAATTATGGGTAGCATTTATTGCAATCCAGAAAACTACTAGCATGAAACCAAAGTAGGACGGGATCTGTTCTGCAGGAACATGGTGTCCCAGAGATCCAGATTCTTCCTAATTCTAAGTGTTCAGTTCTAAGTTTAAAGAAGGCATTTTCTTGGGCTGCCTTCTAACAGATCCCAGTTATGATGATCAAAGACTGGTTAGCATTGTTGTGGTGGTTGTGGTAAAGAAGGGCAGGCAAGTCTCCCTCAAAGTCCTCCTAAACCAGCTGGGTAAGTGCCAATCCCCATCAGGTAAGTGCCAATCCCCATCAAGAAGGAATGAAAGCAGGTCCCCTACTTGGCTGCCTCATGGGAACCCTCTCCACCTCCTCAGTATCTCCCACCTGGGCTTTACTTTCTTCCTAGCATTTCATCTTCCACATTCACTAGGTGCTACAGCCTGTCTCTTCTTGCTACACCAGGCACAGTAATTTCTTCCAAGTAAGTGTAGTAAACTGTTCTTCACAGTTAGCAGTGGAGTTCCCTTACTAAAAATGTGTGTAAATATGCACCCCAGCTTAGTAAACATTGATCCAGGTAAATATTGACCAAAGCACAGCCTAACAAGGTAGTTAAAGAGAAGAAACGTAATTTCTAGATATTCTGAGTATGAAGGTTGCCTTCAGTGCTCCGTGACCTCAGAAATTATCAGCCTGAACTCCTTCATATTTTTACACATCAAAAGGGCTAATGTATCAGATTTTGGATGTGTGCTACCAGTAGTATTTTATTTATGCTTCCATGAAAAGCAATACTTGTACAACTATTTGAACAAAATGCAGTCAAATGTCAAAAGAGAGAGCTCTCTTTGGAGGAGTAATCTGCCACTGTCTGTCTTCCCATCTCTCCCTTTCCCACTCTACAAGAGCATTTACTGTGTACCTCTCATGGTTATGTTTGTCTTCTGAAGGGATTCTGTGGAAATTTTCCTCAGCTGAAGTATCTGACATGATCAGATCCTTCACTTTGGTCTCTTTTCTTTGGAAAGGCCTATGTGTACCTGTACTTGTTATTGGTTTGCATTTCCACTGGCTTTTCTATTGTCTCCTGAATTAAATCATTTTGTCCAAGTCTATCTAGCGGCTGTAGAATTTATCCACATATCAATGTAGCCTTACTGGTCACTATGATTTCAAATGCTCTGAATTTAACTTCCACCCTTGAGGAGGAAGCATTTTCTGGATATTCCTCGCTATTTTGTAGTATAGATGTACATTTTGAGATTGGTCTTACCTCTCTCTCTCAAAAATGCAGCAAATGGAAGGTAAAACTAGACTTTGAATGAGTTCTATTGGCTACTAGGCATACTGCAAGCAAAGAATGAGGGAAATGTAAAAGTGATTGTGGACCAAAAATCCCAGAACTTCACTGTAACTATAGCCCCACCTTTAGTTAAATAAACTGAAGAAAACATAGGCAAAACCATTTGCTATCACACCCATTGATAGACCTTTGTATCAGTACTCAGGTGCTCCATTTTCTGTGCTTCAGTGACAGACAGCATTAAATTTTGTTCCTGCCTGGTTTTTAGGTGAGCATCAGCATCCTCCTATCCTCCAGAAAATCTCTTATATGAAAGAAAGAGTGTGCTGACAGATAGCCCTCAGCAAAGGTTCCAGGACTCTACAGGTCCCCATGAAAGACACTTTCCCATAAAAGAGTGTCATTTTGGGAGTGTTGGTTGTGAAAGAAGAAGCAATGGCTGAAGAGGAGAGACAATTAGTTTGGGTAAGAGGAGATTAATTTTCTTTCCAATGAGTAGCTGTTTCATCAGATTTTGGCCTTTCACTATATTTTGCAGTATCTTGAGCTGTAGTTCAACTATTTTCAAGGTTCAGATGAAAAATCTAAACTTTAATTCTCATTTTGATGGCCCTTAGATCATGCTCTGGACAAGCTTAGTCATCCCAGCTGAATTACACAATGTCCTAGAAAAGGATGACAGTAATTCATGCAAATGTTGTAACTGTATTCCTTGCAGGTACTCTTTTAGTCATGGGTTATGAACCAGCATTTGAAATGAGGCACATCCTGTGCAGCTCTGAGCAGCCGATTCCCAGATTATGAAACACATGTGAATGCCAGGGTCATCTTGCATTTCCAGTTTAGTCATCACAAAGATTCAAGTTGTTCAGGGGGAGCTATTGGCTGTTTTATTGAGGGAAGTCAAAAAAAAAAAGGAGTGGAATAGAAAAAAAGGGACATTTTTCATAAGGTTTTGTGTCTTTTTCTCTGTATTAAATGCTCATTTTTGGCAATCTATTTAGGAACAAAAAATTCTAACTTCAGCTAAACATACAAAATGGTGACTTTGAAGATATAAGCAATGTCATCACAAAACTTACCAGTTTTGTATGGACTGTGTGTCGTCATCATAGAGGAAAGAAGGGTGAAATTGAAGTTTATCAAAGAGTGCAGCAGAAGCTTTCAAATTGATTTTCACAATATAATGATTAAAGGATAAAAGCCTTGGACATTTCGGGAAGAGTCTTTAAAATATCCATTGTATTTCCTTAAGCAATTAAAGAGCCACTCACTTTAAATGCCTTAACCAAGTATGGGCTTTTCTTGACTACTAAAGTATATATATTCTGCTTTTATTCTCAGAAACAAACACTTCAAAGGATTGCATTAAGAAATTTCACTGATGTTCCTCAACAGAAATTTTCCATAGCCAACCTGGATAAAACATAGTGAGGTTTTCTAAACAGAGTTAAATTCTACATGGAAAACTTTAAATGTGATGGCAATTTCTTCAGCTACTGAATTACAGTAGAATGTTAATTGGTAATCAGAAAGAAATGATAGCTATCTTTTTTCTACACCTCTTGCTATATTATTCCATGTTTTATTTCCTTCTTTACAATTTGTTTCTAAGTTACCTTCAGGAATATTTTGTTCCAAAAAGATCAGCTAGATTTTAATTTAAAGGATAACAAACACCCATTGTGTTCCAGCTGAATAAAAGTTAAACTACTCTTATCATGAATGCTCTTGTTTTGCATTTATTTGTCTTTCTTTTGGTTTTTTGGTTGTTTTTTTATTTTAGATCTGCATACGTAATAGATGAATTTATGAGCCTGCTGAGACACAGCTCCAGAAGACATAAATCACACCATCTTATTGAAATTGCAGCATCCTGTGTTTTATGCCATTTCAGAACTTAGCCACTGATTTTCTGGACTCATTTTCATCTATGAAAATATATGAGGAATCCAAACTTTTCTGTGAAAAGAATTTCATTCAATATTTCAATTTCCGGTATTCTGAGTAATTTCTGTACATTTATTTTATTCCTATTTAACTCAGTTACTCAGCAGAAGTCTCATGGACTTTCATAAATTAGCAAGTAAATCTGTTTATTAGATAGGCATTGCACTATTTTTTTAAAAAGGCTTTTTCTTCAAATATTTATTTCCCATATTTAACAACTTTTATTTGGTTTATTTAAAAAATAATCCTGCTCTTTGGAGCAAGTTATTCACTAAGTGAATTTTTTTCCTCCCAAGTCATCCAGCTTTGCACATAATTTAAAAGAAAATATTTTTTTTCCAAAAGCCACAGGAAGTTCTAAATGCTTATTTAAAAGAGGGCAATGAACGCTTCCCAGTATGATGTAAAAGTAAAATAAATACCATTCTCAGTCACATATTGTTCAGACAGACACAAAACAGATTATATGAGAGGCCGTGAGAAAACTCCCTGCATTAATGGGATGAGAAATTAGAATAGTTTGGATAGTATTATTATAGTCCATTTGCTCATATTATTATAATGCATTTGCTCAAGGCTATTTTCATTAATTTCCAGATACACCTCTTCTGCCTTAAGGTAGAACACTGAAACAGTTTTATTCTCCCAAATGGTTTGGAAGGAAAATTTTTGTGTGTGATATTCTGAATTGGAAATATAGTAATATAGAGGGGTTTTGCCACTGTTCTTTATTAAGAAAAAATTACAGTAGGAAAGACTTAGAAACACATTTCCCAAAACATGTGTCAGTGATCAGAAATAAGCATTTTCCTCAAATCCCAAACTTTTAAACCAAATTCTTCTTCTTGCATTTTAAAGATTCTTTTCACAAACTATTGTTTGAGTGGGTACCTAAATTTAAAGGATGTTGCAAACTCCTTCATCCTATTGCACACAAGAGATTTTCTTCCTTTATTTCAGTTGGTGTAGAATGGGACCATAAATAATTAGGTCAATTTTGGGCATCAGCTCAGTTGTGCTTGTTCAGTGGAGGATGTGGAAAAATTCAGTACTTCTCAAATGAGACCACAGATCTGGATATAAGCATATATTTGGGGAATTGTACTAGAAAATTCAAGCTACTCTGAAATCATGTATGAATAAAACATCACATGACGAATAAACAGATATTTCATGTATTGAGAAAGAAGAGTGTTGGCTTGCATACACTTTAATAAAGGTTTGTATTTTTATTTCTGCAGAATATGTTTAGAAGGACCACTAATTTCACTAATATGGGTTTAGTCCAGATTAAATTTTTTTCCACTAATGGTTAAGAAGACATTTCACATATCCCAGCTCCAGTATATAATACTTTACCTTTCCTTGGCCTGACATCCTTCATGTAAAGAATATTTTTGGAATAGCATGCAATACACTGCTGTGTGTTCGTGATGGTGAGTTTTATGTTATTAACACAGGCAGAGTACCACGCACTTATGGTGAAAACATGTTCAGTGAATTAGCTAGACAGAATGCACAGGCTTCTTGGCAGCTTTACTCTTTTACTTCTTGCTTTTCAGTGTAGGAGTACTTCTAAATAGCAAGTAGAAAAAGGTTTTATGACAGAAAACATATTTCTGCCACTTAAAAAGTGGAAACAATAAAAAATTTAAGGCTGTTAACCTCTTAGGTATTGACTAGAAGTGTTTCTTATTAAGTATTTATCTAGTAACATGTAAACAAGCCTTATTTGTCATTTCATTTCTCTAAGAGCCATTGTATAAATCTTAATATTATAATTCTATATATTTAGGTGACATTTGAAAGGCTGATTTTTGTGTTCCATCCTTGTGACCTTTTAAGAACATGTCCTTTGTTTGCACTTAGCAGCATACATGGAACTACAGGGATATTGAAAAAGGCAGCAACTAGAAAACAGCAAAAATCCCTGAACTTGAGTAATATTCTTGGCATATGACTTGTCTTTCAAAAATGGGTCATTTCTGCCTTTGCATTGTTCACTCTCAGTGATTTTAAAATATACTGATGGTCGTTGCAATTTCTGCAGGAGGAAGCATTCAGATATTTGAACCAACTTCCATGTGTATTTAAGTTCAGTAAAAACAAATACAGAAAACAAAAGAAAAGTAATATACAACATGTCTGAATACTCAAAAATATTTTGCCCTATACACACTTAAATGTAGTGCTAACTCAGAACTCAGTCCTGGTTAAATACCTTTTAATTCCCATAAGTGTGTGCAATTTCCAGCTCATGTTTTTTCATACAGAGATTTCTATAGACAGGTGCTGAATCTTAGGAACAACTTCACATTTTCTAAATATGCTTACAGTTGTTTGAGATATTAGATATGATTCATGGAGACAGGCAACTCCTAGGATCCCACAGATAAATTATTGCTTGCATTACTCTGGGTTAAAATTACACCCTATAATATGGTCATAAATATTAGTCAATCCACTCACTGTAAATTTTGGGTAACATACTGGTTTTGACATGCACATTCATATTTCTTGATCCGCCTTGCAGATATGTCCAAGTGTGGACACAAAATAAAATTGAAATTATTAGCAGGGAATAATTTTCTTCTCCTAAACACTAAAACATAACCCACATGTTATTATATATATTATCTGAAATATTAGCTCTTTACTGAAAAAACCTGCTGGAACATATCTGTTCAAATCTGAAATTAAGGGCATTTTTATGGGGCTTGCTGATGATTTCCCAGCAGCTGAGTACACCACTGAATGGATGATTTCTCTTTATTTTACTTAAAAACCATTGAATCATTTTTTAGATTGCTGTTACCACATCAGTGTAGATTTAAAAAACAGGTGATCTGAGCAAAGAATTGCATTTACATCCAGGTCTTTAACATATAAATATTCCAGCTGTTTACTGCTGCTACAGATCTGAACTGTCAAGATGTATCTTAATATTGATTTTATTTTTGACAAAATTTGGCCAGTAAAAACATTTTCTCCCAGTTTCTTTCAACCGATGAAATGATGAAACTACAGGAGCTTCAATCCTTCCCAAAGAAGAGGTTTCCTGGTTGCACAAGGAGTGGATGAAGAAGTCTGGCTCGAGGCCCGTTGGGGTCTGCCCTGGGCAGTGCTGGTGGCCTGTGGTGGGGCACCCCTCTCCTGGGGGTGTGGGGGCCTGCCTGGGCTCACCTGAGCCAAAGCTGCACCTACAGGAGGTGAATGAAGCAGAAATTGTGCCCTGGCAGCTGCTTGTGGCACAGGGCACTGCCAGGGGCTGAGCCACCCTCCCCGGTGCTCTGGGGTCCCTTCACATCGGCAGTGAAGTGCAAGGTTCCCAAAGGACTGCAGCCCAATTCATTAGGAAAGGTCCATTAGGAAGTCTTTGTTTTTATTTCGATTGGGCAACAACTGCTTTTTCACAACTATTTCAGAATATGGCTTCCTTCCTGGGCCATCCAGAAAATTAACAGATAAAGAGCATGGAAATACCAAACAGAAGGCTGTAAACGATTCATGCTTTCATGAAATATATGGTTTGCCTGTTGATAAATGTTACAGACAGTAAGATGCGGTTTTAACACCTTTAGCACTGCAAATTTGCTACCGTTATAAATGTCCTTTGGAAGTGTTTTGCTGCTAAATTCTACTGAGCTTTCATAAACATAATTTGTAAACAGATAAAGAAAGGAAAGTGCTTGGGTTTGCTAACTAAAATCATGTTAGCATTCTGTATGCTTCCTTAAAATTAATTAATCAACAGACAGCTGAAAAGCTAAGAGCAAAGATAAAAAATTGATGATTAACAGAAAGCAGATGACAGTAAGTTTTATGCATCTCTGTTAAACATAAAATACTACTTGTAATATGACAGTTGCTTAAATATTTGTTAGAATAGAGCATAAGAGAGAATAAGTATAAATATAGCTGCAGTCAGGAAACTGTAAAACTAGAAAACATTAATTTAAATTGAAACCAGAAGTATGGAGATGTCCTATTTTCCTTTTTTCCAGTGGGGGATTGTTTTTTCATATATGCATATCAGCAGGGAACCTTGGCTTCTCCATGGTGTAGGGGTCTGCCCCATCATTTTTTGGCCAGTTGTCAAAGAAAGTGAACTTTTAATCATTAATGACAAATACTTTTGCTACTTAGTGATTAATGATTTGGAGTTCTGTCGCAAAATTTTATGAGTATGACTTTTCCAATGTGTATGCAGACAGCTTTCCATTGTTTCGTGTTGCTATGGGAAATGGGACAATCTAAATTGTCAACTACAGGAAAAAAGAAACTAGACATGAAAAATTCCAAATGAAAAAAGGAAGTAGACTGAAAGTTACTTCAAATTCATAGAATCATACAATCACATCACAGAGGTTTGGGTTGGAAGAGACAATCAAGAGGGTCTCATTTCAACTCCTCTGCCATGGCCAGGCACACCCTTTACTGGACTGGGTTGCTCAAAGCCCCATTAAACACTTCCAGGGATGAGGCAGCCACAGCTCCTCTGGTTAATCTCTTCCACTGTCCAGTAAAGAATTTCTTCCTAATATCTAATCTAAACCTACTCTCTTTCATTTTGAAGCCATTCCCCCTTGTCCTGTCACTGCATACACAGTATATAGCCCTTCTCCAACTCTCTTGTAGGCTCCCTTCAAGTACTGGGAAGCTGCAATTAGGTCACCCTGAAGCTGCCTTCTTCTCCAGGCTGAACAATCCAATTCTCTCAGTCTTTCCTTGTAGGAGAGGTGCTCCACCCCTGTGATCATCTCAGTGCCCTTCTCTGGATTCACTCTAACATGTCAATGTCCTTCCTGTGCTGGGGACCCCAGAGCTGGATGCAGCACTGCAGGTGGGGTCTCAGAGGAACAGAGGGGCAGAATCCCCTCCCCAGCCCTGCTGCCCACGCTGCTTTGGATGCAGCCCAGGATACGTTTGGCTTTCTGGGCTCTGAGTGCACATGGGTGGGTCATGTCTAGACTTTCATCCACCAGCCTCCCAAGTCCTTCTGGGCAGGGCTGCTCTCCATCTGATCACTCCTCTGTCTGGATTGATACCCGGGGTTGCCCCAACCAAGGTGCAGCACCTTGTACTTTATCTTGTTACATCTCATGAGATTCCCATGGACCCATTTCTTGAGCTTGTTCAAGTCCCTCTGGATGGCATCTCCTGTTCTTCAGGTGTGTCAACAGCACCATTCAGCTTGGTGTCACCACAAACTTGTTGATGGTGCACTTGATCTCTTTGTCTATGACATTAATGAAAATATTAACTGACATTGGTCCCAGATTGACCCCTGAGGGACACCACTTGTCACAGATGCCCATCTCTCTGAGCCACCAATTATTACCCTCTGGATGCAACCATCCATCTACTTTCTTATCCATCTAAGAGGCTACTCATCAAATCCATTGTTGTCCAATTTAGAGGGAGGGATGATGGGGAGGAAAATGTCAAAAGCTTTACAGAAGTCCGGATAAATGGCATTCTCATCCTCTCACTTGTCCACTGATGGGGTCACTCAATCACAGAATATCACTGGATTTGTCAGACAGGACTTGCCCTTGATGAAGCTGTGCTGGCTGTCTTGAAAAATTTTCTGGAAGCTGAGTAGAGGTCAAATGAATATTACCTCTTCAAGACCAACATTTTTTCTTATTTCAGGAAGGTGAAGCGTTTATAGTAGTTAATGTAGTGAAACTTGTTGTGATGAGTTCCAAATGAGTATAGTGATCAGAGGTTTAAATTCTTGTCAAGAAAGGAGTTAAGACAATAGTACTATCCAAACACAAGAGGCTAAGTTTGGGCCTCAAAAGGAAACAGAACTTGCATTCAGGTGAGAAAAACAAACAAGCAAACAAACAAACAAATAAACTTATTAAAAATACTTTTGTCACAGAAGTGCCTCTTGCAAGTAAGGCCAAGGGCATCCTTGAGCCTATGGAGGAAGGGAATGCCAGCAGCAGCGAAAGCCACTCTACAAGCCCCCTAACAAATCATTTCTGAAGATTCTACTTGGTTTCCTTCCCATATATTTCAGATTTCTCATCTAATTTCATAACACTTTCTTTTTCTTTTCAGGAAAACCACATAGTATTTTGTTTAAAAACTATCTGAACTGAGGACAAAATTGCAGCCCTAATTATGAATGTTCTGCCTGTTCTTTTTTGGTTTAAAATATTTCCTGATGAAGTATAAAGACATTTTGTGCCTCATTGAGTACAATTTTCATTGTTTTGAATGACTTAGATGTCAGAGGATGGTCTGAGCATCTGTAATTGGAAGACCATATGTGAACACATTCTCTGAGAAGTAATATCATACCTTTAGACAAAAAGGTCATTTAAAATGAAACTTTCATCTAATTATTGCATATTAGTAGTAGTCAGATCTCAAGACAGTAAGTAGACATGAAGGCAGAAAGTCCAGTAAAAACAGCAGAATAGGCACAAGGTCTTTGTAAACCCAGTATTATCCAAAGCCAAAGGGAAAATAGACTGCTCTCACTACTCATGCAGCATTTCAACTCTTATAAAGAAAAACAGTACTTTGGTTTAGATGTTGCACTATCATCAAACAGCTGGGTTTGCAGGGTTTTTTATACTGAAGATAAAGAGGGAGGCATCTGCTGCTGCTTTTAGGAACTCTCTCTTTTCTGCTGTTTGCCTATGTACACTTACTGAACAGCAAGTTCTTCAAAAGAATGAGGTTTTTGATAGAAAACCATTGAAAAATAAAGTTATGGTTAATATATCAAGTGAAAAAACAAAAGCAAAAAAAAAAAAAAACACCAAACTTGTTACAAAGGCAAAAAATTATGAGGAATTCCTATTCAACTGGTCTTGAGCTAGCAAAATTTATTCTTCTCAAGCCTGAATTTAAGCTCATTATATTATAAACCTTGTTCTAAGATGGGACAATTGTGGTAGAAAGGATCAAATCACTGACACAGAAACAGATTGTTGACCCTATAACCAAACTAGGAACCTGTTACTGTGACATGAAGAAGGGGAGGAAGAAGAATAGAAAGGGTAAGATGAAGTAGCTGCCATGTTGAGAAAATATGAAGATGTTGTTTTTGCTGTAGCTAATATTTTTCCATTCATAAGGATAGTAGCCACACATATCTGAACATTTTTGGGCAAAGATGCCTGCTATAAACGGCATAATTTCTGCAATGCTCTTCCATCCTAAACTGATTATTCCAATTTTTGTTATTTCTGAGTGCATTGTTACCATGGTTTCTTTTTTCCACTTGTGTAGCTGTGTCACTACATAGACACAAGTAACAAGAACACTGCTTACACTCTTGAATCACATTTAAAAATCACATTTTAAAACGTACTGCAAACTATCTTTGTAAGCAGTGCAGTAGAGGAAAAAATGCCAAGCCAAAAACCTTCTCAAGTCTTTCAAAACAACATGGAGAAGTGATTTTTTTAAAAAAAAAAAAAAAAACTGAAATAGAAATTATAACAAATAGGTTTGCCAAAGAATTCCTCTTATAAAACTGAAATACTTAAACTGCTTTTTTAAAACATAAGAAATTATTTGATATACAGAGTTCTAATTATTCTGTAGTTGTAGCTTATAACATGCATCTTAAATAATAGAAGATTGATATGTGTTCCTGAGACAGGATTCCCAACCCAGCCTAGTGTGTTGACCTTCAGAGTAGTAATGTGGCTCCCCCCAGTTCCTGGGGGAAGGCAGTGAGGACACTAACCTGGGTGTGGAGCAGATACTGGTTTCTATTTAGCATCCAGGATGTACACTTTTAGCAGAGATAGGCAGAGGAGAGACCTCATCTCCCTGAGAAGGTGTATGATCTTCTCGGTGGTACTTCTACTCACTGAGCCCTCAGACCCCTCAGAGCTTCCCCAAGCCACTAAACATTATTTACCGAGATGTTAGAGTAGTTCCAAATCAGTCTTTCTGGTTGGGAAAAGCTGTAACACCCCAGAAATCAGGAAATCTTGAGCCCAGGCTGGATTTCCCAAAAACACTGGAAGACATTTTCCTAAGTCATATTTGAGTTTTGACATGACCTAAACTTTGAGAAATCATTTTATTCATCATAGATTTTTTATCTACAGTCATAGAGGGTGCTGCCAAAGACAGGGAAATCAGTGGGAATGTCCCCTGTATTCCCTTTTCTGCACCTTCAAGACCACTGCTATATTCAGATTGAAGAATAAAATCATTAGCTTTTCTCTGAAATGCTATTTGTGGTAGTTTCAGTGAGATATTTGACAACTTAATACTAAGACCACAAGCCCTACAACTGAGGAGACAGGAGCACAGGAGAGGAATTAATGAGTAAAGGCAGTACACAAGGAGAGGGATGTTCCCATGATGGTTTTGCAGCTGTAGCCACCATCTCATGGACCTATTGACTTGTTTCCTTAGTAAACTTTGTCCTTAATATTGTCTATTCCTGTTAAAATTTCTTAAAGCACAGACCCCGCTATGCCCCATGACACATTTTGGTAGGGAGCAAATATCTTCCCTGCTCTCTACATGCTGTCACTGTTAATTAAAATAATAAGATAACCCTTTCTTCCCACAGCAAAAGCAAGAATGTGTCCTACAGCTGTTGATATTCCAGTTTAATCTAAAAAGTATACACATCACCAGTTTAGTCCATGTTCTTTCCATTAGTGCACAAGCCATCTGTCACTAAAACACCCAAGTTTTGTCTCAGAAATCTCTGGAATTCCCATCTGGCATGTCCACAAGTATGAAAGCTAAATTTCTCAGTCACAGCTCCAGGATAATTTTCAGCAGTTTTATCATAAGTTTGTAGATGTTAGAAACAACTCATGCCCTTGAAACGGAAATGATTTTAAGCAAGATTTGTGAGATTTGAGCGATAATACAGCTAAAGGTAATTCTATTATCGTATAACCTTTAGGTTTAACATGCTGGAAGTAGAAGAATTTGGTCATAAGCATCTCATAGGGACAATATGGTCACTGTTTGTCCCCTCTAATTCAATTCCTATTTCTAATCTCAATATTAATGTACTAAATCAATGTGATAGTATCACTGATTCTTGGGGTGTTCCTGCACAGGGCCAGGAGTTGGACCTGATGATCCTGATGGGTCGCTTCCAACTCAACATATTCTGTGACTCTGGGATTCTCCCAAATATACCAGGCACCATAATTGTATGCTATTACAGCAGTGGAGCACTGTACTGCTTTTCTCATGGAACTTGGCAACAGAGGCACTGCGTGACAGATGTGTCAGCCCTACAAATCCCTGTAGCATTGTCTGGACCTTTTGGTGAATACAACCCTCTCCTGAAAACTGAGAAGATCACTAGATTGTTCTGTAGGAGTGAAGTCATCAAACCTAGGTTTCCATGGTTAAAAAAATATTTACAGTTCATTTGCCTATATTCAAATATATTACTTCTTCCCAACCAGTAAAAGATTCTGAACTGATTTATAACTTTTTGTATTAACTCCCAAAAACTGCAACAATAGATCTATTAAGAGAAGGGAAATGGTGGAAAGTGAACTTCCACATTAAGAAATATATTTCAAAAATTTTATTTTCTATTATTTCCTCACATCTAACTGCACTAGCTATCAATAAGACAACTGAGGGGATTTTGGAACTAAAAAAAAAAAAAAAAAGATTGATTCCTTG
This sequence comes from Lanius collurio, assembly GCA_020086605.1. Taxonomy (NCBI): domain Eukaryota; kingdom Metazoa; phylum Chordata; class Aves; order Passeriformes; family Laniidae; genus Lanius; species Lanius collurio. The sequence goes on along the minus strand of JACBWW010000005.1, from coordinate 13,661,820 downwards.
TTTATTGATTCATGGTTTATTTGTGTGTTCACAACAGAGAATGACTACACATTAACATCAGCCTAGGAGGCAGTTCTGGAAGAATCACAGCTGCAGGTTGCTTCTAAAAGCATCTACTCTAAATAGGAAAGATGGGCTCCTGAATGTGTTTGAAATCACAAACATTAACCCTGGAGTGGCAGCTGATCTCAGACTGGTGATAGTGTCAGAGAGAGAAGTGATACCTGGGAGGAAAACACTAAGTAAAAGCAAAGATAAGAAGAAAGGGGTCATTGAAAGGAAGAGGGGATAATGAAACAGTGTTAGAGGAGAGGCAGCTGTTTTTTAGGTGGAGGTGAGTTAATGGTAGTTACAGGTCCAAATCTCCCCTAGGTAGGAATGTCTCCAGTCCTCACAGGACCTTCCTTGTGCTGCATCTGGAGCTGCCCTTGTAGCTGAGGTTTCTGACTAGATCTTGCCTCTGAATTTCACCCTGGAGAATGGGTAGGAAAGGAGGAATATGATGTGAATTTTAGGTTTCCCAAAACTCTCCTTTGAATGGTTCTAGGGTCAGAATGGTACTTGGGAATTCAAGAGTTAACAGTTGGGCCCTATTGTATCTCTTCTCCTCCAGGACAGCTGCCCATGCCATCTGGTAGAAATGTGGTTTATACCTCACACAAAGTCTCTCTCTCACCACACAGTTACTACAAGACCTGCTTATTCCACTGTTGTAGCATATTCCCTCCTTTGCAGTTTTCTGTTCCCACCCATCATTTATTCATAACAGATGACATTGTTGCTGGACAAATGTATTGTGAAGGTGTTTCCAACCTTTGTAAAAACTCTAAAACATGTGCAGGAAGTCCATTATTAGCCTAGGTTTGTAAAAATCCCTCCCTCCCTCTTTTATTGTTTCCTTTTGGTATCCTTCCATACAGCAACGTCCACATACACATAAGCCAAATATTTAGGACCCCAAGCTCTCAAATGCAATCCATGCCTGCTCATTTTCTTTACAGAGAGTAAGGCTGTGATTAGACATGAAATAGCTGTAGATAATAAATCTGCTCCCAAAGACTGAGTAATCTTGTTACAAGTGGGAAATGACGGTTTATTCATCAACATGTGGAGTGCCTTAAAAGTGCTGTAATAGCCAAACTAATCTGGAGAGGCAGGGAAAGTCTGCTTAAAGAAAAGAAGGAACCTCTGGTGATGTTTTACATATGTAGAGACTTATGCTGGAAAGAAGAATAATGTATCTTATGTCCACCCTGGAAAATAGGCTAATTATGAAAATATTTGGGATGTGAGGCCTGCATAAATTCTTCTCATTAGTACAGCATGTTTGTTTTAAAGTTCTTAAAAGAGGCAAGAAGATACACTATATGTGGTGGAAAGGACATAAATTCACCTTTCTGCTTGGAAAACATCATAGTGGGGTGTCATTCTGCTTTCACATGAAACAGAAGATTTGATTCCAAAAGAGTTTTTCTTGAGCTAGTTGTGGGTGTGCTAGTGCAATTCAGTTTGAGACAACAGGAAATCTAAGCAATTTTCCAGAGAGAGAATCAATTTTTCTCCAAAGCTCTTTTGTTTCTTTGTATGATTCAATACAATGCCTATAAATGACAGCTGTTTCCACTGGGATGGAAGCTGCAATATCAGTCAAAAAAAACTTGTAACTGTTGACACTCAGCATGGTTTTAAGAACCTTGATTGCCGAACTAGAATGCTTAATTATCACATTTTTTCTTTTTTCATCTGTGAAGTGTGTGTGCAATTTTTTAATTCACACAATGAAATCTGAATGAAAACCAGGCCCTAAGCTGTCCTCTGAGGGGTTTTGTTGGTTTTTTAAATGACTGACTGTGGAGGAATGTTTGCTTTCAGGGGTCAGAGGTGGTATTCATTCATCAACAGCACAGGAATTGAAATGAAAATTTTTATTGGAAAATAAAACACCCTGAACATCTCTCTCTGAGCTAAATTAAGTGTTGGCTTTATACCTGTCAGCCTTCATCTTCCATTCAGTAATCACAAAGATGTTCTGAAAGCTGCTAGTATTTGAGCTAGTTTCTAAGACTTGAATGTTTGAACAGTTCTTCATTCTGGCCAAATGGAAGAAACCAGTGAGCTCCTTCCCAAAAAAATGACTGGCACCCTTAAAGCTTCACACGACTGCAATGCCTCAGCAGAGGTTGAGTAACATTGGGGAAATTGTCTCCACAAACTGATGAGAGGACAGAATTGGGTGTTTTTTGGGTTGAAATTGGTTGATTTGTGAGAATGAGATAGACATTAAAAATACAAGCTCTACAGTTTGAAAAAATCAGTCTAATTTTATGAACTTTCAAGGTCAATATGAAACCTTGGTTCCTCTGTAGCAAGTAGCAAAATTCTGAATTACTTCTAGTACAGAAAGCTATCACCCTAATGTTTGATAAAGATACATATTAAAAGATAAAAATAATATAGCAGTGGTAAGGCAAGTACCAAAGAAAAATAATCACCAGAAAAAATATTTGATTGTTTCAGCAAATTGACATCAAACTAAGAATTGACCAAGGCAATATTTTAATAACTTTCCATTAAGCAAATAATTCAGCTCATTTAAAACTAGGGAAGTAGACAAGACAATGTCACCATGGTAACAGTTCTGAAGCTTGTCAATAAGTTTCAGACAAAGCAGAAAAAAGAAACTCGAGGGACAGAAGGAAACCTTCTAAGTTTCATCCTGAGTTATAGACTAGATGGTTGAGGTAATACTGCCATGAGGTTGCTTACAACAACCTGATGAGTGCAGAAGTAGTTCAGAAATTTGGAAGGTGTTTTGTTTAGTGGTTTCTTAACAGCATGCTGAAGCAGTACAGAATACAGAAGGATATGCTGGCAATCACAAGTATGAATCTTTTGTTCATGGAATAGAAAAACATGCTATAAATAAATGTCTGTGAAGCCCTGGTACTTACTGCTTAAATGCCTAAGCTGGTCTAGGAGATAAATAAATAAATATATAAATATTGCTACTCTTTTCCAAGCTGGTGGGCAGAATGCTCTCGCAATGTTTCCAGTACTTTATGCCTATGGCTTGGTCATAGACCACAAGTAAAACTTTTCCATGAGCAGTTTGGAATTTCCAGTTCTGCACAAAATTGGGAAATGCAGTCATCATTAGCACAGGAGGAAAAAAAAAGGAGTTTCAAGAAACTTCTATCAAACTCCTGCACCACAAAATTGTTTGAGTCTTCAAGTTATTTTGTTTTCAGACAGTGTGTGTCTCCTGTAGCACTCCTTAACTTGTAACTGTGACTACAAGGGCACAGCACCATCCATATTGTGACAAACCTGAGGACTTCAGTCACGATAGGATCTAGAGCATTCATGAAAAGAGAATGTCTGGGGCTGTTCCACAGAGGTCCCAGAGGACCTCAGAAAGTGAAGTAATGGTGGAAGGATCAAAGTGGAGTCTGTGTGGGGAGCAGAGGGCAGCATGTGAGAAAGATGGGACAGCTACAGTGACAGAGCAGGAACAGGGAAGGTCTTTGTTTCATCTCACATCAGAGCTACCCATGGGAGCTTTGGTCAGGCTTCTTGGATGGCCAGGGAAGGGAGAGAGAGGTCTTTGTCCTTCTGCCTGCTTCTGCCCATTTGATTTGCTGTACTCAGCTCCCATGGTGCATGGATGGGACAGAGGAAGCAACAGCCTGTGTGGGCACCACAGGACTGCAAGGCAACTGCTCCCTGCTCTTGGCACACCTACAGCAAACTTCACATACACCACCTGCCATGGGCATACACCACAGCTGAGCTACTGTGCTGCTGGCACTCCCTCTGATGACCATCCTGACTGCTCTGAGCACCATGGCCTCCATGGCATCCTCTTTTTCTCAGGGAGTGTCAGGTAGAATGACATCTTCCAGCACTGGCAGGTTTTGGGGGGCTGTCCCTGTAATACTTGAGACAACATATCAGAAGCAGGTGTTTGGAAGGTGCCTCAAGAGGGCAGATGTTCAGCTCATCCTTGTGTTTGGGGGCACCTTCAAGCATACCTACACAATACAGACATCTGTCCATTTGAATTAACATAACTTAGGTGTTTAAAGGGATTCTGAAATTTCTCTAAGTAACCATACAAATTCTCAATTAATGACTGACCTAAATCTGTCACAATGCAAAATAAGACAGTTTGTGCACGTCCTATTCCCTGTGATCCAGGAACATAATCAGTCACTGTTTTCTGTGTAGCTGTCTTGGCATACTTGCTATCATTTGCTTTTTCAACTTCTTATTTCCAGACTAAACAAGCCCAATTCTCTCAGCTTTTCCACATAAGTCTCATTTTCTGACTGTCTGTTTAATAGAAGACCATAGACCAGATTATAGGCTTAATTTTGAAATCCAGAACTGAGCTTCTTTTATCTACATACTAGAAATAACAAGGTGATATCAAACACTGCAAGACAAGTGACAGAAATTTCAGAAGTGAATTTCATATCTTGTTAGCATCTAAAAAGCTCTTATGTGCAAAGGGATTTAGTGGTCTGAATAGTTTCAAACAGGTAAGTGGTACCAGGGAACTTTGGAAATACCATGTTTACTATTGTGAAACATATTCTCTCTTCCCAGATTCCTTTCTCTCTCTCTAGAGCTCTCCAGACAGTTTCAATTGCATGAAGTAAGGGAAACATATGTCTGAAAGCAGAAAACTGAAAAGACACATGATCTCATAGGTTCCTTCTCAATCTAACCCAGTGTTTCACATATTACAGCAAATCTCTTGCTCGGCATTTACAAGAGATACTTCACACTTTGTGGCACAATTGCACTTGTTGCTTCTCCATGGGTGGTACTTGTCATTGACGCTGCAACTATTGTCAGCAGTTAACTGTACTGACATTTAGAGCATTTTCTGTTCCATAGTTCCAATCAGGATGTGTAATTTTACCCATTTGAGATTACCTGTCACTAATTTTTTTGATTTTGTTCTTGCCTAGAAACCATGAGCCCCAAACAACAAGTGTGCCCACACTGGCAAGAGCAGGCAGGAGCTTTCTCAGGGACCTGTCAGCGTAGCTCTGCAGCAACTGCTTGCAGAGGCAGGGCTGGTCCAGCCAACCCCAGGCTGGGCGAGTGGTGAAAATTGTACTTGCAGTGAAACTCTTCCAACCCACAGCCCAGCATGCAGTGTCTCCAGAACCTTGCCATGGACAAGCTGTTTCTCAGAGTTTGCCAGAGAGTTTCCCCCAGCATGAGAGAAGCCTCTCACTGAATAGGGACGCTGAGAGGAGCCAACTGGGGAGCCACTGTCCACTCCCTCCTCTGCGGGTTGCTCCACTGACTGCCCGCACCAATGACACAGTGATAGCAAGATGAGACGGGGTTTGCCCATCGGCCCCAGATCAGTGCTGGGGAGGGGGATGAAAGGATCCCCTGAGTGTGACAGAAAGGCATTTTCTATACACATCACAGACTGGGAACAGCAGGGTAGTGAGGCAGTGCTACTGCCATCTTTTACTGACATATGATCACATTAAGTCCTGGAGGGAAATGCCCATGATAACATATTAGATGTCTTAAGAAACTTGCAGGGGAAAGAGATGTCTAATCCAGAAAACATCAGGAACCTTCCTTCTTCCATGAACATCATGAACAGATCTTCCAACTTGTGCTACATAAAAAAAATGAAAGTATAGAGGTCTGTGGACTGTTGCTTCAAGCACTCTTCCTACTTCAGAGTGCTTAGTGAGCTGAAGGAGAAATCCCAGTTCTCACTGGAAGAAAACCACATGTTTCTCCCAGGTTGTAAGTGCCTTCCACCGCAGTTAATTCTGCGTTTCTTCAGGGGTCAGGGTGTCAATCTAATGTTTCTCTTTCTAAGGCAACATGGTTGCTACTGGGAGACTTAACTACTTCTTCCAGTGTACATTTTACTGTGATGAGGGATTAAGAAAACAGGGAAATGCCTACATTTCGTACTTTCTAACAAGGTTTTTGAGGTAAATCACAAACATGTAGGAAGTAGTATAGTATAGAATAAATAGTAGCTATAGCAAATTAAAAGGCTTGGAAGAGACGAGTAATTTGGGGCTGCCACACTTCTTTTCAGCCCTGATACACAGGTGTCTGTGCTAAGTGATGTACTCAAGACATGTTGGATCCACTTACTATGCTCATTTTACAATATTAGCTTTTGCAGAATGAATACGATGACTCAAGGACGATGACGATGAGCATAATTGCTCACTTAGGAAGCAGATACAAAGTCAGTCCAGAGCTCTTCAGATCCATGTGGATGTATTGCACCATGTAGTTGCTTAGAAACATACCTGAGACATTTGGATGCATGGCAGCCTGGATGGAGTTGAATGAGAATGAGAGCAACCACATCTCATCTGCAGGTACTATCAAACAGCTGTTTATCTGATACAAAATCTGTACAACCCACACAAATACTTCCAGAAAAAATTCATTTTTGATTAAAAATTGATATTGAAGAGAAAATACAAATATATGGTCTCTCTCCTTCTTCATCTTTCCTTCCCTCCCAAAAAGTTGCCTGCAATTTGCCTATTTTTTTTCAGTTGTTTCCTTCATTTCCCCCTTGCCTTCTTTTTTCCATCTCTCCTTGAGCTATTAACTCTGCCGAAACCAGCTAGCAGTAACAGGAGGTTGTTCTTTTCAGCATCATCTGTTGTAGAAGATTCTAGAAATAACAGACATTTTGAAGGTTTCATGGATTGTGGAACTGTCATTCAAGCAGGTCATGTCTAGAACATCACTAAAATGAAATCCTGCAGCTTTTTCAGTTTTCTTTTTTGCTTGGTTTATCTGATCCGTGCACATCCAAGGACTTTCTCTTCTCAGAATATGCCATCTAGGCCACCAGCATTCTTCCAGTTGTCCATGCCTTACCTTTAAATGACCTCTTTTCCTAAAGATTAATTCCATATGATCTTTCTCTCTTTGTTTCTTACCTTGTTTTTCTCCAGTTTCTGACAAAACTGGAGTCAGGAGGAGGGCACTGTTGACCCTTGACCAGTTTCTGTAACCCAGAGCACATCTGGGAAGGAAGAACAGAGTGATCTCTGGTCCCAGCCGCCTCTGACATTCCCCTCCCTCCCTCGCCTGTTTCCTTCCTCCTTCTGCTGCCCTGAGCACCCAGACCCCTCCTTTACCCTTTAGCTGCTCCCTGACTTTTAATCCTTTTTATTATTCTTTGTCTCTACGCAGCTCCTCCTTCTTTCACAAAATTGCTGCTGGATATTCACCCAACACTTCCCATCCAGTACATATGTCTTGCACTTTCTTTTCATAACCAGCTTCTAGTTAGCTGGAAGACTCTGATTACATTTCTTCAATGCACATATATCCCCTTCAGCAGAGCTGCATTTTAGTGAAACGCCTGCAGACATTTCTCAAATTTCAGTCTAGAGCAAGGTTCAGATTTATATTGCTTGGGTGTGACATGGAATCAGCAACCAAAGTATGTTCCCTTGAGCAATTAAGTTCATATAACCCCTAGCTTGTGGGCAGATATTTGCTGGGATATTCTGCCTGCCAGTGCTCGCTTTAATTCATCTGGTGCCTTACAGCTAAGCATAACTCTCAGCAAAGACTAATCTCTTTCTTTTTTTTTTTTTTTTTACTTGCCTTTTGGGTTTTTTTTTTAATTTAACAAAAAATGACTTTTCTAGACTTGTTTTTCATGGAAGCAGCAGCTTTGCAGGAAGCATCTGAGAGTTCCTGGGGTAGGAGTGAAACCAGGCTTTGCTGCGTGGGCAGTTACATAGCGATTCACATGTAGACACAGCAACAAGTTTCATGGTATTTTATCCAGAAAGTTGTATCTTAAGAAACTTTTACTTATTGAACCAGGTCTGGACCACAAAACCAGTCTTGCATCATGAGAGATTCTAGACAAAACCAGAAAGAGTTTATGGTCTTACATGAAAAAAAACCCAACTTGCAGACGTAAGGAGTTCTCCACCTTAGTTACAACAAAACTGGCAATGTACTATAATAAAACACTTGAGGGCTCTGGCAATCACAAAGCAGAAATGTAAATGCAGTCCTGCTTTTCTAACATAAACACTATAAAAACAGTTCTACTGTAATGGGTAAAAGATCTGTTAGATGAGAGCATCTTTGATTAAGAAATCTTAGACCACATCAGACTACCCTATTGTCTCATAACAACTACTTTCAGAAAACTTACAGCATGGACTGGTTATGCCAAGTAGGGCACTTTAAGATGACCAGCCACTGTCACTGACTTCCCTTTGTGATCTGGGATTGGGAAGACCGGTTTCAAGAGAGTCCTCACTCCTTCTTCTTAATGACTCACAGATGATTTTGCTGGCATTTCCTGCAGTTCCTCCCAGAAGAAGTTTATGAAGTGTTTAGGGTTCAATTATTGCTGAATCAGTGCATCTTCATTCATCAGGAAAAGAGAAATGCACTTCCATTATCGTCTTGCACCGAGGTTAATTAAAAACAGCTCTTCAGCTGGTTGCAGCCTGTTTGCCAGTTGTGTTTTGTCACGTTTTGCAGTGATATCTGAAAGCAGTGGTTCTGCTCGTGTGTTTGTACACATATATATGTATTCTGGGGCCTCATTCCCCCAAGTCCTGTAATTCACACAACTATGGGTATCAAGAACAGTGTATTCAGCCATCTTTCCACAGCAGATGTGGTCTCATTTCTAAAAAAGTCAGGAAAGCTTTGCTGCAAAAGAGCAGGTCCTGATATTCTTATTTTACAGTTGTGGCACCTCAGCTACTTTCAGAATGCCACCTCCACTATTGTCCTCAAATGGGACTGACTAGTTTAGAATATTCTTGAACACTTCCTGTTAAATGGCAATGCAGAAATAAAATAAAAAAATAAAACAAATTTTTCTCCACATATATTTTCAGGGCTACACTCTGAGGTTTTTTCAGAAATATCAAGCTGCCACAGTGCTGTGGTAGCTTTTATTCAGAGGTCCTACATAAGTACCAAAACCCCTGCTTGTACAGTCACCCCACAGCCTTCTATCTGGTTTCCTTGATTGCTCTTGGATATTTGAAAATGCCTGCTGAAACTCTAATTGCAACTGCAGTAAACATTAAAGACTTCTGCAGTTAAATTGCTCACATAGCACTGATTTTGGTTTGGTTTTGTTTTTAATATGAAAACAATAAACATTCCACAGCCAATTATACCAGCCTCAAATAAAGTTCAGAGCAGAGAAAGACCCTGATCATTGATGGTATTTAACTCTCTTTAAGCAGCCAAATCACAGAACTACAGAGGCAGATAAAGAAAGGCTACCAGTCATCCACAAAAATGTTGAAAGCAAATGCTTGGTCAGCTCATCAGTCTAGTATCTGTCCATAGTTCATGTCATAGAGCTAAAGGCTGCAGCTTGCTGTTTCTCCAGAGTGCTGATTTTACAGAGGAGACAATGGTGAAGGCTACTCAAAATGCAGACCCTCTCTTCAAAGACCATCCTACTGATTTTTATCCTGAGATGGGTTGATCAGCTCCTGTTTGACAGTGGGGAAAATCTACCATCCAAGCTCATGTGATGGAAGGTATGAAGAGAATTAAGGGAGTGGTTTCAAGAATGAAACTGCAAAAGATCAAAAGAACACCGTTTGGATTTGTCTTTAGTTGAGGCTTGACTTGGATACTGCTAAAAAAGTACCTCTTTGATCTACAATCTTTTATTACTGCAGAGAATAAATGCAAGGAAGAAAATATTCATTTTAATTACTTTTCTCTGTTCCTCTCCCCTGCCCCAGGAAAGTGAACAATCCTGACTGTGATGTAGTTCTGGAAGTGAAGCTGTGTACTGTATTTCCAAGTTCCTTTTTTAACCTATATTTCTAGCAACCAGCCACAAAAGTTATAGATTGTTAAAAAAATCCTGGGTTTGGGCTCATGCTAAAATGAAAGACTGATTCTCCAAAAATCCTTGAGGCAAAGCAAACTGTGCCAAGTGTAATTTCACATCCTTGCTGATTGTCCTCTTTCTCCAGTGCAGTCATTCATTTGCTCTATCACATGCTCCAAATTGTAAGAACAGTATAAATAACATTTATCAGAACACTTCTGACCTGTGACTGTCAATGACTATGTAAGTTTCTCTGGAAGTTTCCATACTTTTTTTGTTCTCTGCTCCAAAAGACATTGCCTGCTTCTATTTTCAAAAGGAACTGAAGTGTTATTCCTGTGATTGCAGAGATGATTACTGTGTCATTCATACTTTATTTTTCAGCTTATGTAGAAAGATACCTGGAATGTAGCGGGGGGGGAGGGGGATGTTTTTGGTTTTTTGGTGGGTTTTTTTTGGTTTTTCTTTTTTGTTTGTTTGTTTGTTTTGTTAAGGGTGGCTTTAACTGGTCAGCAAATTTAAATAAGAACCACCAGATTTTCCAGGGATTTGAGCAATACAAACTTGTATTTCAGGCTTTGAATAGGATAGGGTTGAGGCAGATCCTCTACTCCACCCACTTTGTAAATAGGAGTTATTAGCAATATTTTTCCAGTAAAACTTCCACTGCAGATCAGAAGGTATCCTTTTTTAGTTCTAGAAATTCAAAAAAAAATTTAATCCATACCCTTTAGCCTCAGTGAGACAGAGTAACAGATACAAGATGCTTCCATCAGGGCCACAAAGTCATTATACTTCAAATTACATAAAAGAGGAAGAAAAAGCAGCTCTTAGAATAAAGCCATACAGGCTTTCTTCTAGTACTATGAATGAGCTGGATAAAAATCCAGAGAGTAACTTGATTTTTTTATGTTTGGAAGCTACAGTTGTTCTACAAAACCTTCTGTTCATGTTTTATTTCTTATTTACTCCTCTGCTGTCCTTTCTGTGATAGCTGTCACCCTTCATTAAAGTGTGATCTTTTCAGAATTAAAATTATTGGCCTGAAGACTCCCATAAAGTGGGTCTTTTGAGTGATGATCCTTGGTGTCATAAAATCTCATATTCAGATTCAAAGAAAGTAGCAAATAAGCAAAGGAACAAGATCATTTTATGTTTTTAAGGTGTAACAGGGGAATAAATAACGTGTAGTTTCACTACGTCTATTTTAGTGTTTGGATTAGCTGCTGCCAGAGTAGGAGCACAATATTCAGGGCAGCTCTACCCCAGAGCAGGTAACCAGATGACAGGGCACATGGGACAGCAACCATGCAGGAACTTCCATTTTTCAAAACCATGACTGAGAGGGAGGAGTCCTGACAAATACTTGGTTCTAATTCACTCCATTTTGGTTCAGACACTGGCCAACTGTGGTACACAATTTTCTTCTTATTCTCGTTCTGACAGCCACAGACTCCCTCAATAAATGCCAAACAGGATCTGTGATGTAACTAATAAAGTCTGAGTCTTCATTCTTTCCATGCTGTTTATGTAGTGGACTTTTGAATAAATTCAATTTAAAATAAAGCTCCATGGATTGATCTTGGCAGTTAATCACAGGATGTGAGCAAGAAGGAAGCTTCTACTTCACATTTCTTTAGTTGCTGAATCCTATTTCCTAACAACTGTTCCTCTACTACTGCCAGATTTCTGAAGCAGATCTCTCTGAAGAAAATGTCTCTATATGGATTTGGGGGGAAATGGGCTTCTTTTCCTCACCATGATATTGAGGTGATGTCACTGTACATAAGAGAAAACCTGAAGTCTCTCCACAGTTATAAGGACCTCAGCAAAACAATTTACAATGATATTAACCCATGGAATTCTTTCTGGCAGCTGTTTCTATGAAGAGCTCTGAACAAAGAGAAAGGAAACATAAAGAATTTGGGGCAAGTTTTACTCAGTCATATTTGAGTTTAGACTTGCAGATTTTTGTACTTTTCCAAATAGAGTTTGATGGCATCACTAATGTGTAGCATAACAGGAGACAGAGACCAGCTGTGCTTTGAGAGTTAATCCCATAAACTGCTTCCAGAGAAGGTCATATTCAGAACCCTGAGGGCTTCCAATCTGTTCAGACTTGAAAGGTATGTCAAGGAGGGATTGACTTTAAACCATCCAATTTTAGCATGCCGTTGGGCCTCAGCACTGTGAATCCCCCAAGCACACAGCAAAACACCAGAGTTCTTGAATTTTGCCTCTCCAGGAGGATATATGTAATAACCAGAGATACACAACACTTAGTGATTTATTTGACACAATACCTCCTATGACCTTGAAGACAAAAAAGGTGCACTTCCTCTCACAACAGTTGTATTGCTTGCAGTACAGTCCTGTGTACAGCATGTAGGGCTCTGATTTAACTCCCGTGCTCTGTGAGTGTTTAATTCAAAGTGTCCCTACAACTGCTAGACAAAAGTTCCCTTAGTTTTCATATACATATTAAAATAAGGAGGAAAAGGGAAGAGAAGGGAAGGGAAGGGAAAGGAAGGGAAAGAAGGAAAAAAATTGAAAGTTCATTAGAATAAAAAAAAAAAAGCAGCTGTCAATCCAAGATCTAGGATTATTTTGCTAAAGACATATGTAGAAATCCAAGGAAGTGTCATACAGCCCCTCTTTTTACTTGCTTTTAGATTGCCTAGAATTTTAGTAATGGTCACTTAGTAACCAAGGTAAAATATCTAGAAAATTCAGTAAAATTCATTCTTTCTAAGGTTGTGGTGTGCTGCTTATCAACAGCAATCCATCTCATTTAAACCAGATCAAAATTATTATTAAAAAGATACTTCTCTAGGAATCAAAATGAGACACCATTTCATGAGAACTGAGAAAAATATGACTTCCATCACAGACAGTGAAATATGACTGGGGAACTGTCCCAGCAAAAATCCACTGTTCTGAATGAGATATAATTCATTCTTGTGTTCATTCCTTTTTAACACCTGAGTTGCCCCAAAACAGAACAAGAAACTTCATGTGGGGAGTTTGAAAATTTTGTCTTATGCATCATTGCTTTTCACAAAGATTGACAGACCTTGTTCACAAGTTACACAATTACAAGTTACAGTGCTAAGGGGAAAGGACTTTCATTTCATCTAAGTTCCTTTATCTATAAGTGAAGCATCCAAAGTAGTCAGATATGTATGCAACCTTTCTAGTGCATGGAGAGGGTTAGGCTGTTATAGGAAGTGATTCACCCTGTTAATCATACAGGCCTATATTAAGATAATTCAATGACCATGTTGCTATGCAATTTCTTTCCACAGGCCACAGAAGAAGCCTAGATGGATAGCTGAGATTGGATATTTAAGATCCATAAACCACATCCCTAAGGTACTGGAAACCCTTTAAAATCTGTCCTTTGCACCATCTTGCCATCCCACCCAGCATGGCAGTGTTAAGCTCTGAGGAACAGTCACTATTTAACATCAATATCTTGCACCCACGTCCCCCTTCCATTCACACAGTGTTTCTTCCACTTGCTGTACCCACTCAGTGGCAAGAACTAGGCCTTCACCAATTTATAAAAGGAAGGCAGTAATTATGCAACTCATCTGTCCAGGATTTTCATCCTTTACAGATATATATAGCTAGGGTATACAGGGTAGTTAGGGTAAGGACAGTATCCAAACGAGTATTTTTACTTAGGGGATAGCTTGAGGCTACTACTTCAGAAACATTTTTCTTTGAAGTTATTTTATACTTGTCAGTCTTCAGAAAGTGAAAGTTCATGGCATGTTCCTTCTTAAAATTTTCCAGACTATAAGTATACCATATTTCAAGCCTGTGCCTTAGGGTACTCTCCTTAATGAAGACAGATTCATCTGCCACTCTTCCAGAATCTGAAATCAGCTTTGGTATTGGATTTTGCTTTATCTTAGGACATTTGAAAAATATCCTGAAACATCCTAAACTTTATAGGTATTGCAGCCTTTGATTGTTGTCTTTAATGGCAACACATCGGGATTTTGACTTTTCCTCGGTTTCCCTGAAATTGACATGTTGAAAGTGTTGACACTTGAGTTGGACAACTTCCTTTTTGTATTATGAAATTTGAGAGCTCAGAAATACAACTAAGTGGAACTGCATTTCTTGAGGTTTTGTAATGGTCCTAAGACATCATAAATTTTGTCCTTATGCTAAAGAGCAATAGGAGAAATCACTACATCCCTTCTGTAGAGCTGAGGCTGTCACCCCTCATTTGACAAGCTCATGCTCAAGGATCACTTGGGACTAGACCTGGGACTAGCACACAGCTCTTGCACTGCAATGTGTGCTCTAACCACCAGGCAACTGGGTGTGTGTGGGAGCTCTCTCTGCTTTCCTCTTTCACACTTAATCAGCAATTCTATCCTGAACATAAAAAGGCTGCCTTAATGAATTTTGTTTAAAAGGCACATTCCTGTGGAAAGACTCAGTGACAGCAAAGAGATATTTTCTGACCAGGAAAAATATCTTGCTTGTAAAAAGAGGTTTTCTGACAGCTATATTAGGGCAAGGACAGTTAATGCCACTTTTCAAATTAGCAGGGTATGCTATTAGGGATAATAATTTGATATATCAGCTCGTACTCTAATGGGTTCCCTCATACCCTGTTTGCAAAATTCCATTTGGGATCCCTAAAAGTAGGATTTGAAATGATCATCACAGTTTTCAAAAATTGCCAGCTTTCATGGTGTTAATCTAAACTTGTAACACTTGATGGTCTCTGGGAAGCTTCAGTTCTGCAAGTTCATATGCAAGTTCTCTTGAGGCATGATCTGAAAATTGTATCCTATTTCTTAGGGTAAGTTTTGGACATGCTGAAGAAAATAATCAACACAAATTATCACTAAGGATAATGATGAAAACAAATACCTCAGAAGGTAACATGGACTTTACACCTACATTTTTCTTTTTTTTTTCTCCTTGTTGCAATCTGTTATGTTCTTTAACCATAAATATTGGCAATTCCAGGGGCTAGGGGGAGAGGGGTTTATCAGACTTTTAACAAAGGCCTTTGTGTACATTTTGTTAATAACAGAGACCACAGAGCATCTTACAATATTTATGAAATCTAGACAAGAAAGTTTGAAAGTATGAGACAGATGTCATCCAGTCCTCTGCACTATTTTTTTATCCAATGAGAAATTTCTTCACCTTTTGACTTCTTCTGTCATAACTGTTTGTATATTTAATCCTATCTGTGTCTAATCCAATAGTGGATGAGATGCCAAGGGTAAAAAGGAGCAGCTATTTATTTGTACTTGTCTATATCTCACCAGACTTAGAGATGTGTGAGACTTTATTAACAACTATCCCAACCCATATGTGAGACACTAGACTAGAGTTTCTGCTTAAGGTTACATGAAAGTACTTCTTCAATATAATTCTGTATCTATTTTTGTCTTGGAAATTCCAAAAACATTGCTGTCATAGAACCACTCTGACTCTGCCCATATAGTGCTGGTTTGAGTTTCCTGTGAGAAGACCAAATTCCTAAATCTCAAACCCAGCAAACTGGTTTTTTTCCTCCTGTGAACATCTTTCTTGTTCATTATATGTCAACAATTTTCTTTCCCCGGACACTTGTCTGACTTTGTGATAAACATAGAATAGCATTTAAATTATGAAGGAATTAAATAATCTCATTGTCTTGGTGTTAGAAACTTCACAATAAGTCTGAGAAGGTTGCACTGGGCAGATGAAAGAAAGTTTGGTGGAACAGCATGCATTGTAATTTGTTATTGCTTTACACAGCATCATAAAATACTCATTATAAAGTCTTTTATAATACTTTGGGGTTAGGACTAGCACATGTGATATCTAACCACAATCTACAGACCTTCTCTAGAAACTAAAGCTATATTGTGCAGTTAGAGAGGTCATAGTTTTATAATACACTACTTAGATTCTTGGGATCAAAAGGTAGAGAAAGGTGCAAGGATAAAATAAGAAGATTACTAACTTTAAATAAGCAGGTAAAATAAGGGCAAACAACACTTCTTTTTCACTGCATTAAGCAGTTCAGTGTTTTTCCAGATGCTTTGTATTGATGTTCCTTTATTGACTCCTGTCAAACTGTTATCAAAGCACTTTCCTGCTGTGACTATTTTTTTTTCCTTTTCCCCAGGCTGAAATAGGGATATGTGATATCTGTTCTCTGTTGAGCTGGACCAAGATCAGATTGGTGAGATCAGCTGCCAGGCACTAAAAGCAGCAGCAGTGAGTAGCAGCTGGGAGAAAGGTGTCCTTGCTTTTAGTTTTGAAAATATGTGTTCAGATCTCATTGTTCTTGGCACCAGAAATTCTTGTGTGAGCCTCCTAGAAAGCTCCCAAGGGCCAGGATGGTCAAACTCCATGAAGAAATGGAAGCAAGTTACAAGAGGGGAGTAGTATTGCCAGTGAATGGGTCTTGGACCATCTGTTCACTTTCAACAAGTTTTCAATGTGGATGGAGGGAAAAAATTTAAAATAAATTTGGTTTTTTTTACTTAGTAAAATTTACATATAATAACTTCTTCCCAGGTTTTCAACATTGCTTTGTTAAAGCGTCTTTCCTATCCATTTTCCCTCACCTTGTGTCAGGAGTCCCTGCAAACTGCTTCACACAGTCCACAGGAAGACACAAGGGGAAAAAGTAGCTGTGGGCATGAGGTCTCCTTTCATCAGTTTTGAGGCTTTCCCCACTGCCAAGATCCTGACTGTCTTATTTCATTAGTGAAAAGTATCACACTAGGGACAGAATTCTGACAGTGAAATTAATTGGAAGAATAAAATTATAGCCCTGAACAAAAGAAAGAAAGAAAGAAAAAAAAAAAACAAAAAAAAACAAAAAACCAACCAGGCTTCTTTCACATTGCCCAGAGTATCTGATGGAAAAGAGAGCAAAGGCTGTCTCAGCAAGGCTGAGGGGTCCAAGTGTGCTGAGCTGGGTTGGTGTTTGTTGAACAGGGAACAAGTTAATAGCATGTTTATAGCAAAGTTTATAACATGGCACTTTGCAGGAAAAGCACCACGTAAAGGAATAACACGAAACAGAGAAGGAGAAGGATGAGACAGGAAATGTGCTCGGCAGTCTCACAAAAGGCAGTAGTCCAGCATTCACCAGACGACCCTCTGCAAAGTGCTACTATGAGCACTCACAGTTTTGGGGAGACACCCTCCACCTCACCCATGACCCTGCCCACACACCCAACCCCAGCCTGTGTGTAATGCAGCTGGGATGCCCTGCAAACTGGCTTGGAAGAAGCACTGGGCTGCTCTGTGCATGGGCTGGGAGGTGACAGCACGGCAGCAGGCACAGCTCGGCTCCATGGCTCTGGACACCGCAGCCAGCAGCCACTTCACAGCCGGAGCTGCTCCCTGAAATCCCCTCTGCTGAACAGACAGAGCGGAGAAACTCAGTAACCCCACCACTTCTGAACTCGACAGCACAGTTTATATAACCGTGAGCCATCAGCTCTTCCACTTCAAATACTGCCTCAATTTACGTGGCAGAGCAGCAATCTGGCTTTGATGGATAAAAATGTGAAGGAATGTGTTCCCTGGGGAGTAATGCTCTACACAGACAATGTGAGTAAGAAGGAGGCTGTGCTGCTAAATGATACACATTTCTACCCAGAACATTTTCATTAGTCTTGGAACAAAATTAAAGTTTCCACTCTCATTTGCTGAAGGTTAATCCAGATTTCCATGAGATATGTCCCGATATTAAAGAGATGTAATCTCTTTAATGAAATGCTCTTCCCATTCATTTCTTCAGCTTCTCTTTTTCCCCCTGCATTGAAGATTCTACAGACATATGGAAAAGAATGAAAAAGAAAAAACTTCTGGAATCAGAAAAACTTCAGACTAAGGGAAAAAATTCCTAGGACTTTCAGTTAAAAATTTAATACAGGGCTGGCTAATGTTTAGACATTAAAAGGGAAACAAAAATTATAGTTTAAAATTATATTACTGTACTACAACATTATTTTAAATTCCAATTTTCTAACCTTTTTTTAATCTTCTAATTAAGAAGTACATTTTTTTCTCTTAAAATATCATCTTTTAAGACTTAAAATGTAAATAAATTATTTGCTACAATCCAATTTCCTAGTGTAGCAGCCGATATCATGCAGCTTGTATTGCTATTGTCTGTAGCTCAGGAAATCCATTATTGAATCCTTCTAAAATTTCTAATTGTATATCAGTCCTTTTTTTGTTTGTGAACTTGCTAATTGTTTTACATCATTCTTTTTTTTTTCACCTCATTGATCTCATGGTCATTCCTTTAAAACAGTATGTCTCAGGCAACATCTCAAATTAATTATCCCTGGTAAAAACAGATGTTTAAAAGCCACCTATCACCTGCATAAATTTGTCCCCCTCCTTAAATGTTTATTAAGATTCCTGAGGCTCCAATACAGCTGACTATTCTTTCTCAGACTTCCTGATTCAGAGACTGAAATATTTAGGTTCAGTGTCTTCAATAACTTTCTTAAACCCTCTTTATTTTCATCAGATATCCTATGTCTCATGACATACATTCCATTTCGCTGACTTCATCTGATGGGATTTCCAATTTCTGGAATATTATTCTTTGCCTGATGACATTTTTAATGTTTTCATTAGCTCTTCTGGATTTGATGTTCTTCTTTTGTGAGATAATATTTAACATGCCAGCAGCACTTATTTCTCCCCAATCAAAGAGAGTTCTGGAATAAACCAGCAAGATCACTCCAGTATTTAGTACCTCTGCTGTTAAATGTAGATCAGCATAAGAGAGAGAAAGAAATTATTTCATTGGAAGTCTGGCTAACTCTAAAAAAATATAGATTCTCAACCTTTAACAAGTCTCCAGTTTGCATGCTATTTGCACAAAATGCCACAAGTAATCTGAAAAAACACAATTAGTGACTTTTGAATTTATTGCCTCAAATCCAGAAAATAAGTAGAGTACGAAACTCATCAGGGGGATTGTAGTTCCTACAACAATATTGGATTGGTGCCTCTGCTTAGGTTTTGCTGCCCACAAGATCATGTTATGTCTGTTGTTATTAAAGGCATAACTGAGACTTCAGTGGAGGTAAGCATGGGGGTGGTCAGACAACCCAACCACTGAACGTCTGTGACTTTTTCCCCCTGAAACCCATGGTATCTTTGCCATTAACTACAAGAGTCAGAGAATCAGATCCTGATGACAGAGAAAGGTATTTTACTTGCTTGAAACTGAAATTCCGGGTAGGGATGAGAATAACACTAGTGTCTACAGGGGTTTCTTATCATCTACACACTGGGTCTGGAGGGTAAGCAGGGAAGGTCGTGTGGGCTCTATCCCTAACCAAACTCTCATGTCTTCTTCTGCAGTTAAACAGAAAGGCTTCTTGATACTGCTATAAGGACACTTTGCTCTCTCCAGCTTATTTTTTTCCCTCATATTCTCCATTTTCTTCCCACTCCTGTATTGCTAGCTTCCAAAGGCAGCTAATGTACTAGTGATATCCTTCTGCGCCACAAATATCCCAAAATCCCAACTGGTTCTCCACTTCTTCTCCACATATTTTACATCTCATTCTGTAGTTTCTGCCCATACAGAAAATATTCCAAGGCAGCACTGTCTTTAGAGACCGAATCAGTTGAAATGGGCTATGATTTGTTCTACAAGCCTACAGTCAACTGGCATCTATGAGCTAAATCTATGAGCTTTGTGTCAGTATGAACCAGAACACAAGCTGGCTCTAACACTTTAAACCCAATGTTTGATTATCTCACAGAAGAGGGATAATCTCAATCCAAATTTTCATCAAGGTGCATTCCAGTAAATTCCCTGCCTTCACAGTTGTCTTTTTCCTTCCTGTTCCATTTTGAAGACAGATGATCAAAATATTTAATCCAGAATTTTCACATTATCTACACATAATGTCTAGATGGATTAGTTCTTTAAAACAAAAAATAGAGAAAAGTTGAGAGAAGGAGCCTTTACTCCCTTTACTGAGAGGGAATACAAAATGACCCCAGCAATCTTACATCGCAGATAAAAATGTGGACAAAATGTGCTTATTGTGAAACTTTCCATTAATTTTAAATAAATGTCAGGTTGTACCATGACCAACAATTTATTTTCCTATTACTTCACAACTTCCCTGTGTTGACAGGCTACATTAGAAAAGCTAACCTATTTGTCAACATTAAGAGTTTGCCTTATCCGTTCTTTTTCCCATTTTGATTTCTTCCCTTTTTGGAAACCGATCAACTTCTGACTCAGAAGTTTCCCCAGATTTTCAGATAATTGACCTTAGGGTTTAATCAGGACTTAAAGCAGAAGCAGGTGGGAAGAATCTACAGTTTTGTTTACAAGGACATTTTTCCAGAAACTTCGCTTGAACTTGGTCGAAACATAGCTTTAATATTCTTTCCATAAATGACAGATTAAGTGAGGTTGCTCTGTTTCAAACACTTGACTGCCTGCTCTAGTAGCCTTCTAGAGGCCTGTTAAGGTTATGACAGCAATGTAACTTTGTGTGTCAGTTTTTGCCTTTGAATCAGCATCACAAACCTGAGGAGCTGGAGTCAAAAAAGAGGTCATCCTCCAACAGTCCCTTCCACCATGTAATGCTGTGAGGGCCTGGAGACAGTCTCCCTGCTTGCCATCAGGAATCTCATAATCAAAAAATACCAGGAATGGCTGACATGAAAACAACAGCAATTCAGACAGCAGTGCACCGTTCAAAATTCAGCATGGGCAGAGCTTTTCCATAGTCTTTGGTCTAAGAGCAAGTAAGAAAATAATGTAAGAGTTTGTATCACTTTAAAAGCAAAATTATTGTAGTCCTAGCTAGGTGTTTTGTCTTTACTGTTTCCACCAAAAACACATGCTAAAGAATAATTTTCATTTACTTCAATATGGTAAACAAGCTTTCAAAGTGTAAAGTAATGGATGATTAGAACTTACTGGAAAGGTGACTATGGCTTAGTCTGAAGAAAAAAGTACATTGCACTTAGAAAATACAGAGGGCCTATCAAAAGAGTTGAGGGCAAAGTTTGAGTAGTCAAAAGGCTTTAGATATTTCAATCAAGACTGGATTTTTGAAGTTATCTAACCGTTCTTTGTGCATCTACTTGAAACACAAAAATATACAACATTTAGGAGAATGAAGAAAAAAATTTCACTCACTGCAATATCTGTATAAATGAATATTTAAAGCAGTCTGAAGTATTTTCTTGTATTGGTATATTTTTGTATGTTATGTCTCCCCTACAAAGTATTTCTCCCAGGGCTATTTACAGAATATCAGATAAAAATACCATAAAAATAACTGAAATATCTTCCAAACAGTGGTAGAGATGCCAAAGCAGAACAGAGTTCTTCCAACATACTTATATTATGATTACTTAAATATCACTGGCTAGTCACTAGTGTTGTGAGACATTCCTGTGTGGGCCAGTGGATTATTGTTGAACTAAGCATCATAAAGAACCCAAACGGTGTTATGATCTGACAACAAAAGTGAACTGAGAACATCAGTAGAGAAATTTAGAGAAATACAATTTTAAAAATCCCCACCTTTAGAATGTTTAGAATATCTTTTATTCCTAGCTAGAATAAAAGTCTTTACTCTTACTGACCAAAATATTTGGCTTAATAGGTGTTTTCCATTTGCCCAAAAAACTGCCAGAGGAACGGGTAATGACAACCTAATTTATCACTTCATTAGACCAACTGGGATCAAAGAATCCTTTTGTGGTTTTCTGAGACGTGAAAAAGAGGTAACTATGAAAACTAACTCCCAACTTTCCACTATTTTTACAGTTGCTTTTTCTTGTTTTCATTTCTCAAATATGTGCAAATATGTAGGTGATGAAAAAAAATAACTAATCAGAAAAAAAAAATCTAAATTTTCCTGTTTTCAAAGTACTTGAAAAGGTAGAGGAAAATACTGAGCAAGAGACTTTTATGTTTTTGTTGCTGTTGTTGCTGCTGTCACTATTATTGCTTGCCAGACAGTAAGTTAGGTCTGTGTCATTTTCATGAAATGAGACCTCAGGACTGGCAGAAGGACCTTTAAACTCGGAAGATAGATATTTTTTTCAACACAGAAATGAACTTTTCCTTAAAAAAACTCAGAAGAGAGAACACAGAAATAGAAGAACATAAATCCTTTCTCTTTATCCATCCACTCTTCCATTTCATGGCAAGCCTTTTGCTCCAGACCTCAGTATCAGCAACTAAGGAACCACTAGTGCTACAATAAATTTTACAGTTTTCTGGAGTCCTTAGTAAAGTCTAAGGAAAAACCTAAGGATGCTCTGATCCTCATTTGTGTGCCTACTTCCACAAATGTTGTAATTTAATATTTTTTTTGTCTGATATTTTTTTTCTGTCCTTATATACAATTTGTTACTAATTTTTGTGTAATATTTCTGTTTAATCCTAGCCCTTTAATGCAATTCATAAAATACCCAAGAAAGAAGCACTGAAATAGCTACACAACAGCCTACAGTCCTTTTTTGGGGGCCTTTCACACAGCTAATAATCTACTCCCCTGTACAAGGGAACTCTGTACGGTTATCCAGGCATAGCCTATCTTATAGGAGAAAGTAGATGGAAGGGCAGAGATATTGAAAAACAAAATTAATGGTTCTTAGCCCATAAGTGCCTAATATTATACGTAGACAAAATAAGTCTAGAGAAGCCTATGTCTCTTGTAAGGAATGCTGAAAGCTGGAACATCATAGCTGCTGCAGAAGAAATGAAATTTACCTTGTTCATGATTTTCTTCTTTTTTTACTGAGCCCAAAAGAGGGGCTGGGACAGGCTGTACAGAAGTGCCTCTGCACTCCAGCAGGAAAAAATGAGCAAAACTGTTCAGGTAACATTGCCTGAAAATCTTCCCCCCCTCTTTCACTTAACAAATTCCTCCACTAAGGAATGACAGTGAATGGAAGAAAGTTATGAATTTACTATCTCATCTTGGAATAAGGTAAAATAAGATTATTTCCTTTGGAAATATAAATTGCAAATATGTAAGACTGATCTCTATATTTACATATATATACTGACATATCTAATGCATATTCTGTTTGGGTGAAACACTTGTCCAGGATTCTTTCTGAAGATCATGAAAGTCCTGAACTACTCTTCTTTGGAATTTACATTTAAAAATTATTTTTATAAGGAAGAAAAATTATTCCAATGCTCCTTGAACAATGGGAGCATTACTGTTACCTCCTTTATTCACTGGAAAAATATCAAGGAGCATATAGAGGTTTACATAAAAACTTTGCTATTTTATCTCATCTGTGCCTGAACCTTCTCAAAAGTC
Organism: Lanius collurio; assembly: GCA_020086605.1. Taxonomy (NCBI): domain Eukaryota; kingdom Metazoa; phylum Chordata; class Aves; order Passeriformes; family Laniidae; genus Lanius; species Lanius collurio. The sequence continues at coordinate 13,638,636 of JACBWW010000005.1, read as the reverse complement.
AGGTACTTTCTCTCCATGTTAGTCTTTGGAGATTAATAATTTATACCCACAAAGTATAATTTATCCTAAAGTTTCTCACTGTTTCCCTTTTTTTAACTTTGCATCTGCCTTCTCACCACTAATATATGCACCATCTCTAACTATTTGGAAACCAAAAGAGTATTTTTAATGAGTACAGATAAAAACCTCAGGAGACGAGTGGTGAGAACCACTCCTGCTCTGCTCTTGGATACATTCACTCTCTGTGCCTATTATGGCTTGATTTATTAGGCTGCAGATATGGTATTGAAGTAGTTTCCTCTCTTTCTGGCGGGAATTTACTTTATATCAGCAACTAAACATTAATTGCATTGGACAACTAAAGGCCAAGTCTGGATAGTGGGATTGGGTGTAATTGGGTGTATAAAGCCATAGTTCAAGACCTTGCTCTGTCTGATTGGGCAAGCTTGTTTTACCACATACCTGCCAAATACTATAATGACCTCCACCCCACAACCACAGGCAATTTTAGGATAAATCTCTCTCTCCCTGTTTCTCTTTTTCACATTGCTTTTATTAGAAATGCCATCCAGTTTCAAAGCATGGCACTATATTCCTTTTTCCAAATCCACTTCCCAGAAGATTTTACCAATGAAACAATAATATTATTATTAATAATAATAACGATAACTGCAACAAGAAAAAAAAAAAAAAAACAAAAACAAATAGCAAAACCAACCACTGCCAAGATAGGTTAGGATCTTTTCAATTCCCATTAATGGTCAGAAAGTGAAGCTTTATTTTTAACTGAAGCTTTTACTGAAGCAAGCAATTCTTTTAATTTTCCACCAAGATGGGAGTGTCTGGAATGTTACATTATATTTTTAAAATAAGTCATCATTTTCACCATCAGCACTCAGATAGGAGCCACACTGATTGCAATACTAGTGGTTGAAAGATCTGAGCATTTTTGTGGCTTGTTGAATAAATATCAGTAATTCGATTTTGGTGTTCTCAAATTTATGGAATGTGATATTTGAAAGAGTATAAGAATGGAAAATCATTCCACTCTGAGAAACAAATGCTTTCAGTCTTATAACACTGGATGGAAGAAAGGCTTTTTGGTTTGCTTTGCTTTTTCACATAGGGGGACAAGATCAATTAAATCTGTGCAATACTTAACAGTAGATATAAGTGTACTCACTGATTAAGATTTTGTTTCTTTTTGATATGCTGATTGCACTTAGCTCATCAATATTCTGTGTTGCTGTCCAAGAGTAGCATTCACTCCTGGTACTGTAAAATGTTTTCTGTGATTGATTCAAGTGAAACAAGCTTTCAAAGTTCCTAACATGATTTTAATTTTTGTCAAGCAAGGGGCAAAGTGGTTTCCAGCCTGACAGTCTTGATTATCTGTCTCTGCTCGGTGTCTCCAATCCACACTGCAAAAATCCAGTCCTAGGAAGTAACTCAATAATGCAGTATTTATTTTCTGTGTGAACTCTCAAAAAACAAACAAAAGATCTTTTCAAAAATAAAATAAAATTATTTTTTTTTAAAAAAAAGGCAATATTCCACTAGAACTCAGTATACAGTTTATGCTGCAGTCTTCTTTATTTTCTGTTACTAGGTTTGTGTCACACGGAATCACCTCTGCTGCTCTACCTCTTGCCAAATGGGACACACTCACAAGGAAGCTACATTTGAAGTAAACAACATCTGGGAGCACTGCATACAGTAACTGTTGTGGTCAGAGGCAGAGTTTCTTCCCTTGGATGGTAGTTGTCATGTAAGTGCCAAGAATGCCTCTAGTTGGAAAACTGTTATATTGCCAAAAAATAGGATGACTAACATTATCTTTGGTGCTGCTTGAAGGACCCAGGACCCTTGAGACACTATAAACACCGAAAACTACTATTTCTGGAATACCATCCATAGCATTTACATCTTTAATTACATGTTAGAAGTGTTACTTATGAGGTTTTCATTTGGCCTAAACTGAATAAAACTGATGGTCCAAAAGAAAAGAGAAAAAGGCTGGACAGATCTGTTATAGTGCCTGGGTCTGCTAGAGGAACTTAGAGTACTGCCTGCAGTTCTGGTGCCCCAAGGTAAGAAGGATGTGGAACTGTTGGAGCAAGGACAGAGGAGGGCCAGGAAGTTGATAAGTGGACTGGAGTACCTCCCCTATGTTAACAAGCTGAGGATGTCAGGGCTGTCCAGCCTGGAGAAGAAAAGGTTGAATGGAGACCTCAAGGCAACCTTCCAGTGTCTGAAGGGGCCTACAGGGAAGCTGGAGAGAGGGACTCTCATCCGGAATTGTAGTGATGGGACAAGGAGTGATGGGCACAAACAGAAAGAGGGGAAATTTAGGCTACATATTTGGAAAAATTCTTTACTGTGAGGGTGATAAGATACTGGAACAGGTTGCCCAGCAAAGTTGTGGACAACCCAACCCTGGCAGTATTTAAGGCCAGGTGCCCTCTCCTGACCCATGGCAGGACACCAGACCTGTCAGGACAGTGGTCCCAGGGTCACACATGCTTCTGTCCAGCCACAAGCAAGCAGTGAGCACCTTGTCTCCCTTTCCTGTCCCCACAGGAAGAGCAAGGGTGCAATACTGCTGAAAAAAGATTAGAGAGCTTTTAAATTGCATCTAGCACCATTTCTTTCATCCCTAGATACAGCTTTGCAGTGTAAATATCATGCTGTGAGGACTTCAAAAGATAAAAGTCTTAAACTGCCTTTTTTATTTTTTCCAAAAATATGTAAATTCTGCACAAGAGGAGAGGTCCCCTACATAGCAACTCAAGTCAATTACTTTCTATTTCAGTACAAGAGCTGACAATGAAATAAGTGCCTATTATACAGTCCAGCTGGAGGCTACTGGCGAGTAAGAAGTTAAACAAACTCAGAAAGCAATAATGTCAGTCATCAAAAAAAAACCCCAAACATTCAGATTGTGTATTGATTTCTATATAGAAATCCAAATAAAAGGAAATAAAAGCCTGTTTTTGTGTGTGGTAGAGCTGAAAGATTTTTGGAAGGAATTTTTTGTTGGGAACATAGAGAAATAAGCTAGATGCATAGCTGAAGTAATTAAGATCTTATGCAGAATTCATATGCAAAACTTCCCTCCCAGGTTCTTAAAGGAAGAATATTAACCTGGTAGAAGATAAATCTGGCATCTGGTCAGTCACTAACAGGGAGATGTATGAGCAAAGAAAATAATGGGTTGAGAAAGAAAAGATGGGAGAAGTCAAGATTAGGGAGGGATTGTGTAGTTTATGATTGTTAAACACACTGGATTCCAGAATGAGGGGATGACTGTGTGGACGGGACTCATTTGTTGATTATAAGGGCAAACACCAGAGAAGGAAAAAAATAGGATATCTTTATAAATTCATCTCAAAACAATTTCTGGAATTATTATATGTTTTGGTTAAATTGTTGTCTTTCCTCTCAGTTTTCTAATTTGTTCTCTTTTCTTAACTTTAAAATAGACAATGAGAATAAATGTTCTCAAAGTTGTGACCAAGATTTTAAGATTTTACCTTTGAATGGGTCTGGTATGTGCCTAAACACATTTACTCAATTAATCCTGATGAAAAGGTTATATTACCGGGGTATGGGGAGGGAGAAAGGGAGGTACATCCATTCACACATGGAAATTGTGGTGATGGGGATTCACCTCTTTCCAAAGACAACCTTCAAAGTTAGCACACATATTCAAATTGCCTGTGTTCATAAACAAACCATGTATCCCTGAGATGTCCAGCCCCCTCAGTCCCCAGACAAACAAACAAACAAAATATGCAGAATTTCATGCAAAGGTTGCCCAAAATGACACGCTCCCCTTCACTTGAAAAGCGTCTCTGTTTGTATGAGGCAGCTGCCCTGGGCACGAGGGCTGGGCATGGCCTTGCAGCACTATGAAACCAAGGCAGGAGGAAGCCTGTGCCTCCCTCTGTGGCTGGTTTCACAGAGCCAGTCTGGTAGAAAACAATGTGCTAGAGGTAATCACCACAACTATTACTGTAGTAGGAACAGTAACCGTGATGTGGTTTATTTCCATTCCATTGAAATGTCAAGAATCAGAATTACATGGCTCTGAGGAATAAACAGTATCCACAGCTACCATAGCCTTTACAGAGGGGCTTCCTTTGTTCCTTTTATTTTAACAAAAAAACTCTGAAAGCAGTGCTCCTCTGGCACTCCAGTTATGTGTGTGTGTGTGTACGTGTGCTAATGTGCATGGAACAAAAGGGTGGAGAGGAGCTCTGGGCTGTAGTTACTACTTGGAGTATGTCTGCTTTGTACTTAGGAACCTTCTACTGCTTCCAAGAACAGCTCGATAAATCACGCCTCTTCCACTGAAACTGAATGCACACACCACGGTACATTTTCAGCAGGGATCCAGATGTAAGCAATTAGGCCACGCTGTGCTATTCTGCTGCCTCCCATATATGAGACATGTCTAAATAAGAATAATCCAGCTCCTTCCTAAAACATGCACAGTTCTTCCCAGACAGGCAGTGGTTAGCCCACGCTGGCAGACCCAGTGACCACTTTCCAACATCGGGGTCTAAACAGATGTCTAGACGATGCTCTGACTGCATGTTGGGACATGGTCCTATCATTCACCAGATCTCACTTCCCTCTTGCTTTGCTGATATGAAAAGCTCTGGTTCTGAGGTGCATGGAGGTTTGATCAGGTGACCCACTGTTGTCCCTTCCAACCTGATCCATTCTGTGATTCTGCATAATGTACCCTAGGGGTTAGGGACAGCTGGGCCCTCCAGGAAATGTGTTCAAGAGTGCTCTCAATCCCTTGTGGATATGAGGTTTACCAGGCACTTCAGAGGATGCTGTCATTTCCACTTGCTGACTGCTCTGTGATGAAATTCAAGCAAAAAAAAGGACAGCTAGGGAAAACTGGTATGCTGGAGAGAAAGGTTTAGGCCTTCAGTAATGTCTAAACAAATGGCAACAAGCCACTTGGGTTGAATTTTCTTTCCTTAAGAGATTTCAGACTGTTCTGAATACAATAAACAACTGCCACTGTGGAAGGCAGACATATTTTTCATTTCTTTTGAGGCATTTGTTGATGTTATTCTATGTACTGTGATGGAAAAGAATTGTTTCTTAAAGCAACTGGAAGGTTCCCATCAGTGAGATGCAGAAAGAAGAACTCTAAGCAAGCTATTTGATTGCTCTTTGAAAAGCCACCAGAGGTGGATAGGCACTATAGAGGCCTTACAGGCAGGCTTTATGACATTAAAAATAACATTCCAGCCCTCTTTCAACTATAACACTGGATTAGTTACTAGTTGGTTACCATGATAGCTCAAATGATTTTCTAGTATTGAAACACTTGACAAGTCCATTGGACTGGGCTGCACTGACCCCAACAGATGACTACAGTAAAGACATTCAACTCATCCTACATTTCTGTCCCTAGAGTTATTCTGGAGTGTGTAGACACATATTGAACTATGAAAGGTATAAAGATGTCTATGATAAAGGAAGCTTTTTACAATGAAGTTTGACACTCTCCATCTCTCTTCAAACTGTGAAAAAAATCCTGAGAAACCACTGGGAAGAAAGGAGCATCTACTTACTGGGTAGCGCAGCTCATGACTACTCAGTATTTGTGGGGTAGGGGAGAACAGCAACCTTTTCAATGGATATAATGACTTCAATATTTTGGAAAAATTATATTTAAACACAAAAAATATTAAGGCACACAAAGAATATATATATTAAAAAAACAAACAAACAAACAAACAAAAAAAAGCTGGTCCTTTATATCCCATTTGTTTACATCACTTCTATAAAGAATCTGACACACACTAACGTCCTAAATATCTCTGGAGTTCAGACATCTTATACCATAATCATACCTGTTTGCTAAATTGTGAAATGCATGAAAGCATTTTGCTCTCTGGCCTTTGAAGGCTGGGGGCCCCACAAACAGCTACAGGAGAGAGGTTTGGCTCTGCCTGCTGGCTACTGTTCCACCTCCCAGAAAGCCCTTTCCTTTTGGTGCAGATTCCTGGTTGACCCAGGCGAGCAGCAGTGTCGAGTGCTGCAGGGAGAACTCTCTGCATTTCAGTTCCCCCCACAGGAATGTCTGGGGCTGTTCCTCAGGAAACATCCTCCTCTAACCCTGCAGGCAGCCAAGGAAGCAGTGAACACACTCCTGATGGCCAGCACACCCTTAAGAAATGTTCATCTGCAGGTCTAGCTGTATTTGTTTGCTACCTGTCTGTGACAAAAACAAGGTCTTCTCAGTAATGGCAGATTTCATTTATAAGACCCTTTCCTTCTCTAGACTCCTCCCAGTCTGTCTCAGCATGCCACCCCACCAGGCTACTCAGCAACCAGAGGAACACTTGTTCTTCTTACTCTCTTTCTTGACTTTTTTTTGTCTTATGCCTTTTACAGATAAAGACTGTTATCCAGGGAGGCATAAGCAAATAGCATCTCCTCAATTTCCCTTTCCTGAATTTCCCTTTCTTGACACTGTTATCCAGGGAAGCATAAGTAAATACCTCCTGATTTATTTCCCTTTCTTGAGGAAGTGCAAGTTACTGATGCTGGGCTTAGAGGGCAAGAAATGCAGGCAGCCTCTCACTTTGGCTACCACAAGCAATGTTTGCATGTTTGTAGGCAGTAGTAAGAGATGCCTTTTCAAACTTCCTCATACTAAGATCGTGGCCAAAAGCAGTATGAGGATATATTTTCTCTGATCATGTCAGTGGACTTTGAATCAGAGAGATGGATCACATGTCCATGAACATGGAGCACCTACAGCATAACGCAGCAATGCTGTCCCCATCTGTACTAATCTTTGGACTTTCCCCAACATCCATCAGGAGACCAGTAAAGAGAACTTGTCTTCCAGAGAGCCACACAGCACACCTTTCCAAAAGTTTTCTTTCTCAGCAGCTACGTCCAGGGCTGGTTCTTTTGTCACTGAGTTTCTAATTTCACATAACTTCCCAGCTACCCAGAGTTTTACCTCAGAGTGACCTGAGAGACGTTCACTAGTTTTTCATCACAATCACTTACCTTCATACAGCCAGTCCTTCCCCCTAACATGACAGCCATTTGGAGATACAGGACTATTTGAACCCAAACTTTAGGAGCAAGGTCTGCCAAAAATTTTCCTTTGGATAAACATGACCACCCCTCAGATTCTGCTAACAGCTGTTACAAGAGAACTGAGTTCCTCATGCTGCATGACAGAACAAGCTTGTGTTTTGACTCCTGTGGCAGATGAAGGAAATAGGGGTTTGATACATTGTGGAGGACTTTTTGGGTGTTTTTTTTTGTTGTTCAGCTGCAAACTAATGATTAAAGTGGTAGTTTACAAGCCCTCCAAAGCTGAGTCCATGGAACATTTCTCAAAAAAAGTGTATAAAAAAGCATCATATTTATCTCATGAAGTTGTACAGTGGGCAGTAATTATCAAGAACCTTCCTCTGTCATTCCATGCACAATTCTTTCCAGTCTCTGCTACATGGTATATTAACAACCCCTTTCTATCCAAAGCAGTGGTAAGGCATGCGTCAAAAGAGTGCATTTTTTAAGGCTTTGTGTGACCTTTTCATTCTGTTGGCCTTTCCAGAAAAGGATGATGAATACAGTCTAGCTTGTTTGAAAGTTGCAAGTGGTCAACAATGTTTCTGTGGCATGTGGTGACTACAAAGCCTACTATAAAATACATGGAAGAATGTTTATATGAGAAGTTACAGTGCTGGTAAAACTGGACAGCTGTACCACTGAAGAAGCCATCTGCAAAGCCACAGCAGGGAAAAAAACCACACATTGAATCCAGTTAAAAGCTTTCTGAGACTGCCTTGAGGCCCTAACTGCAAGAGTAGGTGTACACCAACACTTTTAATTTTTGACCTGACTCCTGGACTGCCAACCTGGACACCAAGCAGCTGAGGAGAATGCTGGGGATGTGGCAATGGGGAGGACCCCCACAGCTTCCTGCCCAGTGACCCTCAGAACCAGCACATGGTGAACTCTCCCCAGAGCTCATGGCGCAGCAGCTCTGAGCTAGGGACTGGCATCTCCTGGTCACCAGGCTCCCAGCTGCCTGTAATCCCACATGACCATTGAAATAGATGCTACACCAGGCTGGGAAACACTGGCACTCCTTGGGACACCACAGTTGTGCAGCCCTGCGTTTTAAGCAAGCGTTTTCTCCTCTTTTGAGCAACATCCATGTTCTCTCTTCCCCCTCTACATCTCCTTTCAAGGTCTGTTTTTGTTTTATCCTGAAATGCAAGGGGAGTAATGTAGGTTAAAAAAAATCCAAACCAATGAAAAACACAACAAAGGACCCCCTCCCTATTTCATCTTCAGACACTTCTGCAGCTGCAAACCAGAGTGTGTTTTTTTCCATTCAAAGCCACAAACTGGCCAGAATTTGCTAAAATGCTGGGCTGGTGCACATGAAACCTTCAGCATGCCTGTGAACTGCCCTGCAGCTCAAGAAATTCAGAACTGGTCTATTTTCCCCCAGGAGCCCCCCAGATTTGCTGCCACTGCCACCGGTGCTGTTGTGAGCCCCAACATCGCCCCTTCGTGGCTGGAGCTGTCCTTCATGTGGCTGGGCCAGGGGCCCCTCCAGCTGCTGTCTTGCACACTGAGACTGAGAAGCACTGGTGTGTTTACAGAAAGGGGTGGGCTCACCCTGTCATCCCACCCTCTCCCCTTAAATTCCAGTCTGAGCAGGTCAGACTGAACAGGCTGTGTGAGACTTTGCCTACACTACCCTGCATCCAAGCCTCAGTCCTGAGCGGCCTGCAGCTGATCACACAACTCTTTTATGACATTTTATCAGCTTCCCTTTTGATCTCTGAAAATCAAGGTTCTGCTTATGTATGAGACTACTTTCTCCTCCAGGCAACATGGTACAGCAGCCTCAGGGCATAGGTGTGTGGGGCAAGATCAGCAGTGGAGCAGAGCAAAAGCACGTGCAGCATACCTTTGCACCTCCTTACATTTCTGGTAGGACCATGCTTTGCATTAGACCATTACAGAGTTGTTTTATTGTGCTTTTTGCAGCAGGGAAGAATAGTCAGCACACAGACTGTCACCCAATCCCTACCTGAAGACTGCTAGCAGAGCGATTTTCCCCACATATCCCTCCCTAGGATCCCATTTTCCCTTCATCCATCTCAGTGTGAATCATCAAGGAACACCATCAGCCACTGGCAGGGTGGTAAAAACACGGAGCACTCAACGACTTGTTCAGAACTCCATTTCTCCATGAAATGGAGAAAACTTTCTTCCTCCTCTCCTCACCGCCCACACCCTCCACTCTCCCAAGGAGCTCATGGCTCCTTTATCAGAATCAGTCAGTGCAAACTGCTGGATGACACAAACCAGACGGGAAGCATCCGCTGCAGACTGGGACAAAAGATGGAAGCAAAAGATAATAATGGAGCACAGCTGGCTGATAAGCATGTTTAAATTTTGCAGAGATTAGCTGTGAGAACAGGAAGACATTCTTTCTCTCCCTTCTGTTTGTTTAGCTTTCTTTAATTGTTTATTTTTAAGATGAAAAACATGCCCGTGCAGACTTATCAAGCAAGTTAAAGCAAGGCAGAGGGAGAAATTTGTCTCATTAGAAACATGAAAGCCCCGTCACAGCCAAAAGCAAACAGGACTCCCCATTTTGCAGAGCCACGTAAGCCGGCGAGGAGCAGCGCGGCTCCTGGCTGTCCTCACAGAGCCGGCTGCGAGCGGGGCCGGCGCGGAGCGCAGCGCTCAGCCCTGGGTCCGCCTGGCTCCCCTGGCTCCGCGACAGGGCGCGGGAGGGAGCAGGGCTACACAGGCGCCTCCTCACCCGCTCGGGGGATGGATCCGGCTGAGCTGGCGGGTTTCACAGCTCCTCTCACACGGCAAAACCCTTCCCTTATTTATCTGGGCTGTCAGAGAGCGTGCTATAAGTACAGGCTATTCAGCTGCAAGCCTCTCCTGTAGTCCGTGAGTGAGTGTCTGCGCCTGGCTTCCACAGATGTAAAAAAAAAAGCCCTGGAAAATAAGGCTTTTTGTAAGGAAATAAGGCTTTTTTGTAAGCAAACAAAAGACATTTAAAGGAAGAGTTGCAGTGTAAGTGACTGACGTGTCTGTCACAGGATGAAATGGAAGTTTTCCTCATGTATTTCACACACAGGAGACACAGGCTAAAAGATTTTGTTTCTTTTGTTTCACCAGCAGCTAAACTGTCATCATAAAATAGGGTGTTTCATTGCCCCTCTTCCCCTGCCTGCCCTAAATCTGAACCTGCCTCTGCTCAGTTCCCACACGTGCAAACCTGCAGCCTGTTCTGTGGAACCCCACTGGTGTGAAAACTGCAGGATCACCTCAGTGGTATTATAACATCTCACTTCTCTCTCCTTTCTGACTGACAGCACACACGGGAGGTCCTGCATAACACACTTGTACAAAGATTAGGCCAGAAACTCTATCCGAGCTTCCTGTTCACACCTGGTAATGCTACGAATGAAGAAGGAGGCCACAGGGTCAGCTGTACTTGAAGTATTTCATGCCACTGTGGAGAAGCAAAGCTGTGGTGGAGTTGGGTTTCTTACAGCTGAGCATCCCAGGGTGCTGCCAAGCAGCCAGAGGTGTGGCATTGTATGTCATCACCATTTTCTGGAACAGCTGGATCTTGGGCAATCTCAAGAGGCTGAGACAAAACCAGACCAGGAGGTAGTTCTGTCATGCTCCCCTCTTACCTTACCTTTAAAGTAGTATCAGCATGAAATGGAGAGCAAAACAGAGCCATTGAAGTCAAGCGTGCTCTGTCAGTGGTGATCTTTACTGAGGAGGCTAGAAAAGATTTTCTCTGTTATTCAGAATATATTAAGAGGCCATTACACTAATACATGGACAAAGAAAGTACACTGATAGAAACAATGTGCTTCTTGTGTTCTTAGCGCTGTGGCTTGTTCACATGAGCCATTCTTTTGGACAGCTACACAAGCTTGTTTGCAAGACTGGCAGTGCAGATGTACAGAAACCAGCTGTACTCATAAAGTTTGTTAGTTTTGTTGAGGCCTGACAATCCCCACGACTCAGTTGAACACAGACCTGCCGCTTCCCCTGTTGTTCCCCTTGTTGTTATCACTGCAAGGATTTTTGTTTCACAAACATTCATGTAAAAAAGACCTTTCTTTCTCTGATTAAAAAAAACCACTAAACCCTCCAGAAGTTGATTAATATCTGAAAAGCCTGTAGTTTCCTCCAGAAGTCCCTTCACAGTGATACGAATTTATGTCAATCCCAGAGGCACAGCAGCCTGCAGAGGGCTGTGCTGCTCAGGCTTCCCCAGCCATGTCTCTGGGTGGGAATGCATGGGGTGGCTGCATGGAGATCCATGGGGTGTCCAGCTGGTGATGCATGGGGGGCCAGTGACAGTCTGGCTAATGCCAGCCCTACCCCAGCACTGCACAACTGCCTGGACACTGCCGGTACTGCAGGAATTCAGCACACTCCTCCTCTGCCTTTGATTGCAGAAACAAATTGACGATTTATTTCATCAGGTAAAATAACTGAAGCCTCCTAGGTAATTATAATCAGCAGTAAAAAACAGTGTTTGCCCTGAGAAGCTTCCTATCTAATTGTACATATTACTTCAAAATTATTACAAAGCATTTTTTTCTGTCTGGGTTCATAAATGACAAATATTTTAATAATCACTTGAAGTACATATCAAAGATTTAAAATGTCAGAAGGAATTTCAGGTGCTTTGTAAACACCTATTTTCTGTAAAATCATGCTTTTATGACAGCTCATATAAGACAGAAATACAAATGCACTGTATACATAATTTGAAGGCCTGCATATTCCCAGTGTGTTCTTACATTTCTACATTTAAAAGGATAAAAGACATTCAAATTCACACACTGGTAGTACTTGAGTGCTTTGCTGCAGTGGCTGTCTCAGAACCCAGAATATATCAACTCACAAGTATGGACTGACCTTTTTCTTTTCTGGAAGTGGGATTGGGATGGAAGGAGCATATTTGAGGTGCCAGAGGTGAAGGATAGGCATTGATGCATGAAAAAAAAGCTTAGCTTAAATCAAGAAAAGCACCAACATGGCTGCTGTGAGACCTGGTTTATTGCCTTCATACAATATGTGCTTCCACACAGGAGAAACAGCAATAGGAGCACTGATCTGCACCCCAGCATTTAGGAAACAAATAACTGGACTGGTCAGATAATGAGGTACAATGCCTAATAATTGCCATTTTTTTTCACTGTTTTTAAATAGGTCACCTCTTTCCTCTCTGACTCTGAATCGGATTTTCCTCTGTGCTGACTGCCAAGCATGTGACTCCTCACGCTGTAGAAAAGAAAGCCGCAGCAGACCCTTGGGGTATGGAGATATTGCAGCAGCCACGCAGCACATTTCTGCATTCAGAAAAGCTTTAGCGTTGGGTCAGGCAGCAGCTACTAAGCAAGGACATATGAATTCTTTTTTCGTGTTGTCAGAAGAAAATGTGGAACTGATAAGAAACACCTGTGGAAATGGAAAGCCATCTCAGAACCCAGGGTTTGTTTAGATGATAAAGAGATAAAATCTGAAGGCATGTATTGCAAGGGAAGATAATCTTTAACAGAACGTCTGTTTTGAACAAAAAAGAAAAATAGAAAGAAGTGGCATGTTTCAGGTAATTGACTTTCTGTGCAAAGAAAGGTCCTTGAGGATCATAAGGCAACATTGGTGCAATATGTAAAACTGTGTGAGCTGCATGGATGTTGTTCATTCATTTTTCTTCATGGAAACATGATGCCATTTACATTTTATTTGCATCTTGTAAATATTTTCTTAGAACCCCAGCAGGACACTGGAAAGTACAAAAGCACACATTACCAGCTGAACATATGTAACCAGAGTTTTCTCTTTTCTTGCAGCTCAGCCTATTCCATGTGCTCCAATTTAAAGCCCTGTAATACACTTACCACATAGGAATTCTATTTAGCTACATTTAACATTTTTGAGGGAAGGTTTGTCAGATCATTTGTTTTACTTAATGCATATGTATTTTCATGCCTTTGTCTTGCTTGATGTGAAATAAGCATTTTTTAAAGGAAGTCAATCTCAATATTTCTTTTCATAGTCTGGAAAACATGCAGTATTTAAATACTGAGAAATGTGCAGTACAGTGTGGATTTAATGGAAACATTGCCACGATTCTATGCTTATGTTGTGGCATTAAATCAGTCAGAAGACAGAGGCAAACTGCCAGTGTGTGCAATGCCCAGAGGAGGAGGCAGTTCCAGTAATAATTTTAGAGACTGTAAAGTGACTCTAAAATGGAAATCTCAGCAGCAGCTCTAAGAGGGCTCAGCTGCACAAGATGCACAAGCGCATGCCCAGTTTTAAACTCACAAGTAGCTCCAAAATCAATGAGACCACCCACAGATTTACAATCCTTTGAAGAATTGAGCCCTTAATTGCTCAGTAACTGCTGCAAAAAGACGTCAAGTTTCCTTTGTTTTACTTATTATTAAAAAGAGCTTTGCCAACATAAAACATTGGAGGAGCCCAACCCAAACTAAACCGATAAAGTGAGGAGCGAAATCAGCCTTGCACAAGGGCTGCTTTTTGATAAAATTCTCCTGTTTCAGCTCAGGATCAGTTGCTCCTCCTGTTGTGGTCCACTCTCAGCAACACTTTAGCCAGGACTACCAAACTACAGTTGCTTCTGCCTTCATATGATGAGCAGTTGACAAGTTCAGAAGGTTTGGGGATTATTTTCTTTGTACACAAAGTCCTACTCAACAACCCTCTGTTAGAAAGGAATATTATTTCTGTAACAAATCTTTTTAAGATCTACTTGGAATGCCAAGCTTCTTTGTCTGTCAGGACATTTCTACAGCTTCACAAACTCTGTTGCATGTGAGGCACATGAAGTTTAATGAGCTGATCCTTTTGCAGAGCACAAGGCAGGGAAGTGTTAATATCTCTGCTCTACAGAGACATCTGATCTGCAAGGGGTCAGAAACCTCAGCTGCAGAAAATCTGAAAAGCTAAGCTAACTTTATTGGAGCTGTGCTGATTTATACCAGCTGAACATATGGCCTCAGAAGATTAAGTAGTCTGTGTGAGAAATCTGTGGCACATCTGGGACACTCCAGGGCCTGAGTCACAAGATCATCCTTCCTGCCTATAACAATTGCAAACATGCCTCTACTACACAGGAGCCTCTGCAAACTTTTTTGTTAACCTCCTGGCAAAGCAATAATGAAATTGTTTGAATGACTGAGCTCAGGGAAATTGGGGGTTTGCTTAGGCTATTAGCAAAACCACTTTGTACATTACACTATTTTATACAGGTAAGCCCAGACTACATAAAACATTGCATGCAGTCATGTTCTGAACAGAGACATAGCAGAAGGAATTTGCAGTCCGACGTGGGTGAACAGTCTGTTGAAATCTTAAACAATCGGATCTGGGTTTCCTTTTTGCCTCCATCTTGTGCCATACTGGACATGAGTAGCTGAGGACCAGCACACCCTTGCAGAGATCTTTCCTTGTCTATTCTATTTTTGCCATCAGGAGTTTATGTCAGGGTAGTGGCATACACACATTACCCTCACTATCTTTTGCCCAGGCAGTACGGAACTTCTGGAAATACAAAAGATCTAAATAAAGTCACATATATGCTTTCATAGGCTTCCAAAGCATAATCATTTTGTAACTGGGACAGCTATTTTAGGCACAGCAATATTTGGTTAACTACTGCTCCAGGACAGAAAAAAAAAACCCAAAACAAAAACAAAGGAAAAAAAAAATCAAGACCCAAACCAAAAAAAGTTTAAATCTTATCCAAAGAGGTTAGAAAAAAAAATAATAATTAAAAAAAAAAAATTGGAGCAAAGCCTGCACAGTTTGTGGGGAAAAGAAAGGTGAAGCTGTTTACCTGCAGGCTCCTGTTGATGTTTGGGCTACTGTGATACCCCAGGCTTGGCTTCAAAATGATATAATGTAAACTATTCACAACATTCATGTTACAGTGATAATTTCAGATAATAGTACCGGTGAGAAAGGTAATTGCACCCCCTGGTCAAAAGAAACAGAACAATTCAATGAAAACTTATTTAGAACCTGGTTTATTACTGCAATAATTAGTAAAAGGTTTCATATTGAGGGGATCAGTTTTGCAAATGACATGAAACAGACATTGAAGAATAAACAACACTGCACAGCATTTCTAATTACCAAGGGGAAAAGTAGAATTGACCTGTATCTGAACAAACACCAAAAAAAGAAAAGAAAAAAAAAAAGGAGAGATAAAAAAAGAGAAAGAAAGAACAAATACAGACCTTAGTCTGGAAAATTAATGAAAAATGTAATCCAATTACTTCGGAAGTTAAGAAACACAAAACCACTCCACCAGTTTTCAAAAAAATATGACACACAGCAAAACATTTAGAGGATTAATAACATATTCTGTGAGCTATATTTATCCTAATCATACAAGTATTTATTTTAGAAGAGTTTATTTTTTTAACACACTTTGTTAAGCTACCTGATGAAAAGGGGTAAACATTAAGTCACCCTCAATAAGGAGGGAAAAAAATGGAGAAAAGTTTGCTTAGCATCCATTTTCCGCCTGTTATTCAACAATGAAGCAACATCTGTAAGCAGTTTCTCCAGCTCTCTGTGTAACCCAGCACCACCACCTGCTGTTTGGGAAGGAAGACTCAATTCCCCTTGCCTCACACATTAAATCTCCAGTACCATGCAGGCAAAGAGAAAGCACTCATTTCAAACACTCAAAGTTGAGGAGGACAAAGAAATAACACAACAAAAAGAAAGCAAACTCCCACCACCCACAGCAGTGCGTGGGAGAGGCAGCTCTGCCCTTTTAAACCACAAGGCGATCCTCCCTCAGAAATGGGGCGAAGAAGTTTAGCTGGTCACGACAGCCACATCAGGCTCTTCTGCTCTCTTGGCAAGGGCTTCCCACAAAATCTTTATAGGCTTTGGCACTGCGTATGACTTGCCTCAAGTGTGCTGCCTGTCTTCCCGCAGATCCTGAAGCTTATTGGAAAAAGAGGTTCTGTTGGGCTGCGTTTTGGCTCTTCTGCTTATGGGGGGCTGCTGAAATTCCGTGCATGATGCTTTCTCATCAAAGGTCAACTGAATACAGGCCTCCCAGGATTATACATGAGGAACACAGTAAGGTCCAAAGCTTTTCCTTCAAACAACCTAGTGAGAAAGTCCCTCATTCCTTCCAATGAGTGTGATGGAAAAGCAAGCCTGTGTCATTTCCTTTTAATTAGTAATGGACGTAAAAGAAAGAAAAATGTAGCTAAGGATGCCCTAAGAAAGCTAAAAAAAGATATTCAATCTGCTGCCTGTATCTGAAAATGCAGCTAAAAGCTGTGTCAGCTGCACCTGAGATTTTTGACTGGACTCCGCACTGCAGGAATAACTGAATTACCACTGATGGGAGCAACTGTGGGGAAGCCACGCTCCATTCTCACTGCTAAATGACAGCCCAAAATCTGCCTGGTTTGGGTTTTTTTTTTTTTTTTCCACCAACTTTCTCTTTTGACAGGTAAATCTCCTCCTTGGCCTATCTGCATATCTAATTCTTCCCAGGACCCATGCTCTGTCCTATATCTTGTGCAGACATGCATGGAGTGTGTTTAAAAGGGCATGTCACTGATTAATGGCAAACGGGGCAATTCCTAACAGACAGTGAAATATCCCTCAGCTGCAAATCAGCACTGTCAATGAACTGTGATGTTAAGCATGTGCATTTCTGAGCTACAAGGCTTATGAAGCTCCAGGGTCTGGCTGCGGTGTCCAAAATTCTTATTTACGCCAAAGAGGGAAGAGTTTGGAGGGATGAGGGATGTGTCTGTATTGGGTTTGGTTGGGTTTTTGTTGCTGTTACTTTGCCCCTAAATGAGTATTTGTTCATGCTTTAAGGCTGCTCTTTCTGCATTGTCTGTTTCCATTCATCTCCTAAGTTGAGGTGATGAGGTTTTAGTTCATTTGCATGCCCAGTGCACACCTAGGAGATGTAGAACTAAGCTTATTATCAGGTTGATGCAGGTTATATTTTGACTCTCTCCTGGTCTGAAATCCCAGAGCAGTTGCGTGAAGCACAGTGCAGGCTGATTACCTCAAAACACCAAGATCTTGGAGGTTTCAGCTTGCAATTTCTGCCACCCCTTATTTCCCTGCTCATTTAAACCATTAGAACTCACAGCAATTTTAAAATTAGAGGGGGTTTTGTGTTAGTATAATTTTTATTTTGGTTTTTTTCTGTTTGATTGATCGATTGGTTGAATAGGGATTTTTTTTATACAAAATGGAAGAAATATATCCTCTGTATCAACAGAGATGAAGGTACTTCAGCTTGGAGCTGGACCAAGTAGGTGGTACTAGAGCTGGAGGAGCAGGCACACAAGACACTGCCCCACCAACACAGAGGTCAGCCGGAAACATAGACAAGGCAGAGAAGCAAATATCAGACACATGGGTTGGAGTCCCATTTTCAGCCTTTTTTCTGTGCCTGTCTCTGCAGCAGGGATACACTGTGAATGTAGTCTGCCCCAGCAGCCATTGGAGTTAGGCAGGGAAGGCTTTATATCCCCCTGATAGCTGAGATATGGATCGAAAAAGGATTGTTTCCCTCAAACACTGATTCACAAACACCTGAGCTGATGCTCACCTTCACTGACTCCAGGGACTTCTAGAAAGGGATCCGTTTTTAAGTATTAACCCGTTTCTTTTGGCTGAAAAAGAGCTGAAGGGAATTGCTTTGAATGTAGGTACGGCTGTGTGTGCTTCTGTTCAAGTGCCCTGAGGTTGGAGGCTACATCACTGTTGGCATCTCAAATGACTACAGGAGCTGAGAGAGCACATAGATGTTGAAACTGTCATGCATGGAAAATGAATACGAAACTAATACTTAAAAACATATCTGAATACTAGTAAGAGTTAAATGAATGCAGCAACAGTCTGAAATATTTCCTATAATTACCCTTATCCTAGAAGTGGATTTTTGTAGTGGAAAAGCTGCAACATAACTCAGAAAATATAGACCAGTAAAAAACTCTGATGGACCCCTGAAATGACATAATACAGCGCTAAACTTATCAGTGACTTTTAATCTGGGTATGCTGGGATATGCCCTTTTGATATGCTTAAGATTTCTTTAAAAACAGGTCATCTTTTAACTGCAAATATGTAAACTGTCAATTGCATGGACTATAAACATAGCAGAGTTCTTACTTCACTGAGCAATTAACACATCAAGGTGTTTTTTTCATTTTAGTTACCTCAAGAAAACTGAGTATAGAGATTGATAAAAAGCACTATTCCTAAATATTGTGAAAAAAATCTGGTGTTTTCCTATTCTTTTGCCTGTGATTAGTTATATTTACTTAAACTGTTTATTACTGAATCAGTAGAGGTCAAAAGCTAAGACCTATCCATCCTTTCCACCTAAAGGAAATTCCACTCTGATGTCTCTATGCTCTCTTCATCCCCCTTTCAAAATGTTTTTAATAGTAATGGACTTTCTGAGAGCTTTGGAGGCTTCTAAGTGCACATAACCCAACACTACCCAGGGTTATTCGGTTATTCACTAACCATGCAAGAGGAAGATGGCTCTCAACATCATGACTGCAAGAGAAAAAGTCTGATGGCTTAGACTGAAAATAAGTATTTAAGAGAAAAAAGATAATAATGTGATCATAAGTTGGTGTGTTGGTATGATAATAATGTGATCATTTCTGATGACTTGTTATGACTTAAATCTAAGGGACATTAAGGCCCTTAAATCTTTCATGCTATATAGAGTATACTTTTATTTCAGAGATAAATCTGAGATTTTCTAGTTTCAGAAATGCCTCTTGCCTCATTAAATCCTTCTCCTTTTGTCAAGCCTGAGCTCTTTCAGAGATGAGCGTAAATTCCGAGGTACTCCAGTGAGCATATACTCTGCCAAGTTCAAGTTTTCCAGTTTAATCATGTTACCAAAAACTGCTTTCTTAATGCCTTTCTCAGTAATTTGATTGTGACTGAGATCAAGCTTTTCTAGCTCTGACAGCTCACTGAAGACATCAGTAGGAATTATTAATATTTTACTGGATGCTAAATATAATTCCTTAAGGGTAAGGGGGAGAATAGAGGAAGTGAATGTTCCCTCAGTTGGCTGAAGTTTATCATGTGCAAAGATGCTACGGAGTCAAACTCCACTCTGGGGAAGGGTTGGTGGGTTACCCTGCTGCTGAGGAGGCACAGCACTGCCAGACCCCTGGGCTGAGTCAAAGCCCAATCCATGAAGGTTCAGGTGCCCCAGCTCCACCAAGACACATCTGCTGGGATGCTCCTAAGATTATTGTCAACCTCATAAAGACACGTGAGCCTTTGCAAGCCTTCACAGGCTCCTTTTATAGCTCCATCCCTGAGTTGTTTGTTCTTCAGAACTGAGAAACCTGGTGACACATATATCTTCAGAAGACCCAGCTGAATGAAATTTATCCTGTTATTCATAAGTTGTAAACATCTAACACTAAAGGGAATTCCTTCAGGGTCATCTGATAGCATTTTGCCTGAGAACTAAGCCATTCTGAAAACAAGATGAGAACAGTGCAACTATCATTGTTTTCAGCCAAAGAAGAGTTTAAAAGCACTTTGTGTATAAATTCTTTTCTAATATCCTGTAGTAGCTATATTGCTGTAATAATGGCAGTAATAGATATATTGTCATTTACTCCTCTGTATCTGTATTTGAATATAAAATTGTTAGTGTTTACAGTTAGTCCTCTGTCCTCAATACACTAAGTTCTCTAGGGTTGCATAATTTATTTTATCTTGAGCTCCTTCTCTTGCTCTGACACCAGTATCCCTCTCTAATGCTTTTTTTGAGCATCTGTTTTCTACATTTTTACAAATTTTTTTTCAAGGAAGGTTAAAATAATAACTCATTCTCTGATGTATGCTGATGCACAATTTGCTCATTTGGTAACCCCATGCATGTGATGAATAGCCACAAAGGTACTTTATATTAATGTGCCTCTAATTATCTACATCCTAAGACTGAGTCATTATTCGCCTATGACTTTCCAGCATACATCATCATGTATGGCTACATATCTTATGACAATCATTTTTAAATGAAAGTAACTAGACAGCTTCAGCTGGAGGGCTCAACTGCCAGAGCAGGCACGCTGGAGGGCAAGAGTCATCCTCAAAACAGGCTGTTGATCTGATCATCTCATCTTCCACATCCTTATAGCATTACTGCTTTTTAAAAAATTATTATTCCTCTGCCTTTCACACCCTTTGCTAGCTTTCTGCTTGTTTCTGAGCTCCTATTTACTTTTGGCTGTTTTAAGAGTTTTAATAGACCATACAGCCTTTTCTTTTGCTTTTTTTTGTTAACTCTTCCTTTTTCTTCCACGTACTAGAAGGAATATTAGTGATCCTTCTCCTGACACTTTCTGGACTAACAGTGCAGCACTCTGGCCTGAGAGAACATGCATGCTTGTTTGATTTGTGACTTATACTCCTGCCAGCTGGACAGTGCCTCTGCCTGCCCATGGAGATGCTGGGAAAGACAGACCTGTCCCTGGATGTCAGTAATGATGCTGCTACCCAAGGGACCCAAGGGACTGGCCTTGATCTCTGCAGGGGATGCCTGTGAGGTGCAGCAACTAAGAAAAGATCACTCATCTACACACAGGTTTTACCCTCCAGCTCTTCTGCAGCTGCTGGCTCAACCGTGAATTTCAAGACTGAATTATTCCTAATATGTTTCAAAGGCAAAGTGGTATTTTTTAATTTCTTGTTGAACTTATGAGCCAATTTGAATGTTTTCACTGCAATTTTTTTCTGTTTTCAGGGTTTCCCTGTTCCTCCTGCATTTATTTCTGTTTAGGTAAAGACAAAAATACTTCTGAAAAAAAAAGACACAAATGCATAAAATCATAAACTACACAGTCTATTTTAGCAAAAAATTCTGTTGAAAAAATTTATAAATGACATAAATTCAGAAAACTTTGATTGATACTCTTGCTTCTTTTCTGATTTATAACAACCCTGGGGACCTGGATTTTCTGGTGAAAGAGAATGTAATTTCTTCTTCCATTATAAATGCTTGAGAATCTCGAAGCTGTAAAATACATTTGCTGCATTTCAACAGGGGTCTGAACAACATTTCTCTTTGAAATGTTGTATTTAACCTGCCTTTTAGTGTCATACAGGGAATACATATTGCTAGGAGAGGTTTATAATTATCAAAACCTTGTCATATGAAAATAGTTTTTACATATCTGTTGGAACTGTGCTTTTTAAGTAATGAATTTTTGTCTGCCTACTCCAGGAAAGTAGAAAAGAATGGAATATTTACAACCACTAGTTATTTACATTCCACAATTATAATTAATTAATTTCTGAAATTTCTACTTTCTGTCCTATCTCTTTGTCTAACTATTCTTCCATTTTCCAATAGACAGTCCACCAAGCTACAAAGTTTCTCTCAAGAGTTATTCTGTTTTATCTCCTGATACTTCTGAAAATACTCTCAGCCCAGGTATTCACATAGAAAAATCTAAGCTTACTTAAAACTCACAGTCATTTATGCAGTTGAGAGGAAGAGAAGTGATTAAACCATAATGATCATCATCCCCATTGACTCGAGGAAAGTTTCCATCCTTTGCTGAAACGGATATTAAAAAAAAAAAAAAAAACGAGTTGAAACAGCTAACAATTAAATTGGAAACAAAATGAAAATATGTCTTGCAAAATTCCTTTGGTTCCATTCTTACTTACATCCTGTGAGTGTAATCTCCTACAGCCTTTCACTTGAACACAAAGGTCACCTGTGTCCCCTGTGAGGTCTCTGTTTGCACAGCCCACTGCCCCACAGGCAGCAGTAAAGGGCATCCTGTGGCCTCAACTGCCTCAGGCTACCTTTCCCAAATGGAGTGTTTGCCTGGAAATGTCTCATGCTAGTGTTTTCTTGGAAGACATTTAAAAGTGACCTTAAGAAGGGTTAGAGTCTTCACAAAGGGGCAAGGCTGATGATGCCACCACCTTTATAAGGGATACATTTGACAATGACTGCAAGGCTCATTATTACTTCATTATTGTAGTCTTCAAGAGAATTTGACAGGAATGAATCTCTAATGCAGTATCTTAACTTCCCCTGCCAGGTTCTCTCCAACTCTGCCAAACAAGACCCTTTGGTACTTGCCCTAGACCCTGCTGCCTGCAGCCACAGGCAATACTCCAAAGCTCCTTCCTGATGAACATCCCATTTTTCTCTCCTTACGTAAGTTTAACTTCATTCAGCATGCTCAGCTTCTTCCTAGGCCACAGGTCTCCTCTGAAAACCCTGCTTTTACCCAATGCTACTCCAATAGACTATTTCCAGCTCTCCATTCTCCTGCCTATAGTCCACTGCTGAGCACAAGATACAAGATGTGCTGGCAAAAGGAAGTTTAAACTGTACTGGGATCCTGGCAGCCCCCTCCCTTGGTGAGAGCCCTGTCAGGGTTTCTTGGCCTCATCCAGCTGCTGATATTTTTATGAAAATTTAAGAACATGGGATGCAGTTCTCTATCAAACTTGAATGAACTTGGGCAATGTAATTAGGACTGATAGGATTATGACTGAGTAACCTTAGTTTTTCTTTTCAAATAGGATGAAAGTATCTTTAAAATAGGGTGTGTGCTGTTATTAGTTTATGTAGTGCACCATAGCAGAAGTTTTCATCCTTCTAGAATTATCTGAATTTTCCAAGGCAAATGAGATTAAAGTAAAATTGAGATTAAAGTAAAACTTTGGATGACTATAGCAAGTGGGGTTGGGAACAGGTGATAGAGCCAAACCAGGGGTTGATGGCACTTGATTTCTTTACCCCTAAACTAGAGATATAATCATTATGCTTGTCATTTTTACAGCTTAATTCTTTAGTACTAGCAAACTGTTCTGGGATCTCTGACCTGAAGGTCTGTACTAGGGCTTTTATTTCTGAACTGACTCTCCACAGATTGTTATTGAATCAAACAAGCAAACAAACAAAAAAGAGAAAGAACAAAGTCTTTATCAATCGCACATCTTCACTAACTCCTCCAACGTTTTATTGATTGACTGAAATATTTAGAAAGCAGTTATATCACTGCAGAAACAGTTTTGGTTTCAGAGAGGTATGATTAAAATCCAGCAATCATTTTCCTCCTGAATGCTTGAAATAGGAAGGATTGCTTCAAGGCTTTGCATTACAATTAGTCCACTGTGAATTATTTTTATAATTATTTCCACTCCAGCTATGTGCTGACATTTACATATTATGTTATAGGTTTCAGCATGTTCCCAGCTCTGACTGTGCTTTACTCTGTAGGCTAAATTCTTGTGTTATTACTGGTGTTATTTTTCTAATGTGTCCCTCTGAACTGTCCACATGGAAAACATTCTGGCCTGATGATATGCTTTGTTGGGATTACAACTGGGTCAATTAATAATGGTCAGTGATCAGAAGCACCTCTCAGCTAGGTTATATAGTTTAATAAGACAGCATAATTCTTTTGTCTTCTTTGACAAGTCACCTGTCCCTAGAATGTCATAGTTCATGAGAATGACTGAGAGACCTGAATATCTTTTTTTCTAGGAGCAGACTCAAAAAGATCAGTCTGGTGAGAAATATTTAGTTGACATGATCACAAACAAGTCACAGACACAGAGCAAAAAAAAATGATAAAAGAACCCCAAACATTTTTTCTGTACCTCAAGAACTGTGTCCAGTTCTGAGCCCCTCATTACAAGAGGGACACTGAGGTGCTGGAGCTTATCCATAGAAGGGCAACAAAGCTGGGGAAGGCAACCAGCAACAGGACAAGAGGAAATGGCCTCAAGATGCACCAGGGCAGGTTCAGGTTGGACATCAAGAAGAATTTCTTCACAGAAAGGGTGGTTAAGCATTGGAATAGGCTGCCCAGGGAAGCAGAGGAGTCACCATCCCAGGAAGTGTTCAAGAAATGACAAGGTGTGGCACTTAGTGCTATGGCTTTGTTGATATGGTGTTATTTGATCAAAGTTGGACTCAATGATCTTGGAGATCTCTTCCAGCCTTAATGATTCTATGTGTCTGATTCTATGATTTTATTTTCCCACTTATCAAAAGAGTTCAGCCAAGACTAAGTAGCTGAAATTTGCAACCAAAGAAGCTTTGAGGAAAAATGCAATACCTATTGATGTCAGAAAATAATTAATTATTACAACATCTTATAGCTGTTGCACCTTACTCTACATCAAGTGTCTTGTTGTGGTTGCATGTTTTCCTAAAGGGCTTAATACATTTCATACAGAATTTAATATGGAAGTCCCATTGCTCATGGAATAGAGGAATTCAGGGAAGACGTTCATAATGTTTCTGTCCTTAGAAACCTGATTCTGCGATCCTGGATTACAAAGTTGTTTGGAAACAATTACTCATTGGTACAGACAAGAGTCATTTCACATAAACGACATTTGATCTGCTCTGTTTCTCTGACACTGGAATATCACCATGCCTATTTTCAATAGATTTTACATTTCCCTATTTTTATCAATGATAGTACTAATTTTCACTAACTCTTAATTTATTTAGTAATCAAGCATAAAGGTATGGGAGTTTTTCATACTTAAGGTAATATTCATCCTCAGACAGAGAGAACGAAATTTAAGTCTGGATGTGTAAACATCTGTATGTCAGCTGGAATAATCCTAAACAGCTTTCCCTCTTAACATCTACTTCCAGGAAAGCAGGACTCTGCTTTACATTCCAAGCTTTCCTCATGCATATTTTACAAAAGATGAGTGAGAAAGACACAGGCTGATGACATTAATACAGAGATGAACCAAGAGGTTGATGGTCACAGGATGAAGTTTTTGACTGCATGGTGTCTTCACTGAGGCTGATCACACAGATGGATTAATATCACTTTCCTCTGGTACCTAAAAGCTGCTGACTTAAAAGCAGAGGCAGAGCTGCACAGAGAGCTTTCTTGCTGAAGGCTGAAGATGTAAAAAGTCATCGAGGAAAGTTGAGGAAGTTGGGGTAATTAGTGCTTTGAGAGCTTTTGCTTGGCTTTGCAGGGGCTTTTCTACAGGCTGCAAATGGAGGAAGGAGGAAAAATAGGAGGGCATGAGCCAACGACCACCAACCACCCCAACTTCATCTCAACAAAGGTTCTGTCAGGGATTTTTTAGTTGAATATCTCCCATGAAGTAAATGAGCGACTTCAATGCAATTTCCATGGATTGAAATATATGGCTGAAAAGGAACTCACAGAAAAATTATTTCTGACTCAGCAATCCCTTTGTCTGGAGTATTGCATTTCCAAGGAGACAAGTAGGATGCTAGACATGGGTTTTCTGCTGATTTTCCTTGAAACTTAATTTTTAGCACAGATAAAAATGCAGTTGAATGAATCAAAAATTAGTCAATATGTGTAGTTTGCTGCTGAATTTTCCAGAGCATTCCTTCTGAAAGCAGCCCTTCAGAATTTCGTTTATTTGGATAAAGTGCTAAAGTAGATCATATCCTCACATTTTAAGTCTAGCACCTAAGGCTTGCTTGTTGAAAAAAAAGTTGGAAAAACAGTGTGAGCTAACCTTCTTCCTTGAACAGTTCTCCTTGTATCAGCCACCTGTTGCCTCCAAAATCTGAATCATTTTCCCTCAATATTTAAAATATATCTATATAACTGCACACCACATGATCAGACTCAAAAGGGGAGCAGTACAAAATGTACCCTGGCAGTCACTTGTGATACTCAACACACATTTAGCTGTTAACACTGCTAGTACCTGAGTCTCTACTTCAGGCCACTGAAGAGGTGTGAGAGGTTGTGAATGGTTACAAATGATGCTGCCTCATCTCACCATCACAACACTCAAAGCTTACCTGCTTGCCAAGCTAATAGCATTTCCCATTCCCATCTCACAATTTTCTGTCTTACCATCTGGAAACACAGTTGAGGTACCAGCATTTGTGATGCTGCTTCTCTAGTGAAAGCAAGCCAAAGATGGACCCAAGAGCCACAAAATGTCCCACTCCAAAGCACTGGAGTATTGAGTAAAATTAGTTTTGCAGCTTATTTATCAGCTAGGGAAATTATATCCATGTTCCCAGACTCGATCCAAGTGCCAATAGAGACAGTGAAAAGCAAAGCTTACTGTTCAAAAGTTGTTGCAGAATTTCCACCTTGCCTGCCAGTGTGATAGTACTGCACTGTAACTGGAGAGTGCTGCAAGATTTTCTGAGTTGTGAAAAAGTTCCAAGTTTCCAAAAAGGACATGCCTTTCCTATTACTTGGGGGAACTTTCAAGCACACTATATACCTTCTTTAGGTTATACCCTAGTCTGAAGAAGCATAAAGATTACTTTTCTCTGAGCTAAGGGGCAATATTCTTGCCACATTTCTTTTTATAAACTTTGCCACAGTCACAGTAAGAAGATCCATTCTCATCAATGTTTTTTTATCCTTCCAGGCTATTTCCCCAAGGAATGGAACGCTAACAAACCCCATGTTGTCCACCCCGTTCCACACCCCTGAATTCTAATGCTGTCTTCCAGATGCAATGATTTTGGACTTTCTGCTGCTTGTCTTATTTGAAACTCTCCTCCATTTCCAAATCCTCCCTCCTTTTATTTTTCTTCTCTGCTATTGACAATTGCACCCTTTCCTCCTTCTCAGACTTCACATTTCCTGTAATCTTTGATCCTGCCTCTCCCAGCTGCTGTGCCACACAGAAGTACTGAAAAAAATGTTCTTCAGACACTGTTAAGGTTTCAGTTTGCTGTGTCATGTTCTTCATTGACACCATAAGATAATTAATTGCTTATGTTTAGACACCTCTGGCTCTCTATATTGTAAATTTGTCCAGCCTAATTTTGACCGTACTGATGCCAATGCCCTCTGAACAGCTGAAGCATTCAAACTTCAATCTCAGCCTGTCAAATGGGGCAAGTTACCCTCCCCACTGACTTTGTGCTCAATTCAGTCTTTCATGATACTCCATGAAATAAGTTTAAATTTCTTAAACTTGAAGGTCAGCATATTGTAGTCCAGCTGCAGAGCTCATAACTGATTCATTCAGTTCTTATGCTAGCTCCAAAATTTCTCCTAGTTTCTTATCATATTTTGTTTACCTTGTTTTCAGGATGTGATTAAGTCTCACTGTAAAATCATGCCTTACCATTTAGTCACAACACACAGACTTCTCTCTGGCCTTCAGAAAGGGTCTCTCTGACAGATGCAAGACTTCTGCTTTTGCACATCATGAATAGTCTCCAATTACACAGAAAGGATTTAAGACCAAGGCTGGGATATAAATCCAAGTCTGCCAGCCTAGGCGTTCCAAAACCTTAGCAAGATTTTCTAGCTGAAGTCATCAGCGCTCAGACCCAGCTCCCCCACTGATCAGCCCTCAGAGAATAGATTCTTGGCCTCTGCTTGCTCACTTTCCACTCAGCACTGACTACATCATCCTTGTGGGTCACTCAGGAAAATGAAAATAAATATAGTCCATGGCAGCCCCTCCTATATCATTCTGTGTCTGCTTTCTGTATTGCAAATGGTGTGTTATGTGGCTTCCTCGCCACAGCTGTTTTTTCTAGCTCTGAATGCTCTATCACTGCACCTATTCTCTCCCACTAGACTTAAGTTTGCATCGAAATGATAAATCTCATTAAAAAATTTCTGGATTTAGCCATCCTCAAGAGCCAACTAAGGAGAAATCTACTGCTGACAGAAAGACTGAGACACGCCAATGCAACTATATAGGGATGTTTGAGCAGAAGACCACCTGCATTCCACTTTTTGTTACTCTCTCTCCCCCTTTTTTGAGCCAATGAGTTGTGTAATCATGCACATCTGTGCAAAGAGCCCCTGCTTGTGAGTGTCAGCTCGCTCTCTCCTCCTTGTGGTTTTGGCTGCAATGATGTTTGATGATGGACAGAGTCAGCTTTGGATAGAAGAGCTAAGTCAGACAACCTTGCATGGAAAGTGTATGCTGTCCATGGGCTTTGAACCAGACAGCTGGACACACAACAGATTTTGCTTTCAGTTCCAAATCTAAAATTATTTTAGAAGTTACACCAGTGACTACAACTCATTTTTCACAAGTGTGAAGAAGTCACTGACACGGTGGAAGAAAAATAAAACAGAGGATGACTCAATGCTAATATGAAAAAGTACAGAAATATATCTAAAAACTCTAGATTATTTTATCTGTTTCTCTTCTTGGACTTGCACATGTGTATGCAGTAGGGTGTGATGGGGTGTGGAGGGGAGGGCAAGGATGCCAACATATGAATGAGTCTACTGGAGGTACCTGTGGAAAGTCAGCATTTTTCCCCTATAGAAAGAAAAGTCCTCGAGAATTAGAGCATGAGAAGGTGACTGGTGGAATAAATTGTGCAGAAGTATATTTTTATAGATGCCTGTGCTGGTGTTTTTGAGGGTAGACTGGCCTCAAGATCAGTTCGTTTCCTGGGGACTGGCAGTCTTTTTTCTTTTTTTTCTATAAAAGGCTGTATTCTGGAGGTCCAGGAATATTTCTGGCATGTTTATGGAGAAAACAATTATCCCTAGGACCTCTGCAGTACTGTGACAGGTGACTCATAAACCACCAGTCTCCAAACTGCAGCTGAAGGCATTGTTCTGTAAATCTGACAAAAGTGAGTGCTTTTGTGATGCCATTTGAGATAGAGATCAATGCAACTTCATACAACCACTCCATTGAAATGATTCAAGTGACTCCTCTTCCTCCTTGAAGGTCTTAATGGTTTCTCTCAATGCAATCCATCATATTCACTTTATCAGGTGTGATGTCCTTCCATTGATGCCAGTGAGTCGCAAATTTTAGAAAAGCAGATATTTTCAGTTTTCTCTGATCTGATCCTTATCCTTGGGAAAAGTTTCCAGCAATCACACATAAATGAACACCATTTCCCTTTCCCTTCCTCCTAAAAGCCTCCTACCTCTGCTTGGCTTGCTGTGTGCTGAGGCCACTACATATCACATTAACATGTCAGGTCTTCTCATTTCTCTCCTACAGATCTGTTTATACATTTTCCTTCACTAGAAATGCCTCTTTTGGTGTACTCTGTGCCTACTGTTGTGGAGACCTGGTCTTTCACACAACATAGAAACACAAATAATTAAAAGAAATTTTTGAGCGTGCATACGTGAGAGTGGTGGAGCATATTCCCCCACATTTCCAACAGGGACACAGAAATATAACTCAGTTTCTTCCCAGGAAGGTAGCTCATTAAGCTTCCTGGAAAAAGGAAAAAGGACTCTGTTAAATGTTTCTCAGCATCATGACAGAGCTTCTGAGAGATAGGACTTACCTTGTTGGAGGGGCCTTACTCTTAAAGTATGCACTCATTAAAAAATGGGGACTTAACACAATGAATTCCTGTGGCTTAAGAGTTACCTGGATGTAATGTAAATCGATTCTCTCTACTAGACTTTGCTATCAGTTAAAAGAGTACACTCATCATTGAGAATATATGTTTGAAGCTACTTTATTTATCAGGCAAACTACCAGATATGCCTGCTGTGATCATGCTAGAAAGCAATACCCTCAAAATGGACTTCCTTCCATCTATCAAGATGAAAGAAGGGAAAAACAAACTAAACCAACTAGACAAATTAACAAACAATTATTCCTCAAAAAACACAAAATCACATCATGAACACAAAACATAAAGTCCAGGATGACTAATGAATGCATACACAGAAACTCATCTGCTAACAATATCAGCTTACAAAATCAACTGGTTCAATGAATGTGAAAACATGTTGGAGGGATCACACACCAGCACAGTTATTTAAATTAAAAAAAGAAATGTTCTTGTTCTCTGCTTCAAGCAGAGAAGTTTTTGATCTATGATAAAAAAAAAATATGTGGGCCATAATATGACTTATTTTGTTATCAGATCTCAGCACTGCCGACACATTAAATCATCTCTCTTGCACCTATTAGACATGGAACAAAAAAATAGATCAAAGCTTGGCCCAAACTTTGAGAAATTCAGTTTGAGATAAAGACTGCAATTTCACAATTTCTAATTATTTGGTTTGTAGGTTTTGGCTTTAGTTTTTATTAACTGAATCAAGAAGTTCTGATTTCACCAAAGTCCCTGTCAAAGTCTATTAAGCATGTCCTTGAGTAGTGATTAAGGACCACTAAGTTAGTTCATTCTTTTATCCCTTTCAGCCTCCTACTTGATCTCATGGACTCTCACTGAATTTTTTCTTCATTTACTTTATTTTCATCTCATTTTTACCACAGGAGAATATTTATGGATGTCTTACAGACCTATATTTACCTTTTTGGCATAACCTTTGTACTGATATCCTGAAGCTTCCTCTAGACACTGAATTGGGGTATGAATAATTAAGAGTGATCTGAGGAGCCACCCTAACACAGTGTTCCCTTTCTCTTTTTTTCCCACCAACTGATCAGTACCAACGGCACCTAAAGAAGTCTAACAAATAATTTAATTTTTGTCATCTTTGTTGTTTATTCTTTGCCAATGTCAAGTCATGATCTTGGATCATGTCTACTCTAGCAACAGCATCCTGAATCTGTAGGATAGAAACTTCAGAAAATACAACAAATGAATGTAATAAAAATTATACTAGTTTTTGCGTTTTGTTTGGTTTTGTTCGTTTCTTTGGTTGGTTGGTTGGTTTTTGGTTTTTTGGGGTTTTTTCTTGTCTGGTAAATGCATTTACAAGGTTTTTTTTCTTATATTCCTCCTCTATGCTTCTGTTCAGTGAGACTATCTCAGTTTACGACAGCCTCAGCTTCTCCCAGGATAATTACTGTGAAAACATCAATGCAAGCACAGTCCTCTTTTAACAATGCCTATGTAAAATAGGCATTGAGCAGCAATGCCATGAGCAGCACATATTCTACTGCTTTAAGGTAAAGTCATCAAGTAAGCAACGAGTTCCACTGTATCTTGGCTTATGTAGCAGGTTGTAAAGAAAAGAGAGGGAGCTGGTGCTGGTGTGTCCTTGGATGGAGATCCCACTGGTTCTCCTGCCAATGGCTTGATCCTGTCAGTTACACCACACCACAGGTGCACAAAAACACAGCCGGTGTCTGGAGCCATTTCAGCATTCAGCATTACTAGATCAATCACTATACCCTTGGAAATATGAAGATGTCATTAAAATACATCAACATATTCTCTACTTATAGTCTATCCAACTCTGACAAAGAATGTGAAATCTTCTTTATATCAATGGCACATAATGAATTGAACATACCCAATACAGGCAGATGGAAAATTAATGAACAACGTGTACATATTTTTAGGGTGGTCTTGAAGTCTCTCCAACGTAAAAAGGAATTTCCCAGTAATGAACTGCTACATTTTCTCCTTTGTAAATAGCATATCCAAGCAATAGAATCAGGCACAAATTTCCACCAATTTTCAACCATTCTTACTTCAGCTCATTTTGTTCATTTCTCTTCTAAACTTGGGGGCAACATTTCACATTTCAGTGATTAGAAATCTGGGCTTTATTTCAATCTTGTGTTCCACAGACTGATTTCAAAGAATTGCTGCAGTGCACAAGTATGACTTCAGTGTGAAAGAAGTGCATGTGAAATCCTTAGGCAAGAAAATCAAGGTCAGAATCACTGATCCAGTAGGAAATTTTGGTTTGAATAATTTTTTTCCTCCTACTGTTTTCTAGTAAGAAATCACTTTACAGAATACATGTAAAACACAGTCAGTATAGAAACCAAGTAATTTGTATAACACTTTAAACACAGAAAATTTTTATATATTTATAAGTTTAAACTATTGCTGAACAAAGCAATTATTTTTGCTGTCATAAACTTTATGGTTGCCACATCTCAAAAGATGATTTTCATATTTATCTCAGTGATTCAACTTTAACAGACTCTAAGAATTAGAAATGTAATTAAAAATTATATTGCCTGCATTCAAGTGCTCTTCTACTTCATAGAATAGCATTCTATTTTTATACTCAATTGAAGGATCATGTGTTCTCCTTTTTTGAAAGAATACTAATCTCTGCTTATGCCACACAATTTGCTTCAGTTTCTGTGCACAAGGTACAGTCTCCTTCACATCATTCCAGATCAAATGCAACAGTTGCTCCATGACAAAACTGCACAAATTAAAGAAACCACAATAAATTGACTGTGTTGTGGGGAGCCCAGAACAGGGGAAGGGAAAACAGGGCCTCAAGTAAATGTTGTTTGCTGAAGTGAATCATCTAAAGGAAGGTTATGTCATGCATCGGACTTCAGGAAAAAGAGAGGACATAGAAGTCCCACAAAAAAATATCAACATTTGAGAGTTTCAAATAAAACAGCAACTTCTTAATTTTCTCCAAAACAGATACATTCTATTTCACTGTGAACATAAAAAAGATCAGCTCTGTGAATCGGAAAGACTAAAGCACTGCAGCATGGATATTTTGGAGGATTCTCAACTGGTTGCTTTGCTTCTTGACACTCTTGCTCTCTTTTCACTGCCAGAAAATATTCATTCCAATGAAATATTAATTTTTGGCCTTTCCTCTTTTTTGCCTAATGTTTTCACTTTAACAAAGTCAGTTGACTTTTTCCATTTAGTGGAAAAATCTCATTTCTACAGCCTCTTGAACCCTTAGGATCAGAGAAGACAAACAAAATCCTTGCTCAGATAGCATGTGGTCCATGGTATTTCCCAGTGCATCATATGCAGCAGACCATGTAGCTGGCCTTGCCCCATAGAAGGATGGTCCTTCCACTTGGGGATGCCCTACCTCTCCCATTACCCCAAGGTGATGATGATTCAGGGTGGTTCATGTTGAGTCACAAGTCACAAGTCCTACTTTCCCCCATCTCTCACTGCTGTTTAAATGCCCTCAGTTCCACAGCTTAAAATTAAATTACATCTATGATGATTAAGATTTATAGAAGCAGCTTTCATTCCTTCAATGAATAATTTTCTCTAACCAAGGACAGAGTGATGTTAAGTAATGATTGCTTAGACCTTCTTCTCCAGAGAGTAAATCTGAACTTATTTTCTGCTAATTAGTGAAGAACATCTGCAGAAACAGACACATAGTTC
This sequence comes from Lanius collurio, assembly GCA_020086605.1. Lineage (NCBI taxonomy): Eukaryota > Metazoa > Chordata > Aves > Passeriformes > Laniidae > Lanius > Lanius collurio. Next base: position 13,605,494 of record JACBWW010000005.1, on the reverse strand, counting down.
ATGAGCAGGGGGTTGGCTGGTCAAATATACAATATTTGAGACTAATAGAGAAATCAAATATTTTCTTACTTTTTTTTGGAGTTTATAAATTAAACTTGATCAGGTATTCATATTAAATTTAGATAACTCAAAATTTCTAGCCCCAAATAGCATAGTTATGCTGAAAGGACTAATGAAACAAAATTGCAAATACAGTGTTCTTCTATCTGTAAGAAAGTTAAGATATCTGTGCATTTTGTGGTTTAGAGGTGAGAGAAAATTTTGAGGAAGAAGTTGTTCCCAGCCAAAAAGGTTGAATATCTTTTAATTATGACTGTACGAGGTCAATAACCATAGGACTAGCTTGCAAGTGCTTCTGTTTGACTGAAATATTTCTACTTTATTTTAAAGTGTGGCACCTATATCTGTTTGACTACCCATGAATACTCCTACAGACAGGGATATAAAACCAGTGGAGTTAAAGAAAATTCACATTGGGGCAGCTGAAAAATACAAAGTCCTTGACGCTGTGACCTGGGATGAAATGACGGAACAAACACTCTGTAACTTCAGCCTCGGATGGTGTAATTAAAGCTGGCAGTACCATCTAGTGGGCAGAGAAAGAATTGAAGAGTACAAATACAAGTAGCCAGAATCCTAAGAACCTAAGTATTATATTGAGATTTAGGAAGCATAATGAGAGTAGATAGTACTTTTAGGATTGTAAGATCTATAATTTTTTTCACATTAATATTAAAAAATATATGTAATGGAATACATTTAAGAAAAACTTAATTTGGTACCATTTTTTCATTACCAGTGATGTATTTCAGCTAAATATGATTGCTCTCTCGCTTATTTCTCATCATTGTAAGACTTATGTAAGCCTTATGTTTTAGTCCTTTAACTCAGTTGGTTTTGGACTGTCCCATAAATCTGCATAGACTCATTTAACTTTTGATTATATCCCTTCTTCTCCTTCTTTTCCAAAATAAGTGTCATAGTTCTTACTGACTCATTGTTATTTTAATGTAGCTCAAGAAGCACAACAGATTTCAGTTTTCCTCCCAAATTTATACATTAATTTTTTTCTTTTTCTGTCTTCTCCTGGTTTAGCTACTTTAGATTGCCTCACTTTTGAGACATTTCCCAGCTCCTGGTTACACATAATATATTAATCTCAAGAACTACTGAATTCTTACAGTATGGACTGTTCAGTAGACTTGGTATTGTAAAATCAGAGAGCAAAATGCTATTTACAATTTTTTATCTCAATCTTTATGTCACTTTGAGTAATCAAATTTATGGATTATTCTTTTCTTGCCTGAAAACTGATGAATACTTTTTCCTCTTCTGATAAACAAGAATTATTTTTTGATAATCTTCACAAGATAGTTTCCATTTTCAGTGATTTCTGCTTTTATTCCTCTGTATAAGGTTCAAGCCCAGCCAACAACCAAGCCCCAGCAAGCTACTTGCTCACTCTCCCACCAGCAGGATCAGGGAGAGAAATGGAAGGATAAGATTTAGAAAACTCATGACTTGAGATAAAGACAGTTTAATAGGGAAGGAAAAAGCCGTGCACATGCAAAGCAAGAATTCAGTCACTGCTTCCCATGGGCAGGCAGGTGTTGGGCCGTCTCCAGTGGAGCAGGGCCCCATCACATGTACTGGTGACTGGGGAAGACAATTACCACCACTCCAAACATCCCCTTCCTCCTCCTTCTTCTCCCTACTTTATATACTGAGCATGGTGCCATCTGGTATAGGATATTCCTTTGGTCAGTTGGAATCACCTGTCCTGGCTGTCTCCTCCCAACCTCCCATGGACTCACAACTTCCTTGCCAGTGAGACAATATGAATAGCAGAAAAAGCCTTGGTTCTATGTAAGCACTACCCAGAAATAAAAAAAAGTTCTCTTTACTGTCAACACTGTGTTCAGCACAAATCCAAAACATAGACTCACACTAGCCAATGTGAAGAAATTACTCCATCCAAACCCAGCACACTTTGTAAAAGACATTTATGTTTACATAGACATAGCTACATAAAATAACATTCTTCAACAGCTAGAGTGCTAGTAACTGATAACTAATTCTTCACTTGGGACTGTGTCTCACAAAAAAAGGATAATTGCAGTATTACATGCATGTTTCTGTTTCTGAAGCCAATATTCTTCTCTGATCTTTAATTTCTGTCTTTCTGAAGGTGAGTCACCAAATTGCAGTTATCTCCAGTTATCTCATTGCACAGGATGATTTACAAGTGAAGAGTATGAGCAAAACTCACCTCGAGAGCCCTTCCCTGTTTGCCATTGGCCTGAGGAACCTGAGAGCACTAAGTGTTCCTGGGTACCTACACCCAGCTGGGAGTGTCTGAGGATGTCTAAGGGAGGCAAAGTTTCGACAAGTTTATCTAAACTTCTTGGGGCAAATGCTCAGCTCATGTTCATTGGCATCAGCTCATCTCAGACAGAGCTAGGTCAATTTACAAGGCCTATGTATCCTCCTTTCTGTTTCCCCACACAGCTGATGCAGTGAGTTATGACTAATGAGCATAAATCTTATAATCCTGCCATTTATGGGACTTCTCTTGACAGCCATGAAACAGGAGTCAGCTATGAGCAAAAGTACAGAGAAGTGACAAGGGTAAAAATTATTTGGAAGGATGCTACTGCAGATGTTACTGAAACAAGTGAACATCTGTACGACTGCTACCAGACAGTATTTGAATCTGGTGGCACTGGCAAGAAGGTGGCAGATAACATTTGTTCTATAAACACCTCACAAACTCTTCACCTCCTTTTACTGAAACTCAGTTTTAACTTCCAAACTCTGCAGAAATATAATAAAATACAAAAGCAGCAGGTGGTGACCTCCTGTGCTGAAGCACAAAATTTGAGTTAGAGTAGGTTCTACAGGCTTCAACTTTACCTTCATGCTTTTGGAGGGACTAGAAGTAAACCAATAAATACTAGTTTTAGCCACAGATTTCTCCATGTAACAGGCCATATATACCTTTAGAGATAGACTATTTCACGTCATGTATAAATTATCCTACAGTATCCATATTCTGGTCATAACCTGCCAGTTAGCATCTTGGAGTGTATTCAGGACTTTAAAATTACATTCTTAGTGGTTTATTGCTCTGTTTGCTTCAGGGGAGAGCAAGGGTGACATCCAGTGGTGTACTCAGCATTCTGTACAGATGGACTAAGCCTTCAGTGAAGTGAGATCTCATTGAGGCTTTAGAGACATAAAATGTTACCTGTTAAAGCATAGATCAGCATGATATTGCATGGTTTTCCACAGGAGTCCCAGCCTACATCTTTTATAAATAATTTCCATTTTTCCATACATCTTAGGGAATTAGGGATCAAAGAGCATTAGTAAATAATAGGACACCAAAGGATATTCTGTAAACTGGCTTTTGCTCAGATGAAATAATAAGAAGACAATGAAATAATAATAAAAAAAGTCTTCTCCAAATTCAGAAGCTTCCATGAGGTGGATATTCAAGCCAGAAATGCAACTAATCAATGTTAGCTCTGGATGTGTCATTAATATTTCCATGGCTTCTCCTCCTATTTTACAGCAGAGAAATGGTGAAGACAACTCACTATTCCTTTGGTTTCTTCACTTCTGCTGGTTTCAAGCATTTCAGTATCAAGGCAGGTATTATGTAGAGTGGGAAGGAGACAGTATTATTTCAGTTTAAATCACTTCAATTAAATCTTCCAAGAAACATATTACAGAAGGCTACTGTCCTAGTCATTCCACATTCATAGAGCTGCTAGAACTCAGGCCTCTTTGCTGACCTGACTTAGGCAGTGAATATATTTCTGAAACTCATGGCAGCATGGATTCAGCATTTAATTTTGGAACCATAAGTAAACACACTGTTTCTCCTGATCCATCTGTCTCTGAGCACTGAGTATGTCTCAGGGATAGCCTGCAGCATGCCCTAGGCTGTTCAGGCATAGATTACAGCATAGACAAATGCCACATATGTGGTGCCTCATGGGCATCTCCTACCTGCATGTCAGGTTGGATTTGGGAATGTGCTCACTGAAGGTCCTGATAAGCCACTGATGAACCACAGAAGACAGACTGGGTATCATACAGGGGAGGTAAGTTCCTCAGTGTTAACTTCCAAAAATGAGGGCTAGGCATAAAATTTTGGGGTTATATGAGAGCTTGTCTTTTACGGAAATATAATATAGTCCTGTCCACCACATTACAACTCCTTAAGGTGTTCTTGTTACCTTCCCTTTAAGTAGGGAAAAAAAAAAAAAAAAGAAAAATTCTCAAAATGGCTTTGAAGAATTTATAGTGATGTGACATTAGAGAGAGGGTTTTTTTTAAAAAAAGTACATAGCTCTGCAAATAAATTAATTACTGGAGAAAAATGCAAGAAAAAAGACTGAAATATACCTGCCCATTCTAACATTTCTGTCTATCTCCCCAGTTCAGTTATGTCAGGATAAGAATTTCTATGACGAGTGGACTGACACCATTTAACTTCAATGTACTTAGAGGTTAATTGATTAATGAAGATTTGACAGATGGTACATTCATTCCCTAATCATCTGGACTGCATTCACTTTATCAAGATGTCTTTTCTGGTCATATAACATTGTGATACCACTTCTGATGTCAGGGTTAACAAAAAAACAATTTTAACAGGGTCTTTAAAACCAAACCTCTAATAAAAAAAAGCGATAATGCATGCATCTTCAGGTACTATCTCTGTATTATGATTCAGATCAACAAAAATACCTCTGTGTCTAAAACAGCCCTGATTTGGGCAGGTAGGATCCCAATAAAGTGAGGAGGGCTGACAGGAAGGCCCAGTAAATGAAGTAACATTTTTATTAAACCAGCTGATGCTGTTAGAGGTAGAGGAACTCATGAACTCATGACTTTAGACTAAACCCAGTGTAAAGATTGAGGTACCCTAGAGACAGTAGCAGAAAACCCCGTGGGCTGAGTGGGGATGTGCCTTCCCTATATATGTTCAGTTGTATTGTTTGAGTTTCTTCTCTGTGAGAAAGTGTTACTTGGGGCTGACAGGAGGTGCCAGCCTCAAGCTGATGAATTTGAGCACTGACCTTGATCTATGCCTGTCACGCAAAGCAGAGATGAAGGAAGGAGTGTGCCCCCTCCTTTTGCAGGGTGATTCCCTGGTTACCTCTCCTGTCCAGCAGAAGGAACACCTGGGCTATGCTCCTCTTTGGTGCCTGTGGACACCTGAAGGTCCATCTCAAAGGCCCCAAGTGCCTACTCCAGCAAAAATGATACTCTGAGTTACAAGAAAGAGACAAGGCTCCTGCCTCTGCACTCTGCACTCACACATATCTGAGTATTTCACATTTAGTGTTCAACAGACCTTGTGCAGGAGTCAAGCCACCCCCATCCCTGTCCCCAGGCCACAGACGCATGCTTTCTCTGCCCTAATAATTACTTAATTACTGCCGCATGAAAAAGTTTCAACAGATGGTCTGGAGCTGAAAAAATTCTATTCCTGCAGGCCAAGGATTCAACAAAATTTGGACCCCACACCCAGTGAGCCCTCTAGCAGCTGAGCCTGTGGATCTGGCAACAAGCCCTGAACCTTTTACCAAATTATGTGGGTGTTTTCTCTCAGTGCCCATAAAGACCGTAGATAAAGGAGCTCAGGGACCTCGACAGCAGAGGAGCAAGCATTTTGAGAAACTGAGGCAGTTCAGAGGTACCTTTATTGATCTAATTGGAAACAGTTAAGGAGTGGGCATATTTGTATCTTAAATCCAATTAATAATATTTAGGATAACTCTTTCTCACCAATAAATAGGTAAAGTTTGCATCATATCTAATCCTATCATTAGCTTTTTCTCCTACATTTGCCCTAGCCCTCCCCACAGTTTTGCTGCTAGTCACAGTCTTGCTGCTTCTTCTCTGAGTCCTGGGTCTACAACAATATTCTGCATTGGGGAAAGATGTTGTTCTCTGAGCTATTTTTTTCTTTTCCTTTTTTTTTTTTTTTTTTTTTGACTTTTTAAACATTACTATCTGAACAAAGCAGGATGTTAATTAATAGATTCTAAACTGAGGGGCCATTATGATCAGCTGCTTTGAGCAGTTGTATAAATCATTCCAAGGAACCTCACCCAGCCCTTTCCACAAAGAAATGCATGGGCTAGAGATGTGCATATCCCATAGCACAGACCAATCTTCAACAGCAACATGAGAATACCTCAGGAGGGTCTGACAGGACAAACAAGTCTGTGAGAGGGCAGCCCAAGCTTCCAGAATAATACTGTGTGGCAGATAAAACAGCAACATTTATTTTAGGACTGGCTTATATATCTCAGATATCTGTAAGAAATTAAATTTGTCTTACATGAAATGATAGTAAACATATCACGAAAGATCAAGGGTCTATTGTACATTTAAAGTACATTTTAATTGGGCTGTGATCTGGAGAAAGGCAAGAGAGAAGGGCTTGATACAAATTCCTGCTGGAAACACCTGTCAGCATATTCTATCTCTGTTGGTGTCATCAAAATTACACAAGATGTACGTGAATGCAACTTACTATTGTCTGGAAAGCAGCACGTAACTTCTACCCATTGACTTTATACAATATGTCCAAGGATAAAGCAGCTTATTTTTAGTTTACTGCGTGTAGCAAACAAGTCTAGAAACTGAGACTGAAATACGATAATGCAGCATTACCCTGAAAAGGGAAATGCAATAAAAACAAACAAACACAGGGTAAGTAATAAGAAAAAAAATAAGATTGACTACTTAGAGCAGGAAACCTTGATATGTTCAAAGCAAGGAGGAGTTAAAAAGAAAATACTTTATTAAAATGAGCTTTGTATGTGGTGCTTGTATTTTTACAGATTGTTAAAGAAGCACTTAGAGTGACTTCACACCATACCACCTTGAGAGTTTCACCTCAAGTAGGATTGCTTTATGTTTATTCTCCAAACTGACTCCTTACATGTTTCACCACCCAGTCAGGGATGAAGGTGAGGGATACTGCAAAACTTGTCCTACACTCTGGGCTTGTGCTGACCAAGGTCAACTACTTTTTGGGTCAATTTAGAAAGATGTAGCGTGTAATTTTTCCTACTGATTTATTGAAAACAAAACCTTTCAGTCCATGACATGAAAACATAGTGCTGAAGTGTCCCACCTGTCTCTGTAGCAGGTGTGTGTGTGGATTCCCCAGCATACTCTGCTACAGCCCTTCCCAGAGCTAAAATACATGGGTGGGATACTTGGCTCCATCAAAGAGACTTCTGCAAATGCCACTTCCACAAGAGGTGAGGAGTTTCACAACCTGCAGAGGACAAGCACTTTGCTGCAGTGGAAGGAGGAGCAGCTCCAGGTTCTTTTTTCCAATCTGTGTTGCTTCACAAGCTTCTTCCTGGTAGATGTTGCCCAATGTTTCACTGTATAATGTCATTTAAAATGCAATATTTGGGGCGGGTCCATGGGCTGAAGTGGAGACAGCTACCGAAGCCTGCTTTGTCCTGTTAGGTCTGGCCAGAAGGTGGGGACCAAAGGCTGGGCTGTGCCACCACCTCCTTGGTCCCCATTACCCCATCTCTGGGCTCCTGCAGAGGCCCACTGGTGGCAAGGCCATTGGACACAGCAAGGAGGGACTGCACAAAACAGACACATTGCACTGAAACATTCATCTTTAAAAAAACTCCTTCCACAGGAGGCAATTAAAAGAAAAAAAGCTTTCAGGGCCTATTATCAGTTCAAACATTTGTGTTAATAAGAATCTCAATCTTAGCTGTTGTTTCTGTTCAAAGGACACCTTCCAAATAACCATAACCTAATGAAAGATAAACCATGCTTGTACAACAAAATAAAACATAAGAGATACTTTGGACTCAACAAATGCTCTAACAATAACAATAAAAAAAAACTGACAGAGGAACTTAAGAATCATTGAAAGTTTTCCAAAGAAAGAAAACAAATCTGATAGGGTCAGCCTGAAATATTTAAAATCTAAAGCAATCAACTGAAGTGTGCTTTTTCATACTATAGATTTCACTGGCACATCTTTCCACATCCTGCTTAGAGCTACCTGCATAAGTAATGAGTGCATTAATTAGCAAGAGATAAATAATCAGTGATATATATATATTACTTTTATGTAAATTGTCTATAGCATATAGCTTGGCTCTTGTGTCTTTGATCTGCTGATAATCTTCAAGTGTGGATTCCAGCAGGCCAAATATTTTTTATCTCTTCTGGGAGTACTTTTGGCAAGTTTTCCATCAGTAGGAAATGAGCTGGAAAACTCTGGTGAAACTTCAAAGCAACAGCTTAAGGTGATCTTTCATTTCACAAACTTCAGTCTGTCTTCTCTGCTATTTAAAAACATACTGAGTTCTTTCTCCATAATACACTTTTAAAACCTGTGAATAGGATGATTTTATAAAAATCATACATGAAATATGTGAGAGATCATGTCACTTTGGAATATAGGGCATTTTTTAAATTGTAGAGATATTACGAGATAGTGAAGCCTCAGGTGCTGTATTTCAGTAGTGCATTCATTTGTACAAACAAATGGACTTTAAATCCTTTTGTACCCGAGCCCTATTTGCTGGGATGGGAGGTGCATTGGTCATTTGTTTGAATGATTTCTGCCTTAATTTTTCTCCCAGTTTTGTTATAAATATCTATTCTTCTCCATCCCACATTCTATGATACAGAATTTATGAGCTCTAGTAATGCTCTCAGGTATGTATTACATGTATTCAATAAATCAGGGACAAAGCAAAGCCTGCTGCAACTCATACTAGGAAGAGGGGTAATCTAGATAAAAAAAAAATCCAAAGGGCACAAAAGCAATCTCTCCCAGGGCCAAAATTCTAAGGGAAGGAAAGACACAAGTGGATATAATTAGAAGGAGAATGAAAAGAAGTCTCAGGAGTCATCTCTTCAAAAATATCACAATAGGTCATCCAGACTCAGAGGCAAGTGATGTGCAGAGTGCATTTAACTGTGCCTGCTCCTGAAGCAACTAATCCAGTTATTAATTGCCCAGTCATCAACTAGGGCTGTGCAAACAGCTTAACAAGCTAAGCAATGTCAGGATACATTTGACTTCTTGAACATTATTTGCAATTGCATTTCTCTCACTTTTATTGAAATCATTATTCTTAAAACATTCTGCTTCCTTCTCAGAAGTAACTTCACTGCAAAAATGCTACTGAAAATCACTGAAAAGAAGGAGAAAAAAAACCCAAACCCACAACATTTATATAATTATTGTTCCAATTCTTGGCTAATACCTACAAAGCAAAATGACAGGGCTTGAACTATCTGGTCGCCATAATGTATAATCCTATTGCAAGAGAAAATAGATACAAAAAAGCTTTAGAATAGCCAGTTACACAAAGAAATTGTATCAATGTGAACTGTTTCAATGTTTGCTCACTTGGTGATGGTTATCTTGAAGGAAAAACAAGGAGAGGATGCAGCTCTGGGAGACCATTTATTTTTTCAGAGCACTGGAAGAACATGGGATCTATTGACCTGGAACAGCAGAAAGAACAAAAAAACAAGGCCAATGACAGCGCCTCTGGCAGCAGTTAAAAGCTGATGTTTCAGGGAAGGGGGAGACCAGGAGTCAGCACACACAAGTAAGCTTGCCAGAGCCACAGCACAAACCAGGGACAGGGACACATTTGGGTTTCATCTCAGATGCTGCCTTGCCTTACAGCTGCTTCTGCCGTATGGTACAGCGTGGTTTCTCTAACCTGCTTTTAAGTCGTGTGCCCTGCTTCTGCCTAGAGCCATCTGCAAACAGAGGAAGGATTTGCCCAGAGACGAGATTACCTAGTTCTCAGTTCATAAAAGGCTGTATCAAAGCAACAAGAAGCAGTGAGATGAGCAAGGCAGGTTAACTATGCTCTGGTTAAAAGAAGCATTGGCAAAGAAGAAAGAAAGGGAGGAGACAAATCAGAGTCCCAAGGCAGATCTGCTTCTGCACCCACCAAGTGAAGAATAGAGTGGGTACCCCACTGACACTGTATCTGTAGGTATTGTGTGTAAAAGAAAAAACTCTCCACTCAAACAGGAACAGGTCCAAGTGTTATTCCTCATGGCTAAAGGACCATTACAGATGATTCTATTGAACTGGCAGCAGCACCAAAGTGAAGGACTCCAGACACCACTGGATGGAGAAATGGGCCTGGAATGTGACCTCAGATCTATGGCTGAGGATGGTCAGTAACTTAGACTCACTGACTTGAGTGAGAACTGACACTAAGGGCAGGTTAGCCAGCACTTGGACCTGAGTACTGATTGAAAACAGGTGAGATTAATCCTCATCTTTCCATTGTGTCCCTACCATGACTGTACTGTAAATGCTATTGAACTCATTCCCAGTCCTGAAGGCAGCACACATCATCGCACTCTCACAAACTTGGAGAATAAGAAGCTGACCAGATCGGCTGATGTAGCCAGACCTGTTGGCTCTGTATCAGAGATAGGGACTGAAAGTGGATGTCTGGATTTCCTTCAAAGAACTACTTCTCAGAAGCAGTTCAGATGTAGCACAGTGCAGAGGAAATTAGCTTCTATTTCTAGTACCAAAATGAATGCTTCCAAAAATGAACTTCTTCTTTTAATAAATGCTTATCAGTAATGCTTTCACCATTTGAGGCTGCACATAGGTGGGGACACCCAGTAAGAAAATCCTGAAACTTAGTCCAGCGTGGTCTGAAGCAAATGCAACTACCAACCTCCTTCTAAACCTGCACTATCAAGTTCAAAAAACACCCTGCACCATATTCTCTCTCTTCTTCCAGTGCCTAGGATACAGCAAATAATAATATCTCATGGTAAGCTGCAGTGGCTCAGGACTAGGAACAACTGGGAGGCACTGCCTTGTCAGTTCACCAGGGGCTCCATTACAATATGTTTGTACAACAAACGCTGTAATTAAGGGTAGGCCAGATTAACTCATCTCTTACTGCTCAACCAGGAACACCAAATAAGCAAGTTTGCCCTCACATAACTGAAACAAGGCATTTTTGCCTGTGAATATAGTTTGTTATGCCTCCATGACAAAAATAAAATAATCACAGAATGTCATATTAGTTTAAAAAATTTATGACACAGTAACGTTTCTCCAAATTTGAAATCTTTTAAAAAGTGGCTTGGAGAAAAAATAAAAGCAGCTTCCAGAGAGTTTTACTGGCACATTAAGTTACAAATTCTAAGTCCTGGAGGTGAAATGTTTTTAGCATTTATGAGAGCTCTGGGCTTCCACTTCTCATGCTGAGACAGCTATTAATACATGACAAAAAGCATCTGTGATCTACTGCTTGCAGGGTTCAAACCCCAAAGCATCCAGAAAGTCTGTGCAGAATCCTTCATTCACATGGCTGATTGACTGCACCACACATAAGGCAATGTGATGTATATGCTCTGATGTGACAGGTCCAAAATATAATGTGCTTTACAAATTATTTGATCTTAATTAGAACAAGAGTCTTTAACATGAAAATTTTCTTTCAGAAAAAGGCATAGGGCATTAAGAGATAGTGATGTCAGCATCAGTCCCCATAAATCAGAGACAACATCTATTTTAAGCCTTGCAGATATGCACATTAAAAATGGGAGAATGCTATTTTGAATGGGAAAATGATTACCATTCTAATTTCTCACTAAACCAGAATGGAGCATCCTTATGAATCCAGCAGTCTTTTAGAGGGAGAATATAGCCCAGTCTTCTGCTGGAAAATGCCTGGCCCGTTTCTTTGATGTCCAGGCTGCTGTTAGACCCTGTGTGAGGGTGCACAGGCAAGCACACTGGTGCAGGACCAGGGCCTAACAGCTGGCCTGAAGTCAGGCTGTAACACACCTTTCTGAATCATACACCCTTCATCACACAAATGTTTCCACCCTGCACTGTGGTTTTTAGGGTTTTTTTTATTTTTTTTTTTTTACTGGAAGACTGGATCAAAGCTGTCTAGCTGGCAAGAGAGTTCAGTCACTTCAGTCAGCCTGGAAGTATGTCTGGTTTAGACTTGAATTTTGAGGAAGGCATATTTTCACCACTTTGGTCTTCCTGAGTAATGTGATTACTTGTTTTCACCTGATGTGGCATTGGTGCCTGCTATCTAGCAGCTTTTCCCTGTTGGTGCAGTTTCTGCAATTAAGATGTCAAGCTGATAAGCAGGGAAATGATGTAAGTGGTGTCTACATGAATTCTTACTGGATGAAAATAAAGGGAAAGAAAAAAGGTGTAAAGATAGTACCTGGCAAAAGTATGCACCGTATAAGTAGAAAAGCACGTCTCTCTGTGCCAGCTTGTCTCAGAGCACTGCATGGCAGAACAGCCCGCACTCTCTAATGCTTCGCCCAACGAAAGGAAAGCTTCAGCAAGGTCTGAAGTGCAGCCTGTGAAGTGGCTTGTCACATTCCTGCCGCGGGGACGCATCCCTGCGGTGCCTCCTGCCTTTCTCAGGCGGCTCATTGCATTGCGGGGGGGTGGGCTTTTTTCTGCAGGAGCTCTGTATTAGGGAGCACTGACTGCAAGTCTGAGCTGCTGAAAAACTTGTTTTGCTCATCTCTCTGAAGTCACAGTATGGAAACATGGATGTGAGACCTTATGATCTGGAGAATGACTTCCCCAGGGACTGTCTTTCATTTCAGCGGTGCTGACCCTGATTTTCCCAAATGCAGGTAACTCAGCTGGCCTGAATTGTAGGGGGAGGATGGGGAACTCATGCACAATCTTCCTTGAAAAGAGACAGCTAATGTGCACAGCCATCACACGCTCAGTTAAGTGCACTGCACACACTGCAACACCAATGGAGGGGGATGGGTGCCCATAACCTCAGCTCACCTAGAAAATCTGTGCACATTCCCACGTGCTGGAAACACATGATCCGAAACACATGACAGTACATCTGGGAACAGATCAGAATAGCAATTTCCCTTACTGGCCAGATTAAGAACTGGGGAGAACAGACATTCAGGTGCCACGATCTGTTGAGGATTCACAAGAGAATTGTGGTCAGTTTTATCATTTTTGGGCTTAAATTCTCTAATGTGTAGTCTTTTAAACTCACTTCACATGGAAAGAGACCTTGATTTGACTCTTTGCTTCCACAAAAACACACCCCATTTGTTTATTTTCACCAATTTCAGTTCAACTCAAAGCACAAGAAGAAGCTTTGGGTTGCAGCCTGATAGAAACTGCTCAAAAAAGAAAAATTAAAAAATAATTATTACAATTAAAAAACCTGCTGGACTTAAAATAGGAAAAAACTTACAATTTTGGCTTGGAGTGCTCAGATTGAGAATTGGGGTGCTACTACCCATGTGTTCAGTATGGCTTCTGTGTGAGCCAGAGGCCATGACATTTGCAGAGAGAAAGGCGCATCAATTCCAAATAGCATATTAGATTATTTTAATGCCCCCAGTTATAAATTGCAATGGGATGCAACTTGTCCTAGTGACAATCCACGCATCCAGTGCTGTCTGAGTATTTTAGCCTTGCAAATGCCTTTTTTCTCCAAATGGGTTGCTCAGCAGTAATGATTATTCAGAGAAAAGTGGCAGACAGGGTCAGGCAGCAGCAGAATGAAAAGTGAAAACTTGAAAGATGCTAGATGAATATTTATGCAGAGCAATCTTCACTCTCGAATTATGGCGCATAATGGGATCAGCAAAGCTAACGGAATTCACGCTGCGTGAACTTCCTCTGTGAGAACTTAAGTTTAATCTGCACATAAGACTGACAACCCGTGAACACAGAGAAAACGTTCAATGGCATGTAAAAACTTCTTTGGAATAATGTTTCTGACTATATCAATGTTCTGGCAATGACAGAATAAACAACATTTTTTTTTTTCGGGCACATTTTAAATCCACAGGCCACTTTTTTGAAATGGCATTCAAACATTGTCACAGCAGACTTTGTTCTTTTGTTTCATTGCTGATTTGGTATGTCCTACTGGCAACTGAAAAGCATCCATGGGGATTGAGTAATGGGGACAAGAATTTCAGAGAAGCCTGGCACTGACCATCTCTTAAAGGCTGGTGATGATGAGGAGCAGCCCGCCAATGTTCCACTCTGATACTGCAAGATTTGCCGGGGAATACTTTTCATTGCAAAAACAAATGACAGTTGTCTGACTGAAGAATCTTATTTTTTTGAAGAATCTTGTTTTGCAAGATTTTCTCCTCGAGCTGTCCAAAACTCAGTGCACATGGGCAGTGAAACCCATTCCTGTGCTGGAGGGTCAGTACAAGAGCTGCAGATCAGTTTACTCCTTTAGGGGCCTGCAAATTTAGTGCACAGATTAGGTCTGCATTTCATACATTATGTATTTTTTGTGAGCAGGTTACTACATAGCCCAAGACGCTCTTACAACCCATCACTATGCCCAAATCCCAAAACAGTTGATCACCTGGGGGCTAAGCACTCATATATTTAGACAGATAGCTAAACCTTTTATGTTTATACAAAGGTGTTTAAAAACTTGCTTAGCAAGACTAGCTTTTTCCTTGACAATCCTATAATATGCTAACATGGTTGCTGGTTGAAAAACACTTTTCCTTACTGTCCTTTAGTATTTTCTTTTCTGAACTAGAGGTCCTGCTTCATCCCTCTACTGAATGCTTCAGCACATGTCTAATCCTTCTGAATTCAAGGATATATTAAAAAGCTCTATTGAATCCAGAGCTCTGTGAGAAACTGGGAAAGAATGCAGCTCCAGCTATCTGAAATATCTGAACTCTCCAAAATACCCAGTGTATGTATTATCTAAGTGTTTATGTCTGGTCTTTTTTTCTCCTCAACTTACACATCTATCATCCAAACATATCAGAAGCACATCAGAGACAGCTGGCTTATGTGTGAATTTAATTAAATGATTACATACAAAATAATCTTTAAAAGATGCAGAGTTTAGCCTGTAACAGTAACCCCACCTTTGCCTTCTGCAGCTAATTAGCCCAAGAGGCCAACTCCTGCCTGGATCAGGCCCTGATTGGGGACACCAGCCCCTTCGTATGAGCGGCATACATACATACACGTGTGTGTGCGTGCACATATATATATATACATATGCGAAACTATATTTATTTATTTATTTTGCACAATACTTCGGATTAGGACCTTTCTGATTTTTCTTAGAACTGCCTGAGGCGGTGGGGTTCCGGCTCTGGTTTGCCCCTCTCCTGCGGGCGGTGAGGTGCGCAGCAGCCGGGGTGCGACGCCGCTTTCCCGCACTCCCGCCCCGGCCCGCGCCTCAGCCGCCTCCACCGCAGCTCCACCGCGCTGTGCCCGCGAGAGCGCGCGTCCCCGTGCGAGAGCGCGCGTCCCCGTGCGAGAGCGCGCGTCCCC
>JACBWW010000005.1:13555547-13589749 GCA_020086605.1 Lanius collurio | reverse complement strand
AGGGGGCGGGCAGGGGGCTGCAGGGGGCTGAGGGAGCCCGCGGGGAAGGGGCGGGCAGGGGCTGAGGGATCCGACAGGGAGAGTGTGGACAGGGGCTGCAGGGGGCTGAGGGAGCTCTCGCAGGGAGCTGGCGGTGCCGGCCTATCCCCGTCCGTGAGCAGAGCCCTCCCAGCCTCAGGCCCTCCGTCCCGGGCCCCGCCGCCTCTCCCCGGCCTGTGGGAGCCGCTGCCCTCCCGCGCCGGTAGGGAGCGCTCCGGGCTGTGGCGGAGCATTGCCTTCCTCACTTCGTAAACAAAAGCAGTGCGCGGAAGAGTTAACCCCTTCGCAGGAGTGTGTTATGAGGCTGTTTGTTGTACTTCCATGCGTTCTGAAGACATTTCGTGCGCTTTTATTGTATAAAGTAGTACCTGCAGTGATAGAGTAATAAATCAGGGAAACAACAGGTAGCTGAAATAACAGAAAATAAATAAATATGTATTTTTTTTTTCCCAAGGAGTAACAAAGACAGCGTTAAACTGGTTGCAGTGGAGAGTTAGGAGAATGTCCTGAAATACGTGCAGTGAATGCATAGACTCTGCAATAAATTGATGAAATCAGTAATTTCACTGCAGAGAGGCATCAGCTTTATACATCAACATAGTTATGTATATGTGTGTGTGTATTTATATATATATAAATTAAATTGGCTGATAAGTATAATTATATTATTACTGCTTTATAGTCCCAAAAAGTGTACTGGGGGGACTTAGAAGCCAGAAACACGAGCTGATTATCAGAGTGCTGTGTCCTAACTTATTCAAGCACCGGATAACACCTCTGAAACTGTTAAAATATCTCACAGTCTTAAGAAGTGTTTTCACTCTTTCATATCTGTTTCTTCAGAACTTCTCTCATGGGTACCACACATTCTGAGCATCACAGAGGTGTGAGTCCAAGTGTGGCAAAGGTAAAAACTGTAAAAAAGAAAAGTGAAAGAAGACTTTCTTCTGAAGAAATTAGTATTTTCTGATTCTCACTGAGCTTGTGCCTTGGCTCACACTCATAGAAGGAAGCAAGCAGTTCTGTGTTCTGGTCCATTTTAAGTTAAATGATTTGAAACTTCTAAAAGTCATTATTTTCTGTTGCTTTTACCTTATGCACAGGTAGCCTTCAATACATGTGGGTTATCTTGTCCATATGAGCATTTGGTGTAATCTTGTAATTTACATATTAATTGCTCAAAATCTTTAGCAATATAAAAGTTATCTGTCCACAATTCAAAGGTTTTCTTAATTGTAAAAGGAAAGTACTTCATGGCAAAGAATGTAGCCAGTAATTATCTACTGCCAAGTGTCAAAACACATGTAAAATGAATGTTAACTGCTGGGAGTGGAAGGAAGTTGATTTCTTCTGTGGAAGTTTGAGCCTTCTAGCACGAAAAAGAAAATAATTGTTCGCATATTCTGTTAGTTTCAAATGTAACAGTGTTTTCTGTATGGTGATGGCACTTAGGAGAGATAGTGTAAGAACTCTGGAGCTGAAAATTCTGAGGTGTGCTAAGTTGTACACAGAGGGACCATTGTCCCCATGAGTTCTGAGCCCTTCTGAGGGCTTGTATCACAGCTTGCAGCTGGTGGGATTTTTCCTTTGCACACTCACCCTTTGTGTCTATTGGCAGCAGCGAGAAATATGGTGGGTTTTAACAAGTCCCACCACCTGATCATAGCCTCTCCTATGTAATCCCTTCACAAAGCCAGAATGAAAGGGTTAAGTCTTTTTAGCAGGATAAATGTTCATGTTTCTCTTGGATTTAACTGGAGGATTGCTCATGAAAGTCATAAATGGGAAACTTCTTTAAGTTTGCCCTTTTGCTGTGTAAGAGTCCAGCTGGTTTTGGTTTTGCTGTGTGCAGCTGCAGATACATCCAAAGTTTTGAAAAGCATAATAAGTTGGAGACATGTGCCTAAAAAAGTTTATGCGGACATCTAATATGACATCTGCACACTTTTTGTACCACAGCTTGAAGATCTATAAAAACACTAGAAATAACTTTATATATTAGTTCTTCAGTGAGAACATTTTCAGCTTTTGTTGTTTTGTGTATACTGGCTTAGCACTTCTAACTTTCTGTTTTTGGATTTATCTCACCCGTATTTTTAAGTTTCTTCTTAAACTTTGTCATAAATTTTATTTCAGTACTATTTCTTGTAATTTTGTGTATAGCTTCGGTCTCTTACCTTTTATAATTCCTGAATAGCTTATTTTATGGTGACATGTCTTGCTGCATATGCGCTGTTAATGTAAATGTGGTATTTTGTGTTGATTAAGGTATAAAGTTCTTGAGGGCATCTGTTCAGGTTTGCATGTATAATTTCTTTTCCTACAATGTTTTACTTGTCTGAAATGTCTATGTTATATTTTCTTTACCTTTCTGTGCAGCGAATCCATCTGGGCTGTTTTTCTGAGAGCTCTAATTATCATGCTGTCTCTAAGACAATTACATAATTAAGTGGTTTTCATTTTTGTTCTGGATTTGGCAATTATAACAAAAACACTGTAAAGTGTATCAGCTGCAATATGAAGAAAGTCAATCAGTAAAAGAAAATGTACCTAGAAGATAAACACAGTTGAGAAGATTCTACTAATAACCAATAAATGAAATGAAAATTAAAAAGAAATAGAAAGAATTGAGCTTTTTGGGCTCTTTGAGACTGTTACTTTAAATAATGAACTTTCTGTACCTTTGATGATTGCAAAAATGTGATGCTCCAATGAAAATTTATAAATATAATTGTAGTAGTTAAGCATTTCCCCAAGTATGGTAGGATAGAGTGCTGAAAGGGCAGCTGTTTTATTGTTTCATAATTTTCCATATTTAATATTTTAAAGATAGATTCTTTTTTTGCCCTCCCTACTTCTAGCATTGCATCAGTCACGTGTGTGTACTTTTCATATTTTATTGAAACAGATGGCATATCTCCTTGTTCAAGGCTTAGGCAAGGGGAGCGTAGGAAATAGGGTAGGATTAAATTATTTTGAAACAAGAAGACATCTTTCTCATATCCTATTTCTCATACACCTGTTAGTCTTCCAAGCAAGCAGTGACAGTAAACACTCAGAAACAGAGAGTGTATTATGGTTTTGGTGTTCTGAGAGCCCTGCCCTGTTCTTCAGTATTCAGTTCCTATGACTACCTGTTTTGCAACACAGAAGTCTAAAAGTTTGCAGCTGAGCTTGACTGAGCTCAACAGTAATACTCCTACCAGCCACAAAGGGAGCAGATTAGGCATTTTTTTCTAGCTCTAGTAGCAAACCTCTCCCCTAAATCCACCACAGTCACAAGGCTCAGTGCTTTTGAGAATCAGGTCATCTCTCAAGGCATATAAACATGAGTTCAGAAGCCTGATTTTCAGCTTTTCCTTGTGAAGACATTGGACAAGCTGAATTTGTGCAGAAATACTACAAAGTCAGGGTTTCTAGAATTTAATATATGTATATATGCTCTAGGGAAGGTTTAGAATGCTGTGAGTAAAATGCATCCCTCTGGCCTCTGGATTCTGTACTTATCATACATAAATGTATGAAACATTATCCATGCAGTGCAGGGCTTGTGAGTGGAACAGCAGTGGTGTGTCTTAAAGTCCAGATGAAAGAATGGCTTAAAGCGGTTTGAGTTCCTGGTTCAGTCAGAAGTTCCACATATGGTTATGCTGCACATCGATGTTCAGTCAAGTATTTGTGCTGTTTGATGAATTTCCGTTGGATCCTGCAGGAATGTTCAAATTCCTGCCTGAGATATTTATATTTCTATCAGAGTTGTGGCTATGAGTATTTTTAATTTTCACATCTACTGTAATACTCATTAAATTAATACAATAGTTGCATGAAATGTACAAGACGTTTATTTGGGGGCTCAGTCCTAGCAGATTGCTGGTAAAACAGATTTCCCAGAGCATGGGGAATTCTCTATTTGTGTCAGCATTTTTGTGCAAATGGCATAGAACTTGATCACTGAGGAAACCTGATCAGGCAATAATTTGAAATTATCCTTTCCTCATGTAAATATCATTCATAGAATTGAGACCTTCAGGATGTGTTTTGAACTATATTTTAAGAATGCTGTGATTCTAAAGCTATGATTCACTTCCAGATTTATGGGAAAAAAAGTTATAAATGAAGTGCCTGCAATTTATCATTTAAATCAATCTCTGAGTTATAGTGAAACTCAGAGTGAAACCTATCCTGGTAATTATGAGTGTCTGACTTCTTCATGTGACCAGGGGAAGGATTAAAGAGGTCAGGGGTCTCAAACAGTAAAACAAATCCTGTTTTCCCCGAGGTTTCCAAGGACCTTCTTAGTGCATACTGAATTATTTTGAGACGCAAAGCATCAGAAATTTGAGCTGGCATAATGAAATGTGTGCAGTTTAGAGCTGTGCATCTCTAACTCCACAGCTGTCACATGGCTGTGATATGTGGCCCACAGCTAGTCTGTGGTGTTCTGTTAAACAACAAAAGTGGTACTGTTTTCAGTTTCAAGGCAGAGAAGTAATCCACAAGAAACTTGAAAACATTCACAGGTATTTTGGCTACAGGACCTGTGAAGTTGGTTTGAAGGACTAAGATTTTTTGGGGGGCCTAAAAATGCATGTGTAAGGTTATGTTTCATATTAGAAATTTAATAATCACAATCAAATATTTCTCTAGTTTTCCCATAGATACATTTTACGGTTGTATCATAGTTTTTCTGGTAAAACACACTTCAGATATCAGATTTTTATTCAACATTCACAAGCCCACATTTACCACTCAGCTTTCAGTGAGCAGCCGCTGCTGGCAGAGTGCCAAGAAGATGTCATTACAAATTCACATTTGAGAAGACAGAAGATTGCATGGACATGTTAAGATTCATTATTGATCAGAACTTTGTCTCCACAAATTCAGGTTATTATTTTCACTGGAGTCAGGAGTCATACTGCTTTGATGAAGAAGTAACTTGGACCATATCCAGCTATTGATATTTCTAAAGTGATGATCTGGCTCTAAATCTGGCTGCAATGATGCATTGCCTCACCACACAGATCTTATTACATGTGCCTGTCATTAGTAATGCTTCTGACTTCAACTTTTGAATGCCTTGAACACACAGCCTAGTGGGTTTTGTTCTAATAGGTTCTGTGTGTAAGGCAATCCTTTTACTCTTGTATAGTGTTTCCAGTGGATTGTTTACTACTGACAGTCATGCAAAAAAGTTGCTGGATGTGCAAAATGTGCTGCCGGGGTGCAATACCAGAACACTTTCATGTAAACAGGTGATGTACCCTGGTTTTCACTACAGAAGTTCTAAATTTAGCTGCAGCACAGAGGATTCCAAAGTCAGTGGTCCGAAGTTGCTCTTTTTTTGCTAGATCTTGTATGAGTTGATGGAAATGTCAGTGAGGTACAAATTGAGTAATGAAGCCTGGATTTGGTCTGGTGGTTTTGGCTGTCAGTGACTCTACCTCCCTCAGTTCACACTGTGTGACAACACCTGCACCACAGCAGCAATACCTGCAGAATGCTCCTGCAGAGCTCTGGCAGAGCAGCCACTGCAAATCCGCCCACACCTCCTGCACTGTGAGGCTGAAGTGCAACCCAAGCAAGGCCATAGTGATGTTGCTTGGAGAACAGAGATGGTCTGAAAGCCAGGGTTCCCTTTTTTATGCACATGCACTACCATCAGTTCAGGCTGCTTAACCAGCCTAGATAATAAGATGCCAGGTGATACTCCTTTTGCAGTGCTGAGCAATGTTTTAAGTAAAAAGCTTAATGACTGGACTACGTATGTTTGTCCTTTCAGGTGAAATTTTTCTCGCTAAACTCAGATACTGACTTTACAGATGTCTATTCTAGGTCACAGCCATCTCATTTTACTCTACATGTCTGTGTATAGTGTACTATTGTGTACTACACTGTACAAGTGTACTATTGTAGATGCCAATGTTTACCATTGTAGATACTCATATTGATAATTTGGATGCCTTATTTCAAACTAACGCAAAATATTACTGCATTCCACTTTGTATGTTACTTTACCATGAGTACTTTTTGTTTTTTTAATTCCCATCAATCTATTTGCAGTGAACAAGCCTGTTCAAGAGCTTGGTGTACCAGCTCATTAGTAACAAGAGAAGTACATGAGATTCTAAAGCTAATTCTGTCTTAACACTTGTCCAGTTAAACTCACTTTCAGGGGTGTTGTCAAACCTGATTTTGGAAGAAATCTTTTTAATGTCATATTAATTCCATTTGGGACACGTGATAATATGCAAAGGACATTTGTTAGTATTTCATTATTCAAGATTATATCCAGGTTTTCTACTGTGTATGTACCTCAAGGATTTTTGTGTATTTTTCATCTGTCTGTATGTTTTCAGGCTCTTGCCTTTTGCCATTTGCCCTGTGTTCATGCATTTTTCATAAGTCAACTAGCACAGTCATTGCTGCAAATACGGTAATTTTTGCTTTTTTATTTTGTCATGAGCAACAAAAGCCCCAAACGTAATTCTAGCTTTATGTACAACTTCCTAAATACATTTTATGCGCAGTATGGACTCAGTAAACCCTTTGGCTTGGTTGAAAGGATTTTCTTGTTTGTTTTTCCTTCATAATTTTAAATAAAGATAATACAATTTAAAGCTTTCCCCTAAAAATATTTATTCATCATTACTTGGATGCATAATAACAGGAAACCCCTGACTTTGGCTTTATTTTTATTTAAAAGTATTGAAATATTATTTAGTTGAAACCTCAAGCAAACCAAATCATAGCAGTGCCTTGCCTCCCTGAGTGTTGCACTTCACCCACCACAGAAATTATAATATGGAAAATAAAAAATCTACTACCAATGAGATAAAACCAGCACAATGCAAAAGAAGATAATTACATTGCTCAGCTGTCACAAGGGCAACATAAAAAAATGGAGTGACTCATCTCCCTTCACAGGCACAGCCTGCTCAAACATACATATATAATTATTTATTTGTATGGTTTTGATTCTTTAGCCAAATGTCTCTACTTTGTAATGTGGTTTAACCACTTGGGGATTTTTGTTCGAAGAGTTAATTTATAGTTTTATCAGTGAACCACAAAAAAGTCTTCTGGGCTCCAATGTAATTAAGTCTCATGCAAGTGCTGTATATCATTAAATCTCACTCTGTATGGACATGAGTTCAAAGGCAGCTCTCCTGCAAAGATACAATATGCAGTGATCAAGGGCTGCTTTCTAGTGAAGTCATATTCCTTACCAAACAAGTATATCAGGCAAGAGTATACTCAAGACCTAAACATGAAAACATTTTCATATAGCATTGTAATTTTGACTTTGGAGGTAAGTGAACAATTGATTTAGACAATTTCTTAAAAGAAAGGGACTCTTATTTATAATTTATAAGTGTATTTTTGAGAGTTTAATCGATGATGTTATAAGAAAAATCTATTGCTATATGCAATAATGTTGTACAAGACTGTTGTACTGGTATGGAATCTTGGAATAATAATTGCCATTGATTTAAGAAATTTGACAAAATATGATACTCCCACTAGGTGGAGAGTCTGAAATAAGAAAGAAGGGTTTTAAGGGTTGGAGATACGCTTCTGTAGAGAATTTTTATGCAATACTCAAGCTGAACAAAGTGTAACAGTTTTGCCTTATAGAACTTAATGTAAAAGTTAAGGCTGAGCAAATAGTATTCATGCTAATTTAGCTTTATTTTTATGTTTCTTTTTTTAACTGGAAGTTTTTCCAGGTTTTTGGACAGTGTAATAGTGGTTTATGTTTGCTGACGTTACTTGGATGAATTTGAATTTTTGAATTTTCAGCCAATTTACAAATTGTTTGCTTTGACTGTTTGCCCTGCTCTATTGGTTCATTCTATTGAATCTAATTAATCAGTGCAAATTCCAATATGTGCAATGACTACCAGAGCAGATGAGAGGAACCCTTCTTTGATTGGCATCAGGAGGTGCTTTGGCAAATCAAACGGCATTAGCACACTCCCACATCTTTGTCAAAACAAAAATGAGGAAAAAAGATAAATCTAGTAAAAACAGACCTTTTTGTGAGATTAGTATGAAACCCAGAAAGCTACTGTTAAAATAGGAGACTTCATCAGCTCTGTGAAAGTCAAACCTTTGCAGATAGCAAGATTACAGAGTGAAAACAACTGTAAACAAAAAACTTGCTGACTGCTGTCATTTTTTGTCAATCTCAGCAAATATTTACTCACGGACAAGCATCATGTAGTGACCCACTTCCTAGAACCGATTTTCCCTTCTTTTATTTTTTGCAAATCTTTTGAAAAATTAGTTCAAAGGGAGTAAAAAGGGTGACACTATGGTTGAACTGTCTGTAATCTAACTTGACTGAGGAAATGTGGCTGTTTGGTACGAGTTCCCTCCCCAGTTAAGCAGAGAAAGCAAGCCCTGTCAGAAAGGAGCTCAGCCAGTGCAATAATAGGTCTGTGAGATAGGTCCTTTGAGGCTAGGAGTTTGTTTGTGCAAACTAGAGATGCAAGATGAGCTTACTGAGATGTAGATCTTCAATATGGATATGAGATGGTGCCAATGCCAAAAGAGATTGGGAAACTATCATGGGTTCAGTAGAGACCCACTGATGCAGTCAGAGCAGCTGTGGGAAGAGGCTGAGGAGCTGGAGCTGACTCAGCTGGGAGCAGAGGTGTCTTTGCATAGTCTTTATCAGGCAGCCATCAAGAAGACGGAATCAGACTTTTCACAATGTGGTAACATTCACAGGTTGAAACAAGAGCAGCTGAGATGGAATATAGGGGAAAACATTTCACACTAAGGACAGTCAAGCAGTCCCTTTCAATCTGAATTGTGATCCTATTTTACTGGAAGATGTTACTATCCAGGCCAAAGGTACTGTTGGGTGCATTGTCGGATCTCAACTGCTGTCTTCTATCTTATGAAGTCATTAAAATGTTAGAAAAGAAAGTCACAATGCTGCCGTAAAAACCATTTGTACAGTGCACTATTGGAAGATACACTATAACAATTTATCTGTCTGAGAGCTGTTTATTATAAGCTCATTTTACGTAATTACAAAGGTGTGACCTTACAAGATTCCTTTTTTTTTCTATATTTGATGTGTTTTAATTAACATTTGAACAATATTCACTAGATTTCACTGTGACTTTTATGAGCTTTCTAATAAAAATGCTGGGCTCTTGCCTGATCACTTTTTAGTCTTTACACCTGTGCTACCATTATTCTCTCACAGGCCAGCAGACACAGCTGTTTGAACACAGGTATCAGGACACACCTTGTTCTTTTCCACTTTTCTATTTCTGGGAGTTCCCCTATTAACCTCTGTTCAGTATTGCTAAGGTAATAGTTTACCACCAACCCTGAAGTAGGTCACAAATAAAGCCAAGCTCTTGTAGCCTCTGTGGATCGTATCTCTCTTAAAAAAAAAAAAATCTAAACCCAGAATTCTTTGTTCCTCACAGTACAGAACTTAACCCATCATTGCTAAAATAAATAAAGTCAGTAGGTTAGAAATGTATCCAGAGACCTAAACCTGTTGGGTTTTGTCCAGCTGGTTAAATATGCCATTTTATTTTTATGGTTTCCCCTGAGTTTCCATGTGAGAAACCACTAGGTGCTGTTTAGCATACAAAGATACTAAAAACAGAAGTTGCAAATCTCAGACTTCAACAGAAGGATCAGAAAATGTCCTCTGAAGATGAAAACCAAAATGACAGTTTAGCCGTGAGTACTCCATTCCCACTTTTGGAAAGATGAGATTCTGAGCAGAGGTGCAGTGCACTCCAACAGGATCAGCTTCACAGACTTTCTGACAGCTGTATGGCCGATACAACCTGGGAAAAAAAAGATTAAAAAAAAAGAGATCTTAATGTTTAATTCCACCTTTCCTTTCAGACAAAATGCAGTTCAATTCTTGCTTCGTCGGTGGTGGGGTGGCAGGGGACACAGGGGGAATATCTTCCTGCATAATTTTTTCAAAGACCTGTGATGCCTCTGTTCTAGTACAACATAGTAGATGATGGATCATGTGGTGAGGGAAGTCTGAGTCCTCGGGCTGTGAATAAACCTGTATAATACACAGTGCAATTACATGTTTTACTTGCTGATTTTTTGTTGCCCCTCTGTCTACTTTTATAGGAACACATTCAGGAAAGGAGTGGAGTCTGGCAGTGTGTTTGTTGAGACCTTCAAAGGTTCTCTAACGTGTGAAAATCATATTCTGGCTATTTCAAAAAACTAAGAAGTCAGAAGGACAACCTGCATTCTCCATGGCTTGGTGGATTTTGCCAATACCAGTTCTTGATTTGATTGTCTTAATTTCTAATCAATGCAAGCATGTTCCCATCATAAATGATCTGTGCTAATTTCACACTATACAGAAAGAAAACATTATAAAGAAATACTCCAAAATAGTTAAAATATTTCTTTTCTTAATGGCTCAGAAGCTGCATTTTACATAGTCTGTTCTCTTTTCAGTCCCTCCCTGGGAGCTGTTGTGTTCACAGCACCATTTGCATGCTTTACGTGGAACACGGCTCTTCAGAAAGCTGCCTGTGTTAAATCTGCAGGGATTTGTTTTGCTTAGTGAGGAAGGCACAGAAAAAGACATTTGGAGAAGAAGGTGGAGATTACTGGCTCCATATGCAATACTGAAAGCAAATATAGACTCAAACCATGCTTTCCCTTACCTTTACCTCTGTGTATGTCCCAGTGCTACCTGGTTTTTTGACCAATTTAATTCTTTTATTTCTCATTGCTGCTATTACTGGGAGTTATTTGGGGCTTCCTGCAGCACCAGGGTGCAACTGCAGTTTCAGGAAAAACTCCTTTAATAAAGCAACCGATGAAAGGTGGCCTCAAGCCTAAAGGAGTACATCTGGGAGAGTGCTCACTCCTGAATTAATATTTTGGAGAGTGTACTATTGATGCTATCACTGCCTTTAGGTTCAAGATCTACTGCTCTTTGCTCATTTGGGGGATTGTTATCTGAAGGGATTCTTTGGGACACCTGCTCCTTTACATGTGCAATGAAGGTCAGAAATCTACCTCTGCTATGCCTATTCTCTGTGATGCAGTAGAGGTTTTTCCACAGAGCACCAGGCATGCAAAGTTAGCAGAGGAGAGTATCTGGATGTCTGCTGGTCTCTGCTATCCTGCAAAGACACGACTGAAGGCAGCGTGGCTGGATGTGCCCTGTCAGAGAGCTTCCAGTCCCAGAGCTGTCCTTTGAGGTGGAGTACAGGGCAGCTGGAGTCTCTGGAGGCCTGTGGGGCTGTCAGTAGGCAGAGGGGTGGTAGATGGATATCAGAAGTTGTTGTTGCTGGGGCTTTCTATGAAAATTGATCCATAGCTGAGAGGGTCTAAGCCCTCACTTCTGGCAGAGAAAACACTTCTCTGTCTCACACAAAAAAAAAGGGAACAAAAAGTACTTTGAGATAATGGATTGCATTTCTCTCACATCTGTTACCCTTTTCGAGGGAAGGCCAGAGTCCATGATTATGAATAATCTTGATTTTGAGAGGAAAGGGGAATGCCTCTTGAATGTACTGATGTGCGTGGTGAGGAAGAGTGATACAGAACACTGAGAGACAGGCTTAGAATTATAAATTATAGCTCTAAGCTAAGACTGAAACTCAGATTTTTATTTAATACTTAAAACTAAATAAGGGGTTTTTTAACTCTTTCTATTTTATTGAAAGAGAATATTATGTTTGGTAGCACTGGGCTTTAAAAGTTAAGATTTGCAAGAAAAATTGCAAAAGAAAAAAGAAGTTTTAAAAGAGCAAGTTGATAGAAATATTTGCCATTTTCAATACACATTTTAAAAGACAACCAGTAGCCAAGAAATAAAAAGGCATTTGAATCAGATGACAAAAAAATTCTTTTTGATTAGGGTCTCCTCTGGTGTCATTGCGCCACCTATGATTTTTCATTGTATTCCTAAAACCTCATTATTTACCTTTCTGTAATGATGAATTTGAGGCCATGGTATTGCCTTTACATCTGTCTTGTTCTTCAAATCTGTTATAATGACCTGTTCCAAAGTCCAATTTAATGTCTGTAGGGTTTCTGAAAAAAAAGGAGAAACAGCATTAATGCACTACTTAGTCAGAAAACTCAAGGGAAGAAGGATCACAGAGAATGAAAAAGGAATGGGCTAGTGTGTGATATCAATGTGTATTCCATATGGAAGGTTTTCCTAGCATAACCAACACTTATTTTTCAGACAGCCAAGTGCTTGACATTACAAAATGCACTATTCAGCATTTGGAATTAGCCAGGCCTACTGATTTTTTTTATGCTGAGTGTCTGCCACAGTCTGAGGGTTTTCTTTGTCTCCAAATGGTATATCTGATTTTGTAAAAGTTGTTCTTTTTGCCTACTGTTTAAAAATCCATCCATGCTTGAACATGCTATAAACCAGGTAAAATTGTTTACTTGAGCCCTGCCAGACATTAGAGTACCAGGATGAGGAGGGAGGGCATAGAGGGGAGGGAGGGGGTGAAATGAGTGTCTGTTTAAACATTTTTCTTGTTCTCTATTATGCACGTGGGAAGAAAGCCATTCAAGGTGGATGCCAGTGGCACAGAGATGTGATCTAAATAATTGGGGCAAAGAAAATGAGATTAGACATTGTTGCTGCAGCAAAGGCTAGTTTTGAATGCCAGCACTTCCTGAGAAGGGAAAGACAGACAGGTAACTGGGAAGGAAAGCCAAATGATATTGGGAATCAGTGATGAGGAGAAACAGATACCATACAGATCAGCACTTGGTGGAAAACAAATGTTTAAAATTGTTTAAGTAATGCCTGTTCCCATGGAATTATGGTGTCTCATTATATTTCCTTAACCTTTGTGAGCTTTAAATTGTGCTGTTAATGGTCTTTTAAAGGTGGTTAAGTCAGTGTAGCCTCTCCACACATGACACTTTAAAAGAGCTATGTTTTGTGAGGTTTTACCCATATGTATGGGAATTGTGCCCTAGCTGTCCATTTCCATCATCTGAGCTGCAAAACCTGGAGTGATATTCTCTACCATATTACAGCTGAGAGTAAAGAAAATATTCCTAAGTGTTGGCAGGGATAGGAGCACTACAGAAAAGTGCTTTGACAAAACAATTTCTTCTTTATTCCAGTGTGCATTTGTGTAGAAAACTGATATTCCCTCCAAAATTTGAATATAATGAAAGAACACTATAAAATAGTTAAATCATTAGCAGTACATTTTGAAAAAAACCCTAAATGATTAAAAAAAAAAAAAGAGGAAGAAATATCACAGCAGCCTTTTAATAATATTGAATAAAATACAATGACTAACAGATAAAAATGTCATTAACTTTTCTGGCTACAGAATTCCATAAGAAGCTCAGAAACAGTTGATGTAATTTGTTTAGTTCATGTTAATAAAGACTTCATTTGTTTCACTGTTAAGAATTTTTTAATTGGCTCAAACATGCCATTTGTTTTGACTTTGTTTCACATGCTTAACTGTCAAAGGGTGTCTCAAAGTTCCATTCTTTCAGAGAGGAAAAAATTCTTTAGAAATAACTTCTCAGTTATTTCAATGGCAGTTTTTGAAAAATCTGAGTACAGGAAAGTTAAAAACCCAAGACCTCACTATGCTTCTTTCACTTGAATTCAGTCATTTTGTGACGAGGGATTCCTGAATTCACATAATCAAAAAAAGATGATTTTAAGAAACTCTGGTTTATTGGTGTACTTTCGGATAATAATATCTTCTGAAAAATAGTTTTAATCCATTTGTATAGTGCATTATCTTTGAAATAAAGAACTGAAGAATAAGTAATCTGTTTCTGTACAAAAAAAACTTGATTTTCCCATAGCTTTCCCACAATGCTCAATCACTTTCATCTTTTGCTACTGTTTTCTTGTATTTATTTCAGAGTTTAATTCTGATATTCCTGCAGTCTACCAAATTCACCAATAAAATCCTTCTTTAAAGAAGCACATTTTCCTGTGCTGGATACTCACAGCACTGAATTTCCCCTGTGGTCTCCAGGTAGACTCATTATTGAACTCCTTCCACTGAACTTCCAAAGTTCTTCTGTTGAACTTTGAGCTTTTTCTAGCTCAAACCTTGAACAACTTCCTACAAAACCTCCGGGGACCAAGTGATTAGCAAACACAGGGCTAGTAAACTATACCTGGTTTATCATAACTGCCTTACTGGTGTTTACTTTTCCTGGTGACATCACTGATAAAGAGTTTCCACTTGTTTTAAAACAGGTACAAGACCACTTTTGTAAAAGTAATCCACATTCTCCACCTAAGTCTCCATTGCAGCTCTCTGGTGGTAGTGTCAGGCAGGAATCATCTGCGGACCCCACTTCCAGCTCTGCTGCAGGATTCCTGATGCCTCTCAGTTGAGCCCTTTACGTTGTTTAATGCTCACATTTTTATGTGGACAATGGAAAGGGTAACTTATCTTTCCCCCTGTGTCTTATACTGATTACTCATTGTATCAGGGATCACTTGTAAAAGATGTCTGGGATCACCTTTTGTAAATCTCATTGATTTTATCTCTGGTCTATTGTGGTTTTCAGCTAGGTAGGGATAGAAGAATCGTCTTTAGCCTTTTTTGGATCAAAATGTAGTGTGCTGAGCTCAGAAGTGGTAGGTAACGTTACTGAGAAAATACTTCCAGATAGCCAGTGGTTCAATCCCTGTGTGGTAAAAGTACAGCATATCCCATCCTTCTCTTGGAAGGAACCAATATGTCTATACTTCCTTGACCCCATGACTTTTTTTGGCTTTTTCATATTAAGTCTTGAGTATAAGAAATATAAGCAGTATCTCTCCTAGTCTTGAAAGGTCTTGTAATACATCCAGAGACAAGAATCATATTATTCACAGCAGCCTTGGTGCTGGTTAGTGTGAGGAGAAAATCTGTATCATTCCACCTACCAACACTAACACAAGAAAATAAGAGAAAAGCACTGTTGTGTATTAATCTTTTTAAACTGCAAACTGCTTTCTCAGCAATCAGAGCTGTACACTGATGCTAATCAGATGCTTACATAATGCTTTATGCAAGGATGGTGACAAGAGCTGCAGTGATTAAAATACTCTTGCTTTTTTGACTGTGTTGTCCATTCACTTCAAAAAAAAACCCCACTGACAAATTAACTGCTTGAAATTGATAATTCCAAAGGGACCCAAGAGTCAAACACATCTCTCTGTACTCTGCTGACTTTTCACCTAATTATTTTTTTATGCATTTTTTGTTTTGTTTTTTTTTCTCCCCAGGTGCTTCGTGGAGCACTCCAAGATGAACATCCCCTTTTTGATGCCATGTCTTGGGACAGCTCTCTCATACTGGATGCACATGCATGCGTTGTGCAGAGTGGCACATGGCTAAGACTGGGATGTGGTCTTTAGCTGGCATACTGATGAAAAGGCAACTCCTAATCTAAGACATGTGCTCCTGCATCGCTGCACACCCTGGCTTAATGCAAATTATAGCATTTATGTCTGGCCATGCAGTAGCTCTTTTTTCAACAGAGCCATGTCAGGAATCGGATTAGAATCTAAGCTTGATTCTTTTAGTTAGTTAGTATCAAAATAAGCATGTGTACACTAAACACATCTGGTGCTGGTTTAAATCTCCAAAGAGACTTCTTTCCTCTTATTTGTTTTCCTTCTCCATTATCCCTTTGCAAAGGTCTAGTATCTGGCAGATGAGCCAAAGAGCACATCAAATATTAAAGACTTTGTTGCAAATCAATTTATTTAGAACCAATAAATGTGATATCCCATTACTAACTGTATTTGAGGAATATTGTGTGCCTGTGTTCAACTATATTGTAAAAATGTAGTATGAACACTTTGTGTTTCAGATATTCAGTGGTATTGATAACAGAGATGGTGGAACTACTGTAACCAACTGACTAGAGATATAAAGATATATCCTAGTAACTCTTTTTTCATTGCTAGATGAAATGCATAAACATCAAAGTTGTCTCAATCAGCATTAATCATTTCAAATTGATTATTTAGTCCATGTTTCTTGTCTTAATATTACCATAGTATAAGACAAGGTAAGCAACATTTAATGCAGAGTGTACTCAGTCAAAGTTAGTAGCAAATTGAAATAAAAGCTTATTTGAAGCTTTGTGGTAATAGCAGAAATGAAATAGAATATATTGAGTTTGGGGCAAAAGCACTGAGGATATTTTTATACTGAAAAGAATTTTCATAAGGATATTAATATGTAGAATTTTTTAAGTACTTGTAGCATATTCCTTGTCAACAAAATATTTTTACAGTAATGTGAAATTCCTGTGCAAATAGTATAGCTAAGGCCAAGTTGTGAGCATGGTAGAACATGAGATGATAAAGAATAAATCATGTCATGAATTTGGATGATCTCCTTTTCCTTCCTCCATACTTCTCCTGGAGTCACCAAAAGCAAGAATGCAGAGTTGTTTAGCTGCAGAGTGATGAAGGAAGCACCAATTGCTGCACCAAGCCAGGAAAAGAAATGAGAAAGAAGACAAAAGATGAAACAATGGTTGAAAAAGTAGCAGATATATTTGTCCAAAAGTTTACACTATTCATATGTCAGTGGTGCAGTATTGTGAATATTTGCATCATACTCAGAGATTTTGACTTATAGATTTTGACTGAGATCATGGTGTGTTGGCTATTTTAAAAGCACATAGAAATTGGAATTTGTATCTTAAATATTCTGAGCATTTGAGACAAAGAGGGTTTGGAAGGAAAGCAGGTGTCTAACATACCTTAGATTCTGGGTTTGATTGTGGTACTGATCTGGTTTAGATTGTGGTCTGACTGCTGGCCAGAAACAATATATTTTAAATGTCTATTTATATGTGAATTGGTTCACCCTATGTCAAAATTCTGGTCAGTGGCTGAGCCAGGAATAGATCCAGGTTACCTGGGAAACTAGTTTGTTTCCTTATCCTGAGGTTAACTTATTATATATAATGTCGTCATAAATTAGCTGAATGAAATTGTCTCCTACCTCCCTTCATTTTAGATATTTGGTGGTATTAATTGTATTTCCACATTGTCTGAATTCCCATAGTTATTCTAGTGTATTAACATTCTCACCAGACAATTTAATCTCTTCCCCACAGGAGAGCTCTGTGTAAAATCTTGAAAAAAACTTAGTAAGAAATGTCAAGTAAAAAGAACTTGGTAACAACTGCCATATCTTATGTCAAATGCATCCTCCAACTCATAATGCCATAAATAAAAACAAATCATTAATGATAATTATATAATGTTTTTCAAGCCTGTTGCTATTATAGGCAAAAATTATATGGAAGACAGTCAAAAACTAAAGAAGTAAAGAGATTCCAACCTTTTCTGAGCTTCTACGAAAATCACATATTCAATTGAATTGGGACACTTCAATGTAGCATTTGTCTCCTTTTATATTTACTAAAATATGAAAAATAGATTTACTTTCTTACATGAAATATATTCAACAGTGGGATGCACCTTAACATAAGGTACCATTGTGTGTAGCTCTTCTCTTCAGTATGCTATTGCTCAGTCCATGACTACTTGTAATATATTGGAAAATGAGTAAACACAAAAGGTTTTGTATTCATGTCTGGAAATGAGAGGTAATTAAGAAAAATACCATTTCTGCATTATTTTGCAAGGCTGCTTTTTTTCTGCTGGGGAAAAAAGAGGTTATCCTGAGAGGAGCTCAGCCTCAAAAGCTGGAGCATAGCTCTGCTGCCTTACAAAGCCAGACGAGCTAAAAGCAAAACTTGAGCTCCTGCTTCAGAAACAAGGGTATTTGGGACACTAATTGGCATCATCATTAAGTCCTGTGTCTGTAGTCACTTATTCCAGCTGGGTATCTCAGGTGGAGCTGAGATGAGGCCAAGAGAGAGGTCGCAATTTCAGATTTTGACCATTGGTTATAAAGATTTCTCCAGTACTCCTTTTACTTCCTGTTTGGAAAATCAAAATGTGATTGCATAAGAAAAATTTCACATTGCCATGTGAAAGCTTTTAAGTCTGTCTGCTTCAGCATTCTATTTTTTGAGTAGGGAGGTTACTGCACACACTGGGATCAAGGAAGATATTTTGCACTGATTTCTGGAGTGATTCTTCATGAGCTTATTTGTTTGCAGACGAAACCATGTCACATATGCATTTGTCGTGACACTGCTGTCAGTGATATAACATTGATTGGAAAAAGGTTTCCCCTTAATTTTCAGGAAAATTTTGACTCCCAAAAGGATTAATTTTATTTCTAGTTTTTTCACAGCTTCAAGAATTTCATTAAATGAATTTTATCTTTTAATATGCTTTTCTGTTCTTATTACTCCCTCTGTCCCCAGAATGAGTCTATAATGAGAGTCACTACTGTTGTGCTGTTGCTATACCTCATTATCCACAGACAGAAATGAGAACTGACCATGGCACAAGATTAATCCATTCCCATTCCAGCATCTTTAACTTAACATGAATGGAAGACAGCAGCATGTTTGCTTGTTTAGGCTGTGACAGGAATAAGAAATGGGACAAGGAGGCTCAGTTTCTTTCTAGGGATATGCTTTGAAATGTTTAAAGTCATGAAAATCTCAACCAATAGATG
The DNA here is from genome assembly GCA_020086605.1 of Lanius collurio. Lineage (NCBI taxonomy): Eukaryota > Metazoa > Chordata > Aves > Passeriformes > Laniidae > Lanius > Lanius collurio. The sequence goes on along the minus strand of JACBWW010000005.1, from coordinate 13,571,123 downwards.
ATTTATATAAACTTTTCTAATTGACCATCTTTTAAATCTAGATATTAAATAGGGGAAAAACTAAATACACTTTTCACTACGTCTTGATCCTACAAGAAAATGGCAAACTGCTTGCGAAAACAGTAAAGGTAACAGCATATACAAATGACAAACAGCACATGGGAGTAATTCACATACAATCCATGAAGCTTTCCCTTCTCCAATATAACGTTGAGGAAGAAGCATGTTGGTGTTACTTATGGTAAGAATTGTCAAAGTTGGATTGAAAAAGAGTTTGTTGTATGAACTTTGTCCAATGTGTGAGCATAATTGTAAGGATTTTTTGTATGTCTGCACCATCTCCAGATCATTACATTCCAGTTTGAATATTTCCCTGGGAGGCCACACCTTTGGGAAGAAAATATATTGCTAATTTATAGTTGCTGCTACTTCAAAAGTGTTGGCCTAGATTTCTTGTTCTTTGGCCATCATTGTGGCATATGCCAATATTTGGTGACAGTCCAACCCAGATAGCCCAGCTCTGTTCCCTTCACATTCTGCATGTTTCTGTGGTGTTCTTTCAAGAGCATTACATAAATGAGCTGATAGAAAGACATATGATAATAAGCATACGTGCCTCAGGCTTCGTGGTTGTAAAATGTCATGCTTACACAGAGAGCATTGTTTGTTTGAAGTCAGCAGTCTCAATAACCCATTATGGCTTTGTTTACTCAAGGGCACACAATCAACCCTAGTTTCAACTCCCAGCCAAACACTTCTCTGCTGAAATGCACAGTACCCCATCTCGCACCCAGGCTGCCATTTACCTCACAGGCATTATTTCAGTACATATTTTTCATAATATAAAGTTGCCAGCCCAAAACCAAAGCCATTTTGTGACTCAAGGGCACAATTATTTCATTACTTTGTTCTTGGGTTAAGTACCCTTGAAGTACCATGTTTCTATTGCGCTGGATCAAGAGAGCACAATAGGTGCTGTGCTCTGTCGTGTGGAAAGGAACTGTGAGACTCTGAAGCAGCCACATTCTCAGAACTGCAGAGGCTGAAAGACAGGAGAACCTCAGAAATGGTTGTGGGAGGAGTGAATTGTGTGGAATAATTTCGGTAAAGGACTTGTGCACAACATATTCTTGCTTATGTAAGAGGGGAGGAAGGGAAAACAGAAATCAGGCAATCAAGCTCCTTTGCTTCTTCACTCTTCCCATTTTCAGCATAAAATACAGCCAGCAGTAAAAAAGACAGGTGAGAAAAAGTTCACTTTTGTGCTGCTTTATACTCTGAATTCCAGTCCATGTATGGGACTGTCTCTCCCCTACTTGTGCTGGTAATTGTTTCAGTTGAGTCAGAAGTCAGCTGCAGTTTCAAAAGTTTTGGTGGAAAACATTATCATAACTGCGCTTTCAGAACATTTTTGGCACTCCAACCTCTAATTCCAGTAACAGTAAAGAGGCATGTGGCAATTAAAACATTAGCAGAATTATCTCAGCCTCAGATGATGTTTAGTGTGGGTTCAGATGAAGTTTCAGGCAAAGGTACTTTTCTTATTTAGTTAGAGCTGGTTTAGTCTCCCTATAATTTGTACTTTGACTGGAGCTGTTTTTCATTAGCATATGCTAGATGCTAAATAAATGTAATTTGGATTATGAATTTTGGCAACCTTTATTTTGTCTTATGTTTGAAGGTAATTTGTAGTTTCTTCACTTTCATATTAAGTTTTAATTCTGTTAACTACTAGAGGAAATACTTAGCTGTGTAGGGTTTGGGTTTTTGGTTTTTCTTTAATTTTATTAAGCTGCAAAATGAATTAATCTCCTTCCATCTAAGAAAATTGGAAAAGCAGGGAAAAAAACCCTCTTCTCATACTCAGCTGGATTCTGTAATGAGAGAAACAGTTACAGGGCTGCCCATGACACTCCTTGGGGACATGGCAGCTGGTCACTTAAATCATGGGTGACCTCTTTCTTGGAAGTGCTTCACAGTTATGTTTTAGGAGCGCGTTTGCCTGCAGTTGTGTTTTCATGTCTTTTTGCCTGTTTTGGCAAGCTTCTCAGTTTCTTGTTTCTGTTTTGTATCTCTAGTACGAGTTTTCCCTCTTTTCAGTGTCAAGTGCAACAGAGAATCTTGTAAAGCTTTTGCCATTTTCAAGTAAAATGAAATTAAGCAGGTAATAGGAAACCCTGTGCCAAAGCAATTTCCCTGGGCAGTGGTGAGTGGCACTGTGACCGCCTTTCCTCCTAACCCACTGGGCATGCTATAATTGTTCCTGTTGCATAGCCCGCATCTTTCAGCATGTTCTCTCCTTATCTTCTCTGAAAGACTGTTATTTGCCTCTTTTATTCCTGCCTTGCTCCTGACCTCTTTTTCTGGTCCAAGATTGAAGCTGGGCCACATTTAGTGATGCTGTAATTTTCCTGCACTCTTTTTTTCATTAGAAATCACAGTCTTGGTTCTTCTGTTTGCTGAATGTCATTGCCATTTCTGTCTTCTTTTTTCCAACATTGTGTCTTTTTCACTTGTGTTATCAGCAGAAGTTCCAGGAAGTACTGGGGTTTCTGTGTAGTTCTGTGGATCTTTCAATACCCAGTTTGAATGGCACCCTTGCGCACTGAACTTAGAATTTAATGCTCATTTTTTTAATGCTGTTGAGTTTGGCCTTGTGCACATACGTAAACATAGCAAGAGACATGGCCTGACCAAGGTGCAAACAGTACAAGCAGATGTATAGAGCAGATGAAACTCAGAAGGAGACAAACACAGGAAGTAGCTCACTCCATTGGAAAAAATAATAGTATTTTTTCCTTTATTTTTCTTTTTTGAGATATTTCCATTTAAGACCTTCTTTGGTCTTAAAATGTTTGGAGTCTATGTCAGGGAATCTGAATTGTAGGATAGAAAACACTTGGAACATAAAGATTACTCAGATTTATGCCATAGACACGTATGGCTGAGAAGTGGTCTTCTGTTGCCACCAAGACATCTTAAATGGCAAAGTAGTTGAGCAAGATGTCATGATACAATTAAAAATCTTCTCCAGGCTGGGCAATCAAAAATAATATGTTTCCTCTTTATGAATGGATATGTCCTACTGATTAAAGCCAAAAGCCAAGGCAACGTGGTAGCCTGACAGTGATGATACCCAGAGCAGCTGCCTGCAGAACAAGCCAAGAGCCCACTTGTTTCCTGCCATAGAGTGCTCTGCCAGCCCCCAGTGGTTTGTGGCCCAAGAGCTTTCTGTGTCTCTGTATTCCCATGACTTGCCATTGCCAGCTAAGTGGCCAGACATTATCGGGGTGGATTTAGATCCAGAGCAGCCCAGAGCATGGGGAACACTGAGGGACAGAGCACTTCATTCCTCTGCCATCAGCAAGAGAGGAATATACTCAGTCTCTTTGGGGGTAGCAGGTGACCTCAGAGTCTCAAGCTAAATGTTTTATGAGCATAGCAGAACACTGATGCAGTGCCCTGTTCATCAGAATGTGAAAATAAACACTACTTGGAAGATCATATGTTTAATGCACCCTGTGGTTCACCATCTTTTGAAAAGTTATTTCTTTGATTGCGGAGTTGCCAGCAGATAAAATGTTAATTTGTTATTTCCAGAAGAGTACTGAGGAAAGGAGGAGTTATTTAAAAATAACCAAATCAACACAAAGCTGGGCTGATATTGAATCTTTCTGTAAAACATAAACCTAATTGCTCTATCTGATAGGGGGACCAAAGCTTAGCTGTGTCACAGCTCACTGGGTGTGACATTCTGAAAACAGCATCTGCTCCACTCCTGGCAGTCATTCTTAAAAAACAATTTGCACTTTATCTCTGTAGCACCGAGAGATCACACATCAGCCAACACAGTCAGGTATCCAGAGTGAATCAATGGTTGGCTTACCTCCCAAGATGTGTCACCTAGTTTTATTACTGCTGACAGTGGAACCTCCAGTTAAAGGGCAGTGTGAGATGATCAATTTGTAGATAACACTGGATTTCTCACACAAGCTGAGCCTACTGGGGCACAGTTTCCTTTAGAGTAATGATAGTATTGAAAAACCTCTAGCGTAAACTTGCGAAGCAGTTTTCCAGTTTTATCTTCCTTATAAAGGCCCATGAATGCTTTCTTAAATAGCAGGATAAAAGACAGCAACAATAAGAGTAATAAAAACCCAATAGAATATAAGAAGCAGTGTCAAAAAAACATGCTTTTTGGCAACCAGAGGCAAAACCCCAACATAAACACATAAAGTGGGTATAAGGTATGAAGTAGTGGGTTATAGTATCACATTTTCCATCCTCTTTAGGGAAGGCCACACATACTCCCTGTGAATGGGAAGCAGCTGGGGAGTAATCTTTATCAGCCTGAAACATATACTAGCAATCTTCAGAGTAAGCTATATTTTGCAAATTACGCTACTTGAACTGCCAAGTGGAAAGATGTTTAATGTGAAAAGTTCAATAATGAAAGGATTTTAAGTTTAAAAATTTCCATCTTAACTCGTTAGTCTCTGATATGGGAACATAAATACTTGTTAAGGACAGTTGAAGACTACCTCTACTTATAAAACTTAGTGCAGTGACTTTATGTGTCCCCATTGAAAGCAGCACTAAATCCCATGTTGTGTCTCTGCATGTTCCACCAGCTCCTCTGAGTGTGAAATTCTGTCAGAACTTCTGTTATTTCAATGATTTTTTAAATAATTTACTGCATTTTGTAACTCTCTATAACTTGTACTCATGTTTGTTTACCACTTGTTCTCGAGGTCTCATCATCTGTTTTCTTCTAAAGATTTAAAATTATTCTGGAGTTCTAATCCTGAGCATTAGTGGGGAAAGAAATTTCTGTCAAATATTAGTACAAACTTATTCAGTCTCCTTGCTGGCCATGGCTTGAGAACTCATTTTAGTCCTACATGTTTTAGATGGATGAAAAGTGTGGGTGTGCATTAACAGCACTTTAGTGTTGACTGTAAGAAATCAGATGAAGGATATTCAGCCAGGATAAGTTAAAAAAATAGATCCTACAAAATCACTCAGCTTTTTAATAATATCTTGGACAATGGTGCTATATTTTCAAGAGACATCCTAGTTTGATGTGAGTTGCATCATTTCGAGTCCAAGAAGAAATATGTCTGCATGTTAGTGCAGCTGCTTTTCCTAAATACAGAAATTTGAAGGATCTAAGGTGAAAGTATCTATCACTCTTCACTCCACAAGCCCATTAGTTGTTTATCTTACCCTGGCTTTTGCAAGAATGGCTTTAAAATAAAACTTGCAAACACAGAAATAAAGAGTGGCTGTGACTACAGTTGGCAGAGAGTTTGGTTGATTTGTCAAAGAGGAGTAGAGACAAGCTTTGTGCCTTGCCTGTGCTATTACCCTAAGCTGGAAAATCTGAAGGATATGAGGAATAGTGATGGGGTGTTTGTGAAGGGCAGGGGACAGAGCTTGGGAGCACCTCAGTCCAGCACTGCTAGACATCGCAATATTCAGTGAAAGGATGTGATCATCCTCTCCTGCCAGCTTTGTGCTTCTAATTTTGCACAGTATGTTTACATTCCCTTCTTCTTTCCCCTATAATTATTGCATTACCTGTCTTCTGCCCTCCCTACAGTTAGCTGTGGATTTGACAGAAAATGTTTGGTGATATCTGAATATGAGTCAGAATCCAAAAACATAGTTTATGTGCCATATTGATAGCTTTGGGCTTTTGCAGAATTCTTACCACCCATTGTATAGAACCAGTTCTAAAGCACAGTGTTTCTTTAAACAAATTTTACATTTAAAATCTGTGGCAGCCTTTTTACTGAAGGGCAGATAAGAGGTTTGCTCATTTCCTAGTGAAAATTCATTTTTACTGGTTGACTTGATGATTTGAAAAGGAAAATAATTTAAAATAACAATAGTGTTGATAATTATGTAGTTTGAGCTCTGGAACAGGTTCTCAGCGTTAGACAGAGTATTGTTTAAATGCTAGGGATGACAATGATTAAGGCAAATAATTGATATCCTTTGTAGAGTTTTACATCTGTAGCCCTTTATTCTCCTCAGATACTGTCAGGTGCATACTAATGAGGAATTACTAATAATTGTTGAGGGTTTTGAGTATAGACCTGTGAAGTTGGGACTAGGTAAAGGAAATATTTTTTTGAGCAGTCCATCTCTGGTTTGAAGCATCAGACATGTTTTATTTTACATAAACTGTAATTTCCTAGGAAACACTGGATACCTGCTCATAATTTTTCATCACTTTGGTGAATGGTCAGGTTCTCAAGCTTCTTTGTTTTTTTGGCATTTCTGTAATACTCAACCAATCATTCCTTACTTGGTACCCAAACTTTTTCATGTAGACACACTTTTGTATACATATTTGTTCACACTAAAAATGCACATAGATTTTTAAACACTTTACCACAAGTTCTAAGATTATAAGATGACTTCACATGCATTAAACTACTTTCTGAAATTTCTGAGTTTAAAATGGAAAAGATTTCTTTCAACAATGTGTCTTTGCTGTTATGCTTGTGCACAGAACCAACCCAATGGTAAGCATAAGGTAAATCTACTACTGAACAAAATCAAGGTCTTCCACCCCAAATATCTTGAACACTAGGAGCTACAAGAGGATCAAAAATGTACAATTATTTACAGTCATGAAGATGGCGATGATGTTTTAAGTAGAAGTTTCACTGTGCAAATATCAGTGCAATTCCAGAACAGAATAATTAGAAAGAATTTCAGAGCAGATTTAAACCCATTCCAAATATCTTCAGGATGCCCTCAAGAGTGAAAGACCAGAAAGTGGGTAGGAATTTACACACTGGAGATAAATAAAAAAACCCAAAGACATGTCTTAGTTGGTAATTCAGTCTAATGTATCAGAAGCTGCCTTTAGTTCTTTGCATGCAGTCTCCAAGCAATCAATCTTGCTGATGCCTGCAAGAAACTGGGGGTCATTCTGTGCCCTCTGAATGGGCATCTCAAAGGGAAATTACTACTTGTTGTGCAGAGGCCACGAACGAAGAGTTTGCAAAATGTTCAGTAGAGTTCAAGCTGGGCAATAATCTCTCAGAGTAAGAAATTTTAACAATATTGAAAATATCTCTGCTGCTGAATTCACATTTTAATTAGCTTGCACAATCATAGTGACTAAAAATAGTAGTACTTTCTAACTACTTCTTACAATGATCTTATTTTTTAAATTTTTATTTTATTGGTGGGACTAAGATTACACAAATGCCCAAAGCTAGCCTAGATTCTTATCCCAGAAGCATGGAACCTGTGCTCAATGCATTTGGAGCAAAGAGCTTCATTCCACCACACACTGAAAAATATCTCTGTGGCTAGGGATGTTAGAATTTATCACACAGCCCTTGAAGGATGTCTGTCAGAATTTGAGTCCCTTTGGACACAAAAGAAAGAGAAAGACCTGATTTCTGTCATCCCTAAGTAGATAAGTCAGATTAATAATTCCCTGAGAGTAAATAATTGTCTCAATTTTCTATAAAATTAGCTCATAAAAGAGACATCTGGACCATAGATACTGAAACTTTTGTGAAATCACTCTCATCCAGACTGTCTTGGCATGTTGGCATATCACACAGCCTCAGTAACACTTGTTAATATATTTGAGAGGAGTTTTGGGATAACAGCATTATGCTGAGGTATTAAGTTGATAAAGTTATTAACAGCCTCATGAATGCAATTAATCAATTATTACCCTAAAATTAATAGCCTAAATATATATTTAACTTATGGTGTAGCCTAAAACATTAATTGAAACTCTTTTTTTCAGTTACTTTCTCATATGACAACAATGGGGGATGAGGAAAATTAACAATATTTTTTGGTGTTGATGTTGATGAAATTGGAAACTGAAAAGTGGAAAAGTAGCAAAAAGTGGCACTTCAGCTTTCACAAATCTTTTCACTGTGTTTGAATTCACTGTGATGTGGTAAAAATATTTAGAAGTGTTAAGAAAATGTGTAAAGGAGAACAACTGTCCTTGACTATAAAACTGAGGGTGTTTGTCCATTTATATCTGTAAGGTCTGTTTTTGCAGGTAAAATTACTGTAAAGCTGTCTGTTCTTTGGAGTTTTCTCTGTACAAGTGTGTAAATTGAGTCTGTACCTTAGACAGGAACATCACCAGCCTTTTAAATTTTGATTCTCAGATTTAATATTTTAATGTTGTATCACCATATTGCCAGGAAAACACAAATCCAAGGTGAAAAAATAAGCCAGAAGGCCTTGCCTAAGGTGATCTTTTCATTTAACTAAAACAAAAGTGGCACTGCCCCCTCACTCTCAAACCATTATGAATTACAGCCACAAGTTTGACTTTCCTGACTCAGTTTGGCTTAATTTTGCATCCTCTTATTTTCTTATTTCCTCTGATTTCCCTCTGTTGTCAAGAAAGAGAGAGAAAGAATCATTTTACCACATAAATTCTTTTCTAGATTCTGCAACATGAGATTTATTTAATAAATTACATATACAGATTCTCAGACAACACCTTGTCCACAGTTTTTTGGCCCAAACCACTGACAATACTGTTTTCTCTTGATCTTTCTGAGTGAAAAATGTTAGATTTTTAGGAACAGCACATGTCCAGTAACTCCATTAGTAACAGACTAGTTTATCTTTTTGTTTGAGACCTCAGGATCTCATTGAGACTTCCAGTTCTGTGAGGAGCCGAGCTATGTCTTGCCCTTGTGCATGTCTGCTGGCAGAGGTAGCCAGCCCAGGACACAGCCCAGGAGGGAGCCACCTGCACAGCCCTGCTCACCTCTGAGAGATTGGCCTGGCCAGTGGTTGGGGTCACGAGGGCATTGGGGTTTGGTGCAGAGCACATCTTACCCACAGTCTAGATTTTCCTGGTCCTGTGGGATCTTTTACTTTAGGGATGTAAGCTATGTTTTGGATCACACTGTAGCTCTCTGCACAGAGGATACAGAGCCACAGAACACGCTCTTCTTTTGTGTGAGATGGTGGTTACCCAAGGCTATAATTCAACTGTGCAGTGGGAACAGATAGCAGGCTACAATGAATCTCATACCTCTCAGAGATTTTTTTTGGTTGCAAAACAATATATCAGACACTGGTGAGTAAAATTAGTGGCCCGTAAATCCCACTAATATAAATCACTCATGGGAAGCGTTAAAACATATAGTTGGAAACATCAGTATTTCATCTGAGGTAATTGAATTAGTTCATAAATAAAAGAAAGATGTGTGACCCTTATTGATTTTTTCATCTTTGAATATAATGGCTACAGAAGGGAAGGAGAAAGGAGAGGACAGGAAAGACAGAGAGGAGAGACAGAGAGGAAGAGGGAGAGGGAGGAGAGGCAGAGGTTTTTTGCAGACTCAAAGTGAGAGCACTTCACAAGGGCAACAGTAGGGAACATGATTCTTATGAACTAGCTAGAATATAGACAGTTTAAAAATTTGATCACAAGTTTGCTCTGCTGAATGTTTAACAAGGTAGTCCCAACTTAAAGCCACAACTGGTCTGGTTTTAGCTAATTATCACTAGTGAATTCACCCTGTTTTAATTACAGCATACCTAATTAGTTCATGCTGGTTGTGTCTGTGCTGCAAAGTGACTACACTTTGAGCTGTGCCATGAAGTTCTGTTTGCTGACTGAAATCTCCTGGAGTACATCAAAGCCCCATGGGGTCCAGATTTCCCACTAATGACACTGGGATACATGGGGATACACTGCAGCTGGAATTCACAAAGAGAATTCAATCACAGAGATCCACACATTGCCCCATGGCATAAGCCCAGCTACTTTATCATGTGAAATAATTTTCATTATTCTTTTGCTTCTTCTTCCCACATTTTAGATAAAATTTATGTATCACATGTGTACACTCACTAGTAAGAAGAGAAACTTAAAATGATGCAATAATTTTTGGAAGCCACTCCATTCTGCAACTGGAGCTTGGAGAAATAGGCATTTTGTGGACATATTCAAAATATAATATGGTCAGACCACTTGTAAGTTAAGTTGATGTGACAACCTATCCTGGTGGAAATAGTCTATGATCTGCATTATCTTTTGTGAAAAGCAAAGACAGACAATTTGATTCATTTCTGTGATACAAGGAATTTTCTGACTAGCAGGCTGAATTTGAGTGGCAAATCCTATTTTCCTCCAACTAATAGATGTTCTCTGCATTCCAACTGAAGTAATTAAAACTTAGATTATTTTAAAAAATGTAATTTCTGGTACAGATTTGATAAGGGATATACACTATATTGATAAATTCTACAACATATTTTAAAAAACTCCTTTCTTGTTTTTGTTTCTTCTCACCTTTCTTTTTATGCCATTCATCATTCAAACTGTCTTTTCACATGGGATTCACCTAACTTTAGCCACCTTGATGTTAAAAATCTAGTCTAAGTGAGAGTCAATGAAAAGTAACAAAAATTTTCTGAGGCTAACAGTTGATCCTAAAAATGGTACCTTAGCTGGGTTAGAATTAATTGCTCTCTGGAAGTGGCTAATCACTTACCTGTTACAGAAAATGCAGCCATCTAACTTGGTGCAGAAACCCAACTACTATATAGGTAAAGGTAGGTGGATAATGTCTGTAGGGTAAAAACTGTTTGGGGAAGTAATTCTTGGCCACAATTTAACATTTCCAGATATTCCTCTACGCACCTGTGGGATTTTAAAAAAATCAAACCAACAAACCAACAAATAAACCAAAAAAAAACTAACAAAAAAACAAGAAAACCCCCCAACAAAACACATAAGCAGACAAACACACAAAAACTCCACTATTCCAAACCAATAAACCTCCGAAAATGAAACAAACATGTCTGGTTTCTACCACAAATTTTATGTTGACATCTTCTTGAGTTATCTTGAGAATCCTGGAAAAGCTGTCCTTTTATATCTAGATGGTTGAATAAGGCATCAAGATATTGGGTCTGCTTGAGACCTTCTGGAGCTACTGAGAAGTCCAGTCTGAAACTTCCAATGCACTGCATAGTCCCTGTGAGTTTGAGCTCTTCTTATGTTGCTCTGCTGAAGTTTATGGTGTGCATACCTGATTTTTTTTAATCTATAATTATTTTTATGTGAGAGTGAAACTGGAGATTTTGCGTTGTTGCTTAAAGTGGCTGCTTCTTATGAGAAAAATTGTTTTCATTGAAAAAAGAAGCAAGAATCTTTTCTCCTTCTCTGCGTTCTATGCATGATACATTTTAAATACTTTTGGTTGAAGAATATAAATCTTGAATTTTAATTTTTTTTGGTAGCAAGTTTTCTGATTTTATCAACATATTTATCAGCTGTATTAGCCAAGCTGCTTAAGCCATCCTTGGCTGAACATTTTGACTTCACTAGTCATCTAACAGCATGGAGAGTCTTTCTGGAATTTATTTTCTCCTCTGACTCTGCTAATGTCACTTTTCCCTGCCTCAGAGCTCTGAAACAGCTGGAGAGAAACAAGAAATCTCTTTCCAAACCATAATGTCTACAAGAACGATGGTGAAAAATTGCAGTTTATCTCTGATTATTTTAAAGGAATCCTTCATTAATCCAGAGTTATGAAGTTGTTGTTCTGTATCATTATTGTGACTGATGTTTACTAATTATTCTTTCAGGACTACTTCTTTATAGATTCTGCAAATAAGAACTAGTAATTTAAGAACAATCTTCAATAAAAAAAAATCCTGATTTTTTGCATTGAAATGTTTTCTTTGATGCTCAAAAGGAAAAGAAATATCACTTAGTTACTTCTTCATTTTATAGAGAACATAATTTAATCCTTCGTTAAACAGGAACCTCTGCCGGAGCAAGAAACACCTACTGAGGCCAAGAATAGATAATAATAAACATGTTTTTGTCAGTCGTGAAGAACTCGTACAGCCCACCAGTATGTGCTTGTTTGCTACACATGGCTGGGAGGCAGCCGAGGGCTGCGTGTGGAGGGGCTCCCACACAGCTTCTCCGGGATCTGCGGCAGGGCTGGCTGCAGGAGCACCCTCACCCCTCTGTGGAGAGCTGGGGAGCACCAGTGGCACAGCGTCCTCTCTGCCACAGCACTTCTGTTCCCGTGGGCTGTGCCTTCCAAACCCATCATCTTTTTGAAAGGCTTCGTTAAGGCTCCTAAACACCAACATCAGCCTTGAATATCACAACTCCAGAGCACTTACTCAGCTGTTTTCTACTTCTGTGCTTCTAAGGTTTCCTGGTAGCTAAAATTCTGTTTTCTGTGGGACCATGCGCATTGCAGTTGGATCTTTCAGCACCTATCTTCCATTCTAACGTGAAAGGAGTCCAGCAACATGGCACTTCTCAATGCGAATCCCCTCAGGGGAAGGATCTGCTAGCTATCCTCACGACATGTCCAAAGTAAATCAACAAGATGTCACTCTCCATGAAAGGTACTTGCAACAGCTAATCAGTACAAATTACTTCTAATGCTACAGCTTAGTGGCAAGGGCACTTTTCCTAGGGTGTATAGGATTCCTGGCCTGGACATCTCCTCAGTCTAACAAAGTTCAAAGGCACAGTTCTCTCTCCTGAAGTTGTGGCCTTTGCCAGCAGGCTAAGTGCACTTTTGGATAGGGCCAGCTATCCACAACTGCCTCTGAAGATGTTACAGCCAAGACTCCAGAAGAGGATAAGGAAACAACACAGAGAAGCTAAATTTGCACCTTGGATATTGAGCTCTTGTCTGTGTAACTGAGCAGCCTGCGATCCTCATGTTTTCAAATCAAAGGTCATTATTTAAATAGAACAGACAGAAAAAAACACCTGGGATCAAAGTCTAATGCCTGGTCAGAACCACAGGCATTAGTCAGGTCAATTTACCATGTCAGCTTTTGTTCTATCTTTTTTTATTCCTCTATCTTCTTCCAGCCTTGGGACCTCAGAGACCAGATTTTAAAATGTGGTGATACCTTTTCACAATCCACATTTACGATGTTATTTTCTGCAATTACAGTAAGAAAGTGCTTAGGAAAGGAAGAAGAAGAATATTTTTAGAGAGAAGAAAACTTTTGGTGAAATCTAAATGCCGTCGAAATAGAAACCCAGCCTGACTGCAAGCAAAATTAAGTGGATGAAGCCAGGAGGTGGAAAAGCTGTGTTCCTCATCACAACTCTGCCTCAGAAGTCCTGACAGAAAACACATTGAAAGCTACAGTTTTAGAGTTGAAGCTGGCTTCTGCAAGCTGCTGTAGTATTTTCTAAATGTAATAAGTGTATGAATTAGTTTGGGATTTTTAAAATATAAAAGTTACTAATAAACTCATACAACATTGCACAAGTGAGATCTTGACACTAAAATTCCTGAACAATAAATCTAAACTCAAAATATTGGACCATTCCTGGGCCTTAATTTTATATTGATTCACTCACTGCATAATTAAAATTTACTAACCCAGAAAAAAGTTACATGTTATGAGTAACATATTTACATGAATCCCTCAGATCAACTAATGATCTCATATATCACATATCCGTCTGTTTTTCAGACACATCAGTGCTACTAGCACTTTTGAACAGAATTTATACTTTTGAGATTGAGGGTGACTGAAACAATTTCTGAAATGACATCATCCCAACCCTGGATGGGCCAGTGGAGACAGACATTTTAAACCAATACTGCTTGAAAGCAGAGCAGTAAAACAGTGAGAAAATTTGTCAGGTTAGAGGTTCATAAAAATAAACACAGTGCTCTTGAGACACAAGTTACTGGATAATACAGAAAGACTATGATTTATGAAAATTTGATCTGCAAATATTTTCTGTCATATACTGAACTTCTGCCGAAAATCATAAGATTATTTACTTTTTCTGACCAGGTGGTGTACTGGGGGCTTTTCTCCTATTTTGGTTATTGTCACAAATTTTGTGCCTTACAGAATCACTCATCCTCAGAATGTCATCTGTCCTCTTTCCCACATCACATTAGTTTGTGCTAAACTGCTCACAGAAAAGCACCCACCCTCCTTCTTTCATGCAAGTGCCATAAGCAACTTTCTCACATAGGGTGAAACACAAACACATGATGCCAATGGAAGGACTTTTATACCAAGTAACCCCTAAAACTAATTTTTTCCTTTAGGTGATGCTAAATAGGTGACTTCAGCCATGCAGACCCTCAAATTCAATTGCCCAAAGCAGTTACAGGCTTGAGCTCTTAGATACATCTCTCATACACTAAAACATCTGTGTATATTCTTGTAGAGTGGCACAAAGATTAATATAAATAAAGCCTTCTGAGGAAGACTTGATTTTGATTGAATTGCTGTTTTCTGCTGTTAAACAAGGTCTCCTTTTTAAGTGTCTGGCTAAAATGCTCTCAGGTAAAATCCTTCAAGAATCCCATAGCTTATACTTAATAAGATTTAATTATTTTACAACTTATCTCTTTCCCATTAGTGCTCCTCCTGCATTTGCCACATTCAAAGGAGCAATCCAAGTGCTGAATTATGAAAAATAATTCCAATGTAGAAATATGGGTAATAACACGCAAGGTCAAAAAACAGGCAAGAGTAATTTGCAACAACTAAATTGCTTGATGTAATACTTTGGCTTGATAGTCTTTAAGAGGAGGCTTTACATAAGTCAAAGGTCTTTGGAGTAATATGCAAATCAAAATCCTACCACTCTCCTAAATCCTTTTAATCCAGTCGTTAATCTCAATAATGACCTAGTTTTTAGAACCTTTACTGTGTTCAGCCACTTAATCACATTACCTAGTTTGCCCTTTGCAAACTTTTAGAGGAGAAATAAATGTACATAAATAGCATCCTGCTATAATGTAGCTGAAGCTCTCCTGAACAAGTGCAGTTTTATAGCAGAAAATGCCATAACACCTGCTGAAGTTTGATGCAGCCTCTTAGATTTTTAGAGCTTTGCATGAAACAGAGGAAGAAAGAGGTGGATACAAGATTCTTATACCTACCTGACAGCTGTTAGAGAAACATCAAAATGAAGAATAAGAAGCCATTACACACTCTGCATCTTTTTCTCCAGTTGCTGTGCATTGCATGATCACTGACATGCCTAGTTTACTGTAAAAATAAATAGTGAAGAAAATCACTGGATTCATGTGAGTTTTGAAATTGTAGATGAAGAAAATTATCAACCATGATAACACACAATAACTTTTTTACATATTATTCTTACAGAAAGTAACAACTGGTTTAGATTTAATGGAAGACACAATTAATGTCAAAATTCCTCAAAAAGGGAAGACACAGACTGGGTAAACCACAGCATGTACAGCACTCAAATACTCTGCAATACCAAGCACACTGAAGTTCACTTAAAGCAATTACTTGGCTGGTAAATAGGTTCTGTGCTTTGTGTCTAGGGAAGCTTGTCAGAAAAGTTTTACACAACAGGATGATGCATTTCCTGTGTAATTCCACCAACAAGATAATCACATATCTACCTGATTTTCAAATATCTATCAGACAGGTTAAGCACACTTTCAGGTGATCTTGTAGAACAAGATGGGTGGATATTATTTTATTTTATTTTATTTTATTTTATTTTATTTTATTTTATTTTATTTTATTTTATTTTATTTTATTGTCAGATGTCGGCGT